>CM063503.1:91438682-91598682 GCA_032207245.1 Pardosa pseudoannulata | reverse complement strand
TTACTATAAACAGTGAATATTTAGGAATAAAGATTTACTAAAATTCAGAGTTGGTTTAAGGAATATGCAATTTGAACTAGTATGAGATACACAATGAATAATTACATATACAGATGTTATTGCATCAACTATTGCATTTCTTGTTAAATGCTCTACACATCAAACAGTCAATGAAACATTATGATGGTGCATTTTTTCTTAAATTTTCTGGAAGGAAAAGAAAAATCACATTACAAAGAAATCTAAATAGTAATGAAAACATAAATTACATTCAAACAGATTTTTTTTTGACACATATACAATATAATAGATATTTGAAAACTTTTAACTTTTTAATGTATGTTGTATTACAAGAACAAATGCAATATTCTAGTGTTTTTCTAAATGCATAAGAAATTGACAGAGTAAATTATTTTTATTTCATATTAATAAGTCGACATACCCTAATTTACACAATTAAATAGGACACACAAAATACACAACTAAGAAAACAGCTAGAGAAAATTGAAATCGAAATCTTCCTCGACGATGAACTGAAATAATGCAATTTGTTCAAAATATAAAAGAACTATAAAAGTGAAGTTGACGATGCCAAAGACATTTGTAATCACATAGCTTTAGTTAAATTCTTTTTACTTAACGTATGTTGAGTTAAAAGCACATATGACTATTGCCTTGTTCCTTTTAAATGTATAAGATGTTGATACGGTAAATTATTTTTATCTTTGGCAACATTTTTCAAATTAATATCATAAGTTGACATACTTTTCTTTTACATAATTAAATAGAACATGCAAAATACAAAATTAAAGAGACAGCGAAAGAAAATTAAAACGAAAGTTTCCACGACAACAGACAACTGATGCCAAAGCAGAATTAAAAAAAAAAATACAATTTAAGCCAAAAGTAAAAGGGGAGAAAAGGCAAAGTGCATTCCAGAACGCTAGAGTAGAAAAAATTAGACTGGCTAGGGTGTACTAAATCAAGAAGACATATACCTTTGGAGTCTTTCGAGCCCACAGTGCTTAGGAGTTCTTACTTCTTTTTATATTCTGAGAAGCTTACTGTTTCTTCTATTGTACAAGATAGCTGGATTAAAAGAAAATAGCCTCAATTACAAGCTTTTAGATCAGCATACTTTCAACATTTTGCTTCTTAGATTAACACTACATAAAATTATTAAATGTAAGTTATAAATTTTTAAACTCTTTAGTAGTTTAGATAGCATGTCTACAGATAACATGTTAATTTAATTGCACATTTACTACAAATTATTCAGATCAAATAGATTCAAATTGTATTAATAACAGTATTCTTACACATTCTATAAATTATCAAAAACATTAATCATAATATACATTTTTTGACAGAAAAATCTCTTTTAGATGCAATTTTACATGGTTAGTGATAAACTGTGATGTGTGTGCAAAATACGGTTTGCAAAAGTTTTGCGTAGATATATTTTGAGCTGTTAATCATAAAATTAAAGGTTAGAAAGTAAAGGGAGTATTTTACGATTATAATGGTGCATTAAACTTACATTACAATAAATATTACGAACACTACAATTTTTAAGAAAATAATTCAGAAAATATACATATTTTCTAGAATCACTGCATATTTACATAAGAAAAAAATAATAAATTAAAAACTATAGCTCATATAAATTATTTAATTTTAAAGAGGTTCAGCTTTGTCTCTATTTTAAATATTCCAAAGTAACACACAAATCTATAACAGAGAAGCAGCGTATTTTAAAATCTGTTATTGGATAAATCAATTCTTTCTATAATTCTTTCTGAGGTGATTAGAAACTACTAAAAACGAAAATTCTACGGAATGTACCATGTGATTAGTTTAATTTGATAGTATTATTCTAATCATAAGATCTAAATCATAAGAAACAATCATATTTTCTACTTAGGAAACTAAAACAAAAAAAGAAGAGGAAGCTAAATTATAGGGGTTTACACTTTTATTCAACAAACTTTGATAGATTAGAATTTGGAACGCTAGAATTAGAATACAGAAAAAGTTACACAGGATTTTTTATTTCAGCTATACAGCAGTACCTCGGCTCACGGAGGCATATCCACCCGGAATTATAATCTTTAGTTAAACTATGTTTTGAATAGCCAATATATCATGATACTTACAGGATATAGAATATTTAAGTACTGTTTACATATAAATTACATTATAAACCAGAATAAATATAAAGTCAGTGAAATAACAATTTTATTTCATGTTAAATAAATTCCACCAAAGACGACGAATGGTAAATTTCACGTTCATTTACAACTCCAAATTTATGTTATCTCCAAAAAGATCTCCAAATTACTGAACAGAAAACATAGATACTTTGCATTATACATACTATACATTCGTCCTCTCGGATGTAGAGGAAGATACAAATTACCAAAATTAAAACAAATTTTAAAAATAGTGTATGAATTTTTATTACAGACAATATTTAATTAAATTCACATAAGATATTTTAAAAACAAAAATATGATTTAGCCATGCTAATATCGAAAACAGAATTGCATTTTCATTGTAAACATCCATGCGGCTTTATTTAATAAATGTATACATTCAGACTGCAGTTTTACAATTAAAAAAATGAATGCTAATTACATATATGTTAGAAAAGGAAGAATTAAAAATGAACCCACATGTTCAAACAATGTTTGTCATTATACTCACTGACATTAGTGTTATTTTGTTGGTTAAATTTTATAAATTTTAGATCCTAATCTGTTTTATATTGTCGGAACTCACCAAGTCCCAAAATTGATTTAAATATGATTTAGAGCAGAGTTTTTTTACTTAGTAAAGCCTCAAGGGCAATTTCAATTGATTAAAACAGCAGGAGAAACTTGTGTTCTAAAATACATGGCTCATGACTATTTGGATGCTTTTAATATAAGAATAAATATGAGAAAGTAGAAAATCAAAATAGAAAATATCTTTTTAAAGCTACATAATTAAAGCTCTTACAATTCTAATAATATTACAGAAAAAAGGAAATTAAAAATAAAGGGAAAGCTACTATACAATAGACATTGGAATTGAATTTCGATAATCCAAAACAATTGAATTTAAAGATGATCATTCACCAATGCCAATTTATTTGAAATAATACTGACAAATGGCAAAAAAAAAAAATAAAGTAAACCTAAAGACGAGCAAAAATTAATATAATCCAAATAAGACTTTATAAAGGATAATTTAGTGGAAGTATAGTGGAGGGTCACCTGCATCAACCTGTGAACAGATATTCACCACTATCTCTGTTAACATTCACTTCAGAAGATAAAGTAAACACTAATTTCCAACGCAAACTGTATGCTGATTTTTAATGAATGTCATCGAAGAAATCGAGTGAAATTATTTTTTTTCGAAATACTTTTCTCTCTGTTAGTTGGAAACCTCTTGATTTAGAGGAAAAAGCAAGTTTGTTATCTTTAATTAATGCTTGGGGAAGGGAATATTTCATGGCAAAAATTGATCCTCAAAATATTAGTAAACCTACATTTACAACTAAAAAGTACTTACATTTAAAAAGTATTTACTATTTTTATAATGATCCAGAAATTATAGTTACTGTAATCAATTTTGGACTTAACTTATGCTTAAATGTCGACGATATCACACCTTAATTGGAAATTGGAGATATATTTAAATATATGAATACAAAAGGTGGAAAAAAATCACTCTTTCATATTTCCATAATGAAAAAACAAAAGAAAAATTGAGCATTAATTATTTTAATCAATTATAATGGTTCAAAACACAACATGAATAAAGAAAAGACCAGATTATATATCATCCTATCGAAAATATTTTACCTATGTTGGAATTATATACTATACACTATCTCTAGTTGAGATGTTCTCAAGTTGTTTTGATGTAAAATAGAAGTTAAGAATTATTGATTCTCATTGGTAAGTATCATAAGGTGAGTATGAGGGTAAGTATTTTTACATAGTTTATTATTTTCTGCCTTCCAAAATGAAATAAAAACTAAGAAAAACAATATCACTTCTTATCTTTCCCCCATCTCATGAAAAAATTTATTTACAACAATTAATTGGAAGCTATATTTTATAAAACTTAAATATTTCTCAACTTAAAATTAAGATTTAAGGCTTATAACACAAGAATTAGCTATTTACAGTTAAATATCTTAACTTAAATATCTTTTACTTTTTCCTATTATAGATCACATGCAGAAATAGTCTCAGATTAATGAATCTTTTGAATTTCGAAATGAAATCAGGAGCTAACTCCTGTATATATGTGAACAGAAAATGAGAAATATGATAAATTTTACCTTTATTTTTGGCCTTAATATATAAAGTGAAATAGTAAAATATTAATTTCTATAGTTTTGTTTCCTTTTCAGTGATATAGTACGTCGACAGAAAAGCTATAGGCTATGATAACAATGGGATTTTCTAATCCATTAAAGCTGGCATTTCATTTTACATGTACTCAGATCGTGACATTTTCTTTCCGATTGACAATTTAAACAATATTTGGCAAAAAAGTACTACCAACAAGTCTTCTAGTTTTATAAAAGAACTAAAAGTGGAGAAGATCAATTACATAGCACAGTAAGCTATAGGCCATGATATCAATGGGATTTCTTAAACTATTAGAGCTGGCATTTCATTTTACATGTACTCAGGTCGTGACATTTTCTTTCCGATTTGCAATTTAAACAATATTTGGCAAAAAAATTCTACCAACAGGTCTTCTAGTTTTATAAAAGAACTAAAAGTGGAGAAGATCAATTACATAGCGTAGTAAGCTATAGGCCATGATATCAATGGGATTTTCTAAACTATTAGAGCTGGCATTTCATTTTACATGTACTCAGATCGTGACATTTTCTTTCCGATTAACAATTTAAACAATATTTGGCAAGAAACGACTACCAACAGGTCTTCTAGTTTTATAAAAGAACTAAAAGGGAGGAAGATCAAGGACATAGCACAGTATCTAGGTTCTGGGGGGAAAGTTACTCAAGTTGGATTGATCCAATTATATAATTCACTGGTTTTTTAGGCTATATATATATATATATATATATATATATATATATATATATATATATATATATATATATATATATATATATATATATATATATATATATATGTCAGGTCTAAAAAAGGGATACTTGGAAATTACGTGTTAAAAAATATTTTAAAAAGGGAACCCTTTTACAATAATAAAATAAATGAAAAAGACCCACGCTTCCGTAAGCTTTTGGGATCATCTGGTCAGGCGGAAACCTTTTTGAGCTATTTGATGAGCTTGCAAACAGATAAGCGCGTGGACATGGAACTGTGAACAAATTTTCCACTCTTAGCTCCGCCACGATTAATGAAAATGGCTCAGGTTTTGCTTTTAGAAGAAACGATGATTTAATAAAATTATTATTATCAAGAAGACTGTTTTCCATTCGCCTTAACTCTGGATCACGACATTTCACACACACACACACACACACACACACACACACACATATATATATATATATATATATATATATATATATATATATATATGTGTGTGTGTGTGTGTGTGTGTGTGTGTGTGTGTGTAACGAAAAAAACCTGGAGGAAAACGACAAACTTCGACTTTTTCCCGACTTTCTGGGAGCAGAAAGGACAGTGTTTTTCATTAACAACTGTTTAGAAATTGAAAAATGGGATGATATAAAGAAAATATTTATTGAACTTTATACATTATATAACATTAAAAGATTTTGCTGGAATGAAGCTCAACGATTTTTCCCACAGATTTTGACTGAGATGTTGACCCAAATGTTACGGGTCTTCTACATATAACTTCATGTTAGCTGAACCCTCAGTTTGTCCTGTCCCTATAATGAAGTGGGAATCCGTCCCCCAAAGTTATCTTAATATAGGTCTTTAGCTAAAACGGTGTCATTTTTATGGGCCATGGCTGCAACTACCCATCGTGAAGTCCGTCTTATTACACACACACACACACACACACACACACACACACACACATATATATATATATATAATACACAAGATTGTGCATGAACTTTTAGGTATATATATATATATATATATATATATATATATATATATATATATATATATATATATACTTAAAAGTGCATGCACAGTCTTGTGTAATATATTTCATTAATTGTGTAAAACAACTGGAAGCAAAAAAATTTAGATTTTATCTAAATTTCTATTATTTTTATTTTGATTATATATGCGGTTTAAAAAAATAATATTCAAAAATGTACTTTTATTTTAACGTTAACGTACGATATAGTAAACAATAAAATTTCAGGGGACTCGAGCCTCTCCCCCTTGTGGATATGGTGCTGGAGAAGGTATTGCAGAAAACAGTTTCTTATCATCTGACAATATCTGAGGTCTGACTATGATAATAATTTTTGCTTCGCTAGATCTACGTAAATTAAATTGTGGATGTTTTGGAAACTTGCTGGAGGACATAAGGAAGAAGAGTATTTAATTCCGTCTCCCTTTTAACCAAAGTCTTGGAGAAGGTACTGCGGAAAACAATGTTTCTTGTAATCTGATAATATCTGAGGTTGGTCTATGATAATATTTTTTCCTGACTAGATCTAAGTAAAATAAATTGTGGATATTTTGGAAACTTGCTGGAAGACATAAGGAAGAAGAGTATTTAATTCCCTCTCCCTTTTAACCAAAGTCTTGGAGAAGGTACTGCAGAAAATAATATGTTTCTTGTAATCTGATAATATCTGAGGTCGGTCTATGATAAAATTTGTTCCTCACTAGATCTAAGTAAAATAAATTGTGGATATTTTGGAAACTTGCTGGAGGACATAAGGAAGAAGAGTATTTAATTCCCTCTCCCTTCTAATCAAAGTCTTGGAGAAGATACTGCTGAAAACAATGTGTTTCTTGTAATCTGACAATATCTGAGGTCGGTCTATGATAATATTTTCTGCCACGCTGGACCTAAGTGGAATCAATTATCCTTATTTTTGAAACTTTCTGGAGGACATGTGGAAGAAGAGTATTTAATCTTACGAAATAGATATTACTGCAAATCATCACATGAAGAGTTTGAATTTATCACCATATTGATTTGAAATCAAAATGTAAAAGATACAAATATCCGGAAGATAACGTAGAAGGAGACAAAGAGGCTGATAAAGCATACAATAAAGATGTAAATTTCACAAAGAGGAACTTAAATAAATATTTTAAAGGCATGTGAAAAATGGCTTAACCAGTAAATCGCTGCCTCTTTTGTAACGTAGTCTGTGGGTTCAAATTTTACCACTGGCATGGATGTTCGTAAAACAATAATGGAAATTAGTTATATATGGTATCTGTATCTCTTCTAACATGATAAGCACTGATAGAGAAAATAAATGCTACAAAATTTCGACAACCGTCCTTAACCAAGAATTGCTGTACATCGAAAATTTTACGTTTCTCAGCATTTTCAATCTCGAAATATGTGAGGATCTTTGATTCACATCTAACAAAGTCATCTGAAACAATGCATTAAAATAATACCGTTCATTGTATAAATTATAAGTTCCCTCGAAATACTGAAGTATAAACAGAATACTTGTCTTGTGGGTTTTGAACCCAGGAACTCTAGTACCAAAGAGCAGCGATTCATTCCGCCACATCAAAATTAAAGACTTAAGAAAATGTACATTATGTCTTCGAATAATGGTGTGATCATAAGCTTGTGTTGAGACTATATAAGTATTTGCTTTCGTATGATCGTTTGAAATGGAATTTGAATTTTCAAGGAAAATGTGTAATTACTGAAATTATGAATATCCCTTATTTATATATGATTAAAAACAAATTTAAAGGTAAGGTAAAAAAAAAAAAATCATTTCGGAAGAGTTGCTGGAATAAAGAAGTCAGTTTAGACTCCGAATATTTCAAAAGGTGTATAATATTAATAAAAGTCCAACGTGACATGTAGAAAAATAAATCAAGCACAAAATAAAAAATTTTAAAAATCTAAATTAAAAATGTGAAGTATTTTTTATTTTAAAACTTATTATTCAATTTAAATTAGAATTTGTTTCCATATACAAGATGTTAAAGAGAGTCATTTGCAACTGGAAAGGATATAAGGGGGAAACAGGGTGAGATATGAGTAATTTTAATTGCCCCAAGTAAATGGGGTTGAAATAGTGGAAGTTTTGCCACGGATGATTAAAATTTGATCTTAAACGATCTGCTCAAAAGTAGTACTCCAGTCATACAAGACGGAGAAAGGACTAAAGATTTTCACGCAATTTTTACATTAGTGTCTGTTTAATAACTGTAATCTGAGTGTTAATAACTTTATTGTATACTTTCTACTCAGCAACAATTTATTTTCCTTTTAACAGGGCGCTTCGTGAAAAATATGCTTTCTGGTATTGATTGTTCTATAAAACTGAAGGCCGGAAATAAAGGTCATTTTAAAGAATAACGTTACAATTTCACAAGGTTAATATTGGTAGCAACAACAAGGCTTGACTGTCTGATTCAAAACCAAGCGATCTGCTCAAAAGTAGTACTCCAGTCATACAAGACGGAGAAAGGACTAAAGATTTTCACGCAATTTTTACATTAGTGTCTGTTTAATAACTGTAATCTGAGTGTTAATAACTTTATTGTATACTTTCTACTCAGCAACAATTTATTTTCCTTTTAACAGGGCGCTTCGTGAAAAATATGCTTTCTGGTATTGATTGTTCTATAAAACTGAAGGCCGGAAATAAAGGTCATTTTAAAGAATAACGTTACAATTTCACAAGGTTAATATTGGTAGCAACAACAAGGCTTGACTGTCTGATTCAAAACCAAGCGATCTGCTCAAAAGTAGTACTCCAGTCATACAAGACGGAGAAAGGACTAAAGATTTTCACGCAATTTTTACATTACTGTCTGTTTTGAGTTTTGCTACACGCACCTGTGATTTACGTCAAAAGGCTTTGCCTTAGCTTTAATTTTCGAAGAATAATCTCGTTGGAATCCATAACGACACAAAGATAAAACCAAGTTCAACTAATAAATATTTTATAATTCATTCGCTGTGGAAAAGGGATTTATTTTTCATTTACACATATCAGTCAGAATTGGGGGTATAAAAAGGTTCAAGCCTCACCCCCCCCCTCAAAACAAAGTTACGAGTTTTTCCTCTTTTTACAATTTGTTGATCAATGTACAGGTACTAGTATACAAAATAATAATAAATAGAAACTTTACAATTTTAAATCCTTTTCATTTTCGTTTAAAAATGGGGAATATTTATTACTTTGTGAGTAATAAGATGTAGATTACATGACCTCTTTTTATTATGTTAATTCCTTGCTTATAAAACTAGATAAGAAAACTAGAAATTAGTGTTGTTGTTTCCCTTGCTGTTTTCAATGCCACTTATACGAGCCAAGATCGTGAGCCAAAGGCTACTCTGTTTGAAGGGTTACGTTTTGTGTTTTAAAGGGTACAACTAGTATGAAAGAACGACTTTTAACTCAAAGTATGTGTTACAGCAGGAAGCAGGGACGAAACAAAAGATCCCACCTTCCCCCGACTTAACCCTTCTAGAGATATCGTTTGATCAAGGACATTGCGACCACAGAAATATTTTATGTGCCCAGCCACCATTAGTGAGTAGGGCGATCTTTGCTCAGGTTGGGCATTAAACTCACGACCCTATGAGTTAACGCCTTTACCAACTTAAATGCCTGTGGTATCAGTGATAATCTGATTTATTTTTTAACCCCTAACACATTTTAGTGACACAAATCATGAAAGGAGATAATTTCAAATAAAAATCTCAAAGACTAAGTGCTGGAGTCCTGTAACCCCACTTAACCAAGGGATCTTTTTCAACATGATTCTCCCAATTTTTCCACAGTTATCGATGCCCCTCACCTGGGTGGTGCTAAATGGGTAACAGCTTCACAGCCATGTGTTGACATAAAGGTATTTGTGCATGTATTGCCAGTTGCATTAAAAAAAAAAGCCAAGTATGGATGGGTCAGTGAACCTATAACTTTATGCTGACAGCAATTCTTTTTGTTCTAGTTTTGAAAGCAAAAATCTTTAAATCTAGTAATCTCTTAAATGAGTATTCTTGATTATAAGTCAGTTTAGATATTAGTCCACAGCCTACGACACTCCAGATAGAAATTCTGGCTACTGGTATAAATTATTAACAACGTCTGAAACTGCTCAGATATTATTTACGGTAATTATATAACTACTGTTTGTTTTCATCACAAATTATGTGAGTAGCAAAAATTTATTTTCTTTTTTATAGGAGGCTTCTTGAAAAATGTGCTTTCTGCTGTTGCTTATTCCGAAAAGCTGATGGATGGAAATGAAGATCTCTTAAACGATTAAAGTTACAATTTGTAAGGGATGATATTGGTATCAACAATGAAGCTTGACTTTCTCTTTCAAAGTCAGGATGGTAAAGAATACATTTACTTTGGGTAACATAATTTTCCTGTGGTATAAACATTTTTAATTTTTATTTAGTTAGTGAGTGTTAATAACTGCATTGTGTATTTTCTACCCAGCAACAATTTATTTTCCTTTTAGCAGGGTGCTTCTTGAAAAATATATTTCCTGGCATTGATTGTTCTTTAAAACTGAAGGATGGAAATGAAGGTCATTTTAAAGAATAAAGTTTCAATTTCACAAGGTTAATATTGGTAACAACAACAAGGTTTGACTGTCTGATTCAAAAACAAGATGGTAAAGAATCTATTACTTTGAGTAACATAATTTTCCTGTGGTATAAATGTTTTTAATTTTTATTTTGTTAATGAGTGTTAATAGCTGCATTGTATATTTTCTACCCGTCAACTATTTATATTTCTTTTAACAGGGTGCTTCTTGAAAAATATGCTTTCTGGTACTGATTGTTCTATAAAACTGAAGGCCGAAAATGAAGGTCATTTTAAAGAATAAAGTTACAATTTCACAAGGTTAATATTGGTAGCAACAACGAGGCTTCACTGTCTGATTTAAAACCAAGATGGTAAAGAATCTATTACTTTGGGTAACATAATTTTTCTGTGGTTTTAACGTTTTTAAATTATATTTAGTTAGTGAGTGTTATTAATTCCATTAATTAATTTTTTACAGAAGTATATGATAATATATGTGTTAAATATTTAAACACATGTGCATGTGTGAAATAATTGTAAATCTGTATATAAATAATTTATCTAATATGCATGCAGGTTTTATGTTCAGAATGTTTAATCGTAAGTTATAGCTTTAATTTCAAATTTAACGAATAAATTTTTATATTCACTTTTTGAAATACAGGACCCAGACATATTCTCAGAAACCACTGGGCATAGACTTATACTTCCAACTACAAAAATTGTTTCAAATAGGATATACATTCGTTTTATGGTATTTTTAAATTTAAAATAATCTATCTTGCGAAAATACAAAAAATCTAAATTTTTATTTGTTCCTCCATTTTTTATTTATTTATTATTTTTCTATTGTAAAAAATGAAACTCGTGCTAAGAACCGTAACATAAAAAGTACCATTTCTTTGTCACAAAAATTAATAGATATATTTAAATTTAAAATGTGTTAAAATTTAAAGGTTTTTTTTTCTTTGGGGGATAGGTCAATAGATTCATTATATTATTCAATATTGAAATCAGGTTTCAACGTCTCATTTAATGAAAGGTGGAGCTTATTTCACAGGAAAATACAGTGTATTTTCTAAGTAAACCCACTTCCTGTTTATATTTGTTTTATACCTAGAGAACCCTCACCCCAATTTTTACCGTGAAAAAGGACGTTGCAACCAGATTTCAACCTCGAATTACTGTAATATATTAACTGATCCACGAATAAAAGAGAAAGATTTCGAAATTTTAAATTTAAACATCTCGGTTAATTTTTGTTACAGAAAGGTGAAACATTTTCTGTTATGGTTCTTAGGACAAGGTGAAATTTTTACTAAATAGAACGATAGGGAAGGGTTTAGCAGTTTCGATTTTATAATTTCAGAAAAAGGGAATTTTCAAATTTAACAATATCAAGAGTTTAATTGTACTATTCTAAATATAAGTTATATATTTCCAAGGGTTAAATATTGCCTAATGTAGTTGCGAACAATTAATTTATTTATAGTCACTCATTTTGCCATATTTATACATTCATTTCCAGTATTCATCGTTTTCTATTTTTGCCCCTTGGAAAAATGATATATCGGAGTTCCACTGTTTTTCTTTCCTTGTATGCGAATGGCATGGATGTTCGTAGCCGTTCGGAATCGTCTTTAAGCAGTAAGTCCCGGTCTCATTAGCCCTCGTGTGCAAAACAGTATACCGTAGCGCTCCAAACCTAACCTAACCTTGTATGCGAAGGATATTGACCTAATTTGGTAAGGTTGATTAGGAGCGCTATGGTCTACTTTTCTCTACACGGGGGCTAATTGGACCAATACTCCGAACGGCTACAAAAAACCATGTCATAAACATGTTTAAAACCGTAAATAACGAAGACAGTAATCGATGAGTTAAGCCAATCATCCGGTGATAGAATTGGATAGCTCGACGTGGAGTTATTGATTAATATCAAATTTGTTAGTCATTTACTCTTTTGTATATGATGCATCGAAACCTTTGACAGATGCTGGCATTGGAAGATGGCTTCAGGAAACCCTACAACCAAAAATCGCAAGGGGGGATATCTGGCGAAAGATCATCTTGCGTAAGGCACGTGCAAACAATGGATCTCTTATTACCCTCTTCATACGACACAGTTCTTTTAGAACTGCAACGAAGTTAGTTCTGCTGGTTTTGGTAAAACGGTTTTACCAGTAGCACTTTTTCTTGCAACGAAGTCATGATGTTTAAGAAAAAGTAAGCTAGATAGGGAAACTAATGTAGGCATTTTATATAACACCCCTAAGACACCCCGAGAAAATTTTAGAGTTTTCAAAACTTAAGTCAAGGGCTAAAAATTCCCTCGTCCATCTGCATTCCCCTTTCTAACCCTTTACCTAAATTGACCACTGGATAAACAATTTACGCCCTCAAAGAAGGGGTCTAACAGACTATAACTCTACGTTGCCCTAGCGGACAATTTAGGAAATTTCCAAACAAAAAGGAGATTCACGCTGTCAAAGGCAGATTTGTCCTAGAGATTTTGACTGAGATGTTGACCCGGGTGTTAAGGATCTTTTACCTATAACTTCCTGATAGCTGACCCCTCAGTTTGTCCTGTCCCTATGATGAAGCGGGAACCCGTCCTCCAAAGTTATCTTAATAAATGTCTTTAGCTAAAACGGTGTCATTTTTATGAGCCATGACTGCAACCACCCATCGTGAAGTCCGTTTTATTACATATACATACATGTATATATATATATATATATTCGGGTTTAAGGATGGGGGTTAAGAATTAAGCGAGTTATAATTAAAAATAATTATATCTCTTTAACAGTAACTTAATAGGGGAAAGACAAACCCTCGAACAGAACTATTCAGAGTAAAGAAGCTGACGCAGAAATAGATAATAGGAACTTGCTTAGGTAGCGACGCCAAAAAATCACTTCTAGGTGGGAAATTAGGGTGGTAACATCCTTCATGCCTGTCAGCGCAAAAGGAGAACAAAGGCTATCTAAATATTATAGCCATGGACAGAAGGATAAAAATAAAGAAGTTTTATATATAAAAACAAATGTGTCTTCCATGCCTTAACCACTCGTACGTGTCATATATATATATATATATATATATATATATATATTAAAATTACTGTAGTCATCCCTGTAAAGCCGTTATTAAGGTAGATTGATGCAGACGTTCACTTACAAAAGCATCTTTTATTTAGAACATAAGATGACACTAAACACACAAATCGCCTTAGGGAAAAAGAATCCAAAAGAGAGAAAATTTTTATGATATCGTTTACATTGCGATCTTAAGGGTAAAAAAGTCCCGAAATCTGTGTGCAAGCCCTTTTATTAACTATTGGAAGATGAGTGGCTCCAGGAATGATGTCATTCCGGTAACCAATCACGTCCCTTTAATTACTTCTAGTTTGTTCTAGAAGATTTAGTATCTCTACAATGCGCGGTAAAATGATTCAACGGGGCTGCGATTCTAAATTCAAGGTTCAAGGAAATGAGGGTTCACCGCCATTAGAGAGAGAGAGAGTCTAATCCAGGAATTATACAACTGCTAGACATATTTGAAATTATACCCTCTATTCTTTTTACTCGCCTGGTCCACTGGGCAAGGAGGAGCCTAATCAGCTTAGCAGTAATAAAATAAGATGCAATCTAGCCACACTGAAGAGAACGGCACTAAGTCGAAACGAAATTTTATTTAAGAGTTGCTAGAAAATTACATCTTTACTAATCAACGACAGTCAAAAGGCAAGAAAATCACTTTGCTCCAACAGAGAGAGTGAAGACAGATAGAATATTCCCAAGGGACAAGAAACTAAGTCAACAAATTAAACTATTAAGATCAGAAGGACCGAGCCATTGCCGTCGACAGCTGGAAAACGTGGACAGAGAATTTACATCTATTGAACAGAAAGCTTTGGGAAACGTATTTTAAGTCGAGGACACTCTTTTGATTAAGACATTTTGAGGCTGGGAAAATAGATATGAAGGAATTAGAATGGGAGAGAGGAGGTTTTTAAGGAAATATTAAAGCGAAATAATTTTGATATATCCTCTATATCATACAAGCCTAAGTTATGTGTCCGTGTGTCCTCGAATTTATGAAGTGGTTAGACCTGGAATGGAGAGGGCATCTATATTGGATTCTTGATGAGTTAGGGTTAGCAAAATTCAAAGCGAGTAAAGTTTATCTTCTCCTATCTATCCGATCCTAAAATAAATTGGTATAAATATGCTTCATATCACAGCAAAAAATAATGTCGTCTTTAAAACGTACGAAATCCATCCCTTCAAAAATAACATTTTTTCTAGCATTATGAGATCATTCCTTTAACCATCTCATCTTTTCTTATTTTAAATTACTTAAATATCGTCTGCATTATTTTTCTACGTTTTATCACTGAACTTAGATATTGCGTAAATACTTTTCTTTTATATTTGGCTTAAATAATAGGTTAGTTACATATGTGATAATTTTAAATTTAATCGTGGGTTATTTTTTGTTGCAATGAAAATTTTATCACTTGATTCTACACTGCAATCTTATTCAACGTGATTCTACACTGCATTCACAGTATCGGGAGATTTTAAAGGAGTATGAAGATAAATTAGTGAGCTTGTACCGGATAAATCTCAGCTAAAAAGTAAACCATTTTTTACCTGCCTCATAGGGTACTTTACAATTCTGGAAAATTAAAAATTTTACTGATCTAGTCATATGACGGGCCATATGCTAGTTACATATATACACACACATATGTGTGTGTGAGCGAGTTTTATTGGGTCAAAAACTGGTTTGCACTAAAAATGAAATTCGGACCTGAAAGGGATATAATAAGTGAACACGAGGATTAATCCTTGTAAACTACTTGACTAACTTTCTACTTGAAGGAGGGCAAACGAGACGTGTGAAAAGGCTGAAACGATTCCCCGAAGTCTGGGGTGATCACTCTTGTTAAAGAATAAATAATAGCTTTGGGTTCAAAGAGAAGACGGGGTCTGCACTTAAACTTATCTTCTGGTATCCTAGACCCGTAGCCTTCTCGTTGAGGACGATTCTGTTGAATGTCTTGTTTAACACTTCAAAGCTCACCGCTATCTACTTATCGGCCTCTCGAACTGGTTGACTTACTTGTAAATACCACCGACTCAAATAGGGAACCTGGTACGCGGAAGCTCTACAAATATTGTTGCCATTTAGATTTCAATTTATGTATATAATAGGAAAACTGGTACTTAGAAGGTGTGAAACTAGTATAGTAAAAGACATGCTATTTTTTTTAAACACTTAAGACACTAGTTCGTGGAAACCTTTTGCTGTTACATTTATTTATATAATTTATTGCTTCATTTTAAAAAAAACTTTGTACGTGGAAAGGGTACACGTATTACATGCATTTATTACTCAATTTATCAATCTATTTTAATAGGAAAGCCCAACATCCTCTGCATATTGGCTTTTCGTATAGGGAACCTACAAGGTGGAAGCTCTGCAAATTTTACAGTGAGACATTTCGACTTTAATTTATTAATGCAATTTAAATAGGAAATATGGTTTTCAGAAACTGTGCAACTATCACAGTAATTAATATTTCACTTATTTAAAAAAAGATAAGAAGACCAAGACTTGTAAAATATTCACTATTGCATTTATTGATATATTTTAAGGAGTAACTTAATACATTGATAACTCCAAATAGGATTGGAATTTAGGTAAACTTTAAGAGTTCAGTTTATCAATATATTTTAATAGGAAAGCTCATTATCTGCTTTTTGTCTTCTCGAACCGGCGGTCTTGCTTTTAAATGCCACTGACTAGTAAAAGGATCCTATTATGCAAAAGCTCTGCAAATTTTACATTGAGTCATTTCGACTTTAATTTATTAATCTAATTTTAACAGAAAATACGTTTCTCAGATGGTGTACAATTATTCCAATAATTAATATTTTACTTATTTAAAAATATTCACTGGAAAATATTCACTAATGAATTTATTAATATATTTTAATGAGGAACTTGGTACATTGGAACTCCAAATATTATTGCCATTTAGACTTAAAACTGTTCATTATTACATTAAATTGTATAGGCCAGTGTATTCATGCATTTTAATACTTAACATGGCACGTGGAAACAATACAACTGTTATAGATATTTGTCATTCAATTTTTCAATATAATTTTCTGCAGGAAACCAAGTAAGCAAGTCGTTCCACTATTATAGTTATTTATACTTCAATCTGTTAATGTACTATTTTTATAAGGAATATGATATGCTGAAGTTAGGGAGCTAATACATCAATTCATACTTCAGTTTATCTATATATTCGTAATTAATGAAATATCTACTTGAAGACGTTGTTTTTTAGATTACATTAAAAAAATAAAGCCTGAAGTTTAACTTCCATATCATTTTGTTAATAATTAATATTAGTGTCAAGTTTAATACGAATAAAAACAAATTAGAAATATTTTGTTGGCCTTAAATATGGATTTCTTACCCATCAGAAATTTGGTTTGGGGTACTACGGTCAATTTCTTTTGCAACAGAAAGATTAGTTAAACACGGTACACTACTTAAAACCAATACCGAACGGCTATGGAAGTCCAGACTATCTTTGGGATACGAACCTACGAACTTTATTACCATAAAACATCCCACAACCTATTCATCCATACTCATCAAACTTTTATTTGTTTTGTTTTAAATTTATGAGACTAATAACAAATATCTTTCTTATAAAATCGCATGAAATAATTTTTAATTTTTTAAATAAAAGTAATGCGATAAATGTATCTATGTAATAGAAACATTTGTTTTCTTGAACATAGTTCTCAGATTATTAACTAGTTTTATAATATTATAGATAAGAGTTAGAGTTACTAAAGATATTTATTTAATACTTTTCTTAAAAGTAAAATTTAGTTAACTTTTTAAAATATGTAATTATAGCTCTTATTTAGGTGGCATTATTATAGCCTTAACATACCACACACTTGCCTTGTTTTAGCCTGTATATGACTTTTCAAATGTTCTTTCATGAGTATTATGAAATACGAAGGCCATTTTCTCAGCTTTCAATGGACCATAAATAATAGAAAAGAGTAGAGAATAAAGTGAAATTATTACTAAAAGTTATGAATAAATATGGTTATTTTCGATATAATCCCATTCAGCTGTTTCTCATATCGGTAGACCAGGTTTCCGATTCCCCCCCCCCCTTCGAAAAAAGTTGGTACTAGTAATGGGAGAAAGACATTGTTCTTTGTCCTCCTAGTCATTGTTCAATGTTCAATTGTTCAATGTTTAATGCAGAGGAGAGTTGGAAATCACTCTTATGTCTATGTCATATTCTGGATGATTAAACTCTTCTTATTTAACTCTAATACTATCGCACTGGACATTTCGACCGCATGACTTTTCTACTTATATATCGGCTCACTAAGCATTCAAGACATTTATTTCTTTTCTGTAGATGGTGTGGTTTGGAGTGCTATGGTCTACTTTTTTGCAACACGAGGGTTAATGAGACTGGGACTTACAGCTTTAAGCCGATTCCGGAAGGCTACGAACATTCATTCCGCAGTGGGATTCGAACCCACGTTCTCCGGTACCGAAGGCCAGCACTCTAACCAATCGGCCACCGTTCGGCTTTCTGTAGATATCAAAATGTATAAGATGTTTTCTTCCTAATATTTTATAAAAAGTGAATAAATTTTTGTGGTCGTTCTAGGTAGTTCAATACATTGATTTTTTTAGTGTTTAACTGCTCCAGAAGCTGTAGCAGTACATCAGCAATGTATGGACTGGCTTTCCATGATCCATCATAAGTCATCATTCGTCTTCTTTATCTTCACACCTATCTTCATTTCTGATAATGACATTGATCTTATTCACCAGTTCCATAAACTCAAAAAGCAACACTTTTACAGTCCCAAAAATCTTTAACCATAAACATCCTGTTGATGAGGAATTGTTTGAAATATTTTGTTCTGTTTGGTGAGTTTGTGCCGGCAGAAATATTCTGCGAAAAGAGTATCGGTCACCGATATCACATATACATGAACGTTCACTGTGACTGTATCGAAAAGTAATCATGTTTGTATATATCTTTTAGTAATGATTTCATTTTGCTCTCTTAATTTCTCTTTTCTTTATGGTCTATCGATGGTTGAAGGAAAAACCTAATTGCAGTAAAGGGGATTCATTCTCTTTGAAAGGCAAATATATATTTTCTAATAACAATAAAAATTCCATATAAATAAAATAAAACTACTGAAAGATACAGTTTAAAATAAATTCATCTCAATATTCTGGTGAACTTTAAAATATATTTCTATTGAAGTATATGTGATGTACTGAAATTTAATTTATAAATTTCTTACCTATAGACCTGGATTCCATATTATTTCAGATTTCCAGATTTCTGATTTTAAACACTATCAAATCTTTGAAGTTTTTGAAGAACATCATTATATGGCAGTCTCTAAACCTGTAAATAAATATCTATTTAAGAGTCTTTTAGAAGAATAATTTACTGCTTTCACCTTAAGGTAGTGAAAGAATTTAGAAGCATAAACTGTTTGGTGCTTGAAATACTTCTCTAAAGTATTTTCATGAACAGTTAGTAGAATTTATATCCATAAAATATTATTATTGAAACTAATCTTTCTATTTACTTTTAAAACAGCATCAAAGATCTAAGCAGTAACAGAGACATATATATGAGACATTGCATCATAAACATTCAGAAACCTCTTCTATAATAACCCAGCATTGACGATGTATATCTGAATCTTCAATGGATATCACTTAGAGGAATACAGATGCAAGTGAATTGACCTTCAAGCAGGTTAAAAATTGGATGCTTCAGTGAACACAGATGTAAAAGGTAAGATAGTATTTTATTGCTCATTAATACTTCATTATTCACAATATCCAATCTGCAGGTACGCAAGTCACAAAATTTAATGATTATCTTTTATTTATTTTTTATTAAAAGCTTTGCAAATATCATCTTTCTTGGCTGAGTATTTAAGGGCATTTTTATAGAGACATTTATTGCGGTTGTTAAAAAAGAATACTTAAATAACTTGACATTTATTATTTTGTATTAAGACAAACTTCTGACAGGATTAGGCGATTGTTATCTTTAGGTTTACTGGTGGTTGTCGAGAATATATTATATGTGCATTTACTAATGTTATTACGCCAAGGTGCTGAGAGGTTATTTTAGGTCAATATTCGCTACATCGTTTATTCGAAGTTCAGGCATTTAGCTTTCAGCGAAAATATGCTATATGTATATTTAACATTGTTATTAGACCAAGATGAGGAAAAATTTATTTTAGATTAATATTCGTTTAATCGTTTATTTGCAGTTTATGCATTTAACTTTCCCCAGTAATTTTTGCGTCTATATTATATTAATTCCAAAGTATGTTTAATACAATTATGTTAATCAAGGAATGCATACTTATGTTATCATAAATTGTGTTGTTGCTGCTGTGTTTAATGCCACTTGAACTAGCCAAG
The DNA here is from genome assembly GCA_032207245.1 of Pardosa pseudoannulata. Classification (NCBI taxonomy): domain Eukaryota; kingdom Metazoa; phylum Arthropoda; class Arachnida; order Araneae; family Lycosidae; genus Pardosa; species Pardosa pseudoannulata. The sequence goes on along the minus strand of CM063503.1, from coordinate 91,578,455 downwards.
CTCGTGAGCCGCATGCTACTCGATTTACGGCTAAATGTTGTGCTTTTCGTTTTGAAGACACATTTCTTGGGTGAAAGAACGACTTCTAGCTCAAAGTGGGCCTTCGTAATTTGAAAACAGGACCAAGAAGAAAATTCACAATCTTAACCTACACCTCCAGAGGTATTGTTTGAATTTGGAGCACATTGCGACCACAAATTTGTTTTACGTGAAACAGCCTCAGTTAGTGGATACAGTAGTCTTTACCAACCAAAGGCCTTGAACTAACAACCATCCTACTATGATTTCCTGGCTTTATCGAATCAGTTAGCTCGGCTTTCACAGATTGAACCTTAAAATATAAACTATTCTTATGCAAAAGCGTTTTTTACCGGGAGTTTTATTTAATATTCAAACCTTGCATTTGTAAATGCTTTGTTTAAAATGTTTGTTACGACATTTTATTATTCACTACAGTTTAACCAGATATTCAAAACTTAATGGCAGAACTTAATCTTAGAAATTTCAATAGTCCTTTCTCTTCAAGATATTTTTACAGATAAAGCACTAATAGCAAGAGAAGTTTTTAATATCTGATCTTTTAGGAACTTATAAAACTATCAATGAATAGAAAAATGAACAGAAATTAAATTTTCAGCAATAGAATTTTCTTTGACTCTTTTCAACTGGCATTTTTAGCATTTATATTGTATCGGCCCAACTAAAATCAAGCAACAGTAGCCAAACTAAGTGACTATGAATGAAAAAGGCTTTCAAAAAATAGCCCAAATATTATGCTGGACTAACATGAATTTACTTCATGTTGGACGGATGATGGTGATGATATCTATAAATATGAAACTATCTAAAGTAATGCCATCTATGATAGAAAGTTAGCACTCAACATATCTAATTCTAATTCTAATCAGGTGACTGGCACGTCTGTGTACCATAGTCAAATGTTAAATTCAACATTTTCTTCTGGAGCCTTAGCTCACAAAAATGTCAACCGAAATGTAAGTAAACTAAGTGCACGGTCAAACAAAAGGAGTCTGACTACTTTTCAGAGACAGACACTATTTAAAAAACAAGTGAGATCTGGAGGAATACTATTCACTTCTCTAGAAAATAAACGGAGCTCCTACAATTCCTACCCGAGAGCAAAGTGGCTATCTGACTTAATAAGTCGAGATAAATTACAAGGGGGCCTTCTGCCTCAAATTTGAGTCTCCTGGTCGAAATTATCAACTCAGACTCTCTCGAAGAAAAGACTGTCGTTAGGGCTGGTGCTTCCATAAACAGATGAACATCATTAATTCACCTTCTTAGAAGCTTCTCAATTACTCGCGAACAAGGTATTGGACTTTTGAACTATTGACACCACTCTATGGAAATAATTGCCTTGCACGTAAAGCCATAAATAACCAATTTCATTAGATAAACCACAACTTAATTCTTACGAGGCAGGCAGGCAGTTACTCTCTGATTTCAGTGAAAGGAAGGGGTAGGATGGAAAACAATGCCCACCGTGCTCGCCCGTTTCTGCCACGAAGCTTAACGGGCATATCTCTCATAAATGATTAAAAAACACCTCCTCGACGCTACAACCCAACTTGGACCATGGACTACGGTGACAATCTCCGTTTACTACCTCAAGAGTCCTGAGGTGCGAAGCATATGTTCCGGTTAGGTGGTCAACCTTACGTGGAACCCCTACTGTTTAGTTCCCAAGCATTCTTGGTCTTCAATTTGTCTACCCACTGCAGGGGTTTAGTCAATCTTGTGCAGCCCGAGGATCAAACCTCGGACCTGTAGCTTGGGAGCGCGAAGCGATATCACAACGGCACTGGGCTTCTCACAAATTATTCTTATATTTAATTGTATAGATATTTTATAGTCCAATATATTATAACTTTATGAAACACGTTGTGAATTTTTATTATTGAAAAATCTTAAGAGAACAAAGAATACGTCTTCACAATTGTAGTAATGGGGTAAAAAAAAATTATGAAAAGCGTGACTTCATTTTATGAATTCTAGTGGTGAAATGCACTGGTTCGGAAGAGAACTGGTGCTAAACGTGTTGTCAAATTTCTTATATGCCAAAGAAACACCGATAAAGTGGTAGAACTAATATTTTGAGAATTTACTACACATATAGCTAAGAAACTAGAAAAATGTATCTCACGTCAGTTGTAAACTGTATAATACATCGTACAGGAATAGAGAGCGAATCTCGCTGTGACTGAAACATCAATTTATTATTTACCTGAAAACTGTTATTTGTGGAATATAAACAGAAAATTTCTGACGTTACTTGTCGCTCCGGTTTTATTAGTATGTTTGAACTGTTGTCAAGTATTAAGAATTTTTAAATACTTTCTTCCTGCAGACGTGTCGAATCTAAACCCATAGAATGTAAGAGTACTATTGAGAAATCTTGCATGAGAGAGATAATCTTTAAATAGAATCTTTTAGGAAGACAATCTTTAGACTTAACTAAAGGTGATATTTACTTTTGTCTTCTCTTAAAATATAAAAATTTTGCAGTAATAATTCTATTTTCATTTTCTTTTCCTGTAACAGAATAGTCCATTTTTCAGTAATCTTAATCTTCTTGGAGGAAAAGAAAGACTCAGAGAGAAAAAATAATAGATGTTACTTTTATTTCTGGAGACCAAACAAAACATCATTCGCTCTATTTACAGAATAAAAAAAAAAAGAAGAAATGTTAAGACAGCTGAGCGAGCAGAAACTGGTACTCACTCTGCAAAAACAATTTCGCCTGCTGTCAGCTTATAAATAAAGCAATATGACAGATACATGCGTAAGTCTACCCAAAAATACATAGCAAACTCCGGAAATAGTTATATAAATTTATTGTTCACCAATATAAGCTAAATAATTAAAAATTTGCGGCAGAATTTTTCATTGTGCATTTCAGAATCCTATATGAAATTTTAAGTGTTCAGAAACACATGCAAGATACTAGCGCTCCCTCACTCTTAAATAGCTATACAAGCTATGTTATATGTAATATATGAATCAGTTACTGTGTTTGTGTGGTAAATATAGCTTCTGAATATCATATCCGTCAGAATTGTTTAACTGTAGTAATAACTACTACACTAGCCTCCTGGATTTTTTCTTCTATCTAACGCAATGAGAATCTAACCTATTTGATGCCAACGACAACTTTGGAGGTAGTCAACAAATTGGTTCATCTCAGAAATAAAAGAAGGTGGCAGTAGCTTATAATATAGTTATTGGAAAGAGAGGTGAAATATGTATAGTTTATCTGCTGTTAGGTTATGAATAAATTCACATGTCATATACCTGCATAAATTTACCTAAAAATACCTAGCACATATCGAAAATAGTTACATATAGTTATTTAATTGAGCCTTTGTAGTCATCCAATTATGTCATGAATTATCCTGTATTAAACACCAAACTGCATTAAACGAAATACACTAAATGTTCTACTATACTGTTAATTATTGATATAAGCTAAGCTATATGTAGCATACGTGTTAATTATAGTATTCGTGTAATAACTGTAATAAATATGTGCTTGTGAATATCGTGTACGTCTGAAATGTTTAACTGTGATATCCACAACCAGAAAAGCCTGCTGGATTTTTCATGTAACTATTCCAAATGAGCACACACCTCTGTGATGCTAACAATAGCTTCGAAAAGGTAGTCTACAAAAAAGTTCATCTTGAAAAAAAAAAAAAAGAAGTTGAATTTGGTACTTTCTAGTCTAGTAGTTCCCAACCTTTTCTAATGTATGAAACACTCTCGAGAAAAATTATATTTAGTGGAACACTTGAGTAAGTTAAATAGATAAGCATATTATCTGTAATTTTATAAATTTGGTAATTATTCAAAATCTCTAGGTATAATTAAATGTGGAGACTTAATACCTCAGTCAGCACAGACATCATTAATGGCAGCTGGGGCGCATAAAATAGGTTCGTGGACGCAATGTCCTCCAAGTTCAAACAAAACCGCTGGAGGTGGCAAGCGAAGCCTGGGGGTTTCCTTCTTCTAATTTACGAGGGTCCACTTTAAATAAAGTCGTTCTTTCCCTCTAGCTCTTCAAACGAAAAGCGCAACCCTCCGTTTCAATTCGTGAAGCCTCAGCCTTGCAAGCTTGATTCGTCCAAGAGACATATGTACAACGAAAACGATATTTTAATGTCTACTAACGGGAAACAAAAAAGATACATATAATGCGAAAACTTATGCCTGGTGCTTTTTACATATTTCTTCTTTGTGGGAAGGTATACAAAACAAAGCCACCCTCATTATAATTTATAAATTTGTTAGTCTTTCCCTGTTTAAAGTTTTACATATTGAATCATATGGAAAACCATAGTTTAAAAAAGTATAAAGTTGGAAGCATAGTAAAATTTTTATGATTTATGACTATAGTCGTATACTTCTAATTTGCAACAAAATATAGTCCATTATAGGTGGAGCACTTTTGAAACTCTTGAAAATTTGCTGGTAAACACTTGTAGTCATTAGAAAGAAAGGTTCAACATTTCCCCTGCTGCATTGTTTCTAAAACACTATGGCAGTTACATGCTTAAATATATCTAAAATTAGGCAGTAAACATCGAAAATACTTATGTAAACTTGTTGCTTATCATCATAAGCTAAATCTTTACGGGATTAATACACTAATAATTGTAAACACAGTAGATATTTTGGCTACAGAGAACTCATTCGGCAATACACGCATTACGCAAAATATCCCGATATCATTAATAAATTTTTCTAACAGGACTACTTCTCTCCTCTCAAAATTAATGAATAAATAAATAAAAACCTTACACATCATTCCCAGGATCAAGCCCCCTATTTATGTGATGTTGCTGTCGAAATTAATCCAAACAGCAATTGATGAGGTAGATGTTTAGTTTGGAGCAAAATTGTAAATTTTTTAGAAACACGAGTCATGATTAAACCGAGATCTACTGTTTGAAATCAGTTCCGAATGACTACAAAAATCCATGCCTACAGCATGGTTCAAACCCGGCGACCTTGATTCTGAAAAGCATCGATCCATTTGGTCATCGTCCGGCAACAAAATCAGAGACAAAGAGTTTAAGGAAATGACAATGAAGGTGAATTGCGAGTTCTAAATTAATTATATTTTAAATTAAAAATTAGACTCAAGAAAAGAATTGTCTATTTGTTTGATTGGGAGCGCTATTTTTAATACATTTCTGAACAAAGCTAGGGTTTATTACTTAAATCAAATTCCGGAAAGCTGCAGATCCCCATGCCCGCAGTGGGATTCGAAACGACAGCTTCGTCTACCGAAAAGCAGCCTAATCAATTATCATTTGGCGAAAAGATATTTGGTAAATCACGATTCTATCTATCTGCGAAAATAGATCAAAATAGTTAACTTTTGGGGTTTTATAAGTATGGTTAGTATCACTAATAAAAACTTTTATTTGATAACTTTGCTTTGTACTGTCTTCTTTTTTGTTTTTAATAGGGTTATTATAAAATAGGATTTTCAAATATCAAAATAAAATAATCTGTTTCCATAAAAAATGTCTTTTAAAAATATAAAAAGTTCTGATTATAGTTTTGTATAATTTTAAAACTGAATTGAATGAAACATTTGGGATATTTCAGGCAATTTAATGTGATTTTGATTTATAGTCCCATCAATATCTTTGTTGGTACATTGGTACAAAATTGAGGACATTTACCAGTAATGTCCTCAATTTTGCCTATTTTACTTTATTTGTTATTATTAAAAGCATAATTTCTTGCATTTTAATACATTTACTTACGATTGAATTCGCCAAAATAAGTTTTATTTTGACGAAATCCAGTATTTAAAATGACGTTTGCGAATTGATTACGAATCCATATTTTTAATAAAATATTAATTTGAAGTAAGTAAAATCAATAATCTAAAACAAAGTTAATAACTGCATATTGTCAAATTTAAAAGTAATTTTCTCTTTTAAACGTTTTAACTTTCCATACAGTTTTGTTTAGAACATTTCTTCAGATATATGGGGAAATGTTAGGAAACTGTATCGCAGAGGAATGATGCAAACTGATTTCCACATATGACGTTATATTTTATGTTTTAATTTAAGGAAGGCAATATTTTAAGCAAGAAAACTATGCAAATGCCGCCAGGGGGAGAGACTCATAACTTTCTTCCGTTTATCGTTGCTTGCATCTAGCTCGGTGAATCCGCAAGTTGTTCGCTTTTCCGTAAAGCATGTGGTAAGTTAAATCCGGAAGAGGGACCAAAAACTACCACGTGCTCAAAAAGCTTCAGAAAGCGAGGCGCTTCTCAAAGAAAAGCATGGAGTCTTTCATCGTAAATTGCGAAACAGACATTTACGATCGCTAGCTGCTGATCTCCCGTCGTTTTATTATAAGGTCGATGGGTCTTTCTTTCCATTCCTAGGATGTCTTGATCTTCGCGGCAGTTTGTTTAGGGTCTTCTTTCTTTTTTGTTGCTTTGGTTTGGGGTTTTTAATCTATAGCTTCACTTAACCCTTCTTGTTGCTGAAGGCAACAATGATTTGCATGAAATAAAAACATCGTCATGAACTCTGTATTGTCAAAGCGTGTTTTGTGGGTCATAACAGACTTGCATGAAGAGAATTTTGAAAAATTTTGAGAAATATTTTACCGATCCGCATTAGGAAATTTATTTCGCGGGATTTATTATTTTCCTTTTCAGATGCCAGAATATATTGAGTTTGTGTCATACCATGAAATTTAATATAAATGGTTTAACTAAAGTTTAACTTTATTCTTTTACAATTCCTGACTACATTCAATGAACCGGTCTATTTTATATTGACATCGCATTCGTCTTTTAATGACCATGATTGTTAATTAAAATACATTTATTCAAAAACTATTTTGATTTTACACAACCTCTATTTTTATTTTATGTGTATATAGAAAGAAAAGGACTGTAGAATTATATTAGAGCTGATTATCATGAAAATATACTTTTCTAAATTAAATCATATAATTTAAAGGTAATTCTTTATTTTATAAGAAAATTTAAATAATTTGCAGGGAAAAGCATTAATGGTATTTGCTGCTCATAAGGAAGTATTAATTGAAGATACTTGATTTAAATATGTATACCGGGAATTATCGCATTTTCATTGCTTTTTATATTTTATGTATTTATTACTATAGTAATTTACATCTACTTATTGTAAATATTTCTTATTACAGCTATTTAGTATTCAACTTACCATTGCTTCTAAAATGTGTCAATTATTTGTAATATAAATGGTAATATTTCATAAATGTGAAAGTAATGAAATTTTATTATTAACATCCTCCTTATTTTGATTTCTATTTTCATCGTATTATGTCATCTAATTATTCTGTTGTTTGCAATTAAAGGAAAAATGCAAGCACATAACTGGATCATAGGGCAAATAACCCTGCTTTGTTGAGAAAAATCAAATGAACATGAGATACAAATGAGAGCAAGACTTATATATAATAATAACAAAGTAGGACATATTCTTCGTAAATGATGAGTGTTGGAAAACTGCACAAGCCACTTACACATTAAAGCGATCATTCCTGATGATAAATAAATATCTTATATAGAAGTTATTATTGACTCATTACAGTTTTAAAAAATCACAAAATTTCGACAACGTGGAATATTAAGGATTGTCCTCATTAAGCCGGTATTTTAAACATCATACAATACTATTAATAAAAAGAAAACTTTCGTGATAAGAGATTTATTTCATATCATATGTAAACACATTAACTTAAAAAAAGTTTTATAAAGTTGCTTTTGCTGCTGATTCCACATGGAAGAGCCAAGAACGTGAGCCAGAGGCTACTCTGATTAAGGCGGAGAGATGTGCCTTTCTTTTTAACCCTTTAAAGGTCACCAAAATAAATTCATGGGAGTTTAATGTAATTTTTTTATAAATGTTATCTATAAGCCTTGTATATGTAAAATATATAATTTTTTTTTACATTCCTTAGAAGGGTTTGCCTTAGAGGAAATTAGGGTTTGAGAAGTGGTTTAACTGACTAACCCCTCCCCTTGTACAGCTTGAACATTATGCCTTTTTAAAAGTTTAACTATACTGGAAGAACAATAAATGATAATTCTTAAACTGGTATAATAAATAAATAGCTTAACAACTTAAAAGTGTTGTTTGTACAGATACTTTTATTTGAGGTCATAAGTAAGATAAATTGAATCTGACTTCTCAAGTACAGAAAGTTTAAATACATATATTTCAATAGAAAAAGAAATAAATAAGTTAAACGTATAACTATCATCTGTTGTATATTTAAAATATCAAAAATATAATATGTATAAAGTCTATAATATGTATATATAATTATATAAATATATATATATATACATATACATATATATATATATACATACATATACATATATATACATACATATATATACATACATTATGTATATATATATATATATATATATATATATATATATATATATATATATATATATATATATATAATCGAAAACTCATCCACGTTTTCAAAAAGTTTTTTTTTTTTTTTTTATTGCAAAAGCTCCTGATTCTACATCATTGGCTTCCATATATCACAGATGTATGTGAATGGAGCAGTAAATAATTATAAAAAAATAAAGTAAAGTAATCCAAAAAGTAAAGTTTAAAAGAAAAAGATGTTTAATAGGTGGTTTTGCTACGAAACCACTGTCCTTTAAAGGGTTAAAGAGCGCTACGAGGGTGAAAAAACAATTTTTCTCAAGTGGATTTAGAAGCAAGGGCCATGCAGAAGATCAAGCTTGGCCTGTCACCTCCAAATGTTACTAGAGGAATTAGTTAAATGAACTTAGAGGACATTGTGACCACGAATGTACGCAAACCACGCCAGAGCACTTTGACCGTCTTGAGTCTAGATCGTGCAACACTCCAGTTACAATATCACTGTCTTGCCGAATGAGCTCAGGTATTACAATAGGTATGGCTAGTTCGTGGTTCTCAAACTTTTCCCCAATTTTTCCCTTTTTATTATTGTTGCGGCAGTACTGGCATTCTCATCTCAGAGCGTTGTAGAACTAACCCATCAGTTTGAGAAGAATATTTCAAGAAAATGAAATCACATGAAGAGGACAAAGAAAGCCATTATTATTTTGAACTAATTTTACACAAATTTAAGAACAACAAATTATATGCTTCTCCGAGTTTATAGACGGCACTTGGGACAAATTACTTAGCTGCCTACTGTCTAGATATGTAAATTAAGGAGGAAAAACCCTGAAATTGATTCGAGTCCCAAGCCTTCATTTAATTTGCTCACTAAATTTGATAAAAAAATCGGGGCCAAAAGGTAGTAAAGAAAAGGTTATTATATCATTAACTACTATCGGACTCAGCAGCAGATTTACCATTGAATTGTGGTTACAACGTAATCTAAGAGAAGACTCTGTGTCACTACTCATTAGAAATTATCTTAGCAAAGCACTTGCGGGTACTAGAAAATTCCAAGTAATCCCACCCCCAGTGTTGTAAAGTCAAAATAAGTCACCAATATCCCATGAAAATCATAAATATGAAAATGTTCGGCTTAGTGTGTTACGGTCTATTTTTTGCAACACGAGGGCTAATGAGAACGGGACCTACAGCTTAAAGCCGATTCCGAACGGCTACGAACATCCATGTCCCGGTGGGATTCGAACCCACTAACTCGGGTACCGAAGGCCAGCACCCTAACCAATCGGCCATCGTTCGGCGAAATATTTAAAAGATTGCAAGTTAATGATTTTATTGCTGAGAAATGGAAATAGTTCTTTCTGTACTGAAGCTCTCTTGTTCTAAAAAGTCACGTGGAATTAAATAAGGTAAAAATAATGTAGTTACATTTTATATTAATTATATATAGAGAGAGCGAAATGCGATTAACGGGTTTAAAAAAAAAAGCACTACTGCTGAATCAAGTGGAAAATCAATCATCTACATGAAGACATCAAGGTAAAGGCATACAGTCTACAGTAATGAAAGAAAAAAAGTAAAGATTACCAGTGTTAATTTATGACAACAGCACAACTTAGCTTAACAAAAGTTTTCTCCATAATAAATATGATAAAGATGATATTTTCTCTAAGAAATGAATTTTGCTGGGAGAGTAACTAGTGTTCTGCCTTTCGGTACCTGAGTTCGGGGGTACGAATCCCACTATTAGCATGACTTTCTGTGGAATATTAAACTTGGCTTAAAGTAGTAAAAACCTCTGTGTAGCAAAATATTGACCGTAGCAACCCACTCCAATCCAAACTCAGAGGATTTACATTAAGTTGATTTTGAATTAAAGGTCTATGTTAACTAATGTATATAATCTCTATTAATACAAGCCCCGTTTGTTTCCCACATATTTTCTATGAGAAGAAAAGAGTAATCTGTCGTTGTAACGGTTATTCATTGAAGCAGAATTAAATGTCCACATTAAGCGTATGTGTGGTTTTTATAAATGTAAACATGGATATTTTCTATTACATGATAAAGATCAAGAAAATGGATCTTTTTTGAAAAGAGACGATTGTAGCATGCATTAAAATGAATCTTTTGCTACAATAAAAAAAAAAAAATCTCCAAAGGAGAAAAAATCCTACTAACTAAAAATTGTCTTTTTTTTTAACAATAATTTTAGAAAAATGTAAGATGTATAAGATCTGTTAGCTTTTGTTCACTACCATGGATTTCAATAGATATTTTATCAGATATATTACAGCCCGTTCAAAAACTGTCAGGCTCCTATTTTCTTAACTCATGTTTTATCTCCGTGGTTCTCAAACGGAGTGTTGTGAAGGTATGGGAGGTGTGACACAGAAATAACACGTCGACTAAAAATTGTGAAATTATCACAAAAGGCAAGACGATAGTTAAAAGTTAAATTTTAGCTTTCTTCCTCGTTACTGTGTTGTGTTTGGCACAATATATCCCAGGAGGATACAGTGCCATTAAGCTCCAACCAACCAACCAACCATCATCGTTACTGTGCCCCTGACACGGAACGAGCCAGGAATTGTTTTGCATTTCGGTCGCAGTGAGATCTACCCTCTGCTCCTCGGTTCCCAAGATGGGTTACGCGATATCCTGGAGTGTCCTGAGCAAATGGCATGGATGCCAAGACGAAAAAGTTTGAGAACCTCTGCTCTATCTCTTAAGATAATGATATATGTTAATCCTCAACCTAAGTACTGCTTTAAGATTAAAAGAAATATTAAGAGGGATGATACATATTCGTCAATATGATTCCTCTTTACTGATGTTATTTAGATGAAGCTTAGAGAGTCACTAAAACTCCATTATGAAGAAAAGTTGAAAAAATAAAAGAAATTTAAATAAAAAAAATCTTTATAAATTTAGTCTGATAACTCGCAATGGGCGATAAACCATAATGGGTGTGAGACGTTCTTCGTGCCCTGTTGTACATACATCTGAATTTTGATTATTGTCAAGAGAGGGGAGAATTTTTTTTCTTCTGATTCCATTCTTCTTTTTTTCTTACCGACATCCCTGCAAGAAGACATACAGACCTACAAAGCTAACCTCCATGTTCTCTGGAATCAGGGCCTATCCTAACGAATGGTGCACAGCATATGGGCATCAAAATTTTAGGAAAATGATTTTAAGGAAGATGAAATGGTTATCAACCACTGTAGGAAAATAAAGAAATTGAGCCAAATGTAATAAATAAAAACTTTGAGTAAATAATATTCTGGCGGGACTACTCACACAAAGTTTCAAAATTTAAAGCATAAACTTTGTAAAAAAAGGTCGACCTATTTCAATTTGCAGACGGAGGCCCGTGTTCATTTTTTTTTAGTTTAATCATACAATACTTGCATGTAGTTTTGATGTGTTACAGATCAAAATATAATACAAGATATATACAGAAAAAAAGTGACTTAGACAATTACTGAAAAAGATATTTTTTATCAGTAAAAATTAGACAAATAGTTGGAAAAGAAGATACAATTTTGGGATATATAAAATCTACAAACAGACATTATTTACTGCATAAATATTATCAAAATGTGAACCAGATGGCCCATTTGGACCTGCTGACTGATAGTAACATTCATTAAGAAGACATTAAAAGAATTCTACAGCCGAAAGATGGCCGATTGGTTAAGGTGCTGGTGGGTTCGAATCCCACCTTGGCATGGATGTTCGTAGCCGTTCGGAATCAGCTTTAGGCTGTAGGTCCCGGTCTAATTAGCCATCGTGTTGCAAAAAGTAAACCGTAGCACTCTAAACCAAACTAAAAGAATTCTGCAAATATAAAGCCTATTGAAACTACTGGAGCTGGAAAATGTGGCAGGTCCCGACTGATACAGGAAGCAGGCAATATAAACGACAGTATTTTTTAAGTTTCCCCTCTACGGAAAAAGTGCTAGGGCCGGATTTGTGGATGGTTTCTGTAAAATCCCTTTTTCCTCTTGTAATAAAAAGGACTGGAGTTTGAAAATTAGAATTATGTCTCAATGGAAAAATTCTCAAAAGAAGGTACTGTCTTATTCCGGATGTGATGTCAGTTATGATAATGGATATTGTTGTTTTAATATTAATTTTTTTTAAATCAAAGCTAAGGCAGTAAATGCAATGACACCGTAAGGAATACAAGATGGTAAAATTTTTTAGCATAAAATGCAAAGTATAGCTCAGACGCTTGCAAAAGAAGAGTGTGCGCAGTGTGTTACAAGCGTTTGAGCTCTCTCACTTTGAGAATGCTACTCGCTTTAAGCAGCGAAACAACGGTCTGCGTATTTCTTATTTCTTGTAGATTAATTGTACTGTGTAACTTCCGTATTAGGGAACAATATTTTCCCTGTCATGAAATGTATTAGTATTTATTTGTATAGTTAAGCATATATCAAGCAAAATCGTCTATAGATTAACTTTATTATTTCAGATGCTATGAAAAATAGGACTCTGTACAAGAGTGAGTTTAAATGATGATTTAAGAGCTAGTATATGATTACGGCAATGAGAAAGAAGAGATCCCTTTCTACAAAAGAAGACAAGGGGAACGTAGGTAATATGATCTTTTAATTAAGTAGTTAGTTTTAAAAGGTTTTTTTTATAATCTGTTTTTTATAAAAATGTTTATTATAATTTACTAATGAGTTGTCATTGGACAGTTTCATTACACTATGAACGGTGAATAATGGTGAATAACGGTGAATATGAATAATTTCATGCCTCTCAACAAGTAAAATAAAAACGGGATTATTATATTATGGAAGGCCTCATTTTGAACTATCTGTTTATCCCTTTTTATTACGACCAACTTATTTTCTTTTGAATAAATCTTTGTAACATAAAGTTACTAAAACGTACCATTTTAATAACGCAGCCCCTTTGTATATTGGGAGCAATTCTATTATATCCTTATGCAGTTCGATCTGGGGATGCTAGATCTCAATGTTGATTGCCCTGTTCCGTGCCTACTGTTGACGATAAAGCTAGCAAAAATAGACAGAAGTTTAAATCACTCCTCTACAGCAATTTATATCATTAGCTTTTAAGCGTGCTGGTTTTGCTCTGTGTATACTCTTGCACATTTTAATATTCTAGTAGTAAAGGAAAGGAATTTTTATCAAAAACATTTGGGGTAAATATTTTATTTAATGTTATTTCCCCCAAGTATATCGCGACTCCATATATTTTATAAACAAACTCAAGGCTGGCAACGAACTCTCCGGTTTTCTAAATAGAATTGGCTGTTTTCAAATCAGAGGTCTGGAAATCGTGGACGCACTATAAGGATTAATATTGCACGACTAAACACACACACATATATATAATATCGTTTGTCGTGCTTCTATTTACAAATATGTCTCAAATATATTATAAGCCTTCCTTTTAGAGTATGTCGAAATTTAAAAATTCAATTCTGCTCAAATTACAAAATTTATTTATTTATATATACATTTATTTTTACTCTATTTTTAGTAGCAACTGAAGCTTGTTCTAAGAAACTTAATACAAAAAATTGCACTTCTCTATGACAAAAACTGACCGAATTTTGTAAAAGGTACAGTAAATAAAAAAAAAGAAAGGAAGAAAATATAAAAATAAATAAATTGTCATATTCTGATTACAAATCAGTTTTTAATTTAAAAGTTGTTTTTCATGATTAGTTTATATAATTCTGTATAAAGTATTTTGTTTTACAAGAGTGTTTTCTCTGTAATGAGGAATTAAAAACAATGGATGTGAAAGTAAGATTTAATTATACCAAAACACTGTCTATATATTTAAATATTAATTTTTTAATTTAAGATAACTATTAATAAACAATTCAAATATTTTTAAGTCATTAATTTGTAAATCATTGCTGTTGAATATATACGGAAGTTATTGTAGAATCCCATGAATAAACAAAAAGGTGAAATTTTAGTTTCTTTTGTTAATTTTTAAATTACAACCGGTTCTTATCTGAGTACTGGATGTACGTTTTTATTTAACTATAATTGGATGTCAGTTGATATTTTAAATCGTTTTTTAACTATCTTTCTGTATAGCTAGAGATCCGAAATGTTGCACATATGTGCAATTAGGGTGACAATCCAATATTCAATCATAAAAAATTAAATAGGGGGAAAAATTAAATCCGTTTAATTAATGGGGAAAAAAAGGCGTACTTTGAATACCAATTGCAGAGATTTTAAACTAGTATCGCCATCTATTTGCAAGCAACGTAACAAAAAACTCAAACAATTTTTTTTTAACCTTTAAGTATATTTTTTATCACTTTTCTTCTTAAAGTGATTTTTATGTAAATTTATTTAAACAATATAACATATCATTTATAAAAAGAAAATTTTGAGATAACAGTATTATTTTTTTGCATAACTAAATACATCACTCATAAGTAATGTGTCGTGAAGTTTGATAATATATATAATAACTTATACTAATTTTAGTTGTTATATCTGGGCAAAAAAGTAAATAAATAAATCATAAAATACCCATTTAAATCACAAAACATATAAGTAACAGCAAATACTCAAAATTTTGTGGGATTGTTGCCATGTACCTTTACCCTCCCCCCCCCAAAAAAAAAAAATAATAAATAAAATAAATAATTAACAATTCCGTGAACTAATACAAATTTTACAACCAGTTTTTTTTTTAACTGTCCTCGAATAAGGACACTGGGCATGAGATTTAAAAAAAAAATGGCAATTGAAATTTCGATACGAAACTAGCTTTTCATTAGGGCTCAAATTTTATTCTTCCATATAGTTATCACATAATATTCCTAATAAATTTAGTTTTTAAAATCAATCATTGAATACGACGTCAAAGAGAAAAATCAACAGAATCCAACCTATCTCGTTTTCATTGATGTTTCTTAGCTGAAAGAATAACTGAAAAGAATGACAATGCATCTAACTTGCTTCATATGAGTAAACTCTATACATCACTCAAACGTGAAGATTTGTAAAGGATATAATATATTCTGACTTCACCTCTTGTACCCGTGCAAAAAGAAAATTCATTGCTAAAAATATTAAAATTCCTATCCAAATCTCAAAACTGCAAATTATTTGAAAATTGGGATTGTTGTCATCCTTTACCCCTCTTCCTAAAAATAAGAAAAAAAATTCAGTTTTACACAATAAAAATTTTAATCCCAGTTTATTTACTTTCCTCAGACAAAGTTGTATGGCGTTAATCGGTTAAACGAGGATGACAGTCGAAATTTTGATATGATGCCTGCTTCTCACGCGATCTCAAATTTCCTCTTTTCCATATAGTCGTCACATAATTCTAATAAATTTAGTTTTCAAAATCAATCAAAGAATAATACGACACCAAAAAGAAAAATCAACAAAAGCTCGCCTGTTTCGTTTCCCTTAATGCTTCTTTGCCGAAAGACTAACTGAAAAGAATTAATGACTTAATGCATCTAACATGCTTTGCGTGAGTAAACTTGCAAACAGAAAGAAGCGTACTGCTATGTAGACTTTGGTCAAAAGAAGAAAATTAAGATGAAAGGGAAAACAAGCTGGAACTAATGAAAAAAAAGAGAGAGAACTTAAATATGAGAAATATATTTCTTTATTGCAATGACATCACACTTAAACATGGATTAGAATAGAGGAAAGTTATGAAAGTAGATGGATTTTGAGTTTACAAAAATAACGAAATAAAACGTAAATTAACAGTATCCAATTCCGTTTCTCAAAGAGGGAATTCGAAATAAGAATCAATTTCGAATAGCTCTTACTGTTTTATTTAAATGATTGGAGATTAAGTTTTAAAATGAGCTAAAATTTTTCTCGTATAAATTATTTACTATACTGTAAATTGTTTCATCAAATTAACTTCGTTTTTTTTTTCTTTTCCAGATGCTGAAGCAGAGATATTTATTTGATAATATCACCATTTTATTGTGTGTTATATGAGTCTGTATATTTATATATAGGGTGTATATAGCTTAAATAGTAAGATTGCTTGTAACTGATATGTGAATAAATTTCATGTTTATGTACTTATGTTACATGGGTTTCCATCATTATACTTTTTATTATATATGGCCCAATGGAAATGTTGGTATATAATGCAATATATTATTGTATTTTTCCATTTTGTTAACTAGTCTTATATCTATGAATCACAGAAAGACACTATCTTCCATTGTTTATATTCTTTTCACTATATTTTTCTATACATATGTTTTGTATAATTTTATATATGAATGGAATGTAAAATATAAGATTTGTATATGATAATATGATAAAAGATGAATTCTTTTTTTTTTCTAATGACAGAAGCTTCTTTATATATTTTACATTATATGACAGATTAAAACAGAAAACAAAATTAAATGAATTATGAAAGGAGGTAGTACAATTTATACTGAAAAAATAAAGTACTTTGATTGTATTTTAAATAATTTTCCTATAATTATTTTAAATGCATTTTTGATAATACTAATTTATTAAAGAATAATACATGCAAACTGTTATTATATAAATTAATAAACAAGAAATCCAACACAATTAATGCAAATGGATTCTAGTTTTTCTTTCTCTTATAAGTCGAACTTACAAAGTGTTTAATTTAATTTGATTCATATAAATGCTAGTATTCCATTAACTTGCAATTCATGTACACAATCAAAGTATCTTCGTAATTTATCTTTTTATATGATAAAATTATTATAAGTAAAAATTCAAGGAATATGTAATTCAATACATAACATTTATTCCATAGGAACAAAGAAATATTTCTACAATTTTTGCCACATCTATAAGTGAATTCTTTATTCAATAACTAAAAATCTTAGACTTTCAAATCAGTACGTGCAATTTATTTCACCTAAAGATTTGTAATTAAATAATTTAAAAAATCATAATTTTTAGTTCTTATATTCTATACAAATTAATTTGACGATAATACTAATATGTTTACTTCCTATGAGATTTACCTCTCAAAAGACCAAAATTTCTCTTAAAAAAAAAAAAAAAAAAAAAAAAAAAAAAAAAAAAAAGTTTCAACTTAAAATTTGTTAGTTTATTTTTTAAAACTCATTTGCATGATAGACTGTCTAAAAATATCTAGTTTTCAGTTTAAATGATGTTTTGAGAAATCATCTTACTGCATTATCAAATTTCAAGATAAATTGTATGTCATCTGCAAAATACTCCAATGAAATATAAACCTATCAATTAGTCACAAGAATCAATAGGTTTCAAACTAATCTGTCATCAAATGCACTGTCAAAACTAATCTTTTCAAAAACAATCCCAAATGCAACTTTAACAAATTATGTGCAAGATAATTTTTTCTAATTATTGTACCATTTAAAATTTTAAAAGAGTTTTTTTTTTCAATTATGTTCTACTTAGCCGATTTTCACTTCTTCCATTTTCTAATCCTTAGTTTTCAAACTAATCTGTCATCAAATACACTGTCAAAACTAAACTTTTCAAGAACAATCCCAAATGCGACTTTAAAAAATTATGTGCAACATAATTTTTTCTAATTATTGTACGATTAAAAAGTTTAAAAGAATTTTTTTTTAAATTATGTTCTACTTAGTCAATCTGCTATTTCCTAAATATAAAAATAAATTGCACCACTGACATTTTTAATTACGTATAGAAAGATGTCTACCTTTTCAGTGCAAATAAGTCTGTATTAAAACTGTAAACAGAGTTAAAATTAAAAAATGTAATGGAATTATTTATTGAAATGAGAAATTCCCCACCATTCTTAAACATGAAATTAAAATCAATCTATTTATAAAATCCATAGACACATTTATTAAAAATTATAAAGAGTAAAGTGATAATTTATTGAATCCAGAAATGTCTTTCTAAACTTAAGAATAAATAAATAAATAATTCTCTTGAATAAGAAAATTTAGTGTAAAGGAAAACTACAGCAAAAAAATTTTTTTGCCATAATTCTAAAAAAATATGATTACTTTCTCTAAAATCTTGTTTGCTCGATTTTCTTTGATAAATAAAATAAATTATTGTATAAAACTGAATCATTAGTTCGCATATATATTAAACATTTCTAAGCAATAGTGAAATGTATTTTTATAAACATTCAAGAAGAAAAACTTTAAATATTTACTCAGTCTGTAGTGAATAAAATAGTGGATAAATACCTAAATGTAATTTTATACGTCAACACTAGAATATTAATATTCGATTGCACAATTATTACTTAATATAAAATTATTTATATTAAATAAACAGATTCAATTTTTAAAAATAATCTTAAGTCAATCAGTAAAAAATCATTCTTTTTCACAATGCTGACAAGATGGGGTTTTTTTTTTAACTATTGATATATCATAGACTTAAAATATTTATCAGTCCTGCGTGAATGAAATAATTAATAAATAGCAAAATGTATAGTTAAACATTTACACTACAAAACATACGGGTTCAATTAAAAAAAATCTCAAACAACTTACATAGTTTTTTTCCTTTGTTATATTTTCTAACAAATTGTTGATTTTTGAACTTTGGTCTATCATTGTGAAGTAAAACTCATAAACTAAGAAATATGAACAATACATTTCCAGTTTAAAATTTTATAAAGGATTTTAATGGCCAAATTTTTTTCACATTTAAAGTAATAATGATTATCTGGTTAATTGATTTTTACTACTGATTGTGAAGAATAAAAGTAAACTACTTACTCATTTTTATCTTAAGTCTAGTGTCAGGTCAGTAATATATTTTTAAGAAAAAAAAACCTAACTTAATTAGTTGACTTTTTAAAAAAAAATTAAATTCATTTACAAACTATAAGTCAGAACTTCAGTATTTCATATTTCCTAATTAAGCAGTCATGGCCTGTAAACCTACCCTGTACCTCTAAGTCAGGTCAGTAATATATTTTTAGGAAAAAAAACCTAACTTAATTAGTTGACTTTTTAAAAAAATTTTTAATTCATTTACAAACTATAAGTACAAACAAACTTACAAACTATAAGCTACCCTGTACCTCTAAGCGCACAGTTTTAAAAAGCTTTATTCCTATTCAAAATATGCAAAACCTAATATAACACCAGCACTGATAGAGATAACAGAAGAGACATAATTTTCAACCGCGCGCCGTCGCCTGCAATGGCACATTATTCTTTTAGGGAAAAAATAAGTTTATAAATGCCAACTGTAAAAAAAAAAAAAAAAAAAAAATTGAGCGGTATACACGCAGCGGATTCCTATTCCATAATAAAGTTTATGTAAGTTTTATTCCGATTAAGTAATTAAATTTTATTCCTATTATGAGTTTTTTTTCCTGTTAGTATACATACAGCAGAATAGGAATAAGTTTTATACCTATTCAAAGTATACAAAACCTCATATAACACCAGCGCTGATAGAGATAACAGCAGAGACATAATTTTCAACCGCGCGCCGTCGCCTGTCGTGGCGCATTATTCTTTTAGGGAAAAAATACACTTATAAATGCCAACGAAAGAAGCAAAAAAAATTAAATTCAAAAAAACTTTGAACGTTCTATAATACATACACACTGCGCGAACAGGCAAAAAAAATTTTTTGTTCCTTTTGAGCCGTCGCCCACCAAGTACCGCCCCCCGCGTTATGCGCCGCCTCCGTACAAGATACGAGCGTTCGGCTCACGGAGATTGGTTTAAAGGATATCGTTCCAACAGCTATAGAACGTCCTCAAACTCTCCTGTGACTGCACAACGTTTGGCAGGCCCCGGCTTTTCCCTTTTCAAAAGGTAAACCATTGCAACTTCTTTATGATAGTGCTTTGCTACCTACACCCATAAACATGTAGAAGGGCTATCTAAATTTAGCGGCTTTTGTACTGGCCCTTTCTTTATGGGGATTTAGGGAGGGTTTTCAGGCTCCGCGCTAAATGCTGAATCAAATATTGGTCAGTGGGGGTTTGAGACTCGTTTTTTTTTTCTTTTTTGCTTTTATTACTTTGCATTTTATTGCTAATGCTGTGTGGGAATGCTCTAATTGACAACCTGTGACAGTGTGAAAAGACTTTTTTATACAATGCTGTTATATTACAGTAGAGTCATTTTAAATGTCCCACATGTAAATAAATTGCATTGACAGTTAATAATTAATATAATGAGGTAAAAAGCGGATAATACACTTTTTATTACGTTTAAACCATTTGTTGTTATTGACAATGTAAAGAAAGTTGACTAAAAATTTTTTTCACATCAGTTAACCACACATTACGATGCAGCGATAATGAATTTCGACAACGTAAAAAATACATTTAGCATCTTTATATATGTTTAAAAAGTTTACAAAAGTAAACTGCTATCGGGAAGATTTACGATATCCCATAAAAGAAGTGATTTTAAACATACGAATATGTTTTTTAACTCTTAAATGCTACATTGTAATGCACTAATTGACGTCCTGTAAAAGCGTGAAAACACATTTTTAAACAATGTCTTTAAATTGCATTGGAATCATTTTGAATATTCGACATGCAAATAAATTGCACAGAACGTTAATAATTAAATTCCTATTTCAAAATGCACATAATGCACTTTTTATCCGTTTTAAACCATTTACTTTTGTTACTGGTAAAATATGGAAAGCTGCCTCAAATTTTTCACACATTAAGGTGCAATTTTGAAAACCTAAAAATTGCGTTTACCCTGTCATACCACAGTTTGAAACTAAATAATAATACTCATAGATGTTTAAAAAGTTTTCAAACGCAAACTTGCATTTTGAGGATTTACGATATTGCGAAGTGAAGAAAAAATTAATCTAAACATATAAATATATTTTTTAACTCTTAATGCTATATGGGAATGCACTAATTGACAACATGTAATAACGTAAAAATACATTCTTATGCAATGTATAAATAAACAGATGAATTATTTTAAATGCTCCACGTGTAAGTAAATGGCATAGACTGTTAATAACTAATTATACCTTTCAACTTTTAAAACACGGATAACATGCATTTTATTCATTTTGACCCATTTGTTATTTATTGACAAAAAATTAAAAAAAAAAGGTCATTTAAAAATTTATCATACATATTTTTTACACTTTACGGCTTAGTGCAATTAATTTCGGCAGAGTAAAAAAAAGTATTTAGTTTGTCTTAAACCCCAGTTTAAAATCCTATGTAATCATATTCTAAAATTTGCTTAACGGAGCTGCAAAATCGAACTTATATTTTGATAATGCACAAGACAGCATCAAAGTAGCAAATTCAAATGTATGGATTTATGTTTTAATTCTTAGTGATGAATTTGATTTTTAATGTGAGAATGATGTAATTGACAATCTGTGACAATGGGGAAAAGACATTCCTTACAGTTGAATAATTTAAAATATCCCGCCTGTAAATAAATTGTACAGATACATAATAATTACGTTTCCCTCCCTTGAAGTATGAAGTATAATCCACTTTTAATTCACTCTAAATGCTGTGTTATAATTTATGATGTAAAGAACACAACCTCAATCGTTTTTCAGATCTATTTTCACCCACATACGGTTTAGCGGCAAAGAATTTTGAAAACGTAAAAAAATTGTATCTCATCTCGTACAAAACTCCAGAATTTCATGTAATGTTTACTAAGAATGTTTTAAACTTCTTTAATGAGGCTTGAAAACGTCATTTCTTTTATTAGGATATACAAAAGTGTATTATGTAGCGTATTCAAACCCATGAATATATTTTTCAACTATTGATGGTGTGTGTGAATACAACTGATTGACAACCTGTAATACTGTAAAAACCCTTCCTTACACAATGCCGTTAAAACACAGTTTAATAATTTTTTAATGTTCCATGTGTAAATAAATTTCACAGAAGGTTAGTACTACCATAACCCCTCCAAAACACTGATGTTGAAACCAATTATTGTTTTTCTGAACCAATATTATTGTCAAAGTAAGAAAAACGCAAAATTTTTCATGTTTATTTTTCATTTAAAATGGTGTAGCACAATGAATTTTGACAACGAAAACATTCTATTTAATATGTCACCATCAAAAGATCAAACTAATTAATATAAATAATGTTTCACTAATGAACACTAATAATAATCACTAACTGACAACCTATGAAAGCTGGTAAACATATATTTATGCAATGTTAGTTTACAGTTAAATCCTTTTAAATATTCCACAGGTAAATAAATTGCACAGAAAGTAAATAATTATACACCCTTCTCAAAATACGAATATTAAAGCTTATATTTTTATGAACTTTTAACCAACATGTTATTATTGTTAAAGTAAGAAAGCTTCATTAAAATTTTTGCACATGATATAGCACAGTGAATTTTGACAGCAAAATATTTTTATTTAATGTGTTACAATCCAAAAGTCAAAATTTATCGAGTATTTACGATATTGCGTCAAAATAACTGTACAATTTGATTGTTATATATTATTATTTTGCCTATATTTTAATGGTCTACACGAAAATTGGTATTGACAAACTGTGATTGTATAAAAACACATTTGTATACAAATTGCAGTTAAATCACTTTATGAGTCACATAAGGAAATAAATTGCACAAAAAGTGCTCATTTACCACATCCTCTTTTGAAATACAGATAGTACATATTTATTTGGTTTAAAACGTTTGTTATTGTTCACAAAATAATAAAAGCAGCCTCAAAATTGTTTCATATCTATTTCTCACACATTAAGGTGTATCAAGTGATTTTGAATTATTTAATAAATAATTATGACTCACATTGCAATGCAAAATTTTAATCTATGTATACCAATAGTATTCTAATGGTCTTCTAAAATCCAATTTGTATTATGAGGATTGACAGTATTGCGCAAAAAAAATGAATTTAAATATATAAACACATTTTTAACTCTTAATGCTGTTTGTGAATTGCTTTTATTGTCAATCTGTTATAGCCTGAAAATATATTGTGATACAATGATGTTAAATTACAGTTGAATCATTTTAAATGTTCAATATTTAAAGTGTATATAAATATTACCCCCCCCCCACATACAACCCAACTTTTAAACATCATAATACACTTTTTATTTGTTTTAATAATTATATTATGTATAAGTAACGTAGGATATAAGTGAGGAAATGTGGTTAGAATTCTTATTATATCTATTTTTCACACATAACAGTGTAGTGAAATAAAATTTGACAAACATTTAGTTTTATTACATGGCAGCTCAAATATCCAAGTAAAAAGGTATGAAAAAAAAATTCAAACTTCTATTAATAGGATTTACGATATTCCAATAAAGTAGTTATTATAAATTTTAAATTTAATTTTTTATCATGTGCAGGAAAACTCAGAATGACAGCGTATGACATCTTAAAAACACATTTTTATATAAAACTGTCAAATACAGTTGAATCATTTTTAATACCGACTTGTAAATAATTACACAGAAATATCATAAGTATTCCCCTTCTTTAAAATGCCGGATATTAATGCTAAATATATTTTTATGAATTTGATATTAATTTTAACCGTTTGTTGTCATTGGAAAAGCAAAGAAAGCTATCTGAAAACTTTTTTATATTTATTTTGCACACATTACAGTGTAGTGCAGTGAATTTTGATAATGTAAAAGCTGTTTTAAGTTAATCTTACTTCACAATGCAAAATAACTTGCGAACAATAGCTAAACTTCTTTTAAAATGATTTACCACAGGTTTTAAAGTAGCAAATTTAACCATTTAAATATATACTTTAAATTCTATTCTTTTTTCCAGCTTTTGGGGCAGTTTATTCATTAGTTAACAAATTTATATCATCATTACTTTCATGCAATAACGAATTTTTATGGGAATTCATTAAAAACATTTAAAATATGAAATACTTTTTCAAAAAGAAACTGATTTAAAAGTG
The DNA here is from genome assembly GCA_032207245.1 of Pardosa pseudoannulata. Taxonomy (NCBI): domain Eukaryota; kingdom Metazoa; phylum Arthropoda; class Arachnida; order Araneae; family Lycosidae; genus Pardosa; species Pardosa pseudoannulata. Next base: position 91,554,067 of record CM063503.1, on the reverse strand, counting down.
ACATAATAATCATTTTTTCTCTTTTGATTTATCAAAAAAAAACTGCAATTTTTAAAAGATAATTTGTAGAAAAAAATATATATCCATTTATGAAAATTCTTGTGTAATTATAAAAATAACGAAATTTAATTATGTAATCTATATTCTCCCTACTTTTCTTAAACCTTGAAAATTTATCCATTTGAAACCGATTTGGAAAATGTAATTTTAAAGAGACATAAGTTTTTTTTTCCTATATGACAAAAATATTGCTTATTTTTTTAAAAAAATTACGTACCATTGAGTTGAAAAGAGTATTGGTAATGCCTATATGGCCATTTCAAGAAAAATAGTGTATTTAATTTTTTTTCATATGTTTGACATACATAACGTAGAGTGTATATAACTTATTTTATCATCCAGTATTCTTAAATTATAGTTTTAAGACCAATTGCGCAAGTTTATTCTACTTTAGCCTTTATATAACATGGTAATCAGCTTTAAAATGAAAATAAGTTAAGTAGTTAAAAATACAAGTCGACTGTGAAAAATATTGATTTTTGGTACCAAGACAATTTCCTTGATATAAGACATCGCGCTTTTATTTATACAACAATAAGAAACTTTTTGCATTTGAGGGCTTGAATAACTATTACCTATCAGATCACATCTAAAAGGTGAACTAATGGTGCAAATATAGACATAAAGGTCCCAATCCTGAAATATGTTTGCTGTATAAATCAACATTCAACTACTTATACAATGATGGAAAGAGGTATTACAAAAATCTATTTTAGTATTCTGCTATTCCCTCACATAAACTATTTGTAAATTTATTTCTAAAAGTACACATTTTCAAGATTAATGAATCTGGAATAATTTAATTTGGCATTTTTTTTTAAATATTTATAAACTTTTACTTTTGGGAGACTCTTATTTAAAATTTAATTTTTACTAGTTATTTTTCTTACTTATGATAAGTACACAACTATAAAAATATTCTACATGTCTCTGAATCCTAATTATAAATTGCTTTTAAAATGCAAACAAAGAACCATTATAGGTAAACGAAAGAAATAAACAAAACTTTCTTAAAATTCAAATCACGCGTATTGCGTATGAATTTGATGCGTATGAATGACAGCTATCAAAATATTCTACATGTCTATGAATCCTAATTATAAATTGTTTATAAAAGGCAAGCTAAGAACCATTATAAGTAAACGAAAGAAATAAACAAAACTTTCTTAAAATTCAAATCACGTGTATTGCGTATGAATTTTCTGATGCAAGTAATCAATAGTTGTTTTGCTTCATTTTAAAAATTAATTTACTCGTAAATCTGACTTACGAATTCCCTCATAATTTTTCACACAAAACCTGTTCTGAATTAAAACAAAATACGCTTCTTATCATATGTTTTTGTCTATAGAAATACGTTTGCAACCATGTACGGCTATTATATATATTTATGTATGTGAAATAGTCATGAATGTTAAATGATTAATATTAACAGGAATAAAAAATTGGGGAACATCAATCACCGAGCGAAAGAATACATATTTTGACAAATTACTCTATTTTTTTTCCAACCATTACTGGTTCTTTCAACATCAAAAGACAGGAGCTATTATTCGTGATAAGTCGGAAATATAAGCTGTCTCTGAACCCAAATTAAAACGTTTTTAAAATGTAAACAAATGAACAGTACAGTTTAGTAAACAGACATAATTTCCAAAAAATCCAATTCATACGTATTCACTATTTTTTCCTTATCGTGAAAACTGATTTACTGTTTTCTCATTTTTCAAAAGAAAATTGTTCTGTATAATAAAAACAACATACACCTCTCATCCATCACCAATGCTTCGATGTGATGAAATATGTTTATAATCACACAGGGCAAATAAATGCATTAGTAAACTAGAGAATTTCCGCGGTATACTAATAATTACTTAAACGGTCTATATTCTCCCAAACAGAAAGCAAACTACGTCAATCATCGAGAGCTACTGTTTATTTTTTGACTTTTCCATCACTAAGTGTTTTTTCAACGTTAAAAGATGGATGGAACTATTCGCTTTAAGAGGACAACTGCTGTTGAAAAATAAACTGATATATCTTAATAATAATTACAAAATGTTATTAACATGTAAACAAATAAACATTATATCTAAGTGTATACAAACAAAGTTAATTTTCTAAAAAATTCAATTCATTTGGGTGGGAATTTTCAGGTGTAAATAAATAGTAATTGTTTTCCTTCATTGTGAAAACTGAGATTTATTTATAAATCGTAGTTAAATTTCACATTATTTTTAACGGAAACTTATTTTGTTAATATAAAATAAGTTTAATGAAATACATTTCGCCAATATATTTGTAATTTTGCAGCGGAAATATATGTGTAAATACACTGCTGTATCGGGGAATATCCATAGTTATGTTATCAATATTCACTGGAACAAAAAGCAGAAAACGTCAATCAAGTGCAGAAACAAATTTTTTGACAGGGCAAATTATTTTTATAATTATGTTTTCTTAAATGTTAAAAAAATGTGCCAATTATTTGCTATAAGTAGTCAACATCTTTTGAAAAATAAACTGGCTAAAAATCCTAATTATAAAATGTTATTAATATGTAAGTAAATGAACATTATAGCGAATTGCCTACGACCAAACTTAAATTTCTAAAATTTCAATTCACCTGTAATGCCTGTAAATTTTCAGGTGCAAGTAAATAATAGTGTTTTCCTCTTTGGGAAAACTGATTTACTTATAAATCTGAGTACACGAATATTCCAAATTTTTTTTTCAAATTACACTTCTACTGTATAAAATCTACCTTCTTATCTAATACAAACTCTTCTGGGTAAAGAAAAATGTTTGTAACCATGGAGCGCAAATATATGTATAAATATACTGATAGATTGGTGAATGTCCGTAGCTAAATGATCAATATTCACAGGAACAAAAGGCAGGGGATGTCAATCATCGGGTGGAAGAATACATTTTTTGACATGTCAAATTTTTTTCTACCATTATGTGTTCTTTCAGCGTTAAAAGACGGGCGCAATTATTCGCGATAAATCGACTCTTTAAGTGGGCGACTGCTCTTGAAAAATGCTCTGCTGAGTACCATAAAGTCTTAAGTACCTACCTGCAGACGTTATTATTAGCTGTTGTGCGAAGGTTTGCAATTGAAGTTAATGGGCAGTTAATTTGACAAACGTAAAGTGTAAGTGAAGGTAAAAGCTTTAATCCGTGAGTGGTTAAAAGAACATTATGTTATGGGCATAACGGACACTTGTTGAGTTCTGAAAATCTGTGGACAACTTACTTCTTGACTATATGGCATGTACCCAGGAAATTGTAGTTAACGCTCTGCAGTTATAGAATCATAAAATACATGTTTTAGTTATTAAGTTACTAATTCAGAGCCACATTTAATTCCTTTGATAGTATCAATAATATACGAATTTAAAATTAGTTTACTTGCACAGTTTTTTTAACTTTTAACGTTAAGTAACATTCATCTGTTTAAAGAATCGATTATAATCCTATTACAATATTTGTAAGAAATATTTGTTTTTTAAGTAAAGGTAAATGTCATATGACACATCTTTCTCCCCAAACCATTTTTAATGATAAAACATAATTTGACAAATACCTAAAAATAATTAATTATATATTTTAATCCTGAAAATTTGAAAACTTCACCAGGAAATTTTTACATGTTTTTAGAACTTTGTTTGGCTTAAATTATTCATTTAGTACATACTATCACATTTAAGAAAAAAAATAGTGCAGAACATTTCAGCTGTAGAAATAAATGTCTAAGTTTTCCTATGTGGACAGAGCTTCCAATCTCCAAATATTTAAATTTAAATTAGTTATTGTCATCTTCGGAATTTTCGTTCATACCTTGTTTTTAATATACTTCTTTAACGGTTTATACTGTTCCGTGAAAAAAATTTTAGAGACAGCAATCGATTTTGTGTTACTAAATCTGATTATACTCTAGATTACTTAGTAGAAACAAAATTTTAAAGCGTTTTGTTTTCGGTGCTATGGGACATGTTTAACCCCTTCCGGTATGATTTAGTAATAAAAAACTGTGCATGAAATAACCATTTAATTTTTATTTAAAAAAACTTGTTTCATTTTACAATTCTTACATATTCTTAATTAAAATCCACTTTTTACATAGTGTTAAATAATATCAGAAACAGTAAAATTAAGATAATATCAAAGCAAAACATTAATAAGGTATACAGATAATAGTCTTCAAGCTAGTGGTACTTTTCAAAACAAAGTGCAAAGGAATTCTTAATTGTTTACACCGACAAGTAGTCTCACTTTTAATTTGATTCGTGTAACACACATGGCATTTCTTAGTAGGTTTTCTTTTATTCTGACTCATTAATTTTTCAATGACTTGTACCAAGTAAACAATATGCAATAGTGACTTGTGATTTTCACAAGTGATGAAAGTGTTGCCAAATTCAGTACAATAGAAATTTTAAACTAAATTAATTATCATATTTAACAGTAACTTTAATCGCATGACGAGGGTAGCTCGTCAGTGTGCGGTATGGAATGAAAAACTAGTGACGAGCTAGACTCGTCATTTTACCGGAAGGGGTTAACTTACTCTCCAAAAATATAATGCGCATATTTTTAGCACAAAGAAAATTGAATGTTAAATCTGTTATAGTCAAATATAATGAATTTTATACCCAGGTTTATTTATTCCTTTCATTTATACTCTCTACTTTAAATGTAATAAAAAATTAAACACTGCTATATATAAATAAATGTGCTGAAAAGTAATAGCATATTCGTTTATCTATAATTTTTTACTTTTTGCACTATAGCAGCAGTTGGTAATAACAGTAATGGCTAATAGTGATTTACAATACTAAGAAAACAAACTACATCCTTGTCTAAAGTTTTAAATGCATTAAAGTACACCAAACTCACTAATTTAGATTGATAAAATTTAGAAAAGAAATCAGTAAAATATATTTGTGACAGAAATTATTGCGTTTTACTTTTATTTACCAGTAATATAACTCTTAATTGTTGGTATACCTATCTAGGAGAAAGAAACGTTGTATAAAAGATGAAAACTTATCTAAAATTATAAATAATTATCTGCTAAAAGCATAAGGCTTTTCAAAAGTTTTTTTTAATTATATATCCGCTTCTTGTAGATTTTTATTTAATAATCATGAAACTGTTCATGGCAAGCATTATTAATATAGAGAAAATAATATGAAGAACTTAAATTACTAAAGATCGCATAGATTATGTCATACACTTGTAATAGACTGATACATACACTGATATATGATAAATCTTTATGAAAAATACGAGTAAAGTCCAATGTCAGTAATGATTAAAAATAAAATTGATTAACAAAATACACTTTACATCTTTCTGCAGTTTGGGGGGATAACTCACTCTTCTTATTCAGTGTAATTTTATTTTTCCAATAACTTCCTTTATACAGTTAACTAAAGAAACTATAATTTTAACTCAATACTATTTTCCCTATGCATTAAAAGTATAATAAGATTAAATACATTACAGTAGCTTTCTTTATTTTTAATATTTAAAAAATAAGATTATCACTAAGGGAAAAAATGCTTACGATAAAGTCATCTATATAAGTAAGCCACAACTTTAAAAATTAGAGCCGTGAGTAAGGGACTGCCCTTTGATAATGTAAACAGTACGCTTTCAAGTGATAAGATGACACCAAAATATTTCAAAATAAAAACAGTATTTTGTGTACATCATCGATGTAACACTATTTTGTTTACATTTTTATCATTATAAATAACGTAATTATGTACAATAATTAATTATTCAGTCGTAGATTTGGGGAAATGGATATCCGGGATTTCCCGTATTATGCATATTAGAATTAGTTCTTAAGAGGATAACTTAAACAATTTGTTTATATTATTTAAGCCATTAGTCAATTAAGCACAATTTTTTTGTAAACATCACTAACCATTAATATTATATGTTAATTATAATCCAGGCTGCAAACAACACTACACTACTATTTTAAACACTACTTTGAATATGTGACTTGAATTAGATGAATGTCTTACATAAAGAAAACAAAATCCTGTGTTTGTAATATATGTATAAATATATCAAACGCAAGATGTATATATATATATATATATATATATATATAACAGATTTAAATAATTTATACTAAAATTATAAAAACACGCTGACGATGATAAAGGCGCTTCTAGTTAATTTGAAAGCGATTTAAAATGCTCCTCATATATCAAATCTATGACAATATAACAGATTTTGTTACATTAACATTATAGAAATCAGTAACTGCTATAGAAATCAATTATCTTAAATTCTTCTCTCGGATTTGTTACGTTTGTAATCATACTTTGATAAATGTCTTTATATGATTCCTGCAAAAATAAAAATTGATAATTTTAATTTCAGAAAAAAAAGTTAGTTTGTCGCATAAAATTTTAAATGGTATTTTCTGGATAACCAATATTTATTTTTGTTATTTGGTGAATAAGTCTTCAAATTCTTTTAAATAATATATATATATATATATATTATTTAATATTAGAGAGCTTGTAAAAACTTTATTCTCTTTTATACTTTTTGTTTTATGAGGAATAAGAAAATACGCAGTGATAATGAAAATTTTTTAAAGCTAAAGATGCTATGTCCTATAAACAGTAAAACACTTGCGGTCTTTTTCCAAAATCAAGCTTTATAAGCTGTTTTGTGTTTTTCTATATCTCTCTATCTATCTATCTATCTATCTATCTATCTATCTATATATATATATATATATATATATATATATATATATATATATATGTGTGTGTGTGTGTGTGTGTGTGTGTGTGTTCATATACAAGTTACTCAGTTACTTCAAAAGGTCCTATGTCAAAATTTTTCATTTTATATTTTATTTATTTTCCTGTTATCAGAATTTAGCATTCTGTCATCAACTGATGTATTAATCACAATAGATCAACTTATGACATACATCTATTGACTAGCTGATGACATACGGCAATTTATAAGAATTGCAGTCTATATTACAAGCTATATACTGCATGATACATTTAGCAAAAATAAAATAAAAAGTGGAATTTTTTTTTACATGCGACTTTTTGCGACTAGCGGTAGAGTACGTATATGCTTATATCTCTCTATGTATATATGAGTGCATGCATTTATTTACAAATACATTATTTACAATTACATACATGTACATTTATGTGTGAGTTAAAAATATTAGAAGAACAAAGACTGGGGATTTTTCGTATATTTTAGTGATTATTAGCAATGTCATAATAACACCGGCGGGCGTTCTAGAGTTAAGGAAATTTTGGTGATAATAGATGCCGCCCGTGGACCAGCTATCGGCGGTAAAATCTACGGTAGTCCTCCGTGCTATAACTTAACCGCGCCGAAGCAGTTACTCTACATAAATTATCTAGAAAAGAAGATCATTAATCATCTGAAGACGGTACATTTTATCACTTATTTCTTTCACGATACATTCGAGCCTCCATACAACGAAGACCCTAAAAAAGTTCGCTAAATAGAAAATTCTTTAAACAGAATTCTTTAAAAAAATTTAATTATAAAATACTTTTATACATTATTTGTAAATTTTCAATTATAAAGTTATATTTTTGGCTAAATTTAAGCAATTAAAATTTATACGTTTTTATGTCGGGAATTTTTTTTTTATATGTATTAAAATAAAACCAAAATTTCGTAAATACAAAAATATTGCATACCGTACATTACTGTTGTTAGGACTATTATTCTACTTTGCAGCGTTTTCCATCAAAAAGAAGAAAAAAATTATTAAAATATGTTGAAAATTATATTTCCTGTGACAATAATGAATTTACCTTGAGAAAGGACAATTTTCCTAAAATTTGTGTACTAAGAATTCCTGTTAATAATCTTTCTTGAAAATCCTTCAAATAGATATTAAATTTATTTAATGGAAATTTTATTTCATGTAAAACACTCCTATAGAAATATTAATTATTTAGAAAATTCCGATATGGAGATACTCGGCTGTATATTGGTAGCGATACTTTAAAGCATATGATTATCAAACAGTACTCATTTAGAGCATTAAACAACTTTAATTTTTCAAGAATGTGCTGTGTAAAAATAATAAATGGGCTTTTAAATTTAATTTGATAATTTGAATAAAAATGTGTAATACTTAAAAATTTATATAAAAAATCTAACATCTGCTAGGCTACTCATGTATGTACACTTTATCTGATATTTAAAATTAAACATATAATAATGTTCATTTTGTGAATTTACTTTTCAAATTCTGTAGCAAAGGGGAAAAAAATCATTAGTATAGAGAAATAATTTGATATATTTGAATAAAAAGTGTGTATATACAATTAAAAAACATATACTATCACAGGGCAGTTATTTATAACTAAATTATTCATCATTACTCAATATATTGTATGCATACATGTTAAAATAATTTTATTCGTAATTTAAATTCGTAAATATATTTACTGTTTTGAAATGTGCAACTAAATTCATACTGGAAAAAAGTAAAAAGAATAATCAAATATTCAATAGTTATAATTTTTATTTGAGTGAACGCATCACATATTTTAAGGTAAATATTGAAAATAAAAGAGTTTCTTAATTTTTTGTTTATGTATTTTGTACAAGCAGTTGGACGTGAACCAGGTATTTTTATTGGTAATAAAGAAAGCATCTGGAAATACTTTTATGCATATCTAAATGAAACTTATAATTGGTTAAAATCATTGCTATCTTTAATTAATTTATTGTGAAAATAAGACTGTAAATGACTTTATGATCACCAATATTTACATCGAATTGAATAATCAAAATGACGTCTAAATAGAAATAATATGTTATAATATATTTTACTAGAAATTACTTACTGTAAAAAAAGCAATAATTGTAAATAAATATTTAATGTTTGTAATTTTTATTTCAATGAATGCATTCCACGTGGAGAAATATTTAAAAATGATTATTTACTATTTGTATTGTTTAGATTTTTACTAGAAGTAGCTTAAAGTACTGTACTGCTTTACTACAATGAGCAGTACATTTAAACTTATGGCGCAGAGGTCATCGATAAACGCTTTTAGTCTTATCGAAATTAAACTTTTAATTTAACTCTTAATGAAACTTTTAATTAGAATCATTGCTATCGTTAAATGTGGTTAATTTATCTTGACAGCAAAATTAAAAAAAATATTGTATAGTAACAAATTTTACTAGAAATTACTTACTATAAAAAAAGCAATAATTGTAAATAAATATTTAATGTTTGTAATTTTTATTTCAATGAATGCATTCCATGTGGAAAGGGAAATATTTAAAAAAGGATTATTTATGTTGTTTAGATTTTTACTACAAGTTGCTTAAAGTACTGTACTGCTTTACTACAATGAGCAGTACATTTAAACTTATGGCGCAGAGGTCATCGATAAACGCTTTTAGACGTATCGAAATTAAAATTTTAATTTAACTCTTAATGAAACTTTTAATTAGAATCATTGCTATCGTTAAGTATGGTTAGTTTATCTTGACAGCAAAACTTTAAAAAATATTGTATAGTAACAAATTTTACTAGAAATTACTTACTGTAAAAAAAGCAATAATTGTAAATAAATATTTAATGTTTGTAATTTTTATTTCAATGAATGCATTCCACGTGGAAAGGGAAATATTTAAAAAATGATTATTTACTATCTATGTTGTTTAGATTTTTACTACAAGTAGCTTAAAGTACTGTACGGTTTTACTACAATGAGCAGTACATTTAAATTTATGGCGCAGAGGTCATCGATAAACGCTTTTAGACGTATCGAAATTAAACTTTTAATTTAACTCTTAATGAAACTTTTAATTAGAATCATTGCTATTGTTAAGTGTGGTTAATTTATCTTGACAGCAAAACTGTAAAAAATATTGTATAGTAACAAATTTTTAAAGTAAATTATACTCAAAGAATCAAAACATCCTAGTAAAAATAGTACGTTATAATACTTTATGTGTTTTGACAACCAGCAAAATGCGTGCGGTTTCATAAATCATCTTGCAAATAAAATGAATTATTATATTTTCCCATGTGTTTTCCAAGAACACATCTGTGAAACACCAGTCCAGAACAAAAATGTTGTCTGAGAAATAATGAGACACGATCTTTCATTTTGACTGGAACATTTCCAAAACACCTTTTTGCGACTTTTAGAAATTAAACGTGTCTTCCATGTGCCTTTTGAATATTAAGCACTTCTATGCATTTGGAACAATATTTAAATTAGCAATTTTATCTATAAAATGCTAATATGAAAGCCATAACCTATCTGTAAATAACTAGTAAACAGTTCATTTCCATTACATAGTTTTCCTTCTCACGGCCACATGAAATTTATTATATGTTTAATATAGATTGTCAAACATTTCCTTTAAAAATTATGTATATATATATATATATATATATATATATATATATATATATATATATATATATATATATATATATATATATATTATGTTCCATTCAAAAGTTGTTGATGTTTTGTATAGCATATAAAATATCAGTAAGAGCAAATGAAATAAAATGTGTATAAATTAATAAAATATTATAATGCGTCAAAGTAATGTTTTAAAACAGTGTTCTACTACTGTCAAAATAGTTTTGGCCATCTAAGTAGTGTCAACACAGTGTGTTCAAACGTATTGGGACTAATGCATTGTTACTGTTAGTATTTTATTATTCTCTTTTTTTTCAGCGCATAAAGTTACAATATACATTAAAATATTTTTTAAATATATATTAATATTTTGGTTAGAATGCAAATATAATATACAGGTTGATCCATTTCCAATTTTATGTTTCAATCAATCGTGCATTAAATATTTAAAGTAAGTTCCTTTTTTTAGAGATGGACAACTGTTGTAGAAGTTCCTATGGGAGAGAGATAGTGTAAAATTAATCTGATATGAAAATGATCTGAATGAAAAAAAAAACTTCATAAAGTCTTTAAAGGTTTATTATGGTATTCATAACAATAAAAAAAATATTTCCTTCCAAACTATGCGGAAATATTTAAATTGCATTTCTGAAATAAAATAGTTTTCTTTTCTAATTTTTAACTTTATTAGATTTAGGCTTACGGATCATTTTCTCTCAATTTATTTAGATATTTATGTTGTTCAAATTTAGAAGCAAAATTTGTAGCTTTTTTTCATTTATTTGCATTAATATTACTAAATAATAGACACGAATTACAGAATTTTGGAATCTTAAACAACAATTTGCTTAAAATAATTAATTTATCAATACACACATATATGTTACTTTTTAAACTATATTAATAGAATGAACAACTCAAATTGCTTAATTATTTGCTGAGCTGTTACATTTTGATTGCAAACTTGTTTTGGAGTTCTTGTAGCTATTCAACGGAATTGCTTACTTTATTTTTATGTTTCAAGACCTTTCATAATATACTATAAGATACACATATTTACAAATATTGTATAGTTATTTGAAGTATTTGAAAATCCGGACCAGTTTTCAAAATACTTTTCCATGAGTTATATTCTTAATTTGACGTGGTTTTTTAGTAGTAAAATTCATCTTAAAATTAATTATTTTTTACGGAAATGAAATTTTATTATTTATTATATCACCTGTCTAAATGTAATGAAAAATTTTTGAGAGCTCCATTATTTCAGAGAGGAAATTGGCTTCTATTAATCAAAAGTGCTGAAAACCTAAATATTCTGAATATGTATGTATGTGTGTATATATATATATATATATATATATATATATATATATATATATATATATATATATATATATATATATATATATATATATACATATACATATATATATATATATATATATATATATACATATACATACATACATATATATATATATATATACATACATATATATACATATACATACATATATATAATATATATATATATATACACACACATATATAATATATATATATATATATATATATATATGAATTCTAACATAGAATGTTGAAGCGAATACACTGAGGCATTCTTATAAATAAGACTTAGAGTGAAATCACTATCTTACTTCTTTCTAAGGTACATACTAAACGGTTTTGTATGAAGTAAGAGCAACAATTACTACCTGCTCACTTATATATAGATCCCAAAAACCTAGGTTAATTTAAGATATCAGTACAACTGTCGATTGTTTTGACAATTTTTAAAAATTAAGTTTATGCGCTGCAACTATGGACTTATGGGTATCGACTTGCTAATTAGAACCGTTTGAAATTTATTTTCATTTATAAATATAATGGTATGGTTTAAAGCTGTAGTTTTTAATGCTATACTAAATCTAACTTCAAATGTAAATTCTATGAGGAGGAAAAATAATAATGAAAAATCCTTAAAAGTAAATCCTTTAGTCACCTTAGAAGTGGTAATTATTATTAAGCATAAAAAATTATTTTTAAACACACAAAAATTATTATAAGTTTTTAGGAAAATTCAAGAGTTAAATTAATTTATCTGTTACTGTTAAAGCATAATAAAAAGCCGCAGATCGCAAACACCTTTTATTGAAAACACCAAAATAATCAAGAAATACGAAGTACATTGGCTTTTATAGTTTTAAGATCCTGCGTCCAGCCAATCAAATTACAAGCTAAAACTAATTAAACACATCCAATCAAAACACAAAAGGATCAACTAAAGAAAACCTCGTACGTCAAAAAAAGCTATTACTTATATACAACAATAATCGGCCAAGTCGTCAAGTATGAGTGCGATTATATATTTCAACAGTTACAAATGAAAAGAAAAGAAATTTACTTTACGATTTCTAAAGGCTTTATCACATGTCAACATGTAAGTACTGAAAAAGCAGCAGACTTATTTTAAGATTCCTCTTCCAGTTAAAAAATACCTGGATTTCTCATTAACGAAAATTTTTGAATTCTAACACAAATCTGCTGTCTTCACCAGTAAAAGGAATCATAAACTAACAAGTACTTGTTGACGTGTGATAACACATTTACTCTTCCTAAACACAGAGTAAAGTAAGATAAAAAAAGAAAATCCAACGGAAATGTGCCGTTTTACTACGCAATGTTCTTGAGCAATATGAAATTAAAACATCAGTCTTAAATCAATGTTTCGAGTTACGCAGGGGGGCAGGATTTGCATCACTGCATTTCATTCACGGAGATTCTTTTATTCTGATATTCTTGTCCAAATATTTGAACATGGAAGGGGAGAGGAACATCTATACAACAATAATGACCGAGGCTAACTCATTTCTTCATCTGACTGAATCTAGATTTTATGGATTTAGTTTCCCCTACCAGAGAGGGGCTTGGAAAGAAGAAAAAATTCCCTGCATTCTACCCAAGGGCAAGCAGTACCGTAGATATTATTATTAATTTTATAGGCAAAATTGAATTTTTTAAAGTAACATATTTTTTTTACTCAATTTATTTTCTTAACATTTATGAAGGTTATTCAAGTTTCCATGTATATAAATATTATTTTATACGTTAAAAATTAATATTTGTTTGATAGAGAGCTTCATTTAAGGTACTCTAGGCACAATCATAATATAGATAATTTTATTTATAGGCTACCTTTTAAATCATAAAATAAAACTTAGTTATCATCGTAAGGTTTCATTTAAGAAAAAGTAACAAGAAAAATATTCATAGGGAAAAAATGCAATTTTCCTGTACAAAAAGTCTATTTTAGTTTCAATATTATAGATTTCATTATTATAGATCAACTGGAGGGTTTCAAATATTAAAAAAAAAAATAGAATTAAAAAAATTATTTTGAAATTCTATTTTAGTTTCATTATTATAGATTTCATTATTTGACACATTAAATTTAACTTTTTTTTAAATGCGTAAATAATTAGTATATTTCAGAGAGATATGACAGTTAGAAACGCAACTGAAGGGTTTCAAATATTAAAAAAATAGAATTAAAAAAATTGTTTTGAAAATCTATTTTAGTTTTATTATTATAGATTTCATTATTTGAAACTTTAAATTTAACTTTTTTTAAAATGAGTAAATAATTAGTATATTACAATGAGATATGACAGTTAGAAACGCAACTGAAGTGTTTCAAACATTAAAAAAAATAGAATTAAAAAAAATGTTTTGAAAGTCAATTTTAGTTTCATTGTTATAGACTTCGTTATTTGAAACATGAAATTTAACTTTTTTTTAATGAGTAAATAATTAGTATACATAAGAGATATGATAGTTAGAAGCGCAACTGGAGGGTTTCAAATATTAAAAAAATAGAATTAAAAAAATTGTTTTGAAAATCAATTACAGTTAATATTAGAAATAGTTGTGTGCTTTCTTGCAATAATTATAAACACTATAGGATAGTGAATACAATTTCTTTAAAACTGAAAATCCCAGCATCAACTTTGTGAGATTGATTTCATTATATTTAAAGAATCTAGGGATATGAATGATAGGCCAGTGATTCATTTTGTCTTTCTTTCTTGTTTCAAGTTATTTTATGGTTTAATAAAAATATGTTTTGCTTTTCGCTATGCTGTTCTTTGTTTCCTAAAACTTTTCAAGTTTCAGAGACTTGTACCTTTTAACAGTTTATATGTTTTAATAAGGATTTTAATAATGAGGGGAGAGGGCGACATTTTACATATTTGCGGTAAAATTATTAAAGCAATTAAAATTTTGCGACAACTTGCTTAAAATAAAGCAAACTAACATTGAAACTCAAAAAGTTTTGATCTATTTTATGTATTCTATTTTAAGCAGTTATTCCTGTAAATACTCCAGTTTGTCTACTATTCATAATCAATATAAAAATATTGTAATCGGTAACAGAAAAAGATTATTGCATCCTGTATTTTTTAAAGATATACTTTCCATTGACTTTAATGTTACATTAATTTCAGTATGCAAAATTAAAATATCATTACATGTATTACAATAAAATTATTTTCATGTTCTGAATGGACCATAAAAATTGATTTAATTTATAGTGGAATTCATTTCATTAGCCATTTAAGGCCGTTTAGTTAATTTGATCTATTAAAGGTGTGCATTTTTTTTATTTCAAGAAAACTCGGTTCGGCATAACTATATCCATCCTTTAGAAACAGCGGAGATTACAAACTAAAATATTTTTGAATTATTATCAAACACATTGGTTTCTTTTTCAATTTCGCAATAAAAAATAGGGAATATTTGGAAGATATTAAACAAACAGTTTGGTTATTAAGTGGTTAATGATTAATGTTTTGGGGAAAATATGTTTAATTATTTGCTACAAACCAATAAAAGTACCATTCGTATTATTGACGATTTCAGAAACTTACTTATGTATTGTAAACCTTAAAGTACAATTTGCATATGGAAAACATGTTACTAGAACTCAGCCGAAAATAAGCCTTGCCAACGATAAGTTCTACTATTTATTATTTTAAAATGAAAAATTTACAAGATTCTCAATTCGGAAATTTATTTTTGCTGCCCTTTACTATTTTATTTTTCAATTTCCTTAATTTATATATATATTAAAAGAGTATAAACCTGTTAGAATTACAAATCTACTAAAGAGTCTATACGTAAGTAAGAAATTTGCCTATTAATAACATTGGTAAACATTTTGACGGAAATGAATAAACCTATCTTAAAATTTCCGGGACTGAAGGGTTAGTTTGAAGTATTAATATAGTTTGAGGCTGAAAATTCAGCGATATCATTGTTGAACTCTCTCTCTTTCTCTCTCTCTCTCTCTCTCTCTCTCTCTCTCTCTATATATATATATATATATATATATATATATATATATATATATATATATATGTGTGTGTGTGTGTGTGTGTGTGTGTGTGTGTGTGTGTGTGTGTGTGTGTACACATACTATCACATTATATGCAATAGGAAAATGTTGTAAAATAGAAGATAGTAAAATGAGGACAACATATTTAACTTTGAATACAAAATAAAATGGAGTTCAATTAATGAAAATTTTTAAAATCTTTATTAGAGAATTTTTGATAATGTACTTTTTAATGATACCTACATAAAAAAACGTGAACATAACGCGAAATATTCTTATAACTTTTCTAGTACTAAAATAAATTTTTATTTTACGGATTTATAGATGATTTCTAAAACTATTCATTAAATAAACTATACGTTTCGTCAAAAATTGGGATATTTTAATTTATAAATGGAATAAATAACACAATTTTTTTAGTATGGAAAACTTTTTTCTTGCGTCGTTACAAAACTTTAAAAAAATATTTTCTTAAATTTACTGGCAGCTTTATATTTTAAGTACTAGAAATGTATTTTCTAGATTTAAGTACTAGAAGTATATAAAGTACCATTCTTTTCATCTTGTGTTAAATGAAAATGAAACAAAACATATCTTCATTAAACGATGAAAAAATATCTTGTGTAAATTTTTAGAATTATAGGGCAACCGAACAAAAAATTTTATTTAATAAATTTGCTATTTATTTATTTAATTTAAAATTTTATTTAATAAATTTAAACTTTACTTGATAAATTTTATTTATAAAGTACAGTTTAAATTAAACATAATTCATGTGTTTGTACAAAATATTAAAAATATTTCGCATTCCTCTGGTGTGGTCAATTACTAGAAAACACAATGATATTACTTTATGTCAATTAAGTACAAGAAAAAAGCAGATCTAAGTAAAATGATATATATATATATATATATATATATATATATATAATTCTAAATTTATATAACTATTGGACGAAATCATTTAAATTATAAATAGTGTTTACAAATATCAATTTTCTAAGTAATGAAAAATTTCATTTTTGTGTAAATACAAAATTTAAAGAAATTAAAAATTATTTTGCGTACCCTACCGTGCATTTTACGTGCAATTAAACCACATTATTTTACTTTAAATAACTTGATTGAAGATAAGGTAGAACTACGTACAGTAAATTAAGAAAAAGTACATTTGATTCGAAATTTCTAGTGCTAGATAAAAGATAATTCTAGAAATTTAGCATAAAATATTTTTTTTCGTTGTTTATTGAAGATATGCTCTATTTCCTTTACATAATTAACAGAAGTTGAAAAGGGGTTTTTTCTAGTACTTAAAATATAAAGCTGCAATAAGTCGAGACAAAATTTTGTTTAATGAACTTTTATCCATATATTGCATTTAATGAAAAAAACCAGTTACTCAAATATTGAGATACTTTAATTTATAAATAATGTAGAAACAGATTTAAAAAAAATATATGAAAACTTCCTTGTGTTGGTACGAAATGCAGAAAGTTAAAATTTTAATGCATGCTTCTGTCATATCTTTTAAGTACTCTAAAACTACATACTTTTACTTTATATTCCTTATGAGAAGGAAAATGAGCATATTTTTCTGAAATCTTAATAATAAATAACATATTATTTTTTTTTAAACTGTCGGACCAAATTAAAAAATTTATTCGATGAATTCACCTTATTAAATAAAATATGTCATACAGTCTAAAATTTAAGCAATTTATAAAAACTATTTAACTTTTTTCAAGCAGGAAATATTTCTTTTTGTGTCGATACAAAATTTGAATAAATTACAAATACTTTACATTTCTTTGCAGTAGTTTGCTTTAAATACTAGAAAGCAACAATCCTTAACTTTATATAAATTAAGGGAAGAAAAGAGAGTAATTTCCATAAACTGAGGAAAAAATATCTTATAAATTTCTTGAACTATCAAATTTTATTCAAGAAATTTTTATTCATCAATTAAAATTTATAATTTAGCTATTAAAATTGAAATATTTTAATTTTATTGATGTAAACAATTTAACTTTTTTATTGTGTCAATACTAAATTCAAATAAATTTAAAAAAATTTTGCATTTCCTTGTAGTAGTATAGTTTAAGTACTACACAAACCCCAATTTTTTAACTTTACGTTAATTTAGTGAAGAAAGAAGAATTGAACTTCAATAAGCTGCAAAAACTCGTACTAAATTTTTCAGTTATCAAATTTTGTTTAATAAATTTTTATTCACGATTTAAAATTTATGGTTTGGTCTAAAATTGAAATTATTTAATTTATAAATTGTGTATACAGTATAGTTTTTTAAGCAGAAAGAACTTTTTTCTTGTGTCGATACAAATTTAAATAAATTAAAAATACTTTACATTACTTTGCAGTAGTTTGCTTTAAATACTAGAAAGCAACAATCCTTCACTTTATGTAAATTAAGGGAAGAAAAGAGAGTAATTTCCCTAAACTAAGGAAAAAATATCTTATAGATTTCTTGAACTATCAAATTTTATCCAAAAATTTTTTATTCATCAATTAAAATTTATGATTTAGTTATTAAAATTGACATAGTTTAATTTCATTGATATAAACAATTTAATTTTTTTTTATTGCGCCAATACTAAATTCAAATAAATTTTAAAAAACTTTGCATTTAATTGTAGTAGTATATTTTAAGTGCTACGCAAATCCTAATTTTTTAACTTTATGTTAATTAGTGAAGAAAGATGAATAGATCTTCAATAAGTTTAGAAAAAATACCGTATGCTAAATTTCTTGAACTATTAAATTTTATTTAATAAATTTTTAATTCATGATTTAAAATTTATGATTTGGTCTAAAGTTGAAATTATTTAATTTATAAATGGTGTATACACAGTATAGTTTTTTTAAACAGGAAAGAACTTTTTTCTTGTGTCGATACAAATTTAAATAAATTAAAAATACTTTACATTACTTTGCAGTAGTTTGCTTTAAATACTAGAAAGCAACAATCCTTCACTTTATGTAAATTAAGGGAAGAAAAGAGAGTAATTTCCCTAAACTAAGGAAAAAATATCTTATAGATTTCTTGAACTATCAAATTTTATCCAAGAAATTTTTATTCATCAATTAAAATTTATGATTTAGTTATTAAAATTGAAATAATTTAATTTCAATGGTGTAAACAATTTAATTTTTTTAAGCAGGAAAAATTTTTATTTTGTCGATACAAAATTCAAATAAATTTTGAAAAAATTTTCATTTCCTTGTAGTAGTATATTTTAAGTACTAAGCGAATCCCAAATTTTTAACTTCATGTTAATTTAGTGAAGAAAGAAGAATAGATCTTCAATAAGCTGCGAAAAAATACCGCATGCAAAATTTCTTGAACTATCAAATTTTATTTAATAAATTTTTATTCATGATTTTAAATTTTTGATTTGGTCTAAAATTGAAATTATTTAATTTATAAATGTGTATACACAGTATAGTTTTTTAAGCAGGAAGAACTTTTTCTTGTGTCGATACAAAATTTAAATAAATTTTTAAAAAATTTTGCGTTTCCTTGCAGTCGTATATTTTAAGTACTATAAAACCCCATTCTTTCACTTTATGTTAATTAAGTGAAGGAAAGAGAGCAGATCTTCAGTAAACTACGAGAAAAAAATATTTTATGCTAAATTTCTAGAGCTGATTCATAAACACACATCGCAAAAAGGGGGAAAAAATTCTAGTAAAAAAGTCGTTCCCTCTTCTTTCTAGCGGGAGGGAGAGTAAAGTAAAGGAAATAAAGATCAAAAGTATGCGGCTACTATAAAAGTCGTAAATCACGAGGGAAAATAAAGCGGTGTTTTCCCTTATTTTTTATTCCATATTTTGAGCAGAGTCTTGCGTCGCTAACTGATGTGCTGACTTTCAAATGAGGAACCGTTTTCACGAAGTTAAAAAAAAAAAAAAGGAAAAAAAAAAAAAGAATTTCGAATGCAGGAGTTGGCGCATTAAGCTCATATTATCGTTTCCAGCTTTTGGCCATTATATAAAGCTTTTATATGTGGGCTAACTTAACCTTAGCCGAGAGACTGGAGATATACCACAGGGAAGGGGGAAAGAGAACATTACACTACCATAAACCGTTTCTGACACGCCATAAAATGGCCATAAATGCCAGACCAGTCCAATTCTTCTATGATCACCTTCGGAACACAACGTCATGAGACTTTATAGAACAAGTAACCACGCTTTCGACGTAGAGAAAAAGCACTACAAAACTTAGTGCAGAGCGACGGTGATTTCCCCGTCACGTAGATTAAAATATTCTCCCTCCCGACCAAAAATTTAATCTTTATTTCGAAAGAGACCTGAGCATTTTTATATTCTTATCGGCTACCGAATTACGTTCATTTTTGGTCTAAATCGCGTAAAAAATGGGGGTAGGAGGAGAAAATATTTCATGATTCTTTATATAATACTTCTTGAAGGAAGAGTGGAATTTCACTTATTGCGACTTAAGAGTATGAATTGTCAAATAATAGGTTGGATAATACATAGCTTTGAATTCAAAATGAGCCGGCATATATATCTTGCGGATTTAGTGGGACTATTTCTGACATTTTCACTAAATTCGGAAAATTGGTTTACAGAGGGAGACGCTTTTTGACAGAAATCTAATAAATGGAACAAATACAAATTCTAGCAATGATTTATTGCCTTGTACTTTTTATATATCTAGTATTAGACGGCCCATGGAAAAGTTCTATACTTCATAACTCCATTTATAAATTAGTTAACTTTCATTAATGATGCGTAACAGCATATTGATTACAGTTTTTGAGGTTTTAACGCAGCTTAAATTAAAGCTTGATGTTTAATGAAAACTTTCTAAAGATTCGTATATTTTATTTGTTAAAGCATTTTTATCAGTATTTGTACTTAAGGTGGGTCTGCGCTTGTTATATTGGATTCTTCTCGCTTAATAGTAAGCTATGGGAATATTTAAATTCCTTCTAGCCGATTCACATTTAAATAATTCTTTACCCCCTGATACAACAACTAATTCTTCAGGTTGCTATTTTTCCCTTTAAAAAAATCGAGTAGAATATATTTAATCTTAAATTGATGCTAGAAACTTTGGTATACTGTTTTTCAAACGTAAATAAAAACATTTAACAGGCAACATATAAAGAGAGAGAGAAAAGATAGCATCCTAGAGAATTTGCTGTCCTATCACGTTGTATAATTTTTTCAAAGAATTCTTAAAATGCGAGCTAGCCAGAGGTAATTTTATTTTTTCCATAGATTAACATTGAGCAGGAGGAATTCAATATGGCATGTATAGACCTATCGTAATTTAAGCACAATAATTTTGCTAATAGATGTAAAATATTAGAACTGTTTGTATGAAACTGACCTTATACATGTGATTAGACCAAATGTCGAAAAATATACTTGGTACACATATATCAAATACTATTTCCAAATTAGAAACATACTGCTTGATAAAGATCTAAAACAGTGTTTCTCAACCTATTTTGGTTGATGGCATACAAAATATCTAAAATTTCTGGCAGAACACTTTTAAAAATTAATATCAAATATAAACGCACAAAAATTAAATTTAAAATATTTTTAAGACACCGTTGAGGTAATTACAGGTAACAAAACGAGCGTGTTATACAAGTAGCATTCTGATAATATTTATATATAACAGGTCTTTGTTTAATAAACTATTTTACACTTAAAAAAAGAGAGAGAGAGGGAGAGAAATAAAATGGATAACTATGTAAATAAAATTGACCTAGAAACGTTTGAGTGTGCATTTAAAAAAATTAAATCAAAATCCTATGACTTGTATTGCAAAGGATCTTTTTTCTTTACTGCTATTTCTTCTGAATTTTCACCTACTCTAAAAGGTAAATATTAAAGAATCTTACATCGGTACTGCAACTAAAGTTATAAAGCAAGTATTTGGAGCGAATGATGTGGTATTTTCAGTATTTATTAATAGGTGATAAATGAGATTTAAAAAGAAAATTATCTGTGAGAATATATCTTCGTATTTAAGCTAAATAGGAGCTATCGGAAAGATAACAAACCTGCTGTTACAGGTCGATATCAGGGTAGTTGGGGGTATCTTGTTCTCAGAAAGAAACCTACTGCCCTAGGGGACGGTTCTAATTGAAAAGAGCAGCTTTAAATTATGCTTATCCCTTAACGTCTTTATAATGCCTTGGAGCTGTGGGCGAGGGGAGATTTCCGACACTACCTGCTCTAGTCAACAAAGAAAGATTTGTCTTGTCCCGCCTCCCAGGCCTGGCACCACGTTACTAAAGGTTTCGTAAGGGAGAAAGTTTTTCTTGGACGTCATTCATTCCCAGACACTTTGGGTAAAGTTCTGAGAATTTTGGCTTTGTACTTGCTGACGGGGCATGATGCACAATTTCCAAGAGGTCTAATTAGTGAAATGATAAACCCTGTTCGAATTTTCTCAACAACGGCGTAGGTATATACGAGAAAAAGATAAACATAGCAATGATTTGTTCCAACTTCCGTTAAGAAAGTGAATAAATCATTTTTATGTCATGTAACTAACACGAATGAGTTTAACAATAGAGATAAAACAAACATATTTTGCTAGATTATTCCTACGTTTCGTCATAGATAAAAATTTTCTAGATCTTTAGAATTTTCAGATCAGATTTTTAAAGTTATTATATCGACGACAATTCATACACGAAAATATAGGATGAACTTGCCTATGACTTAATTAAACTTCCTTTAGTGACGTTTAACAACAGAGAAAAAAAAACAGGCATATTTTGCTAGATTATTCTTACGTTTCGTCTTAGATAAAAATTTCCTAGATTATTAGAATTTTCAAGTCAGATTTTTAAAGCTAATATATCGACGAAAATACATACAAGAAAGTATAGGATGAACGTTGGCTGTGACTTAATTGAACTTCCTTTAAGAAAGAGATTGAATCATTTTAATGACCTCAATTAACAAGTATAATATTTAACAATAGAGAAAAATATATTATTATACTGAATTATTCTTACTTTTCTTCGTAGAAGAATATTTTTATAGATTACATCCGAAATTTTATATCAGATTTTGAAATGAAATTTATCATTTTATTAGCATTCGGAAGAAAAAAAAAACAAATGAAAGGAGTTATTAATATGCTTACATTTTTCAATGTAAATCTATAGTATTTATGTATGTCTCTACATTACACAACCATAAAGTAGCAGAATGTTACACACGCGTAAGTTTATGCGGTAATTTACAGTTTGCTATTAACAGCATAACTCATGGAAAGGGTTCTTTTTCTGTTACTGGGAAAAAAAAGTAACGTTCAAAAATCCAATCATTTTATAGTTTTAAAATAAAGGAAACTGTGATGCACGTCTGTTAATTTCTAGAACAGCTAGAGAGTAATAAGTTTAGGTAAAAAAAATACTGGAAAGGGGATAATTCCTGAAACTTGATATTAAATGCCGCTGTAAAACATATTAGAATCGGATAAACGTGTTAAAAAAGTACAAAATAAAAATATTAAATGAACGTAAAATAAAAATATTAAAAGTAAAAAAACTGTTATTGTTTTATAATTTAGTAATCTATATATATATATATATATATATATATATATATATATATATATATATATATATATATATATATATATATATATATAGATATATATATATATATATATATATATATATATATAACATTTGCATGAAAAAAATTACGTATATAATATGAAGGGTTTAAATTAAAAAATAAATAAATAAAATTAAAGTATTGAAAATTGAAAAAAACTGTTATGTTTCAAAATTCAGTAATCAATATATATATAGTACTGACTTCAAAATAAAACAAGAGGAATTTTAAGAGTATATTTCCGTAAAAAAGTTAAAAGCTAAACATGCATAACTTCAAGTGCTTAAATTAGCAATAGCACAGATATCTTTTATTGATAATATAAATATATTTATTACATCGCATTTAGATTCTGACATTTTTTAAAAATACTTATAGGTGTTATTAAAAATTCTTTTACTTGAAGATTTGGATTGCATTTAAAAGTCTTAAGATATTTGTTAAAAGTGATATTGTTAATATGATTAGAAGCTGATTTTAAATTTCATTACACTAACATAGACATTTTTACTTTAAAACACTAGAATCCTATGTTCTATTTATATATATATATATATATATATATATATATATATATATATATATATATATAAATTTCGCTCCCTACAAAGAATAATAAAATAAGAATTATTTTAATTAAATATAACCGGGTAGACATATAAATCATGCACACTATTGAAAACTTTTATAATTAAATTTTGCTGTCATTGAAACTGTTTATAGATTTTATGACTTATATAAAGCAATGAATCTGCTGCAATATCCATAAGCAGAAATGATTTGTGGAAGCTAGCAAAGATTTTCAGAATTAAATAATATATATAATTGTGCAACGTATCTGCAATTATACTTGTTAGACTGTCTTACTTTTTATTCATAACCTGCTAAAAAGGTTTGTGTAAAACAAGCAGTTTGATTTGAGGAGCTTCTATTCATTTTCGACAGCTTATAATAAAATGATAAATGATGTGACATCAGATTGGCTTATTAATGCTATTCATTTATTACTAGATTTATTTTAGAGCAGTATAAAAAGGGTATCTGCCAAAATAAAATTTTTCAAATCCATGACTTTTTATGACTTTCCCTGATTTAGCAGATCATTTTCCATGACTTTAAAAAGCTTTCGTTAAAGTATATATAAATAAAACTTCTGATGTACATACAAATAAAATATATGCTTTTAGAGAAATTACAGGAATTTTATCATAAAAAAACCATAAACTTACTTTATAAGTGTTAATAAACTCACATACATAAAAATAAATTGTTGTATCTACATACCGAAGTTTAATCATATAGCAATTTTTCAATCAAAATGTTTCCAATTTGAATTCAGGGTACTTTGGTATTATCCAAGTGACCATGAATAATAGCCAAATATAACCCTATAAGGTTTATATACAATATCCCTAGAGATAAACTTATATTTTGTGCAAAAATCTTAACTAATTTTTATTAAAAAATATTAATTATTATATTAATAAAATTTTAATCTACAATTTAAGTAAAAACCAGAATAATATACATTTACCCACCCATTAAGCTTTCTGGCTTTTTTGTTTACTTGGTGAACAAATTTTACTTGGCAATATGGTCAATAGGATAATACATAAATACCAAATTCAGTAACTTCAACCAAAAGACAAGTAAAAATAGAATTAAACAATTCAATGCATTTTTTTAATCGGTAGTTTAGCGGATCCAGGACTTTCCATGACTTTTACTCATTTTACTTGAAAAATCAAGACTTTCCATGACAAAATTAATCCATTGTCTAAATCCATGATTTTCCATGACTTTCCAGGTGCGCGGAAACCATGTATAAAAGCACTCAGAAACGAACTTATAGGGAAACAATTAGTTTATTTTTGAGGCATTGTACTGATAAGGAATAAAATATTTATTTACTGTAATAATTTCATTTATATCAATAATAAAAGTTACGATTTTATTAAATTACATTACTGGTTTTTTCCTTTTCCTTTCTCACGCTTTCTAATTAACCCCTCTCGGATAAACCTATTACAAAGCTCCTCATTCAAATAATAAAAAATGCATGAAAATAATTTTTCATCAAATGTTATTTTTAGTGATATTTTTCATACATTTAAGTGAGGGCGATTAGTAGTTTTGCCTCCCAGCACAAAAATGTAAAATGTCACATCCCACTTTTCACGAAAAATATGCTATTAATATAAATAAATTATTATTGTTGATAACTACAAACCTTTAAAGCTTAAATAGGTCTTGCAAACAAATAAAACATTGTAAACGAAAAATGTATTCACAAAAAACCATAAAATAAACTAAAAAAGAAAATATTAGACCGTCTCATGTATAGATTTCACTTGCACTAGTTGACATTTGAATTAAATCTGATAAATATATATGAAATAAGTTCAAATTTCCAAGCTATAAAAAATATTTTGTAGACTATTTTGTGTTCCCATTTTTTCACAATAAAAAAGTATTTCTTAAATTTGAGCCAGAATGCCGCTTTTGGATGTCCAGTTTCTCCATCCCTAGGACCACCCCTGTATAGGCGCTTCAAACGTGGCTTCACATCTGATATACTTCTAATAAGAATTGATACTACCACAAGATTGAAAAGTTGATGCTTTAGATTTATCAAAGAAGAAAATTTAGAAATAAAACATTGTGTTAAATTTTTGTCTCTTTACCAAAAATAATTTCTAAAATACAACGTATAGCAACGTAAAATCTCATACAAGTAAAAAATTTGAAATTTAAGTGCACTATTTATTTTATTTACTTTTTAGTAATAGCCTCATCTATTGTAGCCTCTTGTGACGCTCTTGAATTTTACTTAAAAGAATCAAGATGGAAAACTATTTTCTACATAATCTAATACCACTTTAAGCGTAAAAATTCACAAAATAATTTTATCTTTAATTCTAGTATAAATGAACTAGAGGAGGGGTAATTAAACTACGGGGTTAAACACTGTGTGAATTATACAAAAAATTACATGTAGTAAGCTTTAAGTATAAAATTTCACAAAATTTTAACTTTTCCGTATAATTTCCGTATAAGCTAGCGAGAAGCGCAATTAGAGTATGGGGACACTCTATGTGAGTCATACAGAAGTTTACGTGTTGTTAAAAAAAAGTCAGAAAATGTTTTGAATTTTTTTAAATAGCATTCATCATCTCATGAAGCTTTGTGAATTTTACTTAAAAGGATAAAGATGGAAAACTATTTCCTACATAATCTGGAATACCACTTTAAGTATAAAACTCGCTAAATTTTAAAGTTGATTTTCATATACCAAATGAACTAGAGGGTTAGTTAAATGACAGAGAAACACTGTTTAACTATAGAGAAGTTCACAGGTAGTACGCAAAAGCCTTTTATAAAGTAGAAATTCAAAACTATTACCGTAAACATAAACATACAACGTCAAATACTTCCCATGCATTCAAATGGCAAAAGGCCATCTATCCCGCGGGAGATGTGATTCAGAATTAGTAAGTGTCTATAAAAGAACCACAAACGTAGGGTGTTATTTGCTCTCCATAAATTCACATTCCGTGTAAAAAAAGTGGTCCTTAGGTATCACGTGGTTTGAAAGACGCCGCCATTTTAATTCATGTGCTTGTCGCGAGAAATGAATGACGAATTCATTTAGCAGGGGAAGAAAGAGACCATATGGCATGGTGTTAGGTTGACAGATTTGGTAACTACATGGTGTTTCCCATACGTGAGAAACAAGTGTCTGGTATATTTGAAGTGACTGTAGAAAATTGTATGCCATTGAGTCGTATGATATATCCTTTCAGAAACTGCAATTATTCAAAACTACTGGGAAAAAGTATATTAAAATATATTAAAATATATTTTGATTGCTTTTAATTTGGAAACCTAATTTAAACGAGCTTTAACGATTATCAAGTATTTCTTTCAATCTCCCTCATTTATAATATTTAACTTTTCATTAGATATTTTCAGATTACTATATATCTATACATCACTATGATGTAATAAAATTTTTCATGATTTTAAATATATTTCAACGATGCTATCTTTGAGAATTTGCGGAGCTCTAAAGCACAATCTACATTTATTTTAACCGATATCTAATTATACTATTCTTTGGTAAAAACTTCAATTTATCAGTTAAATTTTCGAAATTCCTTTTTTAATTTAATATCTGTTTGAAGAATGTATAACATTTATTTCATAGTTCATTTTAAAGCAATGATTCTCAACTTACAAGTGATTTCAAGCGTGTTATCGAGGAATTTTGGTAAAGAAATTTGAATTAGGATAATTTTTTTTTATTTATCATGTTAATTTTACATCTTCATTCCTTTCCCTATTTCGAGATTTAAGATTGTTACTCCTTCTGTTCCAACCAATAGGAGTCATTCTTTATTTTCACATTATGAATTTGCTTTCAATTAAAGGAGCAGGAGTCTTTGATTTGGATTTTTATTGACGAGAAAGCTGTACATTTTTCAGTGTTTTAGTTCAGAGTTAAGAGGTTGAATATCACTGTTAAAAGAGATATTAGACTAAGACACTTAATTTTTACTCTTCTAAATAGGTAAAATTTCGAAAATAACAGTAAACCCCCCCTCCCCGAGAAAAAAAGGCGCAAGATTTTGAGTTAAATATTTTTAAAATACGAATTCAAACGTTCCTGGGTTAATTATATAATAAGGTATATTTTTTTCTTTTGGTAAAATGGATTACTAATCAAAGATCTATTATGCATAAATATTATCAGCAAGATACCAGAATTACACATTGGTTTTGCTATTTAAAGTGGTATCTGTAATTACCTCAAAGGTTCCTTAAATAATCTTTACAATTTACTTTTCTTTCATTTTAATTTTATATTTTCTGAGAGTACTGCAAATAATGGCAGATAATTTTAGCATGCCTTCACCCAAATAAGGTTGTGTAGCATTGTTTATATATTTATATTTTTATTGTTTATATTGTAATCGTAAAATAAGTATAGTAGAACCTCTTTTTAACCCCCACGATACAACGACCCCTTCGTTAGAACGACCATCTTAAAAAGTCTCAATTATTTTACCATAGGAATAATGTTAATTTTGAATCTTAAGAACGACCCAAAGCATATTATTTTTCATTAGAGCGACCGCCAATTTTAGTCCACAGAACTCATGAGCAAGTGGGCTATTTCAAAACTATTGTACCGTGGTGCAACTTCAATTCGATTCCGACGACGGAGAAGAAATCGTCTAAGCTTTTGAAAAAATAAATGAAATACAAGCCTTCAATGCAATCAATGCCTTGCGTCAATATTTTGAAAGACAATTTAATTCTGAAGGTTTCCTTCAAAATCTAACAGATATAGAATCAGTGATAATGAAAAATTCCCAAATGAACTTGAAACAGGCCTCAACCAAAGACTTTTTTCAAAAATTCAGTAATGGAAATGCAAATAAATAGAAATGTTCTCTAGGTATGTACTGTTGCATCAATTCTTTGCTCAATTTTTTTTATTATTTTTTCAATTCGTTACAACGACCATATGATGTTGGTCCCACAGGGGGTCGTTATACCGAGATTCTACTGTATATTCATAAGAATAAATATAGTAAGTTTACAACAGTAATTAATTAAACGATCAGTAAAATTTTGAATTTTCAAAAAAGTGTATTTAAATCTAGAATGTTTTTAATACTTCGTAATAAAAACAGAAATGTTGCTGAACATTCAACAACAGCTTAATTTTTCTAAGTAAAAATATTTTAAACTGTAGGAAATTGAAAAAGTGGTCAACTTTCACAAAAGTTAAACAAGTTACAAATATCAGTAAATTATAAACAATCTCAGTATCACAGAGTGAAATCTCAGAAAAATCTAGATATTTTCTAGATTTTCCTTAATTATTACTATTCATGATGCAACCAAACTTAGATCATTTGCAAAGATCCAAAGGCCCCAACCATGTCAAGTAGATAGGGGGATAAATTCATATTAAAAAGGTTTTTGGTTGAAACTTGTTTATAAAATGACTAAAATAGTTGATGTAAATGTATACCTATCCCGTGCAGAGGAAACAAGTAATGTGTTTTTGTATATTAATATTTTTTATTACCTTAAAACATTTTATAATAAAATGAATATGTACGCTTAAAAAAAGACTGCTTAAAAGTGAATAAGAAAATGATATAACAGTTATTTATTCCCTCTGCCCAGGATAGGTACAAATTTACTTCAACAATTTCTTCAGCTTTTATCATTCGCTTTTCTCCAAAACACGGAATATTTTTTGGAAAAGTACAACCATATGTAGAAAGCAGAGCTATTTTAATGTAAGTATGAAGATAGTGGTGAAACCACTTAGTTACTGAAGTGGTTGACGTAAATTTGTATCTATCTTGTACACATCAAATAAAAAGATATAATTATTTTCTTATTAATATCCTCTTATTAAAGTACAGATTTTCATATATAAATACTTATAGTTCAGCCATTCTATAAAAACAAGTGTGACACATTGAATTACTTTTTATTCCCTTTTCTATAAAGATTATAATATTGCAAATATATATTTTTTGTGAAGCAAATTTGCGTCACCTATTTCTCCAGCTTTTATCATTCGCTTTTCTTCAAAACTCGGAAGATCTTTTGGAAAAGTACAACCATATGTAGAAAGCTGAGCTATTTTAATGTAAGTATGAAGAGATCTGTGGGGGAAACCACTTAGTTAATGAAGTGGTTGACGTAAATTTGTATCTATCTTGTGCACATCAAATAAAAAAGATATGATTATTTTCTTATTAATATCCTTTTATTAAAGTGCAGATTTTCATATATAAATACTTATAGTTCGACCATTCTATAAAAACAAGTGTGACACATTGAATTACTTTTTATTCCCTTTTCTATAAAGATTATAATATTGCAAATATATATTTTTTGTGAAGCAATTATAACACCCAAAGAAGGATTTTTGCAAAAAATAAAGAATTTCAGTTTTTTCACATGTTTAAAAAATATAAATATGCTGTTACGGATGTGACAGTAATAACTGTCACACCCGTAACAGCATATTTAAATTTTTTTTAGACAAGTACAGAAGAAATGGAAATTCTTTATTTGTAGCAAAATTCTGCCTTAGGTGTTATAATTGCTTCCCAAAAAAATATATATTTGAAATATTATATTTTTTATAGAAAAAGGGATAAAAGAAATTTAATGTGTCCCAGCCGTTTCTATGGAATGGCCGAGTTTTCTTATCTGCATTGAAATATCTCTAATCCTATGATGCTACACATAGGTATTTTAAGAGATTCTAAATTTTAAATTATGGATTAAGTCACAACAAGATAAATTTCATAAAGAAAATGAACCGCATTAAATTTAGCTTAACCTTTTAACAATTTATTTAATTCGCGGTTTAAACAACTCATTTAATACTTCCTATTAATGTTAAGATAAAACTTAATTCCCCACAAAAAAATCCCAGCCGAAATAGTGTTTATTCTGAATTCCTAATAAAAATCTTCGTGAATGCGTCGGAGCGTTTTGTATTCAGGTGCCGCGAAACAGTAAAAATTACAAAAGGCGCGTAGAAAACAAATGGGTATTGGGTGTGTTAATGGAAACAAACGGTTGTAGCAGAGCACCGTGGGGTTGATAGCAGCTATTCCCCCGGGCACATTACTAAATCGGAAACTGTGGCGGGAAGTTTTCTGTTCTTTTTCCCCTTACAAAGAAATTATTCAGAATTTTCACCGCTCAGTTCATTTTCAAAAAGCTTAGGCGTATATTAATTTGTTTTTAACCATATAAATTGCCTCGGAAGAGAATTAATATTGGAAATTTGAAATATATACGAAAATAAATTTTTCGGACTGTTTTAAAGTATTGCCTTTAAAATATATTTTCTACTGAGAAATAATTCCGGTTTTTGACACTTAAGGGGACTTAGTGCTTTTCAATTCGTCGTAAAATACAAAGTACTGCGCGGTTTAGAGTAAAACTATTTATAATTTTATAAGATGGACATATTTAAAAATCTGTGCAAGTAGTTTATAAGCTTTATAACTTATTATGTTTCACATAATACAATAAAGGAATTGTAATATTTATACTGAGAAAATTCCTTTAAAAATTAAAAATTGGAGGGATTTAGTGCTTCTTGACTCCTTATAAAATATAGCTAATACTTCTTAAAATAGTTTTAATAATTCTTATAATAGTTTTAATAAGATTATTAAACTTCAAAATCTGTAGAACAGATTTTTCCGGTGAACTGGTTTTTTTTATAACCTATGATACTTCATTCAAGATCGTAAATGTATTGCAATATTTATATAGAAATATATCCTATATTACATTTCCTAATCTATTGCTAAATAACAATTCTCGATTATTGATTCTAATATAATGAAAAAAAACCTTTGTCTTTCTTCATAATCATTTTTGCAAATGCTTCAGTCTATTAAATCTGAAATTAGCTTATTAATTTCTGCTTTGCCAAGGCTATTATTATCAAATTATACCTTATTACTAAGTCAAAAACAGTGACGGAAAAAGTTTTTTGTTCCTTTTTCCCAAAGAAAAATTATTCATAATTTTTTCCGTTCAGTTCATTTTCAGAAATCTTAGACTCATTAATTTGTTTCTAACTATATATTTTGTATTGGAAGAGAATTAATATTGGAAATGTGAAATATATGTAGACAATAAATGCTTAGACTGAGAAATAATTCTGGATTTTAAAACTTGTATCCCCGAATATAGACAAGGTGGTTTTTTTATTTAAACGGTGCATTTTTTTTTTCGAAACGTTTTGAAGCTATTAAACACAAAGTCGTTTTAACATAAAACATCTGATTTAATTTAGGTACTATTATGAGCTTCATCCTATAGCGCGAATTACTAAATGAGTTTATATATATATATATATATATATATATATATATATATATATATATATATATATATGTGTGTGTGTGTGTGTGTGTGTGTGTGTGTGTGTGTGTGTGTGTGTGCTCTATATAGATAAGTTTATCTTAACAGGTCAGTTCTTAAGTTTTAGAACAGACATATTTTTACGGCCAAAGTCTGATATAGCCTTGACAAGTCTTTCAATAGAAATCTTCCAAAATCTGAATTTTATTTAGTGCTATGTTTATGAAAATTTTTTAAGAGGATATATTTTAAAACTAATTTATTTGATTTTGTTTAATTTGCCTGAAAATTTAATATGCTATTAGGAACAGAGGTATGGGAAAATATTTTCAAGGTAAAATCTCAATAACTTTAAAAGTCATTGATTATTAATTGTTTCAAAGTTAGAAAAATTAGAAATTTTCCATATGCATCTCTTTTAAGTAAAATAGGTTCATTTTTATTCTTAGGATACTTTTAACACATACATGTTATCGTAAGCATTTGCTGTAAATATAGTTAGAGAAACTAACAATAGTTAAAATATCCAATTTTTGGTACAAAATATTTAACAGATTCATTTGATTTTAAAAATGGTACATTTTTACCGATCGAAAAATATTAATTTTAACTAAATTTTATTTTTTGCTCAACGAGGTATATTATCGATAAACTTCAAAAGTATATGATGGTTAGAAATGCGACAAAATTGTTTCGAATCTTCGTAAAATTCTAAAATCATTGTTTTAAAAACTGTTTAAATTAGTTGTTTTTTTTAATTAGGAACAACTGAACTGCCTTTTGTGGTAATAACTGTAGTAACTATAAGGTGGAGATATTAAAATGTGCCCTGATTCTTATTCTGGTATTTAGGTACATTTTACAAATTATTGAGATATAACTTTTGAATTTTCAGGTAAATTTCTCTGCTAAACTTGCTTATCATTGAAAGAGGGGGAAAAATTAATTAACAGTCTGTTGAAAGCTTGTTTTCACATAGAGCAGTAATTCTCAACCACTGTGCCGCGGCACAGCCAAATTTTAGAAATGTATATTTTTCGATATTTATTTTACACTTGAAATTTTCAACAAGTGAGGAAAATTTCTATTTCAAGAAATGGTGTAGCTTGTTTTGTTAACTGACAATAACAATTTAAAGTTGATATCTTAAGACACAATGCATACGGTGAGAATGTATAATTACTGTGCAAGATTGTGTTTAGTGGAAGATGTTATATAGAAGAATTCTGATGAAACTTTTCATTCGTTTTCTGGCGAAATGTCTTCTATACTGTTAAATGTAGAAGATGATATGCTGGTAGCATTGTCATTTTTATGACTAAATATAAATGAAATTATCAAAAAATATCAAGCTCAAATTTCTCATTAAAAGTATTCTTATTAACTTTTAACTTTTCTTACTGTTAACTTTTAAATTAATCCCTTAATAAAAGTACGGTTGTTTTGGTAGAACCTATTATTTTATTTTACATTCAAAATTACAAAATTATTATCATAAACTATTTTACACAGTGCAATAGAGGTTAGTAAACAACTTTTAAATTTATCTTTTTCTGTGTGTTCCGCGACAAAAAAAAAAAAATAAAAATAATAATAATAATAAAAAATAAAAAAAAAAAAGTTTGAGAATTACCGACCTAGAGATATGGATATATAATACCTTCATATTTAACACTTAGTGTAATAATCTACAAAATAAAAAAAAAGTAAAATATAAATACACAATTTCGTGATAGGACTCTGATGGTAGTAGACATAACCAATAAAGACTGGGAAAATAAATAAATTAGATGTTGCCACGATACGAATATTAATGAGAGAATTTAGCAATTATAATGCGCATTTACCGTTGGAAACTGGAACGTACCCGATACGGAAAGTAATTTATTTTGCTTGTCACATCTCGTTATATACTTCTTGAATAGGTCGAATATTCATCTATATTTTCTGAAAATATTTAAATGCAATGCCGTCGTCGATTAAAGTGAAACAAGATTAACGAGTTTATATTTTGGTTTTACCCTATGAATTTTTACACTTACTTAAAATAAAAAAAAATAGAAAGGATACATAAATTAAAAAGCTAATATTTATGAAAACAATTAACATTATAATTTTTAAAAAAGATCGAAGTTATTTACGTTAAAAACTCTTATTGAATTTAAACTCATCATATCTGTCTATTTAACTATAGTTAAAGATATATTTCATTTCCTCTTACTGTAGATAATAACAAAGAGCAATAAGTGGTTGAAACTCAGCATATGTTTCTCAGAATGATGAACGAGTAGCACGCTTCGATTGAAGCATGATTTCTAATTATTATTCACAAGGATATCAGACTATTATCTGATTTATGGAATTGCTCTAAATCGAATAACACGTTTCTTACATAATTTTCTATTATGAGTCTCAAGATAAATTAAAGTATTGACATATAGACAACAATAAAATAAAATTTAGAATTTTTAAATAGTAAATATAAGTAAAAAAAAAAAAATACTCCGGTGAATAAAAATTTGAGCTTGAAATTAGATAAATTGTTGGAGTGAAAACTCCTTTTTAAGGAACAAAAATAAAAAGAGATAAATTATTGAAGTTCTGAGTATAGATTGTAATGTTAGATTTAACATGATCTACATTTCAGCATACTCTAGGTTTGTTTGGTTTAAGAGACTACGGTGATTCAAGTTGCCAAATATGACAACTTGACAGTTAATTAGCCTGGGACCTACTACTGATGTCAATACATAACGGCTAAGAACATCTATTCCATCAGTGGGAATCGAACCCGCAAATTTCAGTACCACTTATCCAGTCATCACCTGACTAACATTTTTAAGGAATGTATTAAAGAGTTCCTAGTATATTAACCTTTTTACTCATCTTCTTAATGTGTATCCAATGAATACATATGCTGAGTTCCACGCAATATATTTTAACTCTTTTTTTCCCTAACTTATTCACTTAGAGAGTTTTTATATGCCGTAAGATAAAATAGTACTTAAATTAAAGTATTTTAACTCAAAAAAATAATGGATAGGATTAAAGGATTTTATATATAACTTATGCAATTATTTATCAACTTACACTAGATTTTCTTATTTTTAAAGAATGTAAATTTTTTAAAAGTAATCTTTAAGAAAGACCTGTGACACTTTCCCTTAAATGTTTAAAGTTTTGTCGTACATATTAAAAAATGGCTAATAAGTCGAAAACTTATAAATTTCTAAAGCTGAGATCTGAACTATTTACTCAAACCTGCAGCTTTGAAATGTTTTTTAAATACCATTTGAACATGATTAAATTAAAGTGATAAAAATAAATAAATAAATTCAGGCTGAATAAATTTACAACACAACGACAATTTCATTCAGCCTTAAAGGCCTTATACTGACTGTTTTTAAGTAATTGGCTGAAGTGAGTTATAATCTTAGTGGCTGTAGTAACGTAAATACCGTTAAAAATAGACTTCGTCTTATTTAGTTTCATAGTCAATTAAAATATACTTAATTTTAAACATTAAATTGCATAAATGGAATATTTTCTTTGTATGGGTTTTTAAAGAATTAGCAAACAATTGTAGTGAGTATATATATATATATATATATGTGTGTGTGTGTGTGTGTGTGTGTGTGTGTGTGTGTGTGTCTGTCTGTCTGTCTGTGTGAGTATGTGTGTATGGAATAAATCAGAGAGTAAATTTAAAGCTTTTAAGAAACAGTAAGAGAAGATATAAATAAAAACTGAACAAAATCAACATATTCTGGAGTCTGATACACTTATTTTTATATTTATACTAATTGTTTTATAAATATTAACAGTTAAGTGAACCAAACTTATGAAATAAAAATGTATATAGATATCACTCCACGGTATCAATTTTTTTATTGTTACTGTTTCATCGCATAATAGACTGCTAACTATGATGTGTATGTGTATACAGATATATGTATATGTATACATACATACATACATATATATATGTGGGTATGTGTGTGTGTTTCATAATTATAATTAATATTAGCATTTAAGTAAGTTAAACCTAAAAAGCCAGCAAATAAGAGTATGATACTCTGCAGAAAAAGCCCCAGTTCATTTTCTTTTTCTTTTTAGCTGTTTTATTGCCTTAGCGAATGTCTTAAATCATTTGTAACTATGATAACCCTACACTTTAGCAAAGTAGAACTTCGCTCTGTATTTTCAGAAGACTGACGAATAAGATCCGAATAATGGGACTTCGAGGGTTGCAGTTGTTTCACGGGTATCGCAATCCGCTCTGTCATCACAGCATGTGCCTCTAAGTAAACAATTTATTACGGGCTCCAAAACTCCCGTAATCGATACAGCATGGCTGGCAATGGTAAATATGAAACCATGAATGGGATAGTAACACGCCTTGCTTTTATTTTTTACTAAGTGCGGGTAATCGGCGTAGTTTATCCCAATGAGAGAGATTTTGTTAAATTAAAAGATTCATAAACTGAGTATAGTTTGTACTAAAAATTAGTTGTTTAGTTATAAACCTCTCGAAATAAATATATTATACTCAGCAGATAAAACATAAGCAAGTTTTTTTAATTACTGTTTTATCTACCTGACAAGTTAAACTAACCTGCCAAGGTAACTTTGCATTCAGAATTAGTATTGATAACCATGCACTAAGCAAAGCAGGACTTCACAACTGTATGATCGGAAATATTGACAAATAAAATTGGAATAATCCAATGGGATTTCATGGGTATCCCTATTCATTCTGTTATCACAGTATGTTCCTCTAAGTAAACAAATTATTAATTGTTCCCGAAGTTTCAGCAAGATATACAGCAGAGCAGGCAGGGTTAAATATGAAACCATGAAGATTATAATATATCAAATGCATTTCTTTTATTTCTTAAATAATAGAGGGTAATGCGCTATAGATTATTCCAAATCTAAACTGAAGAGTTTCTGTTATTTTGGATATTTTTAATTTCAGGAAATTTTGTATTTTAAAGTAGCATTGAGTTAAAAAATCTCGGCAAATAAATATGCGATATTCATCGGAAAAAACACTGGGAGGTTTTTTATTACTGTTTTATTGCCCGTCAAACTAGTGTTATATTTACATTCTTAAATATGATTGATAACCCTGCACTAAGATAAGCAGATATTCCCACTGCATAATCGGGAGACATTGATTAACAAAATCGGAATAATTAGACAAAAGGGTTACAGTTGTTTCACGGGTATCGCATTTCATTCTGCCATCACAGTATGTCCCTCTAAACAGTTTATTAAGTGTTCCCAATTTTTCTTAAACGATACAGCACGGCTGACAATGGTTATATATAAAATTGAGAAAATTATTATATAATTAATACCTTGCTTTTATTTCTTTAATAATTGAGAGTAGTGGGCTTTAGATTATTCCAAATCTAAACGAGAGACATTCTGTTATTTTGAGATATTTTTAATCTCAGCATATTTTGTATTAAAAGTAGCATTATATTAAAAACCTGAGCAAATAAATATGTGATACTCAGTGGAAAAAAACACTGGAAGGTTTTTGATTACTGTTTTACTTCCTTGGCAAAGCAAACGAGTGTTTTATTTACATTCATAAATATGATTGATAACCCTGCACGAAGCGAAGCAGAACTTCATACTGCATAATCGGGACCGATTGATGAACAAGATCGGAATAATCCGACAGGAGGGTTACAGTTGTATCACGGGTATCCGATTTCCTTCTGCCATCACATGTCCCTCTAAACAATTTATTAAGTGTTCCCAGTTTTTCGTAAACGATTCAGTACGGCTGCCAATAGCTAAATATGAGACCATGAAGAATATAATATATTTAACGCCTTGCTTTAATATCTTTGATAATTGACAGTAATGGGTTTTAGATTATTCCAAATCTAAACGGGAGGCATTCTGTTATTTTGAAAGCAACATATTTTGTATTTAGAAGTAGCATTATGTTAAAAACCTCAGCAAATAAACATCTGATACTCAGAAGAAAAACACCGGAAGACTTTTGATTACTGTTCTACTGCCCTGGCAAAGCAAACTTATGTTTTTTTTACATTCGTAAATATGATTGATAATAAGCGAAGCAGAACTTTACACTTCATAATCGGGAGACATTGATGCATATGATCGGAATAATCCAACAGGAGGGTTAGAGTTGTTTCATGGGTATCGCATTTCATTCTTCCATCACAGTATGTCCCTCTAAACAATTTATTAAGTGTTACCAATTTTTCTTAAACGATACAGCGCTGCTGACAATGGTTATATATAAAACCGAGAAAATTATAATAAAACTAACGCCTTGCTTTTAATTCTTTAATAATTGAGAGGGTAATATGCTTTAAATTATTCCATATCTAAACGAGAGGAGAGATTCTGTTATTTTGGGAGATTTTTAATCTCAGTATATTTTGTATATAAAAGTAGCAGTATGTTAAAAACTTCGGCAAATAAATGTCTGATACTCAGCGGAAAAAAGATTGGAAGGTTTTTGATTACTGTTTTACTGCCTTGGCAAAGCAAACGAGTGTTTTATTTACATTCGTAAATATGATTGATAACCCTGCACGAAGCGAAGCAGAACTTCATACTGCATAATCGGTACCGATTGATGAACAAGATCGGAATAATCCGACAGGAGGGTTACAGTTGTATCACGGGTATCGAATTTCCTTCTGGCATCACAGTATGACCCTCTAAACAATTTATTAAGTGTTCCTAGTTTTTAGCCAATAGCTAAATATGAAACCATGAAGATTATAATATATTTAACGCCTTTCTTTAATTTCTTCAATAATTGATAGTAATGGGCTTTAGATTATTCCAAATCTAAACGAGAGACATTCTGTTATTTTGAGAGCAACATATTTTGTATTTAGAAGTAGCATTATGTTAAAAACCTCGGCAAATAAACATGTGATACTCAGCAGAAAAATCAGCGGAAGATTTTTGATTACTGTTTTTCTATCCTGTCAAAGCAAACTAATGTTTTTTTCCTTTCGTAAATATGATTGATAATCGTGCAATAAGCAAAGCAGAACTTCACACTTCATAATCGGGAGACATTGAAGCATACGATCGGAATAAGTTGTTGTTTCACGGGTATCGCATTTCAATCTGTCATCATGACATGTCCCTCAGTATTTACTAAGTGTTTCCAAAGTCTCTGCAAATAATACAGCACGGCTGGGAATGGTTAAATACGAAACCATGAAGATTATAATGTATCAAACCCTTTGCTTTTATTTCTTTAGTAATAGAGGGTAATGTGCTTTACATTATTCCAAGTCTAAACAAGACAGATTCTGTTATTTTGAGAGATTTTTAATTTAACGATTATATATTTTAAAGTAGCATTTTGTTTAAAACCTCGGAATGTAAATATATGATACTCAGTGGAGAATACACCGAAAAGTTTTTGCTTACTGTTTTATTGCCCTAGCGAAGCAAACTAGTGTTTTATTTGCATTCGTAAATATGATTGATAACCGTGCACTAAGCGAAACAAAACTTCACACTTCATAATCGGGAGATATTGATGCATACGATCGGAATAATCAAACAGGAGGGTTAAAGTTGTTTCACGGGTATCACATTTCAATCTGTCATCATGACATGCCCCTCAGTAATTACTAAGTGCTTCGAAAGTTTCTGCAAACAATACAGCACGGCTGAGAATGGTTAAATACGAAACCATGAAGATTATAATGCATCAAACTCATTGCTTTTATTTCTTTAGTAATAGATGGTAATGGGCTTTATATTCTTCCAAGTCTAAACAAGACAGATTCTGTTACTCTGAGAGATTTTTAATCTGAAGATATTATATATTTTAAAGTAGTATCATGTTAAAAACTTCGGAAAATAAATATATGATACTCAGCGGAGAAAACACCGGAAAGTTTTTGCTTACTGTTTTACTGCCCTAGCAAAGCAAACTAGTGTTCTATTTACATTCGTAAATATGATTGATAACAGCGCACTAAGCGAAGCAGAACATCATACTTCATAATCGGGAGACATTGATACATACGATAGGAATTATCCAACAGGAGGGTTGCAGTTGTTTCACGGGTATCGGGTTTCATTCTGCCATCACGGCATATCCCTCTAAGTAAACAATTTATTAAGTTCTACAAAGCTTTCGTAACTGATATGTAACGACTGAAAATGGTTAAATATGAAACCATGAATAGTACAGTATATCAGACACCTTAGTTTTATTTATTAGTTTTCTTAATTATTTAGAGTAATGAGTTTAATGCTATCCAAAATCCACGTGAGAAAGATTTTGTTATTTTAAACAATTCATAATATCCTCATAGTTTGTAATTAAAGGCAGCATTTTATTTATACCTTAGAAGTGACTAGAGTGATTCAGATTCCTTACTATAATTTTTTTTTTGAACTATCACAAGGCTGTTCCAAATCTCAATGAGTGAAATTCTATTATTTTGTAAGTTTTATGAAGTCAGCGTGTATTTTTTATTTAAGAGTCACATTTTAATTACTCTTCCCCTTAGCAGTGACTATAATTGAGCTTTTTCTTTGAAAGTGGTGTAAGTGTACTTCATTTTATATGAAGATATTAAAGGTTTTGCACTTGAATAATTTGAAAAATATGGATATATGTTATTATACTAGTTTTATATTTTTATACAAAACTAGTAATTTTATAAAAAACTTAATTTTATATAAAGTTCATAGCATTGACGATATGCATCCCTCAAAATTGATTTCTGGGTACACCACTGGAATCAGGTGACATGCATTCTTTAAGTTATACTCTTTTTGTCTTAACTGAAGGTTATAAAAATTTTTATTAACATTATAATTCTACTTTTTTACTGAATAACATTTCTATGATCTGATTTTCAGTGATGATATTTTGAATTTGAATACCAAAACACGCCGTAGATTGATTGGTCCTTCGCTTGGGAATTCATATATTCTTCTCACAAAAGATAAAAGGAATTGCACTGTTGAAGAAAAATAAAGTTTATGTAATGAGATAGCAGGTTATATCGAGTTTTCTCAAATTTAAAGATAATTAATTTGTTCATAACTTAATTTAGGCCGAAATCGAGCTCTTACACGTTTACTTTTAAAATTTTGTAATATGTTTTTGCTTTTTCTTCTATGCAAGAATAAAGTATTTTATTAAAGAGGGGAATATTTGGGGAAAAATATGAATGTGAATCTATACAATAAAATACTACAGGTTTAAAAAAAAAAAAATTCTGTTGTGTGTATGTGCTAGATTTACGCGAAAACTACCGGAAAGATCAAGATGCTGGTTCTTTTATTTTTTCTAAATAGCTCTGGAATCAACATAGGCTATTCATTTTCTCTAAATTTGAATAAGTTATTCCTAATTACTATTTATGCGATATATCACGTGTTGTCTACATATTTTCTTCTACAGATGTCGATTGAGAAATTTTACTATCCCGTTTTACATGACATCCTATAGCTCAAACAAGTTCCTTCTCATTAAACGTTTTGAAAAAATTATGAAGCATTTCAATAAATTTTTAAAAATTTCCAAAGTTATATTTAATTAGGGTCAAGAAATATTATCATTTATGTCAATCTTAACTTAATATGCTATAATTTATCTGAAAAGAAAATAACCTGAAAGATAATTTTCAAAAGCGTGGTTAACATCAGTGTCTATGTATACCTAGACCAAAAGGCTGGACGGTAAAATGAAAATTAAAATAATAATAATAATAATAATAATAAAAGTTTTTTATCAATTTCTATTCAGAAAACAGAAAGATAATCAGAATTCCTGAAATTCATGTTAGTATAAATGTCTAATTAAAAGAACAAGAGAAATAAGTTTTTTCTTCAAAAGCATGATATTTTAAAAACTGTATTACGGAATTATTTATTAGCCTATAAAGTGTTAATTTTTAGTAATTCCTTTAAAAAATTACAATTAACAATATCTATTTAGCTAACAAGTGTCACTGGGTTCGCCATTGCAATATACTATAATGTATACTTATTTTTTTTCTATGTGTATAAGTTTAAATTATAGTTTTTTCTTTGCTTTTATTGTTACTTAATCTGAGAGATATGCTTGGGAAAAGTCTTAATTTTCTGGTGATACTTTTAAATAGTATTCTACAATTTTAACTGCTTAAATTTTCCCATTTACTAATATGAGCTTTATATTACATCGACGTGCCAGCCGGGCCTGTTTACATTATTAATTATTAGTTTATAATTACAGTGCAAAACTAATCTATTAAACTCCTGAATTAAAACATTTACAAGAGCTATAAATAATCTAAGTGCTTTTTCCATTCCAAACCACCGAAACGATGGCCGATTGGTTTAGGGTGCTGTCCTTCGGTACCGGAGTTAGTGGGCTCGAATCCGACAGTGGCATGGATGTTCGTAGCCGTACGAAATCGGCTTTAAGCTGTAGGTCCCGGTCTCATTAGCTCTCGTGTTGCAGAAAGTAGACAGTAGCACTCCAAACCAAACCAAACCACCGAATGTGCTTATACATAACACAAACAATATATATATATATAATTTATATATATATATATATATATATATATATATATATATATATATATATATTATATATATATATATATATATATATATTATATAATCAATGATAAGAACTGAGCATCTAAAATTAGAAATGCAGTTAATTCAAATTATTATTTTATTTTATTTTTTCAAATTTAGTCTCAGCATTAATTCTTGAAGGCTCTGTCAAAGCATTATAAAACGC
Organism: Pardosa pseudoannulata; assembly: GCA_032207245.1. Lineage (NCBI taxonomy): Eukaryota > Metazoa > Arthropoda > Arachnida > Araneae > Lycosidae > Pardosa > Pardosa pseudoannulata. The sequence goes on along the minus strand of CM063503.1, from coordinate 91,510,824 downwards.
TTATATAGTCATGAAATAGGTAAATATGTGGGAGGTAAATAATCACTAATGCATTAAATTCCCCATGCGTCAAATTTATTCACTGGTATGCATATGCTCTGATCCCCAAATACGTGCAAAGCGCCGGTCTAACACTATCAGACCATCTCTAAATTAATCTGATTGGATGTCATATTGCACTAGGGTGCAAGTCGTAGATAAGGACAGGAAGGTGTAGGGTCTCAGCGCCCCATGCTAGCTCTGATAAGGTACAAATGCGCTCTTAACACATGTTCCGGATAACTACCGCCAATAAATCTGGAAGGTCTGATCCCTTGAAGCATGACTCTGCCAGAATCCATCTCGCACTTATTGGCTATAAGTTACGAGCATGTCACCCATTGGCAGTTTAGAGATTTATCTAGCATACAGAAATATAATATCCAGCGAGAAACGGAGGGGGAGTTACACTTCGTTTGCAGATATTACTTGTCGCAGTTTTAATCGGAGCGTCAAGGTTTTAAAGCTGAAGGATGCATGCCTCTGCTTAGAAGGATTTAATAATTCGACTTAAAAAGAATGGAATACATACTATTTTGTTTTAGGAACTGGTATGAAGTTAATTAAGTATGCCATACGTATGTGTGGGGGTGTATTATTTACAGATTTATCTAACATACAAAAATATAACATGTAACGAAACACGGATGAGAGTTATACATATCTTGAAAATATTAATTTTCACAGTTTTTAATCGAATCATCAGACTTTTAAAGCTAAAGGATGCATGCCCGTTCAATTTTAAAGAATGGGATACAAACTTTATTTTATTTTAGAAACATTTAAGATGTTCATTACGCATGTGTGTGAGTATTAGAGATTTATCTAACATACAGAAATATAATATCCAACAAGAAACGGAAGAGGAGTTACATATTACTTGCAGATATTAAGTTTCACAGTTTTTAATCGAAGCATCAGAGTTTTAAAGTTGAAGGATGCATGCCGGTTCAATTTTAAAGAATGGAATACAGACTTTATTTTATTTTATAAATAAGTAAGATGTTCATTATGCATGTGTGTGAGCGTTAGAGATTTATCTAATACACAGAAATATAATATCCAACGAGAAACGGAAGAGGAGTTACATATTACTTGCAGATATTAAGTTTCACAGTTTTTAATCGAAGCATCAGACTTTTAAATCTAAAGGATGCATGCCGGTTCAATTTTAAAGAATGGAATACAGACTTTATTTTATTTTATAAATAAGTAAGATGTTCATTATGCATGTGTGTGAGCGTTAGAGATTTATCTAATATACATAAATATAATATCCAACGAGAAACGGAAGAGGAGTTACACATTACTTGCAGATACTAATGTTCAGTTTTTAATCGAAGCATCAGGGTTTTAAAGCTGAAGGATGCATGCCCGTTCAATTTTAAAGAAGGGAATACAAACTTTATTTTATTTTAAACATGTAAGATGTTCATTATGCATGTGTGTGAGCGTTAGAGATTTATCTAATATACATAAATATAATATCCAACGAGAAACGGAAGAGGAGTTACACATTACTTGCAGATACTAATTTTCAGTTTTTAATCGAAGCATCAGAGTTTTAAAGCTAAAGATGCATGCCCGTTCAATTTTAAAGAATGGGTTACAAACTTTATTTTATTTTATAAACATTTAAGATGTTCATTAAGCATGTGTGTGAGTATTAGAGATTTATCTAACATACAGAAATATAATATCAAACGAGAAACGAAAGAGGAGTTACGCATTACTTGCAGATATTAATTTTCTCAGTTTTTAATCGAAGCATCAGACTTGTAAAGCTGAAGGATGCATGCCGGTTCAATTTTAAAGAATGGAATACAGACTTCATTTTATTTTATAAAGAAGTAAGATGTTCATTATCAAAGCGTTAGAATTTTTAAGCTGAAGGCTGCATGCCCGTTCAGTTTTAAAGAATAAACTACAGATTATTTTATTTTATAAACAAGTAAGATGTTCATTATGCATGTGTGTGAGCTTTAGAGATTTATCTAACATACAAAAATATAATATCCAACGAGAAACGGAAGAGGAGTTACACATTACTTGCAGATAATAATTTTCGCAGTTTTAATCGAAGCGTTAGAATTTTAAAGCTGAAGGATGCATACCCATTCAGTTTTAAAGAGTGGAATACAGACTGCATTTTATTTTACAAAGAAGTAAGATGTTCATTATCAAAGCTTTAGAATTTTTAAGCTGAAGGATGCATGCTCGTTCAATTTTAAAGAATAGGATACAGGCTTTATTTTATTTTATAAATAAGTAAGATGTTCATTTTGCATATGTGTGAGCGTTAGAGATTTATCTAACATACAGAAATATAATATCCAACGAGAAACGAAAGAGGAGTTACACATTACTTGCAGATATTAATTTTCTCAGTTTTTAATCGAAGCATCAGACTTGTAAAGCTGAAGGATGCATGCCGGTTCAATTTTAAAGAATGGAATACAGACTTCATTTTATTTTATAAAGAAGTAAGATGTTCATTATCAAAGCGTTAGAATTTTTAAGCTGAAGGCTGCATGCCCGTTCAGTTTTAAAGAATAAAATACAGATTATTTTATTTTATAAACAAGTAAGATGTTTATTATGCATGTGTGTGGGCGTTAGAGATTTATCTAACATACAGAAATATAATATCCAACGAGAAACGGAAGAGGAGTTACACATTACTTGCAGATAATAATTTTCGCAGTTTTAATCGAAGCGTTAGAATTTTAAAGCTGAAGGATGCATGCCCGTTCAGTTTTAAAGAATGGAATACAGACTGCATTTTATTTTATAAAGAAGTAAGCTGTTCATTATCAAAGCGTTAGAATATTTAAGCTGAAGGATGCATGCCCGTCCAATTTTAAAGAATGGAATACTAAATTTATTTTATTTTATAAACATGTAAGATGCCCATTACGCATGTGTGTGAGCATTAGAGATTTATCTAACATACAGAAATATAATATCCAACGGAAAACGGAAGGAGTTACACATTACTTGCAGATATTAATTTTCACAATTATAATCGAAGCGTTAGAATTTTAAAGCTGAAGGGTGCATGCCCGTTCAATTTTAAAGAATAAAATACAGACTTTATTTTATTTTATAAACAAGTAAGATGGTCATTATGCATGTGTGTGAGCATTAGAGATTTATCTAACATACAGATATATAATACCCAGCGAGAAACGGAGGGGAATTATACATCTCCTGCAGATATTAATTTTAGTCAGAGTTTTAAATCTGGAGGATGAACTCCTGTTGAATTTTAAAAGAACGGAATACAGACTTTATTGTATTTTATAAACTTGTAAGATGTTCATTATAATGTGTGAGTGTTAGAGATATCCAGTGGAAATAGAAGGGGAATAAAACACCGCTTGCAGATATTAAATGCCGCAGTTTTAATCGGAGCATTTTAGCTTTGAAGCTGAAGGACGCATGCCTCAATTTACGCGGATTTAATAATTCGATTAAAAAAAAATGGAATACAGACTATATTTTGTCTTATAAACTGCTAAGTTGTTAATAATTAAAGTCATGTGCATGTGCATGTGTTTATTAGAGGTTTATTTAGAATGTAGAAATATAATTTCGAGAGAGAAATGTAGGGGGATTATACTTGTCAAAATTTTTTCGGAGAGTCCAAACTTTAAAGCTGAAGGATTCATGCCTCAGTTTATATGGACTTAATAATTCGTTTTTTAAAAGACTAGAATACAGATTTTATTTATTTTGTTTATAATTTACAGAATGTTAATTATGCTTGTCACCTGGTATGTATGTGCATGGATACAATAAAGTGTTTAATTGCTCAGTTGTTTGAAAATTGAAGAAATTTTTTGGTATCTGAAGAGTATGTTAGAGATAAATTGATGGTTCATGTTAAATATTCTAAAAAAGTACATTATACATAATGCATTCTTAAACAGAAAACTTTTTTCTTGCTTTACATTCGAATAGATTTATTTTCGAGGATGGAAGTAATTGATAAAGAAAAAGGTTTACACAATGTTATGATATAAAGTTCTTTACAATAAAGATTGTCACAAAGCTTTCTCATTTAGTATATTTTTTGAGTACCTATTAATTTAATTTCATTTCATAATTTCAACATCAGAAAAGTTTACAGGAAGATTAAAATTTCGAGTTTTTGCAATCGCAGTTTATAGTTTACAGAATACTTTTTTATAGTGTTTTAACTGAAGTTAAAACTTTAAATTATGGTAACCTTAACACATAAAGTATCATGTATTACAGTTTTTATGGAGTTAGTTCATACAAAAATATACAATGTTCCATTTTTATATAATATACATTTTCTTATTTCAACTACTGCAATATGAATGAAAATTAAATCTTACCCATAGCACTTTAGTACAATTACACTTCAACACTTCATATCTATATAGCTTCATTATATCTTGAAAAAAATTTCAACCTGGAATTGTGAAATATATAAGATATAGATACTTATTAAATTATACCAAAAAGCAGAAAAAAGTAAAAAGAAATTTGCAATCATTAAAGAAAAATTAAACAGTTGAGATTTGGTATCTCAGAACCATTCAGTATTATATGCCTTATTTAAAAATTATACACATTGTTTAGTATTATATTTGAATATTTAATTTATACCAATAAAGTATATGTAAGCATTACGAATAATCTTATACTTGCAGGAGAAAAGTTAATATAAAAGAATACATTTTTAAAAAAATCTTTATTTTTAAAACAGAAAAGTTTAGGCTTTCTAAATCTGCAGTTTAACAACAAAAAATCCCACAAACATTTTACTTCCTTCTTGAAAATTGCGGTGTAAGACGTTTTAAGGTTTTGGAAGATTTGTACGAGAATACAATTACATTTTATTGAAGAAAACAAGACGAAATTGGAAATCTTTGCTTTCAGAGCTTACAGGAAACAGTTTTCCTTCATGTTTCTTTTCTCCAATTTTCAGACCTCGATTTTCAACTTTCTAGTGCAATTGAGAAATAGCTGGAATAGTTGTAACAATTGGATTAAATTTGTTATATGACTTTTTTGACTTGAAAAGGGAAGTTTTAGAGTCATGAGGATCAAATTCAGTATTTGTTAGCATGAAGTGATTATTACTTCTGTTTCGTATCGGTAAAAACTCGATAGTTATTAAATTTTAGAACTTTTACAACTAAATTAAAAACCGCCGTTTTCACAGAGCTTTTCAAAAATACCTACAAAAACTTTTTTAAAGTTTTTTTTTAAGTCTTTTAATTTTTATTCTTAGCTTGTTTAAGTTCGAAACTATTATTCTTTTACATACAAATGCAGGTACGTTTTTAACTGTATAGAGGAAAATTGCATCTTAAAAAATGTATTTATATTTAAAGTACATATACACACACGCTTAAACACATATGCTCTATTCAAGATGAAATGTCTTTTAATTAAAGGTCTACTTTAAGATTAACATATAAAAATGAGAGTTCACTATTAATGCATGTATCGGTAAAAACTCGATAGTTATTAAATTTTAGAACTTTTACAACTAAATTAAAAACCGCCGTTTTCACAGAGCTTTTCAAAAATACCTACAAAAACTTTTTTAAAGTTTTTTTTAAGTCTTTTAATTTTTATTCTTAGCTTGTTTAAGTTTGAAACTATTATTCTTTTACATACAAATGCAGGTACGTTTTTAACTGTATAGAGGAAAATTTGATCTTAAAAATTGTATTTATATTTAAAATGCATATACACACGTGCGCAAACACATACTCTCTATTCAAGATGAAATGTCTTTTAATTGAAGGTCTACTTTAAGATTAAAATGCAAAAATATTCGTTCATTATTAATGCATGTATTTTAACTAAAATAACTGCAATAATTTAAGCAGAAGCATAAATGTAGTAAGTTTTACTAGTACTCAGGGGTGTAGTGAAAAGTTTTTCAAAGGGGGGGAGGGTCCTCTCCCTTTAACTCATACCTCAAAAATTAATATAGTCATGCTTAACATACATAATATATGTATACAGACATACTTATGGAGGGATTAAAACCCTTACATTCTCCTTTGCACTACGCCACTGACAGTACTTAACACTATGTAATAAGCAATACATTAATAAAAGAGTAAATTTTCTGGTATATTTGTTAATCAACAGCATTAGAAGTATTAAAAGGACAAAACACTGTACTTAGCAATTACATAAACAATATGTCATAACCAGTTAAAATAAAGAATTTTGCCACGATCTTGAGCCTGCACAGATACTTAAACTTTTGAGAAATTTTATATTAAATTTATGTAATGAATTTGACTGAATGAAGTAAATATATATGATGTCTGCATGAATATCTCAATCAAATTCTTTTAGAAGACAATTTATTATTAAAAATGCATTTTCCCACTCAATTTGGGATTTATTTCTCATAGAACCAAATTAAACTCGAGGAAAAGATAATAGTAATTTTAAGTTTACTAGAGTTTTTAGATGAGAAAAATGAAATATAAACATTTCTTTCTTTAATTATTCATTATAGCATAAAAAGTGTGTTTTGATATGTGAATCATATTAAATTCAGTCTGGGTTTGTAGTATACACTTTAGACATGTAAAACAGTGTAAAAATAGTCTTTAGTTCAAATATAACTTTTCCAAATTTAATATAAGAAGAGTAAAAACTTTCACGCATAAAATCAGCAATATTTTTCACTATTTACTTTTATTCTTTTGACCTCTAAATCTTAAAGAGATAGGGAAATCGAAAATTAAGGTTCTGTAGAAATGACAGAAATGATTGATATTTAGAAGCACAAGACATCTGCAAATTTAAATTTAAAAGCTTTTGGCTTCATATAGAAAGCTATTAAGTTTTACAACAGTTTAAAATTTCTTGCATTTTCTTGCATTTATACCAATAAAGTATATGTAAGCATTACGAATAATCTTATACTTGCAGGAGAAAAGTTAATATAAAAGAATACATTTTTTAAAAAATCTTTAGTTTTAAAACAGAAAAGTTTTCATTTGATACTTGAATCATTTTTGATACTTGAAATCATTTGATACTTGAAGATAATTTTGAGTTAAACTAGCTTAATTTCAAAACTCCTCTCAATGACCAGGCGTAAATTGGAGTATTTCCTTTATAAATTTTAAATACAATTATTAATATTTTTATTTTTTATGTAAGAGGCTTTACGTTACTTTAAACAAAGTTAATGGTACAATATAACTTAAAAAATTATAAAAATTAATGGAAATTTAATGCTGCAAAAAATAATATGCTATTTATAGATTATAAAATTTATGCATAATGAATCAACACCGAGTAATATTGTATCTAGTTTTTGTATACGTAACATTCATAATAAAATGTATCTGAAGTTGATCATTTCTAATTTTCTTGTACACATGAAAAAATTTCTTGTATTTATTTTATTTTTTTATTATAGATTAACATTGAGAGTTTTAAATTAGGGAATAAAAACAAGTATTATGTCAAAAATATGTTTAGAGATTTTGCAATTGAATGTACAAAATCTATAACAACCCCAGGACAGCAAATATTAAAAATAAATATATAAATAAATAAATAAAAATATTCATTTGACTGTTCCAAGTCTCAATTATCTTTCTATGATAACTAATATCTTATCCATTATTGTGATTTCTTGAATGATATATGGTTAGACGTGGCCAGATCTGCAGGACGCTGCCTTCTTGTACAGGTTTCCCCGAGTTTGAGCTTTGTTACTGGCATAGATGTTCTTAGACATTCAGAATCGGCTTTAAGTAGTAGGTCCTGGTGTAATTAGCCTTCAATTAACTAAATGTGAACTGTAGTTCTCCACATCAAACCAACGATATCGGAGGCTTCTAAAGTGGGAAAAAAAAATAGCTTCAGTCCGTAGAATAAAATAAATTACAGGAATTTTTTACTATAACTTGTAATAATAATAAGTAAAAATAATTATTTTAAAAGAAACACTTTAAAACAAATTAGCATAGTGACAGTAAAATTTATGAAGATTAATAGAAAATAATATTTCAAAATTTTAGCAAAATTTTTAAAATTTTACAGGTTTGAAAAAACTTTTGAGTTGCATATATGTTTCGTAAGCAAAATTAATTTTTGAAAAATTACATAAACAATTTTTTATATCTGTGATATTCATTTTAATAACCAATGATTGAGGTTGATTCTTATAATTTCTTATTGGTAACATAATTCTATTCCTTGAAAAGAAGAGTCATAGATCAAAAACATATATTATCTTTACAAACAGTAGACATTTCAGAACAAATAGAAAATTTAACTTTTTATGGACAACATAGTTAAAAAACTAGAAGTTTTAAACTTTTAGAGAGGCTTACTTTTCTCAAGTTTGCTCAAGAATGTTAAGATTAATTAACATCTTCTCTCCTTAGATTAATTAGTTAGAAGGTATGCGCTTTCTGTAACATGTAGTATAAAAACGCTAACCATGAATGTATAAGAATATTTTTTAAGTGAAGTATCTTATATCTTATTTTCCTTCTCTTTAACCCTTTAAAGGTCACCAAAATAAATTCATGGGAATTTAATGTAATTTGATTATAAATGTTATCTATAAGCCTTGTATATGTACAATATGTAATTTTTTTTTTTTTTTTTTTTTTTTTTTTTGCATTCCTTAGAAGGGTTTGCCTTAGAAGATACCAACTCAGGGTTTAAGAAGAGGTTTAACTGACTAACCCCTATCCTTGTACAGCTTGAACATTATGCCTTTTTAAAAGTTTAACTATACTGGAAGAACAATAAATGATAATCCTTAAACTGGTATAATAAATAAATAGCTTAACAACTTGAAAGTGTTGTTTGTACAGATACTGTTATTTGAGATCATAAGTAAGATAAATTGAATCTGACTTCTCAAGTACAGAAAGTTTAAATACATATATTTCAATAGAAAAAGAAATAAATAAGTTAAACGTAGAACTATCATCTGTTATATATTTAAAATATCAAAAATATAATATGTATAAAATGTATAATATGTATATATATATATATATAAAATATGTAAAAATATATAATATATATGTATTTATATATATAAAATGTATAATATGTATATATACATATATGTACATATATATATATATATATATATGTATATATATATGTATATATATAAACATATACATAATCGAAAACTCATCCATGTCTATACAAAAAGTATATATATATATAATATACAAAAGCTCTATATATACATATATATATACATATATATATATATATATAAATATATATTATATATATATAAAGTATAAGCATATATAAATATATAATAAAAAAATAAATATATATATATATATATATAAATACTATATATAAAGGGTTAAGTGTATTTCATGTGTACATATATATATAATGAAAAACTTATATATATTGATATATATATATTGGCAATTATATATATATATATAATATATAATATATATAAATAATAAATATATATATAAGATATCAATAAAAGATATTTATATAATTGGGATATAAAACTCATCCATGTCTCCAAAAAGTTTTTTTTTAATTGCAAAAGCTCTTGATTCTACATCATTGGCTTCCGCATATCACAGATGTATGAGAGTGGAGCCGTAAATGATTATAAAAAGATAAAGTAAAGCAATCCAAAAAGTAAAGTTAAAAAAAAAAAAAAAGATGTTTAATAGGTGGTTTTGCTACGAAACCACTGTCCGTTAAAGGGTTAAGTGTATTTCATGGTTTACTTTGCATGTTACCATGAAAAACTTCATGTATATTGAAAGGAGTTTGATTGGCAATTATATACGGTTATAAATAATTTATGCATTAAAAATAAAAATCTTTAAGATTGGAAAGACAGAATCAAAAAGAAATTTCTTCTTGTAAATTGGGATATGGGTAACTGATATAAGTGCTATCACCGATATACGCATTTAATTTTACTATCGCCTTCTTTTCCAGTAAAAAGTTATATTTCCAAAGTGTAATTATGAGAATAGACATAAAAATAATTCGGATAATTTTTAAGGATTTTTAAAGTGGAACTTTTACCAACTTTATGTTGGATTTACAGATGGAAATCAAACTGTCAGTTATAAAACTTATATTTCCCTTCCTAAAATATGACTTTTTTGTTACTAGAAAAAAACTTCATCTAGGTTAAAATGAGCTTGTATGACACTTCACCATAGAAGGTTATACAGAATCCATTAAAAAACATGTTTCAACTTGGATTGAAAAAACCAAAAGGAGTACTACATCGGTAAATTGGAGGTATTATGAGTAACTGAATCTGTGTGGTAACCCGAATACACTTTAAGTTTTATTGTCGTCCTGTTTTCAATTGACATGTTTATGTTTCCGATGGCAAGTTATGACAATCAACATCAAATAACTTTTTCTTGGTTACCATTTTTAAGGATTTTAAAAATGGGAATTCCACAACACTTATGACGGAGTGCTTGAAAAAAAAATTAAATTGCCAGTTATAAACTTTACATAACTGTTTTGTACTAAAGGAGTACTACATCAGTAAATTGGAGGTATTATGAGTAACTGAATCTGTGTGGTAACCCGAATACACTTTAAGTTTTTATTGTCGTCCTGTTTTCAAGTGACATGTTTATGTTTCCGATGGCAAGTTTATGACAATCAACATCAAATAACTTTTTCTTGGTTACCATTTTTAAGGATTTTAAAAATGGGAATTCCACAACACTTATGACGGAGTGCTTGAAAAAAAAATTAAATTGCCAGTTATAAACTTTACATAACTGTTTTGTAGTATATCATGAAATAAAGGCTGTTTATTTAATTTACTGATTTACAAATATTAATAAAATTACTAAAAGATAATAAATAGATCCCATTCGCTATAAAATTTATCTAAATCGTTTTATAGTCTATATAATATAAAATTCCGTTAACTTCAAAATAATGTAAGTGTTTAGCCAAAAATTAAATCAATGTTTTATTATTTTTTCTTTATTACTTTAGATTATATGCTTCACTTTTCCATTATATATTTTTCTCATTTAAATTTTTACCAGGAAACTTAGTGTACATCGAAGCATATTTTATGCATGAATTCTACTGTAATTTTTTTTTCAATATGAAAGACACATGAATAACTAGTAAAACTTTTGACAGATGCAGAGACATTTATTTGAAAAGTGCTAATATTAAAACTTAAGTTAATTATCCCGATATTTTCATTTTTGAGTATATATTGAAACAATATTCAAACTTATTGGCGTCTGAGGCATGTCTGTTGATTTGGAGGTATTTTGAAGACTGGAAATGTGAGAGGAAACACTTGTTTTATTTCACTGCTTTTATGAAGTATCAAAATAAAAGGAGGTATTCCGCTTTATTCGTCAAATTCTTCATTTCTTTGAAGTCCAATTTTCTGAAAATAGAAATAGAGAAATTTATAAAAAAAATAATTAGAAATATATCTTTGAAACACGCATATAAAAACATCCTCAAAATCAATCATGCCTATCTCTAAAAGTTGAACATATTGAACTTGCTTAATGATATAAAATATTTCTTATTAATTAAAAATATATGTGGAATTTTATTAGCCTTTTCATTCAGTACATTCAAATTATCATTTATCTGTAAACTGTGAGACATAAATATTCGTTGCAAGTTTGATGTCATGGAATGCAGACCTGTTTCTTTCAAAACCCACAACTTTCACAGAAAGTTGACTTTCATAGAAAGCTGGAGATTTCCGAAGAAAGGTGGACTTTCATTTTGGGTGAAATGCATTGTCCACTTGGTGTGGGGATGTCCCCTCTAGTGATAGATGGGTAATTACATCACCTTCAAGAAGACAGGTGGGTCGCAACCTTTATGTTGTGACCTAACTTTCAAGGTTATTCCAGATTTTCTTTTTAGTGCAAACCACTGAAGTCTCCCTCTAGTTCGGTTAGTTATCCCAATCTCCCGATTTTCTTCTATTTAAATATAAATCTGTACTATTCTGCAGGTTCATATTGGAATGAATGATTTACACGAACAGTATGATAAAAGAAACCTCTAATGGTTATTCGTTATTTCTTTCAGTTCAACACTGAACTCTCCCTCTAGTTTGGTTAGTAATCTAATTATCCCGATTTTCTCTTCTTTGAATGTGTATTGAGCAGCATTTTTATACTGGAACGACAGATTTATGCGAACAATATTTTAATATTTTATATGACAATCAAGCGTCAAACCGGGCCCATATAGCCGTGAGGCCCTCCAAATCAAAAAGCAAAGACTGGAGGTGCTGGGGATCGAACCCAGGATCATTCACATGAAAAGAGATATTTTATATGAACAGTAGGATAAAAGAAACATGTCTTGGTTATTCGTTATTGCTTTCGGTTCAAACCTATGTACTTCTCGTCTACTTTGATTAGGAATTCAGCTATTCCAATTTTCTTCTTCTATATCTGTTACGCTGCAAATTGATATTGAAATAAATGTTTCATACGAAAAATATAATGAACCTATAAATATTAAAAATGAAATATTTAGTCTCAAATTACTGAACCCTCCGTACAATTTAGTTAGCAATCCGAATATTTCAATTTCCTTCTCTTGACATTTGAATTACGTCGTATGTTCATATTAGAGTGAATAATTTTAAAGGACAAAATTTGCAAGTCCCATTATGTTTTTACGATTGTTGAACATCAAGAGTTATTTATCAATAAATATATCGATTCAGTCGTTATATAATAAGAGTAAACTTCTCATATTCTTATATATAATAAAAGAAAATTTTGTTACCTTTTATACAAACAGTAAAGACTTAATGAAAGTACTTTAGTGATAATTAGCTATTAGATATTCTACAAACTCCATTTACTAAACAATGGAATTATGCACATTCAATATTAAAAGGACATGGGACCCTGAACTCCAGTTTTTAAAGTATTCAACGCTTAAATGTATCCTCATAATGAGCATAAATTATTATTGTTGCATACAAGGTACTAAAATCTACAAGAAGCGAATACAAAACATTTTCTTAAATATTGAGTTCTTAACCAACATTCATTAAAATCATTTGTGCTACCACTGCATATTAGCTAATTAATTTCATTTCTTAGCTATATGGTTAACATACATACAAAAACATGACGAGGTATGGAATTTTACTTACGTGAAAATACAATTTATATAAAAAAAATATTTCAAATTTTACAATGTTAATGTTACAATTGTAACAATGCTTTTTACTGTTTAACGGTATTACATCTTTTATGCGTGAAAAAAATGCTTAAAGCTTTAAAACTGCATAACCAGTTTTATGAATAACACATTAATAGTCCCAAAATTTGAGAGAAACCGAGGAAACAATAATGCACCTGGAATATTTCAAAGTCCCGATTACGATACCAAAAACATCAAACAAGAAAATATTATATTTAAGTCTTAAAAAAAGAAATACAACAAGAAATAGATTTTAGGGGAATAACATTATCTACCAGTATAAACATTTTCCTTTAATTATGAAGCGTATGCATAGCTTGACGTTTTTTTAGGAGAAAAACTTCGGTCATATTCTGTCGTTTTTGAAGATATCTTGTCAGTTTAATAATCAGATTTTACATTACATTAAAATTTTTTAATTTTAGTATATAAAGCAATCATTAAAAATAATATTAATCTTTTATTTACTGTTAAATCATGCTCTGGGCACTTTTTCTTTAATCTGATTGAAAAAATTGCCAATCAACTAATACTCGTCCTCAGTTATAACTCTTTTCAAAGTGTGTAAATTTTTTTACACGCCTGTCAATATTAAAATTTATTTCTTTTTTAGTTGATTTCCAGTTGTTAAACCTTTCTTTCCAACTCATATATGAGAGATTCATAACCAAAGTAAACCAAGTCCACATGAGAAAGTGTAAACAAATTGAGTCTTAATGTCTCTGGATCATAATTAATTCCTACAAGTTTAAATTAGTTTTACAAACCGTTTAATAATTAGGGAATTTTCTACCATATGTATATGTTTATATGAAATAACAAGTTATGAACTCTGGTAAACTATTTCATTTTGTAAAGAAAAAAAAAAAATGGACTCGGTCCACTTTGGTTGCGAAGCTGTCATATTTTGTCTCAATCTGTCATATTGTATATAAGTCTTTTTCTCCTTAACGGTAAGACATTTCATTAAGTTATGAAACTTCAGTTAACATATAAAGCAACTAATAGAAAATAATATTCCTCTTTTAAGTAAAGTTAAAACTTTACCATAGAATATTTTTGCTTTCATTTGTAAGATAAAATTATAAGAAAAAAAATTACGATTATACAATATATCATCCTCAGTATCCATAACTCTCCCTGCAGAGTGTTAGTTTACACGCCTGTTAATATTACAACTTCTTATTTCATTTGATATAAAATACCCCCAATAGAAATAACATTCCTCTTAAATCATTTTCCTTGGTATTTTTTTGCCCTTTAATCTGAGAAAAAAATTGACAATCAACTAATATTTCATCCTCAGTATTTCTTTTTCAAGAAGTTATGATATAAGTTTACACGCCTGATAATATTACACTTTTTTTTCTTTCTGGATTGAATCCCTTTTTTAAACTTTTCATTCTAACATATACATTTGATCTCATTCTATGATCATATGACTTTATATTATGAAATTCTAATTAATATAGAAAGCAGCCAATAGAAGATAAAAATAATATTCCTCTTACAAATATAGTTAAAATCTTTCCATAGAACATTTTTGCTTTCATCTGTAAAATAAAATTATTTAAAAAACTAAATTTAAAAGAATGACGATCAACCAATATTTCATCCTCATTATAACTCTCTCTTCAAAGCTTTTTAGTTTACACGCCAGTTAATGTTACAACTTCTTATTTCAATTGATATAATATACCCACTGAGGCTCAGTATTATATTCAATTGATATAATACTGAACCTCTTAAATCGTTTTTACAATCTTTTTTATCATTTTTTCTATTTAATCGAAAAAAAAAAAAAAGGAAATTTGACAACCAACTAGTATTTCTTCCTCATTATTTCTTTTTGAAAGAAGTTATGATATTAAGTTCACACGCCTGATAATATTACAGCTTTTTTCTTTATGGATTCAATCCCCTTTTTTAGCTTCTCATTCTAAAATATGTATTTGGTCTCACTTATTCCTCTTGTACGTCTCTTCTCCTCTTGATCATAAGACTTTATATTAGGAAATTTCAATTAATATGTGAAACAATTAATAGAAAATAATATTCCTCTTTGAAGTATAGTTAAAACTTTTCCATAGAATATTTTTGCTTTAATCTATAAAATAAAAGAAACTGAAAATGAACTAATATTTCTTTCTCAGTATTTATTTTTGAAAGAAATTACCATGTTAAGTTAACACTCGAGATAATATTTCAACCTCATTCTTCCCGAATTGATTACTTTTTTTAGCTTCTCATTCTAACATATATATTTGGTCCCATTCTGTCCCCTTGTACGTATCTTGTCCTCTTAATGATAAAGACTTTATATTAAATTTCAATAAATAAAACAACTAATAGAAATAATATTTCTCTTTGAAGTATAGTTAACACTTTTCCATAGAATACTTTTGTTTTGATCTGTATAATAAAAAAAAATTAACAATCAACTAATACTTGTCCTAACATATCTTGTCATCTCAATGATAAAAGTTTATATTATGAAATTTCAATTAATGTATGATCAACTAATAGAAAATAATATTCCTCTTCGAAGTATAGTTAAAACTTTTCCATAGAATACTTTTGCTTTAATCTGTTAAATAAATAAAAAAAAATGACAATCAACTAATACTTCGTCCTAACATATCTTGCCACCTCAATGATAAGTGTTTATATTATGAAATTTCATTTAATATATAAGCAATTAATAGAAAATAATATTCCTCTTTGAAGCATAGTTAAAACTTTTCCATAGAATATTTTTGCTTTAATCTGTTAAATAATAATAATAAAAAAAAATAAATAAATAAATAAAAAAATTGACAATCAGCTAGTACTTCGTCCTAACATATCTTGTCACCTCAATGATAAGAGTTTATATTATGAAATTTCAATTAATATATAAGTAATTAATAGAAAATAATATTCCTCTTTCAAGTATTGCTAAAACTTTTCCATAGAATACATTTACTTTAATCTGTTAAATAAAAAAAATTGACAATCAACTAATACTTCGTCCTAACATACATTGTCACCTCAATGATAACAGGTTAAATTTCAATTAATATATAAACAATTAATTGAAAATAATATTCCTCTTCGAAGTATAGTTAAAACTTTTCCATAAAATACTTTTGCTTTAATCTGTTAAATAAAAAAAAATTGACAATCAGCTAGTACTTCGTCTTAACATATCTTGTCAACTCAATGATAAGAGTTTATATTAGGAAATTTCAATTAATATATAAACAATTAATTGAAAATAATATTCCTCTTCGAAGTATAGTTGAAACTTTTCCATGGAATACTTTTGCTTTAATCTGTAAGATAAAAAAAATTGACAATCAACTAATACTTCGTTCTCAGTATTTATAACTCTTTTCGAAGCGTGAAAGTTTACACGCCTCTTAATATTACAACTTCTTTCTTTCCGAATTGAATCCCGCTTTTTAAATTCCTCCGATTCCAACACATAAGTGCGAACATTCGTCTTCAACACGAATCAATACTGAGTTTTATTTTTACGATCCCTGCTTCCAACTGCGTTAACGAATTTTAAGCGCTGTTTCCTGCAATTTATAGTTCCCACTTTACTGTTATGGCCCATTGGGTTTAGGCCCCAACACAGTACAATCTATACTCTGCTGCAGGAAGGAAAAAAAAACCAAAATAAAATAAATAAATCAAATGAAAATAAAACGGGTGTCTATGATGATTCCTGCAAACAGGAAATACACTAAATTTCCGAACTTGACAGGCTGAATTGAAAAAAGAAGAAATGTGACTAAATCGTAGAGAAATATGAGCGTTAAATTTACCCTGACTGTAGTCAATTTAGGCAGATCATATATTTGACAGAGAGCTAATAATTTTTAAGCATTCGTCGGATCAAATTTCTGGGGCACCTCTTAATTCAAAAATAATTGCGGCAATTATTGATGAGCTTGAATGAAGAAAATTTTTACCAGGATTAGTTTTAGCAGAATTAATTATTCAAAAAAGCTAATTGGGTTCTTGATGAGATTTAGCAGTGTATAATTATTTTTGGAAAAGATCAGGCACCTGTTGAATGGAACAAAAATTATTTATATTGTAAAAATTATCTTTAATGATACTGTGTAGGAATATAGAAAAATATTGTTAGAAACAGTTTATCGTTGTAGAGTTTGTTTGCACATCCAATGTTAAGTACCTAATGAGCAAATAATATCTTGTTGTATTTAGAGATCTACTATAACTTTAAACAATTTAGAAACATTTAAACATTTTGATTTAAACAGTTTAAAATGTAAATAGTTATAAAGGATTTAATAATAAAGGATTACTAAAGGATTCTATGTGATTTTGCAATGAGTAAATAAGATGCATCCAATGAAGAAGAAATTCTACGAGTCCAAAGAAAGCATAATTTAAAACAGTATTATCGTTATACACAGCATCTTTATACACAGGTGTCATTGTATACAACTTAAAATGTAAACATTTATAAAGCCTAATAATTATAAATATTTATAAAACATTCACAAAAAAACATAATTTATTATCAAACGGTATTATCGTTATAAACAGCATCTTTATACACAGGTTTCATTGTATACAACTTAAATTGTAAACATTTATAAAGCTTAATAATTATAAATATTTATAAAACATTCACTGACCTTTTGTGATTTTGCATTGATTAATCTAGGTATACATCAAATAAATCCGAAATTCCACTGGACCAAAGAAAATATCGTTAAAGATGGTACTATCGCTGTAGAAAAAATCGTTTTACATAGTTTTCACTGTATACCCGCAAAGATGGTTTTACCTGAAAATAAAAATCCTTGAAAATACATTCAATGGCATAATTCATTATAGAGCATGTACTAAATATTTTTCAATGTAATATGAAATTATACATATTTGTACAATTAATACTGGGGTTGGTACAATGATAAAATTCTAGCTTAATTTTAAGTTTATAGACCTAAGGTTAGTTGAGAATCGCTAGCATAACTGTATTCAGATTTGTTTCTTGTGAAGGTTACAATGTGCATTTTATTGCAGGAGGACCAGGATATACCAATTAAATTCGACTCGGAACGGCTGTAAATATCTCTTCCAGTAATGGAATGCAAATCTAAACAGCTATTATACAAAATGTTTGAGCCTTAGCTTTTCGGTTTTCATATGTAATCTGTTTATACATAGAAAATATGCACATTGAAACAAAATTATGAATTCTCACTGGCAATACACACATTTTCTCTCCCATTTAGATATATTCATGTATCTTTTTATGTATATTAATTTGCAGATATTAATACAGAATCTGTATTAGATTTGTAGAGAGTTAGATCTGTTTGAGCTTTAGCTTTTCGGTTATCATATGCAATCTGTTTATACATAGAAAATATGCATATCGAAACGAAATTATGCACTCTCACTGGAAATACACATTTTCTCTCCCTTTTTATGTATATTAATGTATCTTTCTATGTATACTAATTTATAAGTATTAAAACAGAATTTGTATCAGATTTGTAGAGAGCTAGATCTGTTTGAGCCTTAGCTTTTCGGTTATGATATGCAATCTGTTTATACATAGAAAATATCCATATCGAAACAAAATTATGCACTCTCACTGGAAATACACATTTTCTCTCCCTTTTTATGTATATTAATGTACCTTTTTATGTATATTAATTTGTAAATATTAATACAGAATTTGTATTAGATTTGTAGAGATCTAGATCTGTTTCAGCCTTAGCTTTTCGGTTATCGTATGCAGGGCTTCGAACCGGAACTGAACCGAAAACCGAAAACCGGAAAAAACCGTTATTTTGGTCGGAACGAAAACCGGAACTGAACCGAAAAAAATATCGGTTTATTTCGGTTCGATATATCTTTCAGTCATTTTGTTACTGTTACCAACTTATCAATATTTTCTAATTTAGCGTCAACTTTATAATTACATATCCGCACTTGTATAAGATTGCAATGGTGGTTTTGGCAGCTCCAGCTACACAAGTTAGTGTTGAAAGAGCGTTTTCAGGTTTGAAATTTATTCTCCGAGACAACAGAAGTAATCTCAGTGAAACCACGTTAGAAGATATATTAATAATTAGAGGCAATTTTCATATGTTAAATAAATAATATATTTTTTACATAATTATTGCAAGGCCAAGTGCACAATGTGAGAGTCAAACGACGAATGTGGGTAATCATGAACCTAGTTTTCAAATGCGATTTTGATAATGGATAACAATGCCAATGCTCGCCGCTCTTATCGTACCTGCTGTTTGTATCAATTCACATAGTATACCAATTAAAAAAAGAATAAAATCTTAAAATTACATTTTTTGTTTATGATAGAATTATATTTTTAGTACAAATAAGAATATACATAAAATGAAATTATTCATTTGGAACTGAAACGAAAACAGTTATTTTTGGCGGAGCGAAAACCGGAACTGAACCGAAAACCGTTATTTTTGGCGGAGCGAAAACCGGAACTGAACCGATATTAATTTTTTAGTTGAACCGGAAAGAAAACCGGAACAAAAAAAATTACGGTTCGAAGCCCTGATCGTATGCAATCTGTTTATACATAGAAAATATCCATATCGGAGCAAAATTATGTACTCTCACTGGCAATACACATTTTTCTCCCTTTTTATGTATATTAATGTATCTTTCTATGTATATTAATTTGTAGGTATTAATACAGAATTTGTATTAGATTTGTAGAAAGCTAGATCTGTTTCGTTTAACATTATGACAGTTTAAATTCTAATTGAATAACTCCATTAAAAAATATTTGAAGACATATATACTGGTTGCCATAAAACAATACGATGTTCAGAAGTTAATATGGATTTATAGTTAACGAAAAACCTGTTAAGTTTTTAAAAACAGTCATAAGTAACGTTTATGTAACTATATGTATGAATCAATTAAAATTTTAACAGTACTCATCAACTTGGAATGGTTCCAGAAAAAAAAAAAAAACTTGCTCTTTTCTCTATACATTTAAAATTGGAATATTTTATAATTAAGCATCAATCACCGATGAAATCAGATTATAAAATAAAACATAAATATAAGAAATTTTTACTTAAATATTAAAAAATATTTTAAATCAAGTTTGCTTTTGTTTACATTGCAAATTCTATAAAATTATTTTTATTAAATACTATTCTTACATTTTGGAGAAGTTTCGTAATTAAAATAATAAAATTTTACAAGCTAAAGATAACATTAATGTTCAATAAACCCTTTTTATAAAAGTTTAATGCATTACTTTCCTTTCCTTCCTTTAAAATTAATTTTCAATAAGTTTTGTAGGCATAATAATAAAAACAATAATAAAAAACTTCGACAAAACCAGGATAGTATTTTAAGGTTAAAGTAATTTTTTAATAGACTTGCATTAAAAATTAGAATATTTTAAAAATATTAGGCAACAATCATCATTGAAATCAAATCATAAAAATATTAGTAACGGAAGTAACTTTGATTTAAAATATCAATAGAATTTAAGTTTTTTTAGTTTGCATTGCAATTTTGATTTAAAGTATTAGATTAAAATCATAATTTTAAACAGATTATCATTAAAAAACGAAGATTTTTACTTAATTTTTTATATACAGTCAATAATCATCGAATTTTAGATATAGTAGATCATTTCACAAGTTCATATTTAAATGAAAGCATTATTATATTATTGTATAAGTGTAATAATAAAAGGGAAATACAGGTTATGAATTATTAAAACAGTCTTAACATTTTTGCTTAACGTTTTCTACCACTTGAAAAGTTTCAAATATTTTGTGCACATTTATATTTTACTTCTTTATGTTGCATAGCATATTTATTATATCCTCAGTGTTTATAGTATATAAATTCTTTTGTAAACAGTTTGCATTTTTATTAAACCCAGAAATTTCCATTCTCAGTGTATGTTTCTTCAAAAATGTATATTTTGTTATCATTTATGATATAGCTTTAAAACAGATACGATTTCATTATATTATTTTGAATATCTGTTAAAGTTTTACTTCTTTATAGCATCACTAGAGGGCAGCACAGAAAGCAATTTAGAGAATATACAGTAAAATATGTCTATAATGATATTGTAGGCACATAGAAAAAAATTACAAACAGCTTTTCTTTATAGACATTTTGATTATTTGTGCATCCAATGCTGCAAAGGTGTACGAAGTCTATATAATATATCGCAGATTGTATTTAGGTACCTAATTTAACATTATTTAAATAATTTAAAATATAAATCTTTAAAGCACAATTACTAAACTCATTGTGAATTTTCATTCAATAGATGACTAATATGGTGAATAAAAAAAAAAAGAAAATAGACAGATTTATCATTGTAAACAATATCGTTATACACATGTTTCACTGTAGTAAAGTACATCTGAACCTTAATGCCTTACTCATATACGACAACACGATAGGTAGATGGTAGATTCTGAATTCAATGCAAATATTTAGAGCACAATTACTAAGCTCATGGTGTGACTAAATGACTAATATGTTTAAACACCATGATTAAACAGGAGACTCTTAATTTTAATGTATAAATAGCACTGGCCTATCTAACAGAAAAATCGAGTTTTCTCTCAGATATATTTCTTTATTTCTTCAGGAACAGGAAGTATAAGTGATATTTTAGCACCCAAAACCAAAGTTATTAGAAATTAAAGAGACATTGGTTTGATGGGAACATTGCAGTCACTGAAATTTATCTAATAATTGAAGTCTAGTCCTTACGGATAGGGCTTGATTTCCGACAGGGCGAATGGGGCAAGCGCCCGGGCCTCCAGTCAAAAAGGGCCCCCCAAATACGCTGCCATTTCAAGTTAAAAATATGATGCGTATGTCTAAAATTCATTTTAAATTATCGACAATTACTTCTTTCAGTTTTTGACTTATTCAGTATCATTAGAGAGCTTGTTCACAAATGTAAGTGCTGGCAAAAAATGTAGAACACGCAGCTACATTCTGTTTTAGGCAGGAAAATTCCTCGGGTAAGGACTTACAAAATTCTAATATACGCTTTACCTTCCAGGATTTTTTTTTGTAACTTTTTTTTATAATTTTACTTATTTTATAATTTTTCATTTTATTTTAAACTAATCTTACTTCACTAACTACATTGGTGAGTCCACTTTAAAGGCTCTGCGCACCATAGTTTAAAGCATCACTACATATAACAATCACTCTGTAGCCATCACCTGTGTACAGCAGACTGAGGGGGTGGCCCGAATGAATGGGTTTGCCCTGGGCCCCCATTTCTGTAAGTTGGGCCCTACTTACAGATATAGACATCCGTGCTTTTATGTGATTCAAACCCATAGGCTTTGGTGGGAAATTGAAAACTCAGTGGTTAATTCTTTCCTGTCCACGGGTTCTAATCCCAATTCCTGGATACTTATTCTTATGGGCAAGACCCCAGGTAATGAAAACAAAATTATATACCAATTTGCCAGACAAAATAGGACAAAATTTTCGACGAATCAAACATTGTAAAGTGTATGAGCAATCTATATTTTAAGATACTATCTATTTTGAATATGAAAAAGAGCTTTTGAAAACATTCTTTGTCTTGCTTAAATTACAGAAACCGATGTTCGATTCAGAAATACAGTTTAAAAAATACTTAGCTTTAGGTGGGTTGTTTTTTTCTTTCTATTGCTACAACGGACTTTTTAAAAATTGTGTTGCTATTACTAAAAAGAATTTTTGCTATTTATGTTTTATTTGCATTTAAAACAAATTTTATTTTCTGTAAACAAACTAATTATTAACAACACAATTATTTTTTTAAATTACTACCTCCCTTTAGCCCTCGAAATGTTTGTAGATTTAATCTAGTTTGGAGCGCTACGGTCTACTTTCTGCAGAACGAGGGCTAATGAGATCGGGATCTGCTCCATAAAGCCGATTCCGAACGGCAACGAACATTCATGCCACAATGGGATTCGAGACCAGCACCCTTACCATTTAGTGTATAGGTCGGCCGAAATGTTTGTAAGATAGAAAGTAGCTCATGGACTAAGAATTTGACTGTATACCCAGAGAGTGTGCAGTTCAAATCTATGGACCTCTATGTCCACTCTTTGGGAGGAGGAGGAACATCAGACACTATAACTAATCCAACTGAAGTATTTATAGATTCTAGAAGGACATCTAGAACAGCATCCACGAAACCACCTCCGTGAGAACAAGCTAGGCGAAACCGTACATAGATCATACAATTGGTGCTTAATTCATAAACAATAATAATTTGGCTTAATTTATATTACATATTACAAAAACTAAATATTATTACTCGCTTTCTACGACGACCTTTAACAACATTTACATAGGCAGTATAGGATGTTATGTTTTCTAATTTTGTATAGATATGAAGGGAAGATCCCATGATCAACAACAAAGTAGATAATTAGACAAAACAACAAAAGAGACATAACAACATTTTTAAATTTTAAATTAAAAGTTACTTTATTACGTATGTCCTATCATTTTGGCCATGGTACCATACCTCCCGCCAACTTCCTAATATATTTTGATTAATCGTACATTATATTAGCTTTATTGATGTCTGTTTCGAAAGGAGATCCACATATTCACTGCCAGTTATACTTATATGGATCCTTTTGGTGGAAGAGAGGTATGAAATCAAAGGCAAAATTTTCCCTTTCTGCAAGTGATCAAAATTAACGGGAATCTCATGAACGCCTTACACTCTTTAGAATAAGCAGATCCTAGAGATGTATCAAACGGATTTTTAAAATTATATTGTGCAAGCAAATTATTTGGAAAAGTAATAAAATATAATATTTTATTTTGTTGCTCATTCCCCTGGAGTAGGAAAGCCGTACAATAAATCCAATATAACCGGTCACAATATTCGACTAGTCCATGGCTATGAATACATGCATCTTCACTTTGAGTGACTAACCATGAGGACTGAAGACTGACTTAACCTCGAGAATGGGTTCTCGTAATTTAGAAGTAGAGATCTAGCCGATGACCCTCCAGATATTCCTTTACTCTATAAATTTCACATGATTTTTTTTAAGGGAAAATTATTTATGCATGGTAGAAAATAGTTTTATAAATAAATTTCCATCCTTTGTATAACAACATACAAATAAATTTAAAATCTTAAACAGCAAAGCGTAGAGAACCACTTGTTCTCTTCTTTTTGCCATCAATTCAGTTTCTTTCGTATATATAAATAACAAATTTGGCACCCTGACAATTTCTCCGACTTTGGCTGCCAACTCATAGCTAACACTTTTACACCACTGTCGAAAAGGGCTCATTGTAAACCTGTCTATAAAGATACCGTAGAAACCTAAATAATATTGTTATTAGACATGTATCGTTATAAACCAAAGTTTTTGATTGTGCGGCCTTTGTGATTTCTTTATGCAGCTTCATAAAAACTAAAACTTGTAATTGATATTTAATTATAAAAATTACGACGATTTGAAAATTAATTGAATCATATTACTGAAATGTTAGATTTTTATAACTTGATATTATTTCGTTTCTATTGCATTTCTTGCAGCATGCAGTTTTTATAATTTCCTTGTGCTGCCTTCACAAAAGTTTAAGCTTGTAATAATTAATATTTAATTATATTACGACCACTTGAAAATTTATAAAATTGTATAATGTCTATATTAGATTTTTAAACCTTAATAGGCAGCTTGCAGCATTTGTGATACCTGTATGCGGCCTTCCTAAAAGTTGACTCTTGTAATAATAAATATTTAATTATGTACATTAAGGCAGTTTGAAAATTAATAGCATTGTATTATGTTAGATTTTATAACTTAATATTATTTTTCTTCTATTATATTTGAGGTCGCACTCAGCCTCTGGGAACTTCTTGAGCAGCCTTCATAAAAGATAGCTCTAGTCCAAAGGCTTAGATTAAAAATATCCATCAATATAGTATATTCGACAGATATAATTTGGGCAATAATGGGTTAAAAGAGAAATTTAAAAAAAATCTCATTTCATTGACTGGAATTAAGTGTTTTAGTCAGACAGTAGCTAGGTTTGTTGATATATTCTCTTCTAACTGCCCTCGGTATTTCTCCGAGTGAACCTTAAAGTATGTATCTACTTAGAGGTGCATCCGTGGATATCTTGTTCGTTTGTTTGAAGAACTAGGGTAATTTTTTAATTACTATAAGGTTAACTAGATAGGACTCTTTTCCTTAGACTCAATTCTAATGACTACCACAATTCATTTCAGCAGTAGACTTTGAACATAAGCTAGGATTGGACGTTTGAATTCCGTTACTAAAAACATCCTTTCCAGCAGTGGACTTTGAACATAAACCGGGATTGGACGCATGAATTCCAGCAAAGATCAAAGATCTACTTAATAAACTACCGTCCAGCTTCTGGAGACCATGAACATTTTTTATATATGAAAGAAACTAGAAATTATCTCCTGGTTTACCCGGTCGAGAATCGAACTTTTAGTAAAGCGGAAGAATTCCACGTGTTGAAAAGCAGTCACTCGACTACGGTTGGCGAGATCTACTTAATGATCTCTATTAGCATCTACTTAATGAGCCACCGTCCAGCTTCTGGAGGTCTTCATTTCATACATTTTTTATGTATGAAAGAAACTAGAAATTATCGCCTAGTTTACCCGGTTGAGAATAGAAATTTTACTCACGAGAGAGAATTCTACGTGTTGCAAAACAGTCACTCGACTACGGTTTGCCAGAACTACTTAATGGGATCTAATAAGATCTACTTAATAAGCCACCGTCCAGCTTCTGGAGGTCTTATACATTTTTTATGTATGAAAGAAACTAGAAATTATCGCCTAGTTTACCCGGTCGAGAATAGAAATTTTACTCACGAGAGAGAATTCTACGTGTTGCAAAGCAGTCACTCGACTACGGTTTGCCAGAACTACTTAATGGGATCTAATAAGATCTACTTAATAAGCCACCGTCCAACTTCTGAAGGTCTTGGACATTTTTTATGTATTAAAGATACTAGAAATTATCGTCTAGTTTATTCGGTTAATAATCGAACTTTTAGTCAAGCGGAGGAATTCTACGAGTTTCAAAGCAGTCGCTCGTTTACAGTTTGCCAACAAGTCTTAAATGCATTTATTATTTTCTCTAATAGTACATACCAAGGATCGTTAGCTTCCAGTATATGTGCCATATATGTCAGACTGATTGAAGTTTCCTGTCTGCCGGTTGATTTGCTTTTCGATAACAGAGTCTTCCTTTTAAAGTCTTCTTACAGGTAGTTATGTTCATAGCCGTTCAGATCCGTTTTTATAAGTAGATCCCAATTTAATTAACTCTTGTACTGCAAAAAATTACCATATCATTCCAAACCAATTACTTATTACTATACAAGAAGTACTACTTAAAGTCGACTCCAAAATACCACAAATAAGCACGAAAACGTAAGATTGAAATCTCCTGATTGTGATAAAAAGCTTCCTAATTCTGAACATTATTTGCTTTTCGTACCAATGAAAAAAAAATGTTTCGTTCCATATTGTCAGTCTAATTAGCTCTCGTGTTGTAAAATAGTTGACCGAAGTGTTTCAAACCAAACCAAGCCTCCCAAATCACATCACATAGTCAAAAATATCGTTTAGCCCCCCCCCCACACATATATACATAATTTAAAACAAATAAATTCATAGTTTAAATAAAAATATTAGGTATTAAAATATATATACCATTATTTGAAAAATACATATATTTAAATTGTCGAAAATGTTTTTTTTTTTATTTATTTTTTTTTATTTTTATTTTTTTTTTTTTTTTTACTCCTAGAAGTTTTTACTTTGAAATTAAATAAAATTAAAAAAATTAATTTTTTTAAATAGGTGTATAAAATATAAATGAAATAAAAATAAATTATAAGTTTTAAATAATTTTTTTTTGTGTAACATTTAATTTCCTAGAGTAAGAACGATCGAAATAGCACCATTTAAGTTGCTAGCTGCTTCTCTGCATATAAAAAATCAGTTATATAACAAAATAGTTTTCCAAAATTAATATTTTGTATAATTTTTAAACATACTAATATTTTTCTATTTATTTTAATTTTGAAAATTCTTGCTATATTGAAAACAAACTCTTAGATTGCACAGATTGCTCAAATTAATTAAATTGGACATTAACTGAAAATACGAGAGTGTGATTTATTAAAAATTGAGAATAATGTATGCAAAAATTATACGATTTTTTAAAAATTGGACTGTTTTTTGTAAGAAATAAGACTATTATTCGATTTATCAAATTTTAACAATGTTCAATCCGTAAACATATATTTTCATTTTTCAATAAATATCTTTGCTTAAATATGTTAAAAAGAAATTACTCAGTAATTTCAATTTTAAACGGATCTAACTAGTTTGAGCAATTTAACTCAAAAAACTTGTTTATAAAGTGTAAATAAGTAATTTTTTCTTAATTATTTCAAAAGTAACATTTCGAAAAATAAGAAATAACTCACGCGTTCAATCATAGAGGGCAGTAGCAGCGTAACTCTCGCTTTGAGTAAAAATTCCTTCTTGAAATACCAATTCAAAATTCTTAAAAGACTGAGTAGTTTTGCTTATTTACTTTCATCATATCATTTTGAAATATACATTAATAATGTTATGATGAATAATTTTTTTAAATATACACATTCTGAGATTTTAAAAATAATATAAAAATTATACATCCATTTGATACGATAACATTGTTATCAGCTAACTACTAGTGATAAATTTTCTAATGAAATCGCTAAAAGTATCATAAAATTTATTTACAGGGAATGAAACTTAAATGAGTATCATAGTTTTTGAAGATTGTATTAAAATAAATCACGTTAATTTACCAAAATAAATTAATTTTAGTCAATTATAGTTATTTTTGAAGTTAAAATTTAATAAATATTTTATATCTTTATTTATACTAATTGAAAATAGATCATTTGAAAACTTTGAGTAATTGGTAATATTTGAAATGCAAAAATAATCTTTTATAATCAGTCATTAAATATTGTAAAATTGGATTAGTGGTTAGCGAAGAATAACGTAAAAATCCCAATAAAAGATTCATTTTTTTTTTTCAAGAATGATCTTTTATTGGATGATTATTAATCATGAACTATGAAGTGAACTGTTTTAATGAATCATTCTCTAGAACGAATACACCTTTCATGAATCAACTTCCCATAGAGATTTCAATCCCATCTTTCTGTTGTAAAATGTTTACTGAATCGATCAGATCGATCTGTTCACAATCAATCTCATTAAAATAAATGAAAGGGAATGAATCATTTACAATTAATTTTTCAAAAATGAATAATATTTCAAGGGAAATTCTAAAGACTGACCACTTAAGAATTGCTATGCGAATAAATCAGTTATTTCTCTCTTGATGTACATGAATCATTCCTCTCTCCATCATTCACCCCCATTCTTATTATTCAGTATGCATATAAATGCAATCTCACTATGCATTATTCTCCTTATGCAGCACCCTCAAAGACGTTTATAATCTCACAAGCATAATTAAACTTTAAAAAAGATCTATCACTCTTTTCGTAAATGTCTCTTTGAATGAATTGGTAAGTTTATTAACATTCCCACCCAACCTAAGCTACACGGAATAGAATGAATTGGTAAAAGGAATGATGACGCCCTTTAAGCAATGCCACTGTTCGCTTTTCCTCACCGTGAAATATTTACGATGATGAAAAGTGAATTGTGATTAATGACTAATCAGAACAATTTATAACATCGGCAGGTAGCGTGCCAGTTTTATATACCTAATAAATACCTATGTGTCATTTACATTATTAAATGCATAAACTGATATTTAGTTTAATTAAAAAAAATACACAAATGTTAAGCTGCCTACAGAAGTTTTGTAAAATTTCGTACAGAACTTCTATATATTCTGTAATATATCAGTCAACTGTGGAAGACAAGAACGCAATTCATCTTGGAGAAAAAAAGATTCACAACAAAAATTAAAATTAGACATCAAGTAAATCTATTTAAGTGTGGCTGTTTTGATTCTAGTGAGAATTTCCAACGCTGGGGGAGAGGTTCGAACCCTGCGCTGGGCAAGGTTGACTCAACCTTTCATTATTTCAGTGGGTAGACAAATTGAAGACCAAGCAGGCTTGGGTTTGGTTTGGTTTGGTGTTTTAATGTCTACCCTTTTGAAACACGAGGGCTAATGAGAACGGGACCTACAGCTTAAAGCCGATTCCGAACGGTTACGAACATCCATGCCACAGTGGGATTCGAACCCATGAACTCCGGTACCGAAGGCCAGCACCCTAACCAATCGGCCATCATTGGCAAGCAAGCTTGGGAACTAAGCTCTGGGGGTTCCGCTTAAGGCTGACCACCTAACCGGAACATATGATTCGCACCCCAGGGCCCTTGGTTTCTGTAAACGGAGATTGACACCGTAGGCCCTGGCCCCCTACGGTGTTCAGTTTTGATAGTTTAGTAAAAGTTTCTAAAACTCATTATTGAAGTAGATCTGTGCTGCATTTATGAAGCCTCTTTCATTTCTAATAATTTTAGTTCCCTGCCCATTTTTCAATAAGTACAATTTCACAAATAGGTAATCCATCAACAGTAATACCGCGAATATAAAAGGATTTGCAAACGGGAACCACACTGAGCCGAATTTGTCCACAATCAGTAAATAAAATTATAAACAGTTCTCCTTTTTTTTGTGATTAAAAAAAGAAAAGCAATACCGTAAAATAAACAAAATTAATTTAAAAATAATAATAAATAAATATGATAAAATCTGCAATTGAAGTGAAGAATTTAAGAACACAATTACTATTATACGTATTTAATTTATTAATCATTCACCTCTGTTCATTCATTAATAGTAAGTTCATTGCAGTTTATTCGTGTCATAGATAGACCTAAAAGCACTTCTTATAATGAAAAATATCGATTCTGTTCAATTATTAAAATACCTAATTATCACTAGGAATTCAATAATTGCGTAGTTTTACGCATGATTTATCCATATTTATTAAGTATGAGTGAATTTATAAATTCGTAGTTTATGAATTTGTTACTTACATTTATCAATTTTGAGTCAGTTAAATAACACGAATGAAGTGCCATGAACAAAGAACTGCATAAAAAATTATCGAATCCCTCCATGCAAAAAAATATTCAAAAATATCCTAAATTTAAGTCAATGTTATGACACCATTTAAATTATTTACACATTATACTAAAATCATGTAAGAGATTATGTGTTATTTTAGGGTTTCCTGGAAGTTACGAAAGGAAATTATTCATCCAAGACAATCGTGGGACCTGAAAAGATAAATCTTTATGCAAAAACCTTAAGTATTTTGATGTATGAAACTGCTTTTGTTACATATTGAGAATAAAATATGTAAGTGAAATTTACTGGAAAATTCGCATAGAATTTTCTCCAAAAGTTATGCGGTATCGTGAAAGAAAACACTTATTTTAGACGTAAATATTACATCATTAACCAAATAACCGTTTCTTTGAATATATGTTGATTAAATATATTAAGGTATTATCATACTTACCATATTGGTTTACTATTTAAAATCAAAATAATATGGACAGCCAATTTTTTGTTAGCGATATTTTGATCGGATACCAATAATGTCTTTGTAAACCACAAGCACCCCATGTATGACATATAAACCCATTCATACATATTCATTCATTTATATGTGAGGATGAGAAAATCTTCGGTTAACGACATTAAAGTTTGAAATCAACATGTGTCAATAGTATACTTCCAACAGTTCCAAACATAAATATTAAACATGTACATTACTTTTATGCGATTTAATGTTATTTCCTAATAAATAATAAATGATTGATTTTAGTTTTCGTCGATTAAATACATTTCTTTACATTCGCACATATATATATATATATATATTATATATATATATATATTATATATATATGTCAGGTCTAAAAAAGAGTTAGAAATTAGTGAGTAAAACGATTTTAAAAGAATTCTTTTATAATAATAAATAATGAAGACCACGCTCGCGTAAGCTTTTAGGATAATCCGGTCGGGCGACTTTTTGAATATTTATAGTTCCAACATATAACTCAGTGACTGGACATATATTAATATTCCAGTTGACCACGATAATGAAAATGGCGCAGTTGTCCCACATAGAATTGAATAAATTTTTTTATCAAGAGTTTCCATTCCCCCTGGAGACGATTCACCACACATATATATACACACATATACATATATATATATATATATATAACATATATATATATATATATATATATATATATATATATATATATATATATATATATATATATATATATATATATATATATATATATATATATTATATATATATATAAAGACGGACTTCATGACGGGTGGTTGCAGTCATGGCCATAAAAATGACACCATTTTAGTTAAAGGCCTTTATTAAAAGAAAGTTGGCGGATGGGTTCCCACTTCATTACCTTCGGGACAACCTGAGAGAGAGCAGCTAATTTGAAGTTCTATATAAAAGGATAAGTAACACCTGGGTCAACATCTGTGTGAAAACCTCAGTCAAAATCTGCCTCCGATAGCGTGCATCTTCTTTTTGTTCTGGAGTATCCTATCATGGCCGCTAGGGGAGTATAAAGTTCTAAAGATACTTGACGGTGTGAACTGTAATGGTCAGTTTATTAATTAGACAAAAGCAAAGAAAATTTCTTTGCTCTTGTCATATTGAAAATTCTGTTTAATAATATTTAGTTATAAAAAATACCTACATTAGTTTCCCGAAGTTTGTTTTTTTACATATACACACACAAAATATAGATATGCTTGTGTTTAAATTGCGCATTAAATGGTATTGGCATAGATTTACTTAATTTATTCTTTGTCCGTGCAAGTACAAAGTAAAATCATGATTGTGAAAAAAATGTAATGCCTTTAAAAGATGTCAAAATTAAAATATTAAATTTTTGCAGGATTACGGGCTGCAACCGTGTTTGGTTAAGCATTTTAATCTAAGTAGATATAAACAACCTTGACTAATCAGATATTATGTTTTAGTAACGTGATAGCCGGGATATGTCAAATATCGCTGGTCTAAATTACAGCCTGTCCAAAATAGTCTCTAAATATTGCCTCCAAACATAAAAACATTACATTTTTCTAAATCATATAAATTCATTTTACTATTATTATTATTTTATAGTTTCAATACGTTTGAAATGTTTATCAAAACTGGTAGGGGAATATATTTGATTACAGTAATTGATTTATTAAAAAAAAAAATTCCAAATAGATTTTGTTTGATGTTTAATGCATTTTTGAAGATTTTTCAAACATATCATAACAATACATAGTTATTTTTTAAATAAATATTTAAAAATATTATTTAAATAAATAGAATAATTTTATTTTACATACATTTTATAACTAAATTTTTAATTGTGTGCAAGATTTTTCGATCATCCAGTATTTTTTTGGCTAACCATGTTGGTTTTATTTTACAATAAAATGTTATAATATTTTGTACTATATTAATTTTTGTCAATGATGAAAAAAGATATATTTTGGAAAATATGTTTGGTTATTTTGATCAGATTTACAATATTATGTAACATATTAAAAAAAAAAATTATGCATAAATGTAGCGATCATATGAAGACTGGAAATTCTTCTTTAACAAAATGAAAGTTTGAAAAGTACATATGCAATTTTTTTTGGTAAAACTCTTAATTACGTAACATGATTTTGATTTTATCAAAAAATGTAAGTGTAATTTATGCTTTATAGAAATGCGAAATTAATACAATTGCTGATTTGTAGCATGCAGAAAGTTTAGTAATTTGGGCAATTCCCAAGAAATGATAAAGCAAGAATTTACTAAGTTGATTAGAGAAACCAAATTAACTTTTTTGCTTTAAATTTCTGTGCAGTGCTTTACAATATGGGCTTAATTACAATTGCTGATCTCACAATTGCTGATTTCTAGTATGCAGATAGTTGTACGTTTTTTTATGTGCAGAAAGTTCAATAATTTAGGCAATTCCCAAGAAATAATACTGGCAAAAATTTAATAAGTTGATTAGAGAAACCAAATTAACTTTTTTGTTTTAAATTTCTGTGCAGTGCGTTGCATTATGTGCTTAATTACAATTGCTGATTTGTAGTATGCAGATAGTTGTGCATTTTTTATGTACAGAAACTTTAGTAATTTGGGCAATTCCCAAGAAATAATACAGGTAAGAATTTACTAAGTTGATTAGAGAACCCAAATTAACATTTTGTTTTAAATTCCTATGCAGTGAGTTACAATATGTGCTTAATTGAACCGAAAATACACTTTTACAAAAGTTTCAACTTTTTTTCTTGTTTAAAAAATATATATTGAATTTAAAATTCGTCAATTCAATTCACGCATATACAATAGGAATAAATCAAAAGGAATTTTTGGTTTGTTATTTAGTTTGTCTAAACGTGAAAAGGCTTCCTTTAGTAGAGTAGTTATTTCGTTTCATCTAGTACTTTATTAATAATTTTTAAATTTTTGATTATTGAGTTCTGTAAATTACATTAATATTTTTGCCTTAATTCTCTAAAAAGGAAATAAAATAATTTCATATTAACATTTTTCATTTTGTTCGTTGCCAATAGATGGCACTAACATCAAAACTTAGCTTAATTTTAACCATCCACGGTATTCATTCTGTGAATTTAGTGCCAATGGAGACAAAATAATTTCAAATGTATATATAAGTCCATAACCTCTGTCTAGGTATCTATATGCATGCACATACGCATATATTTATATGTGTGTGTGCATATTGATTGATTGAAAAAAGTATTTTTTCGATTAATGCAACATTTAAATTTCAAATTTTGCACTGCATATATTGATTGATTGATTGATTGCAAAATCAATTTTTTTGCAGTAGAAATGAATACAAATACCAGACTTGATACAGGGCAAGAAGCGTACTATAAGGGTCATTTAAACTTACAGTTTTTATTTTTTTATTTAACAAAATTTTTAAATATAAATTTGTATTAAAAAGTCTATTTCGCTTAATATTTAATTAGACAGTCTGCATAGCCTAATAATTAAATTAATTTTATGGATTGTATATCATTGCTTAACCCTTTCGTAGGCTATTTATTTCACACACAACATTTTCAAAATTTCAAAACAAAACTGCTAATTCTATTCAATCTATCGTTATAATAGCAAGGCCAATATATTATAATAGGTTTTGCGTTTCCCACAGGTGTATTTTGAAAGACCATGTAGATGGGAAGTAATCTTCCCAAGGCCCACGAAAGGGTTAAAGAACGATTGCTGGAAAGCAATGCTTTTAGAAATTATTTGTTATTATCATTATTAATTATTTTCAGATGGGATATGGCAGCTTAAAAAACAGTGGGTTCTACCCGAAATTGAAGGGCACAATAATAAAATATAATAGAAATATATTCGAAGTTTATTAGTAATATGGTTTTCTTTTACATCTCTCTTAAATAAAGTACAAAGAAAGAATGGACGAGATTAATTAGAAAATAAGCTTGGTGATAAAAATAAGTATTTACGTTCTAATACACGTAACACCATATATTAGAACGGAAGAAGCATTCTAAAATGCCTTTATAATTTAAAATAAAAATTATATTAAGGTTAATTTCTGGATGCTAAAACTAGAGCTGGATGATATCTGAATTTTAATACTGTGATATATCGTTTATCGAATATCAATATATTAATATGTTCTAATATATATAACCCTATTATAGAGTTTCAAATATAAGTGTGTTCTGTATAAAATAATACAAACACCCATATCAATGTGTATGTTGGTTATCTAGAAAACAAAAATTTAATTTCTTAACCCTCTGACTGCCCATCCCGCGATTTCCATGGGCAATAGAAAATGTAGCAAAACATGCTCATGCCGTGATTTTCGCGGGCATGTATTTTTCTTCCTTTATAATAGAAGGTATTCCGCCTTTTCACTGTTTAATAATGTTTCGCTTTTCACAGTGAAATATATTTTATATAGTATTAGATATTTAATTATGTAATAAGCATCTGAAACAATTCTGTTTCACTTTTCCACAGTGAAATATATTTTATATAGTATTAGATATTTAATTATGTAATAAGCATCTGAAACAATTCTGTTTCACTTTTCCACAGTGAAATATATTTTATATAGTATTAGATGTTTAATTATTCAATAAATAGATTTATATGATTAATACTATAGTTATATTACATAATAAAATTATAGATATCATGTAATAAGTAGAAATTAAATGTCATTCAATTGAAATTTATTTAAAAATAAGTTTTGTATGTGATAACATATGAAATTAGTTTTTCTGAAATCTTAGTATCTCATGATAAAAATCAATATAAAAATACTTTTTTAGAAAGACGAAATGTGTATTTCAATTCTCCAATACATATAGATTCAATATATGAAAAAGAAATTCTCAATTTTTGAAGCTATCTCGGTTTACTAATTGAGCAGTTAGAGGGTTAATACGTGAATTTAAATTTTAACATATTGCTTTAAAAATGAAAATCAGATAGCATAATTTCTGTTCTTCGGTTGAAAAAAAAATTGTGGACACGGCTTAAAAGGATAAAGAGCGAGAAAAGATATAAATTTCTGATTATATTCAACCAAAAATTCTTTCCAAAATTTCGGGAAAAAATCTTTTTTTTTTCTTTTAATTTTTTAAATTTTGGAACGGACTCGAATAAATTTTTGGATCAGAACCCGTGAGGTATATCGATAAAAGATTTTCTTCCTGAGGCTAGCATAAAGTTAGATAAAGGTTAACATAAAGGGTA
Organism: Pardosa pseudoannulata; assembly: GCA_032207245.1. Lineage (NCBI taxonomy): Eukaryota > Metazoa > Arthropoda > Arachnida > Araneae > Lycosidae > Pardosa > Pardosa pseudoannulata. The sequence continues at coordinate 91,474,653 of CM063503.1, read as the reverse complement.
ATTTACATTGTCGGATGCATATTTAATTTAAAGAATGAATCAAGGAACAGCAGTTTTCACCTACAAGAGCATAATATGCGTTATAATACTGGTAAAATATTATCAAAATTGAATCTTTCTTTTGCTACGGTACTGTAATCTTATATTAATCAATGGGCGATGAGATTTTAAAATCACTCAAAATTAGTTTTTGGTTTGTTTTACCAGTTTTGCTCACCTTTATTGCCACTGACTGAACGGGAATCTATTGCTTTTTTGAGCAGTTTCTGGCAGCTGCAAATATTCATGCCTGCGGCGAAAAGAGAGAGAATTGAGAGATGCGAAGAACAAACGAATTTGTATTAGAAAACGCTTTGGTTTGGTTTGCTTGAAGCACTACAATCAAGTTTTTGACAGGAGGGTTAATTTTTATTCCAGTATTAGTCATATTTGAGTGTCTTTTCTTAGAACGAAGATTTGCCTAATTATGGGCACGAGCGGAAACTTCCAACAGTTTTATCATCTGCTTTCCTCTTGTAATCAGTATTTGTCACCAATTTTACATCACCTATAAACTGTTAATTAGCTTAACTTGTACTTTCTTTTAAGATATCCTCAAGTACATGTTCTGCTAAAAATTCATTCTGTTTTAATGAAATGATCCTGACCTATTAATCAATGATCGCTGAGATATCGAGATTATAGAAAGTTTTGGTTTGTGTTACGAGTTCTGCTTACCTTTTTGCTGCATGACGAGAATCTACTACTTTAATGAGCACCTCCGAACACCTGCAAATCTTCATGGCAGAGATGAAATGAGAGCAAATGGAACTTTGGGAGGAACAAATTGTCGAAGTATTCTTCTCAGAGGATCTCACAGGATGAGTTAGCAACAGAACTCCCTGGGCCAAGCCCTCTAGTTCTGGTGTTGCTAGTAATGGTAATGCATTAGTCTATGAGATTGAGTTGGCTTGACATTTACAGAATTCAATTAAAGTATTTTTATGGTTTCATTTTTTTTTTTTTTTTTTGAAATACTACGTTTAAGTTTTGCAACTGGTGGACTATTTTTTTTTCTTTTTTTGAATTTGGAGTATCAATAACCAAAGTTTATCTAAGTGGAATTGTTTTGCAGTGTGACAAATACGTTCTACTAATCAATTGTCTATAAAATTTTAAAATGATTCAAAGTAAAGTTTGGGCTTCTTTGGCAAGTTCTGCTAATATGAATGTTTTTTGAATTCTCATTAGACGAGAAACTTTCGCTTAAGTGGGTCTACTTCAAACTGCTACAAGTATTATTGTTAGCAGTGTAATGAGAGCAAGTATTCTTCTCAGAGGATCTCACAGGATGAGCTAGCAACAGAACTTCCTGGGGCAAGCCCTCTGGTTCTGGTGTTGCTAGTAATGGTAATGCATTAGTCTATGGGTTTGAGTTGGCTTGACATTTACAGATTTTAATTAAAGTTTTTTGAATTTGGAGTATTAATAACCAAAGTTTGTCTAAGTGGAATTGTTTTGCAGTGTGACAAGTATGTTCTACTAATCAATTGTCGATAAAATTTTAAAATGATTCAAAGTAAAGTTTGGGCTTCTTTGGAAAGTTCTGCTAATATGAATGTTTTTTGAATTCTCATTAGACGAGAACCTTTTGCTTAAGTGGGTCTACTTCGAACTGCTACAAGTATTATTGTTAGCAGTATAATGAGAGCAAATGGAGCTTTGAAAGGAACAAAAGGATTTGTTTCTGAAATAACCTTTTAACTTGGTTTAAAATACTTTGACCAAGTTTTCAAAATGTTGTCTATGCTTTAGAACGGCTGTTTCACTAAACATACGAATAACCGAAAGGTAAATAAGGGATCATTCAAGAGTTTTTCATCTGCTTTTATCTTGCAATTTATCCATACTTGTCACCAATTTTACATAGTACGAAAAATTCTCAATTAGTTTAACCTATACTTTCTTATAAGAACCTTTCAAGAACACTATCCTCTAAAAATTCATTCTTTTATTGAAATGTTCCATACCTTCTGTAGACATGCCAACATTCAGGCACTTGTGTCCGGAGCAACAGCGTGGTTTCACATTTTAACATGCTAATTGCAGATTACACATAAGTACATATCTTATCGGTTTCTGAATTAAAATTAAATTTAAAATATTTACACAGTAGTACATTGTAAAAGGTAAATTGAAATTTATGCATTTAAAAAATTATGAGTAGCTTGTTTAGCTTTAATAACTTATTTTACGGAATAGTGTTTCTTATAGCAACATTGACTCTGATTAAAATATTTCCATTTTTCTGTCAACTGGGAATTTAGAGTTTGTCTACTCAAATTTGACCTAAATTCAGTTTGGTTTTTCCACACAGTACCGAAAACCTTTAACATGCAGTATTACTGTGTGAAATAAGTAAAATTCAGCATTATTTTTTTTGCAAAACTTCGTATTTAATTACTAAATTGTAATCTTTTAGCTGTTCAAAAGTTTGTTATTTTCCGGAGCAATCTGAGGAGTTTCCGGAGTTATTAAATTTTCTCATTTCTCCGGAGCAACTCTGGAGAATCCGGAGTAGTTGGCATGCATGCTTCTGTTAATAAATAGACGCTAAAATATTAAAAATTTTCAAGTTTTCGTTTGTTTTTTGAGTTCTACTGAACTTTTCGAAACATGAATGTGACTAAATGGGAGCCTACTTCATAGAGGAGCTAATATAAACAGCTGCAGATATTCATGCCAGAAGCGAAAAGAGAGAAAATAGAGAGCATTGAAGTCCAAATTAATTTATTGCAGAAACATTTTGGTCTGGTTCGCTTGAAGCACTACAGCCAAGTTTTTGCATCAGGCGGGCTGGTATTTTGGATCCGACTTTAATATCAGTAATATTTGGGTGTCTTTTCCTTCAGACGAGGGTTTGACTAAATATACGCCTCAGCGGAAGCTTTTAACAATTTTCTTGTCTGCTTTTATCTTGTAACCAATACTTGTCACTAATTTTGCATCGTGCGTAAAACTGTTAATTAGCTTAACCTGCACCTATCAAGAACACCAGGTGCTAAAAAATCATTCTCTCTTAATGAAATGTTCCAAACACGCTAAACTACAAAAATTTGCTTAAAACAGAAGAAAACTTGTAAACAGCTCTTTAGAAATTACTTTTTTTTTTTTTACTCTACCGGCAGGACTAAGTTAACTTAATAGATCCTCCACCAGTGACTTGTGCGATAATAGCAGACTAGAAATCCGAACACTGTAATTTTGTATCGAGATTCGCGACTCGTTTCTTAGAAGTATTTCCGCATTAAACTTGTTCCATTTTTTAGCTCTTCCGTTGCTTAAAGACAAGGTTTCATTGGCTACAAAAACAAGGAGCACGAAAGCTATATTTAGGGAGGAGAACATGTAGCTTCTACTGCATTCCACGAAATGCAAATCTCGGAGCTTGATAGGTGTTACGTACTAGCTCATTTTTAATCTGAGAAAATGAATAAAATTGTTGTTAAATCTTAATCATCAACAACAAAAGCGAATTGACTTTCTTTCTTTTTTTATTTGATGTTTGTGTAATTATAAATAACACAATCTATCAATAATGCACGAAAATTATTATAAACTAAACTTAAAAAAAAAGTCTGGTAAACGAAACCGCAAAAAGATATTCTTTACAAAATACTTAAATAAATATGATTAATTGATAAATTGAAATTTTTTCTCTTTAATATTACTCATCAACAGCATTAAATTCTATTAAAGTGTAATTGCTTTTATTTAGTCTGGCAGTGAAGAATTTTCGGAAATGAAACTTTTACTGCATACCCCAAAATGCAAATCTAAAAGCCTGATACGTTTTTAACTCATTTTTACCCTGAGAAGATAAATAAAATTAATATTAAGTTAGTACCAAAAATAATACTAGGAAAAATTAGTATAAACAAAATCTTTTAAAGAATAATTCTTTATAAGTTTGGAAACCTGGAACTCAATTAGGTTATATATTTTACTATATTTAATGTAGGGTAAAATATGAGTGATATGAGAATTTTCGAAAATGCAATTTCTACCTGTACCCAGAAATGCAAATCTAAAAGTCTGATACATTTTTAACTCATTTTTACACTGATCAGATAAATAAAATTAATATTAAATTAGTACCAAAAATAATATTAGGAAAAACTTGTATAAACAAAATCTTTTAAAGAATAATTCTTTATAAGTTTGGAAATCTGTTTGCAATTATGTTATATATTTTATTATATTTAATGTAGGGTAAAATATGAGTGATATGAGAATTTTCGAAAATGCAATTTCTACCTGTACCCAGAAATGCAAATCTAAAAGTCTGATACATTTTTAACTCATTTTTACACTGATCAGATAAATAAAATTAATATTAAATTAGTACCAAAAATAATATTAGGAAAAACTTGTATAAACAAAATCTTTTCGAAGTATAATTCTTTATAAGTTTGGAAGCCTGGAATCCTATTATGTTATAATACATTAAATCTAATAAAGTATATATTTTATTATATTTAATGTAGGTAAAATATGAGTGATATGAGAATTTTCGAAAATACAATTTCTACTGCATACCCCAAAATGCAAATCTAAAAGCATGATACTTTTTAAACTCATTTTTACACTGAGAAAATGAATAAAATTAATATTAAATTAGTACCAAAAATAATATTAAGAAAAACTTATATAAACAAAATCTTTTCGAAGTATAATTCCTCATAAGTTTGGAAGCCTGGAACCATATTAGGTTATATATTTTATTATATTTAATGCAGGGTAAAATGTGAGTAAATTATATTGTAAAGTGCAAGCAAAGTTTATAACATACAAGTCTTTTTTAACAAATAAATAAATAAAGACTGCACTGCGCAGCGCGATTTTATAAAACACGTGTATGAAAAGCAAACAGAACAAAGGTAGGTTCCTATTTTAACAGGATTTAAGCTATCATATTACAAAAGGAAAACGGTGATTCTACTATTTAAGTTATGCTATAATTCTAAGGGTAACAGAGGGTAAAACTGATGTTTCTTTTAGGCATTTGACTAAGAATACTAAGAAAAATAAATCAGTAGTATGAAATTTTTGATACGAGTGAAATAAATATTTATTTTATGTTTATACACTGTTTAAAAAAATCTGCATCTTATGGTAAAATTTTATAAAAATTCTATAGGTAGGGAAGGGCGAAGGCTTATTTAACATTCTTGTCCGGAGAAGCAAAACTGCTAGAGTCGATCCATCTACGAAGATGAAAAAATGTGATTATGCACAAAAAATATAAGAATTGAAGTTTTGTATCTAATAAATTAATTTTCAAAGAATCTAAGAGACTTCCGAAATGCTCATACATAGTCTAGAATAAATTATATATTTAACATTAAATTGAATATTGGCTCAGAGTAAATACTACATTTTATTTTCTCTTATTTTATATTTTCGTTTTTAATTTGATTTTTTAAAAGTGTTGACGTATGAATGTGTATAAAAGTTTTTCATTCTTAGTGCTTGAAAAAACAAGTAATATATTTTTATAACCGAGACATTATGCATAAGTGAAACATTTTGGAATCTGACAAACGTCGCCTATGTATTGATAAAGTGAAACTTTTTCTTTAATATTGTTCATCAACAGCATTAAATTATATTAAAGTGTAACTACTTCTATTTTGTCTGACAGTGAAAAATCTTCGGAAATGCAACTTCTACTGCATACCCCAAAATTCAAATCTAAAAACCTGATGTGTTTTCAAGTCATTTTTACACTCAGAAGATGAATGAAATTAATATTAAATTAGTACCAAAAATAATATTAGGAAAAACTTGCATAAACAAAATCTTTTCAAAGTATAATTCTATATAAGTTTGGAAATGTGGAACAATATTAGGTTATATATTTTATTATATTTAATGCAGGGTAAAATGTGAGTAAATTGAATTGTAAAATGCAAGTGAAGTTTATAACGTACAAGTTAAAAAAAATAAATAAAGACTACACTGCGTAGTGCAATTTTATGTAACACGTATATGAAAATCTAACAGAACAAAGTTATGTTCCTATTTTAACAGGATTTACGCTATGATATTACAAAAGGAAAACTGTGATTTTACTATTTTAGTTATGCTATAACGTTAAGAGTAACAGAGGGTATAATACAAAATTGAGGGTTTCTTTTAGGCATTTGATAATAATAAGAGAAATCAGTAGTATGAAATCTTTGATACAAATGAAATAAATATTTATTTTATGTTTATACACTGTTTAAAAAATCTGCATTTTATGGTAAAATCTTATAAAAATTTATAGGGAGGAAAGGGGGGGGGGCGGCGTATTTGACATTTTTGTCCGGAGAGACAAAACTGCTAGAGTCGATCCATCTACAAAGAAGAAAAAATGTGATTATGCACAAAAAAAAAAAAAATATAAGAATTGAAGTTTTATATCTAATAAATTAATTTTCAAAGAATTTAAGCGACTTCCGAAATGCTCATTTATAGTCTAGTATAAGTTATATATTTAACATTAAATTGAATATTGGCTCAGAGTAAATACTAAATTGTATTTTCTCTTATTTCACATTTTCGTTTTTTATTAGATTTTTTAAAAGTAGTGACATATGAATATGTATAAAAGTTTTTCCTTCCTAGTGCTTGAAAAAACAAGTAATATATTTTTATAACCGAGACATTATACATAAGTGAAACTGAGAAGATGAATAAAATTAATATTAAATTAGTACCAAAAATAATATTAGGAAAAACTTGTATAAACAAAATCTTTGCAAAGTATAATTTTTTATAAGTGTGGAAGCCTCGAACCCTATTATGTTATATATTTTATTATACTTTATGCAAGGTAAAATATCAGTAAATTAAATTTTAAAGTAAAATGTAATTGTGAAGTGCAAGCAAAATTTGTAACGTACAAGTTTAAAAAAAAATAAATAATTAAAGATTGCACTGCGGAGCGCGATTTTATGTAACACGTATATGAAAATCTAACAGAACAAAGTTATGTTCCTATTTTAACAGGAGTTACGCTATCATATTACAGAAGGAAAACGGTGATTCTACTATTTTAGTTATGCTATAACATTAAGAGTAACAGAGGGTATAATACAAAATTGAGGGTTTCTGTTAGGCATTTGATAATAATAAGAAAAAGAAATAAGTCAGAAATAAATATTTATATTATGTTTCTACACTGTTTAAAAAAATCTGCACCTTATGATAAAATTTTATAAAAATTTTATAGGTAGGGAAGGGCGGGGACGTATTTAACATTTTTGTCCGGGGAGGTACAACTGCTAGAGTCGATCCATCTACGAAGATGAAAAAATGTGATTATGCACAAAAATATAAGAATTGAAGTTTTGTATCTAATAAATTAATTTTCAAAGAATCTAAGAGACTTCCGAAATGCTCATACATAGTCTAGAATAAATTATATATTTAACATTAAATTGAATATTGGCTCAGAGTAAATACTACATTGTATTTTCTCTTATTTCATATTTTTGTCTTTAATTTGATTTTTTAAAAGTGTTGACGTATGAATGTGTATAAAAGTTTTTCATTCTTAGTGCTTGAAAAAACAAGTAATATATTTTTTATAACCGAGACATTATGCATAAGTGAAGCATTTTGTTATCTGACATTTCTACAAACGGTCGCCTATGTACTTATTGGCATATTATGCAAAATTGCAAGGTACTTATTCGAAGTATTCTGTTCTCGGAATAACGGTGACCGAAATTGTCTTGCAAAGTGCCTGAAACATTACACTATTATGAACATAGATAATTCTAACTGAAAGAATGTGAAGTACTCCAAATTCCAAGAATTGCAACGTTTCATAATCCCAGACACATAGAAATTCGGAACGTTGAAACGACGGGACTATATATTTTGAGTAGTTGAAATATCATAAAATTATACTTACTTAAAACTGAATTGGGGATCTTTCCTTATAAAACTAACAAGGCTAATACTGAATGCCCTAACGCTATTTTAACTCTCATTAATAAATACAAATTAACATTACTTCTTAATCTGCTTTGAGTTAACTGTTAAGGAAATGCCTTCAAAAACCGATCAAAACGCATTTAAAATAATTAAAAATAATAAAGGAAATGTTTTATTTTGAAATGAATTTCTCTACTGTTCATGTCTATAGTAGAATGCTACCTTTTGGTCCATGTACTTAAACTCCAATCCCACTGCTAACATGGATATTTGTAGCAGTATGGAATCAGCTTTAAACTATAGCTTTAGGACTAATTAGTTTGACTGTAGGAAAAGTGTGAGTGTAGGACTTAAAAGAAAAGAAAAACCTTCACAGGTTAAAGCCTTCGTTCCAGAACATAGTAAAAATATAAAATGGAAAGTCAACGTAAGTGGTACAAAACTAAGTAAAAACTAATGCAGTGAAACTCGACTATGAAAATAAATGTTATACATAGATTATCTCTTACGAGATGTGCATTCAATGTTATGGACTGATTATGAATGTAATGTGTTAACATGGATATTTGTAGATGTTTGGAATCGGTTTTTAGCTGTAGGTTTCGAACGAATTAGTTAATGTAGTAAAATATTGAGTGTAGGTCTTATATAAGAAAAGAAAAACCTTCACAGGTTAAAACCTTCGTCCAAGAATATAGTAAAAATGTAAAATGAAAGTCAACGTAAGTGGTACAAAACTAATTAAAACAGTGAAACTCTACTATAAAAATAAATGTTATACATAGATTTTCGTTAGAGACAGTTTGAGTTACGCATTTATTGTTTTGTACTGCTTATGATTGTACTGTGTTAACATGGATATTTGTAGATGTTTGGAATTGTTTTTTAACAGTAGGTTTCGGATAAATTAGTTTAAATATAGTAAAAAATTGGGTGTAGGACTCATAAGAAAAGAAAAATTAATTTAAATTCGTTCCAACATAGTATCAAAAAATATTAATATTTTTTACAAAATATTTATACTAATAAAACTAAAAAATTATTAATTTAATAAATTTATGCAACCAAATAATAATAAAAAAATTAAAAATAATGATAATTTTGTTTTATGTTAAAAAATATTTTGCTATTTATATTTTTTTTATATTTATGATATTTTTTAATTATAATATGATATTTTTTTTATTTAGGATATTAAAAAGTTTTTATTTTATCTGATCCTTTTTTTTAAAAATAGAAAAAACAAAAAAACTATTTAACAAAAAAAAAAAAAAAATAAGTGTCTAAAAATATAATATTTCTATATTTTAAAATCTGATTTATAATAATTTGATTTTTTATAAAATAATTTTTTATAGGTATTTTCTTTAGGGGGGGGACTATTTATTTTTTGTCCGGGGAGGTACTTCTGTTTTGTTTTTCGATCAATTATAAAAAAAAACAAAAAAAAAAATATTGGTGAAATGGTGTTTGTGGATCTTGTTTTGAGTATTGGCTCAGAGCATTTTTTCTTTTTCACATTGTTTTTAATTTTTTTTGTGGTGAATTTTCTATGATATGTGAATCCTTTTTATTTTATTTATAAAATTTGAAATTATTTTAGTTTTCTTATATTTTTTTTGTCTTAAATTATAAAAAATTAAAAAAATTTAAGTAAATAACAAATTAATAAGAATAATTTATTGAATTTTAATAATTTTGAATGGCAATAATGTTTAAGTTAAATATTATATTTTTTCCACTTAATTAAAAAAATTTTTTATTATAAAAAAAAAAATAAAAATAAAATTAAAAAAATAAAAAAAAAAATGAAAAGAAAAAAGTGGAAAAAAAAAAAAAAATAAAAAAACAAAAAAAAATATGGAAAAAAAAATTTTTATTATAAAAATAACATGGATATTTGTAGGTATGGTCAAAAAAAATTTTTTAGGAAACCATAAAAAAAAAAAAACCTTCCCAATTAAAAAAAAAAACTTGTAAAACAAAAAATAAAAAAAAAAAAAAAAAGAAAACTAAAAAAAAAAGAAAAAAAAAATCTTTTTTAGATTTTTCTCGGGGATTTTATGTGTATGTATGTATGAATGTTTTAACTAGAAACAAAAAAAGAAATTTTTATTAATTTTTAAAAAAAAAAATTTTCTAGAGACTATAAAAAAAAAAACAAAAAAATTTTTTTCATATTAAAAAAAAAAACATCGGTTTTTTTTTTTTTTATATTAAAAAGTTGAAATATCATTAAAATAAAGATTTGAATATAGAAAATTTAAGATAGAATTTTTTACTTCGTTTGATGTTAATGTTATGTTATTTTAGTTTTTTTAGTTTTGTTCTCATGAAAAAAAAAAACGTTGTAAAAATTATTAAACAAAAATTAGTAATTACAAAACTAATATAAAAAAAAAAAACATAATTAAAAACAGTACAGAGATATTTAATACTTTGTACTGATTATGAATGTACTGTGTTAACATGGATATTTGTAGATGTTTGGAATCCGTTTTTAACAGTAGGTTTCGGACGAATTAGTTTCCATGTAGTAAAAAATTGAGTGTAGGACTCATATTAAGAAATGAAAAACCTTCACAGGTTAAAGCCTTTGTTCCACAACATAGTAAAAATGTAAAATGAAAGTCATCGTAAGTGCTACAAAACTAATTAAAAACTAATGCAGTGAAATTCGACTATAAAAATAAACGTTATATTAGATTATCGTTAGAGACAGTTTGGGATGGGCATTTAATGTTTTATACTGATTATGAATGTAATGTGTTAACATGGAAATTTGTAGATGTTTGGAATAGGTTTTTAACAGTAGGTTTTTGGCGAATTAGTTTTCATGTACTAAAAGTTTGAGTGTAGGACTCATTTAAAAAATAAACCTTCAACTGATAAAACTTTTTGTTGCAGAATGTAGATAAAATGTAAAAGGAAATGAAACGGGATCAAATATAAAACCAAGAAAAAACCACTACATTGCAAAGAGCCTATAATAACACAGTAAGAACTAGAAAATATATAGTTATTAATAAGTATCACTAGAAACAGTTTGAGAGGCGCATTCATTGTGTAATGTACATCAAGTGAATAAAATATACTGGATTCTATCTAGAGATCTATTTCAATTTCATTTGAATAACTTAAAATGTATAAATTTAATACTACATTTTCCTCTGTCACATTCCTTTGAAATTTATCGACTCTTTATCTTGAAGCATATAAAATAAACTTCAATTAAAATTTATAAGTTATGAAACAATCTGTCAATTACGTTTTTAAAATAACTGTTCATTTTTACAGAATTTAGTTTGCAGGAATAAAGATATATTTACTGTTGTTAGTATTTTCTCCTAATACTTAAAGTGAATTTTAATGATGATAACTAAGTTTTATTCTAAGGTGCAAAATGCATCTTATAAATAAAAAGAATCATAGTTGCTTTTGCAGTATGATTTAAAACAACTGTTCATTTTTACAGAATTTAGTTTGCAGGAATAAAGATATATTTACTGTTGTTAGTATCTTCTCTTAATACTTAAAGTGAATTTTAATGATGATAACTGAGTTTTATTCTATGGTGCAAAATACATCTTATAAAAAAAAATCATAGTTGCTTTTGAAAATCAATAATTGTTTGCTTTTACAATTAACGATATTTTACTGTTAAAATAAATTATATTTAATTATATTTTAACAGTATAAATAGTAGATTTTTTAATTATAAAATTATAATTAAAAAATGCATGATGTGATGCTAATAACATACAAAAATTTTAAAATGATTCAATACAAACAAAATAAATTAGTTATGTAAGTCCACTGTTGCATTAGATAGCAAAAAATATTAAATCTCAGTTATGGTGAAATATTATTAGAAAACAGCATTCACTATTCTGCTTAGTACATACCACAAATATCATTCGTACGTAATCCTACTCTCGAAACTGAGTATCGTAAAGGATCAATATTCGTTTCGTTAAAAGCTTACAGTTCAGTTTCAAGTAAAGCTTTAAAGCTGTCTTCAAGATTAAAGAATACCCAGAAACAGATTCTTAATCTCTAATTAAGGTAAGCGTATTTGGTAGCTTAATGATTGAAGATATCTAGTTTAAAGGTAAAACTTTGTTTCAGAAGGAAGGGTATTAAAAGGAAACCCCAATTTTCCCAATAGCTTAATTTCAGCGATAGAACTCCTGAAAACTTTAATTTGTTCAACTCTAGAGGGAAAACGTATCCATACGTATCTATGGTGAGTTAAATACGAAATTAGAGAGTGAATGTTTTAAGAAAACACATTTTGCTATTTAATTTAAAGCATACTGTGTTCAGTTGAAATCCACATATATTTTAGAAGTATACGAAAACTTCTAATATATTTCTAATAACTTTACTATGTGCTGAAACCTTTACATGGAACTTCAAAATGATCAATTTTAGTAGTAAAACATCGGAAAGCTTTAATTTGCTCGACTCTAAATGAAAAATGCATCAATACATATTCTTTGTGAGTTAAATATGAATGCAGGGAGCGAAAATTTTGAGAAAACACACTCTGCTATTTAATTTAAAGATTAACGAGTTCAGTTTGAAATCCACCTATCATATTTTAAAATTACGCGACAATTTCTAATATGTTTCTAATGTTTTTTATATTTGCTTTAAAAAAATTTATATGATTGATTTCAACAGAAATATTTTTATTTTTAAAGATATTTGCACGAGATATAAATTTTTTGGTCTCAATTTACGAAGCGTGGCTTAGTATAATTAACTTAATAAATTAAAATAACCATTGACAAATAAAATATTGGTAAAACTAAAATGACTGAAATTAATCAAAATCAATAATTATAACAACAATGTTGTATTTCTAAGAAAAATCATTATTCTTTAAATTATTTATAATCATATTCGCTAAATAATTTATAACACCATTAAAATTGAAAGTGTGGAATTTATTTTTACTAATATAGTTAGTTCTTCAACAGTAAATATTATCATTAAGTTATAATAAAAGACGAACATAATACATAAATATATTATATCCAGGTTCATAGCCAATGTTATGAGTTTGATTACATTAAGATCAAGCAAGAATGCTTCGGTATAAATAGAATCAATAAAAAAAGGTTGAAGAAATTTCTTATACGTTAGTTATAAGACGAATCTTAGAAAAATAGGCTGATGAAAAAATAAACAACTGTATATATTGTTATAAGATATCACAATTTTCCGACATACTTGAATACACATACAAACACACACACACACACACTCACATATATATATATATATATATATATATATATATATATATATATATATATTATATATATATATATATATATATATATAAATATATATATATATATATATATATATATATATATATATATATATATATATATATAGAGAGAGAGAGAGAGAGAGAGAGAGAGAGAGATTGATTAATTCTATGTACATTTACACACACACACACACAAACACACACGCGTATCATGGTTGTTTAGACCAAGTGGCATATGCAACAACAACACACATGTATGTGTGTGATTTTACGAATCTTGCCTTTGTTTTTTCTTTAATAAGTTGAAATTATCACTGACAAATAAAACAATGGTAAAGACAAAGTGATTGAAATCAAATTCAAAATCCATAGTTACTAGAAGAAAGTTAAACTTCTAATAAAATCATTATTCTATCAATCATTTATAATCCTATAAAGCCTCATAAACATTTTATTTATCCACACATAAACATATATTATTATATATATATATATATATATATATATATATATATATATATATATATATATATATATATATATATATATATATACTGTTGTCTCGTATTTTTATTTAGAGCGTCGCTCAGGTTTAGTTCTAACTGGATTAATTCATATCCCATGAAAATACATGTTATGACTTCCTGGATTGCATTAAAAAATATGTTTTTTAAAGGAAAGAAAAATAGAGCCTTCAAATGATTTATAAGACCACAGAAAGTGTGCATCCCTAGTTAAAAATACAATCTTCAGAGTTAAACAGTTGTTGGGAAACTACCTAATAACAGAATTTCTATGAATAGGATATCTCATAATGTTTTCACAAGCAAGTGTATCCAACTAATCTGTACATGTAGTCTCTCGTCTAGGAATAGAATTTCAATTTATGTTGGCAGCATATGAAGGAAATTCATCCTAGAAAATATCAAGTCTAGGAATAGTGAGCAAAGAAACGTCTAAAACACGTTTTTGCTTGACAGTTCAGTGCAGAATGAGTTTAGAGAACATATGATGATACAACGAAAAATAAATTTCGTGGTAGAAGCAAGAGGTTTTAGGTTAAATCTGAAAAAACATGTTTTTTTTTATAATGTTTCTTATCACAGCCTAGAAGTGACATCTAAACACATACAGAAAAAAAAATTAAAAAAAAACGCACGAGAAAATTGAGGAAGATGCCCATCTTGCATTCTCATTAAAATATTTTGGCATGCTTTAATATTTTGTTAGGACTTTTATCAAAAATAGATCCTATACCAAATACTTTAATTTGAATTCGTAATAAATATTATTACGAATAATACGCAAATAAGTGAGATATTATAGAACTCTTTCTAAGTTCCGGTATCCTATTTTGATAGCTAATCTCCATGAGAATAATACCACCCGATCTGAATGTTTGACATGCAATAGATGAGTAAAATTTACGCTTATTTGTCTCTAGCATTGCAAGTAAAATTTTTCTTTAATTTTCTCCTAGTAGATAGATAGCGCTTTCTGAGGTATGGTAATTTATTTCTGTCATTCACTGGGGTATCGCATGAGAAAATAAATCCCACATTAAACCACCTTAGGATGAATAGTTTTATGATTAACCTTTTGAATGTATTTGAAGCTTGCCTCGATTATCGTAGACTCCGGTTATTGTCTGGTTTGGTTTTCGTCAATTTTTTCGCGAAAATTGTCTCGAGCTCCGTCGGTTGACTTGGATTTCATCAATGTGCCCACATGACTTCTTTAATAGTTTTCGCAGCGACATGGGTCTAATAACCAGCCTTAGAACTCTGATACTATTACTAGAATCATCTTCAGAACTCTAAGGAGAGATTTAGCAGCTTTGTACAGACTTATAGTCTAAAAACCTGGTTATTTTTTTAGTAAAAATAACAGTATCTCAAAAGCTACTACCGTTATCAAAAATGGGTCAGTACAATAATTGTACAGCTTAAATTTCTGAATAGAATGTGTACAACACGTATTAATTGTGTTGAAATTTAAGCTCCCAATACTTTTATCCTAGTATCACAATATTGAGAATGGGATTGTGACTTTAGATAGTATCTTCTTGACCAAAATCCTAATCTAGGATAATTTTTCTCCTTCCCCCCCTCCTGAAATGGAAAATTTCCGTCTTTGAGAGAGATTCTGGATCGTGAACATGTCATGAAAATTTTAAACTTAAAAGGAACTCAATGATTTATCTTCCACCGGACAAAATCTTTAAAATGACACCTTTTTGGTTCTTCCACTCAATGTAAGGTGGTAAGGTTTTGAGCGAATTAACTTACTTCGACTTAAGATTTGTTAAGCGTGACCTTATTAGAATCCTTCACAGGATTCTTACTTGCCATTGCAGAATGACACTGAAAGCTGGCTATTAATAAGACTTAGAAGAAGATTAACAATAATTCAAAATTAGAGACAATGCGAGTGTAAAAGTAGCTGTGAAGTACAGAATACAGAGTGAAGAAGAAAGAGAAATGTAGGAAAGACTCCGTTGTGTCTCGCAAGGAATAGTAGGCGTTCACCGTATCGGGACTGGGTATGTATGTGAGTAGGTATTGAGAATGTAACCGATGCGCTTGAGTGCTTAGCTTCGGTGTGAAACTATTAATATGTGGCAGAACATGTCACTCTCACAAATCATATCTCCAGTGTAGCATATGTGTAAGACGTCACTGCTGCAATGGATTACTTCACTCGCATTTAGCATGCAGGGGAACACTTGCTATTCGTAAGGGATTCAAAGACTTTATCACTCGAGTTCAAAATACTCACTGAAAATTGTTTCGCGCCACTGTTTCCTGCTTTAAATAGGTGAAAATACTTCATCACACATAGATTTTCACTCGACTGCAGTTACCAGGGCGTATTTTTGTCTTGTGTGGTACAAGCCTTATAGAAGATGGCATTGTGTTCGTGGTACAAGCCTTATAAAATAAGGCTTATTATAAATTTCTTTATTGCTGCCTTTACTTACACTATTATGGGGGAAATAGAGAAACTAGTTACGATGTTTTCAGAGTCATAGGGCAAGAATTGGCATGGCTCTACAGGAGGAGATACCGATACAGTGTTGAAAAAATTCGTTGCATGGTATTCAAATAAACCTCCAGTCAAAATACATGTTCATGTCAAAACAACATCTGAACCTTTCTCTCAATTCTCCTTGTGGTCTTCTATAAGCGAAACAGAGTCTCTGGAGAAAAAAATGTTATGCTAAATTATCACTTAATATTGATGTAGGATGAATTACTAAGGTATTACTCTTTTTATATCCTATTCAAAAGGGCCAAATGATGACCGAATGATAGAGAGCTGATCTTCGGTACTCAATTCATTGAATCAAGTCACGGATACGATATCCGCTGCTGGTAAGGGTGTTCGTAGCCGTTTAGAATCGACTTTAAGCAGTAGGTCTCTGTCTCATTAGCAATCGGGAGCAAAACAGTTGATTATAGAGCTCCAAATCAAAACTATTCAAAGGGAAGGAACTATCTTGTTAAACTATAGTTTAAAATAAATGTGTCATTTGTAGAATGTATGAATTGTAATCTTTCTATAACTTAACATTTTGTTTCTCTTTCAGACGAAATTCTGAAGATGCGAGATGCTAAGAGCGAATAAGATCTCGTAACTCCTTTAACCTTTTTCTTCTTCATTTTTAGTAAGTGTTTTTAAAAATTTTTTTCTTTATTTTAAGAGAGTCGTTCAGAAAGTAAGAGTACTGAGTATCTGATGCTCAATGAGAGTTTGACTTCATATCTCGCAACCGAAGGTCTAACTTGACGCTTGTAGGCGTCCGTGATACCCCGCTGGAGAAACCACTTAATTTTGATTCATCCTCAGGAGGTGGGAAGTGGTCACTCCTAATTCCGTATCTTTGATTCATCTACTAACCTCCTAGAGAGAGGATAAGCAAACCCACAGGTTCTCCAATACCTTCTTTGAGTATACAGATAGATGTTTAGTGTACATGCTAGTTTCGAACCTAGTGTTAGCACAGCACGCTGACCATTAGGCTATTCCGGGGCCTCGCTCAATGGGAACTGATTATAACTAAATTGAAAATACTGTTATTAGAGCCAAGGTTTTTGAAGTAGGATGTGAGCTTCTTTGTCTTGATTCCGTATCCTAATAGCTGCAATTTGAAGAGAGTAATCTCGTTTCTTCTCGTCGCAGATTTTTAATGAAATTTTTTTTTATCATGGTGGTGTTACGAACCATACTGTAGTTAAGATGTCATTAGTTAAATCCAAATTAATAATGTTGCAGTTCGAAATATTATTATCTTTGTCTTTTGGCATCAGACAGGTATTCTTCTCCTTGAATATTTGTGCCAAGGGAGGATAAAGGTGTTCCATTCTGTGATCTCCCTTCCTAAAAAACACTATATAGGGCGATACAGAACAAAATAGGGGAACATTAGCTTAAAGAGTGTATTTGTAGCATTACAATGAACGTCTTCACACAGCCAACACCACTGAGCCACTCTTCAAGTCATCCCTGATTTGGCACCTTCAGATTCTCCTCTTTCACTACTCGGTTATGGGTGGAAAAATGTTTTCGGAGGAGGAAGAAGTCCAGCGTGCCACCAATCAATGAGCAAAAGGGGCAGCGGCAGACTTAAGACGATAATACAAGTAAGTTCATCAAAAGTTCCCGCCTCACAAAGTATATGAGCAAAAGGGGCAGCGGCAGACTTAAGACGATAATACAAGTAAGTTCATCAAAAGTTCCCGCCTCACAAAGTATATTGAAAAGGAGGGCGACTATATAGAAAAATAATCTTTCATATGCATATAACAAATTTGCAATTTTTTCAAAAATGTCATGTATTATCGATTAAAAAGAAAAAAAAAACTGAGTACTCTTATTTTCTGGACGTGTTTCGTAAGAAGAGTTTTTACCCATTGCATTTTTAAATGTATAAAATAACTAATTTACACGACAAGAAAGAATACCAGATCTCTTTAGTCTTCGTTTTTTTCCATGAATATTATAAAATATAGCAAATACCAATTTCCAAATAGTCCTCTTCCATCGTTTTCTCTTTAAAATGCCACCATTCTAATATATTATCAAATTCTTTGAAATCTTTGGAATTTTCAAAAACTGTATAATTCTAGTTTTTTTCTATTTCGCCACAACCTTATAAATTTATCTTGTATTTTATTTCCCATTTTTTTTTTTTTAAATCTCAAATATTTTCTCTTGTAAATTTTCTATATCTCGAAATTCAAATTATCTTACTCACAGATTCAAAGTAAAGAGATAAATCAATATTTATACTTTTCCACAGTTTATAATGTGATCGAAGAGAATAGTGTAGATAATATTTGTATTATCTATAGAATTCGTGGCAACTATCATGCCGTTTGAGATATGGGAAAAGTAATGGCATTGAAATGTGCAAAAATGTTTGCAGTTTAATACATAAAAAGTAAAATAAAAAATCGAAGCTTTTGAAGATTTCATAGTCCTCGAACCACTTAAAACAAAGAAAGAAAAATATTCTTGAGAAGAAAGCTAAAAGATATTATAAACAAAACATACATTTTGTGATAGAAGAAAGAAAATAACGATAGGGTAGATTAATAGCTAACTCATCAGATTTGGGTCGAAAAATTCACTATTCCCGTATATAAATCACGGAAATTACACTGGAATATGATGTTACCGGCTCGCCTAAAGAAGGGAAATTAAAATAAATCAAGAATGATGGAGTAGGTCTTAAGAATGGGTCAATATTTATGCTTCATTTAATCTAAAGTAGGAAAACATTAATAAAGATATCCTAAAAATAGAATATAAATTATTATCATTCTTTGTAAAAATCGAATGTATTTCAGCTTATAATTTTAATAAAATGCATGTTTTTTAAAGTTATTTTTAACACATGCATTTTTATGGTTTAGAAAAGTGTACATTTTAACATACAATGATTTGTCATAAGTTTCCACTTAAACATACCATCAGAAAGACATGTATATATATATGTAATATATCAGAATTATTTAACTTTAATATTTAGTTAAAATCCTCCTCTCTCCCATTCAAATTCCTTAAAATCTTTTTCCCATCCTCTAAATGTCTTAATCAAAGGACTGTTCTCGACTTAAAATTCTTTCGATCCATTTCCCAAAGCTTTCTATCCTATAGATGTAAATTTTCTGTCTATTTAACACGTTTCCCAGCTGTCACCGGTAAATGGCTCCGCTTTTTTCCTGATCTTACACTTAAATTCGCTGAGTAAGGTTAAAATTCTTTCTGTCTTCGCTCTTGGGTGCACCTCTGCTCAGATAGAGTGGTTTTTGTTTCTTTCTTTTGTCTGTCCTTGACTAGTAACGATGTCCTTTTTAGCAGCTCTAAAATAAAGTTTTAATTAGACTTGTGCCGTTCTCTTCAATGTGGCCAGGCTGCATCGTTCGTTATTACTGCTAGCTGATTAGATTTCTACTTCCCCAGTAGCCTGGGCAAGTAAAAATAATAGGGGCTATAATGTCCAGCAATTTTATAATTATTAGATTTTATATATATATATATATATATATAAATATATATGTATATATATATATATATATGTGTGTGTGTGTGTGTGTGTGTGTAATGAGACTGACTTCTCGATGGGGGGTTGCAGTCATGGCCATAAAAATGATACCGTTTCAGCTAAAGATCTTTATTAAGATAACTTTGAAGGACGGGATCCCACTTCATCATAGGGACAAACTGAATGGTCAGCTAGCATGACAGTTCTATGTACAAGACAAGTAACACCTTGGTCAACATCTGTGGGAAAATATCTCTAGAAAAATCTGTCTCCGCTAGCGTGTATCTCCTTTTTATTTGAAAATTTCCTAAATTGTCCGCTAGGCCCATGTAGGTTTATAATTGGCCAGGCCCCTTCTCTGAGGGCGTAACCCCAGTGGTCAATTTAGGTTAGGGGTTAAAAAGGGGAATGGAAAATGACGCGGGAATTTTTACCCTTGATTTAAGTTTTGAAAACCCCTGAGAATTTTCCTTACATATATATATATATATATATATATATATATATATATATATATATATATATATATATATATATATATATAATAAGAAAATAATATAGTATAAAAAAATAATCATTGGACCTACTTTAAGAAATCTCCTATAAATATTCCAAAGTAATATTCAAAAGTATGTAAAAGGTAAAATTTACTATATTATAGCAATAATAAAATTAGTAAGTTATAACGAAGAAAATTAATTAAATTAGTTTCTGGGTTAGGCTTTATGTTTCCAATTTACTGGTATTACTAGAATTGATTCTCTGTTGTCTTGACTAGCGCATTTTTACTTAGCATTGTAGCTTGAGGTATTGGTACCTATTGTTCTTCTTCCTATAAGGAAACAGTACCAATATATGTTGACTGTATAGATCACATCTTCCAGAAACATTCCTTTTGTATAACGATGTATGTGGGTACTGGTAATGAGACACTACATCATTAAACCTTTGTTTTTTAGTTCTATATAATGCTTAATTTTTTTGTTTCTCATTTACAACTTCTACTGTATATTTGAACTCATTTACAGATGAATTCATTTCAATAAAGCCATTTGCAGAAAAATTTACCGGGATAAATAGGAAAGGAAAAAGTCTCTAGTACATATTTCCCCATAAAAATTTGAAAATGGAAATTTCTTTTACACAAAAATAGGAAGTAATATAAATATTCTCCATACAACTTACGAGTCATAAATGTTACCCATGAATGCTAGGTATCTATGTTCTGAAATTGAATAAAGAAAATATATACCTTTCATTAAAAATGTATTTACTTAATGGGGTAATATTTAATGTAAATACAAATACTATGAGGAAACAGAAAGCTTATCTTTCTTTCTGTCAATATCTGTCTAGTAAATTATAAAAGATGGAAGACCAGTAAATATTCTATGATAGGATATGGAAGTATGAAACTGCATCGGTCATTTGATGAATGTTGGTATATATTGCCAAATTATACGATCAAAAGATCTTTATCACGTTCGAACTTTTACAATGATAAATGTATTTTTTTTCTACATGCTGTCTTTAATCTTATAAAACTGCATTGTTATTATATGTCATGGGATAAGGTTATATGTCAATCTTTTGTACTTTTATTTGGAATTTTCTGCTAAATATATGTATTTAATTGATTTATATTTAAAAGGATAGTCATTAGAATGAATCTCACACCTCTAGAAGGTAATCCGTGTAACCTGAAATTGTGTCTGTTTTAATCTATTATAATTTTATAAATACTATAAAATAACTATACAAACTTTGTGAAGTAATCCATTGTTATAAAATTATGAAATTATTCCTTAATAATTAATTGCAATAAAAATATGGAAAAGATGAAATAGAAGAAAGTGAAATTGTTATATGACTATCAATAAGATTAAAAAATTTTATTGCATACATAAACCTAAATTTTCTTCAGTTTGTATATACTTATATTATCTATAGAATGAATTTTTATGGTTCAAACAATTCAACAGTTAGGTTGTTTTTAATAAATAATTACGATTTTATTGCACTTATATCTTTATTTTCAAATTGTCATGAGTTTTTTAATTGTTTTTATCAAAACAATTTCTATATTATTAATTCATCCTATGGAATGCAATTTTCAGACAACTATAATTTAAGATGTCGGCTTACACATACATTCTAACTAAATTAAGCTATCGTTTTGACTGGTATACAATATATACATTTTTCTTTCAAAATTCGAATTTATTATTGCTCAAAAGGTTTCATTATAATAACGTCTAAATTATATCTAATTCATTTTAATTTCCTAAAATGAGTTATTTTAAGGTGTAGAAGAGTTTAAAAAGGTCTTTAACACTAACATACCAATACTTAATACATACCTATTTCTTTTATTTATTTTTTAAATTTAATTTATTTTTTAAATTAATTTTATTTTATTTTAATTATTTATTTTATTCACTTAATACATACTTATTTCTTTTATTCCTATTTTAATTCAGTACCCATCATATTTTTTACATATACATTGCCGATTATTTGACCGGTTATAGTATGTTTAGTGTTAAAAAAAATTGTGTACTTTTAATACTTAAAAATTTTATTGTCTATCGAGACATATACACTTTTAGCATATACTGAAGTCCTTATTACACGTCAGCATGTACATAATAATTTTTTATTTCTTCTGCTGGTAAAGAATGTGTAGATTTCTTGTGTTGGAACTAGAATTTCTCAACCGATTTATTTTAGTTCAGGTTGACTTGTGATATACTTTTATCAGTTGTTAATTTCTTTTCTTGCTATCACACAAGTAATTCGAGTGTTCTTCAACTGTAAAAGGAATAATAAACAGAATTTGTTGTTTTTACAGCAAGCACATGCTGATAAGGCCTTAAGGCTAATTTTAAAGTTTTGTGATCCCTTATATAATTTGCTTTCGGTGAAAGCATTATACTATAAATCGGTATATATAAGTATATAAGATTGGAATGTATACTGTAAGGATAAGTCGGTAGTAGAAATAAAGTTTGTGTTAGAGGGAATTTTGGGGCAACAAAAATCTATTAAAATAGTGAATACATGGGTTTTTATTTAATGTATTTTAAAGATTTATAACATAAAAAAACAGTTTTTCAAACTATTTTTGGTTTGTTTGTAATAATATAACGTTATTCAGATATTTACTACCGATAAAGAAGAAGGAATCAATCAATTTACTAAGAAAGTTATTGAGAATAAAAATTATATTGGTCTTTCTTATGGCTACAACTAATACAAGATATTCGATTCGCTGTACTGCTCCTTGCAGTATGTACCATATTCAGTATACATGCAGCCATTTAAATTGTTGAGCACGTCTTTAGGAGTTAGATATTCATCATCTAATGAGAATTTTATCCCCATTAACAACGGCATTTATATTTTCTTGCTTTTTTAAACCTCGTCCCACGTCATCAAGTTATACATAGAGAATCATTTAACTTTATAATCTTATTTTGGTATTCCCTTGGTAATTACTAAGTCAACGTACATCAGACTTCACCGTTGTCTGTCAGAGCTTTTATTATGATAATGTTTCAGAACCATTAAGCGGCTATTAAACAAGTCACTGGTAATTATCGTAGTCTGTAAGAGAAGTAGCTTACAACCAGGTTTAACGAAAGTTCCTGATGGCATTACCATTATTTCTCTCAAAGTATAGATGCTTTGGTATAATTAATTTAAAAATCAAACTCCTTAATTTCTGCTATCATTTACTAATTGGTTTTCTTTTTGGTCTGTCACAGTAATCGCGATTATCCTAATTCAATAAATTAGATTAGCATTTATCCTATTTTTCCCCAATTTGTATAATAAGACTCGAATTATTCCTTACTTATTACTATCGGTAATTTAATTTAAGGAATTTTTAACTAATCAAAACCAAAAATTGACGTTTTTCTCAGAAAGCAATTGAAGTACTACAGTGTAACAGTACGAGCAATGGAAGAGATCTCATAATTAGAACAATTTAGCTTCATAGGCTAAGATCAGAAAATATAATTATTTTAAAAGTAAAGTATTTTATTAATTTGAATCACAAAGCAATTGAGTTTAATGTTGTGTTCTTAACATTTTTAATCACTTTGTAATATATTGTTCCAAGTGACTTAAAAATAGCTGTTGTATTCGTGAGGATCCAGTCTACTTTCCTATTACCATTTATAAATAGGCTCCTTTTACTATTGGTAAATTATGATTAAAAAGACTGAAAGTGTAATTGCACAGTTTCTAATTGGGAGAGGGGTCTAAACAATGTTCCAACGCAGGTATTGTATATACACTACATAAAAATGTGGAAGTATAATCAAAATGACTGAACTAATCAGCAACGCAATGCAAATGAATTAATTGTTATATATACTCAAAGATCGTGACAATTTTTAAGTTATAGCATCAAATCCATCCGCTACTTTTACTCCTAATACTGAAAATAAAATTGTGACACAGAATCACCTATATCGTGTATTAAACGCCCACAAAACTAAATAATCAAAAGAACATTTTATTTATTCTTTAAGACTAGACAATATCTGCAAAGGATTCACCTTTATTAGTTTATTTTTTGAAATTTCACCGTTAAATGCGATGAGCACTGCAATAGTTTAAAAAATAGTTTAAAACTTTATGTAAAAGTAATTTTTTTTTTCGTATTCAAGGCTGTTAGTGTTTGTTAGAACCGTTGTACTGCCATGCTCCTCTCATCACCTCTCAGAAAAATAAAAATAAAGGATGAGTTTTAGTCACCAATTCTTACTTTTGGAATTCCAGTACCCAC
The DNA here is from genome assembly GCA_032207245.1 of Pardosa pseudoannulata. Lineage (NCBI taxonomy): Eukaryota > Metazoa > Arthropoda > Arachnida > Araneae > Lycosidae > Pardosa > Pardosa pseudoannulata. Next base: position 91,450,053 of record CM063503.1, on the reverse strand, counting down.
GTACAGACTATATAGCATTTTATCCTCAAGCTACAACGATATTGATAATAAAGATTGATTGATAGACGATATTGATAATAAAACTAAAATTTGATCCAACAATTCTTTCTATTTCTACCTATATAGTATAGTCTACTTTAAAACGTAGACTTAAAGGTAGTGAAATTTGTTACTTTAACTAGCGAAATCGGGTGAGAGATGAGTAAACCATATAAGTCATAAAATCCTAACCGCTCTTTGTGATTACAATTTCTTGCATTCGATTGACTAAGAAGGATAACGGTTTTTCAAATTAAGCTTTTCCGAAATTTTTGTATTTGCCCGACTTAACCGAAAATTGTGACCAATTCAACGTTTCGGGAGACTAACTGAAAAAGTACTTGAAGCAATACTAATTGCAATTGTAGCCATTTTAAACGCTATCTAGGGGATAAAAATTAAAGACCTTCTCGATATTCAACGTAACTGATGGTTGGCATTAAGGGAAACCGCTTTTCATAATATTCTGTATATATTACGACCGCACCTACACGAAAGTCATAATTGTCTTCTCCCGACACCTAGAAATTGGTTCAATGCGGAATGCATAACTTTTAGTACACCTGTACAAGCCCATTATGTACTACACTTATGGATAGGTGTGATTGCTCACTTATAGGTATGTATTAATTATTTGGCACTCATATCACCCAAAAAAACTTATGAATAGAATTACTACTATCTTCCTTCTTCCTGTCTAGTTTTATAACACCACACCTTGATACACTTATTGCCTACCTGTTATAGGTAAAAAAAATATATTTAGGTAATTACACTTAACACGAATTTGATAAAGTCATAAAGCAGTCCAACTAATTTTCGTTATATGCAATCTTTAGAGTAGACGATTTGGCGTGAAACTATAATTTGTGTAAGGACATGACGCTCTTAATTACCTAGGAAAGTAACTAGGATATTCGGGAATTTAAAACAGAAAACTAGTAGTCCGCTTGTTTGTTATGCTCAATTGTTTTAGGTTTTCAATTTAGGGAGAAAGCATTGGTATATGAATGGAGCTCTAAGATCATCAGTAAAAATGAAATTAGTCATTCTGTAGTGTAATTTTAGTTTTGAATTTTCATTTTCTTTAAAATATATTTATTTTATCTAATCAGTGGTAAAGCCGATTTAATAAAAACATTCACTTTTGCATTTATATATACAAATTTGGTTAAAAAGAAAGGGGTAAAACGTATGGTTGTAAAATGCTAATAATTTCCTAAGCTTGTCCCAGACTAGGGAACAAGGAATAGCTTGGAATTTAAAATTCTTCTATATAAATAAATCATGAAAGTATATTTAAAACAGTTGCCGTCAAAGAAAACCTATTACGAAAATTATTTGGCTTAATAACTTTTTCATTCACAAGCCTGATCTACAGATTTAAAAAACTGATTTCTTTAAGTGGCATATTTTAAGTATTCTAAGTAATTTTTTCTGCCCAATCTTTTACTAATATTCAGCATAAATATCCAGAAAATTTTCCTTGTGTAAAATATCCAACATTGAAAAGATTTCAATAACGTTTCCATTCCCTTCTTTTTTCAATCGAGAAGGGGAATTTTCATCTAACAGGTCATAGCATATGTTAATGGATAATCGCACTAGACTTTTAATTAAAATTGATTAATCGGTAGCATCTTACTGGATATAGTTATTAAAAAAGGGACACTTTTCTAATTTTTCATCGTTCCCAAAACTGCGCTCATTTAATAGATTTCTTTGTGCCACAGAAATGAAATTAAGCCACATATCAATTTCTGAAGCAGACAATTTTTTCCTCATCACAAATCTCTTAGTTACGTCACTCCTCGTCTTTATCATAAAAGCGGGCACCATGCCAGGCCCTATATCCTGACGTAGATTTATGAAGTGCAGAAAAGTAACGAAGTTGCCTCCCACATCATTTTTCTAACAATAAAAACAAGACTCGACAACAACAGTCCATAAAAATCCATCTATCTTGGAATGCTGCTGCGAAAGGGGCTTCCCCCTTGAGGGCTTTTCATGAGAGAAATAAATGAAGAAATGGATTCGTCCTCGTATTCTGCAGAACCTTAAACAAAAAAATCGAAGAGAGACTGCTTTCATTCAGAAAGAAAATTGCGAGTAATATCAAACAGGTGTTACGTTGTGGCCAAGACCAAATAGTTACACCTTAGGTATTGCATTAGATAGCAATTCCAGGGTTATTAGATAAGCGGATTACATTTGAAGTAGCCCGTGGCAAGGTACTTTGAATAGAGAAACGAATAAAAATCAAATTTTCAAAATAATATTTTGTGTTGAGGCTTATATTTAAAAGTGTTTTCACAGGTCTTATAAATTTAAATATTAAGGTTGTTAACTCTTCATTTCATAAATTTACATTTCCACCATCCGTAAAACTAGTTTACTGCACCAGTAAATACCAGTAAAATTTGTTATTTAATCTTGGGCAAAAAAATGAGGAAAGTGGATTCATTTTTATTTTGAAGATTCCTCAAAATAATAATAATAATAATCAGAGAGAGGCTGCTTTCATTCATAGAGAAATTTACGAGAAAGTCAGACAAGTATTACACTGTGGCCAAGAACAAATAGTTACATCTTAGGTATTGCATTAGATAGCAATTCCAGGGTTATTAGATAAGAGGATTATTGTACCAATGAATATCAGGGAAATGTATTATTTAATCTTGGGCAAAAAATGAAGAAATGGATTCATCTTTAATATTATTTTGAAGATCCTCAAAATAATAATAATAATAATAATAATAATCCGAGAAATGCTTCTTTCATTTAGAGAGAAATTTAAGAGAAAATCAGAGATATATTACGTTGTGGCCAAGACCAAATAGTTACACCTTAGGTATTGCATTAGATAGCAATTCCAGGGTTATTAGATAAGCGGATTACATTTGAAGTAGCCCGTGGCAAGGTACTTTGAATAGAGAAACGAATAAAAATCAAATTTTCAAAATAATATTTTGTGTTGAGGCTTATATTTAAAAGTGTTTTCACGGGTCTTATATAAATTTAAATATTAAGATTGTTAAGGTTATCATTTCATAAATTTACATTTCCACCACCCGTAAAACTAGTTTACTGTACCAATGAATACGAGGAAATTTTTTATTTAATCTTGGGCAAACAATGAAGAAATGGATTCCTTATTATTATTTTGAAGATTCTCAAAATAATAATAATAATAATAATACGAGAGAGGCTGCTTTCATTTAGAGAGAAATTTAAGAGAAAATCAGAGATATATTACGTTTTGGCCAAGATCAAATAGTTACACCTTAGGTATTGCATTAGATAGCAATTCCAGGGTTATTAGATACGAGGATTATATTTGATGTCGCCTGTGGCAAGGTACTTTGAATGAAGAAACGAATAAAAATCAAATTTTTAAAACACTATTTCTTGTTCAAGCTTACTTTTAAATGCGTTCTCACAGTTCTTGTATAAATGTAAATATTAAGGTTGTTAACTCTTCATTTCGTAAATTTACATTTCCTCCACCAGTAAAACTAGTTTATTGCACCAATGAATATCAGGGAAATTTGTTATTTAATCTTGGGCAAAAAATGAAGAAATGGATTCATCTTTATATTTCCAAGATACTCAAAATGATAATAATCAGAGAGAGGCTGCTTTCATTCAGAGAGAAATTTACGAGAAAATCAGAGATATATTACAATGGGGCCAAGAACAAATAGTTGCACCTTAGGTATTGCATTAGATAGCAATTCCAGGGTTATTAGATATGAGGATTATATTTGAAGTCGCCTGTGGCAAGGTACTTTAAATAGAGAAAAGAATAAAAATCAAATTTTCAAAACAATATTTCGTGTTGAGGTTTATTTTTAAATGCGTTTTCCACAGTTCTTGTATAAATGTAAATATTAAGGTTGTTAACTCTTCATTTCGTAAATTTACATTTCCACCACCCGTAAAACTAGTTTATTGTACCAATAAATATCAGGGAAATGTATTATTTAATCTTGGGCAAAAAATGAAGAAATGGATTCATCTTTAATATTATTTTGAAGATCCTCAAAATAATAATAATAATAATAATAATAATCCGAGAAATGCTTCTTTCATTTAGAGAGAAATTTAAGAGAAAATCAGAGATATATTATGTTGTGGCTAAGACCAAATAGTTACACCTTAGGTATTGCATTATATAGCAATTCCAGGGTTATTAGATATGAGGATTACATTTGAAGTCGCCTGTGGCAAGATACTTTGAATAGAAAAAAGAATAAAAATCAAATTTTCAAACCAATATTTCGTGTTGAGGCTTATTTTTAAATCCGTTTTTCCCAGTTCTTGTATAAATTTAAATATTAAGGTTGTTGACTCTTCATTTAGTAAATTTAATTTCCACCACCCGTAAAACTATTTTTATTGTACCAATGAATATCAGGGAAATTTGTTATTTAATCTTGGGCAAAAAATGAAGAAATGGATTCATCTTTATATTTCCAAGATACTCAAAATAATAATAATCTAATTTCTTGAGAGAGGCTGCTTTCATTCAGAGAGGAATTTACGAGAAAATCAGAGATGTATTACAATGGGGCCAAGAACAAATAGTTGCACCTTAGGTATTGCATTAGATAGCAATTCCAGGGTTATTAGATATGAGGATTACATTTGAAGTCGCCTGCGGTAAGGTACTTTGAATGGAGAAACCAATAAAAATCAAAAATTTCAAAACAATATTTCGTGTTGAGGCTAATTTTTAAATGCGTGTTTCACAGTTCTTGTATAAATTTAAATATTAAGGTTTGTTGTCTCTTTATTTTGTAAATTTGCATTTTCACCACCCGTAAAGATAGTTTATTGTACCAATGAATACCAGGAAAATTTGTTATTTAATCTTGGACAAAAAATGATGAAATTGATTCATCTTTATATGTTGAAGATCCTCAAAATAATAATAACAATAATAATCAGAGAGAGGGTGCTTTCATTCAGAGAGAAATTTACGTGAAAATCAGACAAGTATTACGCTGTGGCTAAGACCAAATAGTTACATCTTAGGTATTGCATTAGATAGCAATTCCAGGGTTATTAGATGTGAAGATTACATTTGAAGCCACCTGTGGCAAGGTACTTTGAATTAAGAACCGTAATAAAAATCAAGTTTTCAAAATAATATTTCTTATTGAGGCTTATTTTTAAATACGTTTTTGACATTTCTTGTATAAATTTAAATATTAAGGTTATTAACTCTTCATTTCGTAAATTTACATTTTCACCACCAGTGAAACTAGTTTATTGCCTCAATGATTACGTGGAAAGTTTTGCTATTTAAACTTTGTCAATAAATGAAGAAGATTAATTTTTTTTTATTCCGTAGACCCTCAAAAAGAAATAACTGAGAGAGGCTGCTTTCATTCAAAAATATACGAGAACATCAAACAGGTATTGCGTGGTTGTTAAGACAAATAGTTACACATTTGATTGTATATTTGGTAACTATTCAGGGGGTTATTAGACTTGGTGATTACATTTGAAGTTGCATGTGCAAGGTACTTTAAATGGAGAAACGAAACAAAACCCAAGTTTTTAAAACAATGATTTTGGCCGAGTCACATTTTTGTTTCAGATTCTTCACAATTTTTTATATATTAAAATATCAATTTTAACTCTTTATTTTGGGAATTTACATTTCCCCTGTCCGGAAAACTAGTTATTTGTACTAATGAATGTCTGAAAATTTTAGCAACTTAATCTTTAGCAATAAATTCTTTCTTATATACTGCAGACCCTTACACAAAAATTGAAGAGTGGCTGCTTTCATTTAGAGAGATATTTACGAATAACATCAAACAGGTGTTGCGTTGTGGCCAAGACTAAACGGTTACAAGTTAGGTAGCTTATTAGGTAACAAATCTGGAATTATCAGATTTAAGGATTATATTTGAGGTTGCCTGTGGCAAGGTTCTTTGAATGGAGAGGAGAAATAAGCATAAAATGTTTAACACGACAGTAGTTGTGGCTGAAACATTAGTTTAAATGATTTCTTCCCAGTTCTTGTATTAATTAAAATAATAGCAAGATTATTAGCTCTTCATTTCGTTAATTTACATTTCTATAGCAGGTATATCTATTTTATGGCATCAGTGAATGCATGAAAAACTTGGATATTCATTTTTTTTAGGAATATAAAAGAAATGAATTCATAGGTTGAAGGCCTTTAAACGGAAAGTCGGCGATAGACTGTTTTCATTCAGAGAGAAAACGGCAAGTAACGTCAAATAGGTATTAACTTGTGTCCAAGGTCAAATCGTTATACCTTAGGTTGTACATTAGATAACGATTCGGGGGTTATTAGATTTGAGGATTAAGGTTGTCTGTGATTAAGGTTGTCTGGGTATTTTGAATAGAGAAATAAAATATAAAAAAGTCCTAAAATTAACGAGTATTAGCTGATGCACATTTTTATTGGTAAGATAAAATTATTTCTCCCCAGTTCTTGTAAAACTTCTTGATATAATTTAAAATGTAAGATATAGTCTTTAAAGCTTCAATTTACTGAGTAAAACAGATATTTTACTTCAATTTGATATAAAAATTGGGTTTCTAATATTATAACATTTTGAAAGTTATAATTCAGGTAAGTGAATTTTTTTTCTCATTTCGCACTTTCCATGTATTTTTTTTTCCATAAAACGGTTCCACTTAACCCCTTAACGTGCACTCTCGAGTTAATTCGAGCGTGCTAAACAGGTCAAACTGTGCACACTCGAGATAATTCGAGCTGTCATTGTACTTTTGTGGATATTGCGTTGTGTGTTGTGCTAAAAGAGATAGCAAAGGAAAAAGGAAAAGAGAGTCGTTACATATATTGGGCTATGAGCTGCGCCTTGTTATATATCACACACGAAATATATCACACAAAAGAAAATTTTGATTAATTTTATAAATATTAGCATTGTTATTATTTATGTTTTAAAAGTATAAATAAGTATTTTTACTGATAATAATGTTTATTATGAAATGGGAATTAGAAAAGAAAGATAAAAAAAAAAGTCGAAGTGCGTGTAATATTACAATATTCGACTATTTTCTACAATGTTATTAAACCAAAATCATACCAAAATTGCATTGTTATCAAACCAAAATTGCAATAAAAATTTTGATTATTTTTGTATTTTTGTAATTTTTGGGGCAAGACAATAGTGTTTTTTACATTAAAAAAATTGATTTTTTTCTGGTCGTCCTTTAAAAAAAAATGTTCATTAAGGGGTTAAAGCGACTGAACTAAACAATATTTGAAAGCTACCAGAATTGTTAAAAAGCTTGTCAAAAATTTATTCTAAAAGGAAGAAAAACTATTATTTGATTAACAAAACACATTCTTAAAACATTTATTCTTTAAGCTATTTCATGACGAATTGAAAAAAAGTTTATTATTGCGAAGATTTTGAGTCTCGAGTGGTACTATGCCATCTTAACTGAGATAATAATGAATCTCAAACTTTACTATAACTGACAACATTTATAATATTGATCTTAAGATATTCTTATCAAACTGGGTGAAAATTCGTTTAGAAAGGGAACAAAACATAAAAGTATTACATATAAACCATTTTGAAACTTCCGAAAGAACAAAAAACTAAGGTATATAAAAATAAGAATTTATGCGAAGAGAAAAGAACGAATTTGTTCTTGCAAAGTCAAAATAAATTTATTATTAGGGAAATGAAAACATGCAACAAATATAAGGGTATACTAGACTCGGCAGTTGATTAATTCGGAAAATATTTAAAGAAATATTAGGATAAGTAATATTTGAAACACTACTCAATCATATTTCAGGATATTAATTTACGAATTTCAAAGCTTTTTTACTAAAAGAATACCATTACAAGAAAAATGAGCAAAACAAGCTTGATTAAAAAATAAGTTTTATTACGCTTCGCAAAACCCCTGTCGCATTTTATTATCTCGTTTATTTTTACAGATGTATGACCTTTGTTTGCTGCTTTTCTCTCGTTGTTCCATAATAAATATTTATGGTAGTTTCTATTTTTGTATTGAAATTCGCATCGTCTCAGATTTGGTTCAACATATATTTTCCAAATATTAAATATTATCCCAGCAATGTTTTTTAATAAAGTTACATTCTGAAATTTTAAAATAATTTCTTAACTTATTCCGGATCTTTATATATTTAACTCTTTACTACATGGTGTATCATTTTTGATACCATTAAAAAGTAGCTTGTAGAATTTTTTGGTTTTCTTAAAACAAGTTTTCCTTTTGAGAGCACGTAGATGTCAATCATATAAACAACCTACAAAATTTTCAAGTAATTTCTACTATTTATAAATTTTTCGTTTGGATCGAAACTTTATAATTTTTCAAACCACACTCATAAATTTATTTTTTTGGCAAATCCAGACAAATGGCTTTATCTAATATAAAATTCCATTTTACAGTACTTAATTTGCATTTAATACCAAACAAATCTTTTTTACAGGAAGTTTTTTTCGTTTTCATAAATGGTTTCCTATGATGTTTTTAAAACATAGCTGATAACTAATATGACGTGCTATTCAGAGTTGTTTAAGCTTCATATTTATTTTATTCTGTGCAATCCATAATAACTTGTATTCAAGATTGCATCGAAATGTAATCAACATAAATTATTCATGCATTAAAGGGTTAATATTTTATACATTTAATGGTTGACAATAGTGACATACAGTTGGACTTTTATTTAACGAAGTCGCTAAATCCCTAAAAAAAGTTCGTTGTGTAGAAAATTCGTTAGAGATTCACCTTTTAAAGTACATATAACGGATTTTAAATTCATAGCCATTAAATATTATAAATAAAAGCAACTAATCACATTTTTTGATTAAATGAATGTATTTGTTTTATTAAATTTACTTACCAAAAAGAAATCTTCGAAGAAAACAAGACTAAAGCAAACATTATCCGGGAATACACTGTATTTTCAAATTTTTTTAAAAATACGTAAGATTAATTAATTTAAATACCATTATCTTATTTGTTGCATCATGTAACTTTTATGTGTTGAGAGAAAGATTAAGTTAAAAAAAAAATTCAGAAATATTTTTTGATAATTGTGGAGAATTAAAATTAAATTATAGAAAAAAATATTTTTAAATAGAGAATGTACTTTGCTGTTTGGAGATTATTTACAAAGGAATCCGCCCAATCTTCTTGGTTCTAATGAAAAATTCGCAAGATAGAATTTTTTCAATAGATGTTTGTCAGTGTTAAATATATTTTTTACCGCACAATTCATTTTAATACTTTTTAAGGTTTAGAATTAAAAAAAAGGTTTGACACAAGAACATGGTACTCCCGCCAACATGGCGATAAAGCATTAAGCATGGTAGGCTAACATTTTCTCCTGATCTAACCGTGTCCACACAATCTGTATCTATATTTTATTACATTATATTGGTATCCAACTCTCCTTAGGCAACTCTTTTCTTATGCATTAAATTTCCGTAATGCTAAAAAAAGATATAGTGAACCATTAATAGTTTGTTTAGCTTACCATTTGTTTTAATTAATATAGCCAATAATTTCGCCACATTTGCCAAAGGGTACCCTATTAAGTATTAACAAAAAAAAAAAAAAATACAACTAAGTGATAAAAATTTTTATTACGAATTTCAAAAATTAAAAACTGTTCTACCGTTATACAATATCAAGTTATACTAGTTTCATTTATTTTTCTCTATGAAGAGTTTTCGCGGGCTTTTACGAATAATCTAATCTTTTGAGAAATTAAAAAAAAATCTATTGCTAAAATTATACCTATACATCTGATAAATGTCTGATGTGTAATGAAAGGTAACTTTTTTTAAATAATTAATTTGATTTTTAAGCTTTTTAACTTCAACGATAGCCTGCAGTTTATTATCCATATATTGAGATTGGTGGTGTTTTGAATTGGACTTATAAGGACAAGACTTATACACACTGATTATAAGGACAGTAACAATCCGTTTCAGACGGGTGTGTCAGTTTAACTATCTGATATGTTCCTGTCGGACGGGCTAACAAATGCGAAGGGTTTCCGCACCATTTCAGTTTTTTATATTTTGCGAAGTCAAAAATGTCTCAGATCCCTTAATTTATTTCATTGTCTATCTATTCACACAATTTCAGACATTTTAGATTAGTAAATGTAATTTGCATGCTGCAATTGTGTTTCCTTTGAAAAAAAAAGTAAGCATTTACTTTCTTTATAAGCCTTAAGACAAAATCATAAATCATAATCATAATCTTAAAAAAGTATAAGCAACGATAAAGCTTTGAATAAACTAATTGAGAAAGACTGCCAAACTTTACTTCCTTAACAAAAAGAGAAAAGCAAAGTGCATAAGCATTTTCTTTTCCAAAAGTCGATAATATAGTTTGAGTATTATTTAGCTTCAGTATACCTTAAATTTATTGTTACGTTGATGTCTTTAAATTGGAATATGTAATACAGTTTATTAGAATGCGACGACTGGATTTCTACATGAATTTTTCCATAGAAAAATTAATTCAGAATGAATCCGTGTCAACGTGATTTACACACATTTTTCTAATTGCGTGTAATTGGATCATAAAAACAATTGCTGATAATTATGCATGTTCCACAATCTAAAGTATTTATAGAAAAGTGTTGATGATAAATCGATTGGGAGATTTTGCGATATATTGGTTGAGATTTAAAGCAATAAAAGTATCTTCTGTATAAGCGTGATTCAAGATTCGTCGTATCTTTCGTGAAAAATCAAACATTTCTTTTTTTTTTTTTTCATTCCGAATAAAGTTTGTTATTTTTTTTTCTCTTGAGAATCACGATATCTTCTAATTGAACTTCTGGGAAAGACAAGCTTGAACACGTATGCTTTTGCACTGTACCTAAATGCGTCTGTTTGCATTCTTCCCCTAAAATCACGTTCTTATCATTAAGTAAGGTTTCGCCTTTTTTTTGTTGTTTATTTGAAAAAAAGGGAGAAAAAATTCTACGAATGATACGTGCGGTTATATCATTCGCCCAGTTTTTTTTTTTCTTTGATTACGAAAAGTTTGGAAGCAATGGTTTTTTTTTTCATTCTTGAGAATTTTTTGCAACCTTTTTTTTTTCTTTTAAATTTGCACGATGAAGCCATAAAAATTTTGTTCCACCCTGGTATATTTGTCTTAAAGAGTAATTTCTTAATGCAAGTTTCGAAACTCAGAGCAAAAACATGATTATAATCAATTTAAACGTTATTAAATTAGAAGCCGTAGTGAGACACTGTCATAAATTTCACTCCAGGAATTGTTATCTTTCATTTGTTGCAACAGACGA
>CM063503.1:91426182-91433682 GCA_032207245.1 Pardosa pseudoannulata | reverse complement strand
TATTACCCCCAGTAATACTAAATATAAGTATCTGATTTACTTTTCTGAAAAAAAAAAAGCAAAGTGTAGATATATATGTATGGATTTCTTAATAATTGTCTACTCCAATTTGGAAAAAAAAAATGGTAAATATAAAAATTATCTAACTACGGTGTACTTAAAAAACTATTTATATGAATAAACAAATAAATAATATTTGTATGAATAGTTGTTTGTCTAAAGTAGAAAACTAGCATCTTTATAGGCGGTAGGAAAAGATTGTTTCTGAAAACCTAGACGTGAATATACCCTTCTATTATTAATATATTATTACTTTGAAATTAATTGAATTCAAATTCTCAATCTTTATTGAAGGTGTCTACATGCAAATAGTGTTGGTGTATGTATCTTTTCTGAAGACTTTTACTCGGTCCAAGTAATCTTTCCTATCCGTAGTAACATTTCTAAAAGGTTGGTTGGTATTTTCTGTCCAAAGTCTGCTGGGATGTTCAAATTCCCAATGCTTATTGAAGGAATATACAAGCAACTATTTTCTGTATATATTCAGAAAACACTAATTTGGTCCATGTAACCTTTCCTATCCGTAGTAACATTACTGAAACATTGGTTGATATTTTATAGCCAAAGTCTGTTGGGGATGTTCAAATTCATATTTCTTGTTGAAGGAATCTACAAGTAACTATTTGTTGTATCTATTCAGAAAGTACTTGATCCATGTGACGTTTCCTATCCGTAGTTACTTTGCTAAAAGGTTGGTTGATATTGTCTGGCCAAAGCCTGCTGAGAATATCTGGAGCCAAAACTTGTTGTATAAACAGAAGATCATTAAAAATATATCAAGCCTAGTTAGATCGCATAAAAGAAACAAGTTTGCATAAAGTGAATTATCCGATGGGGAATACCCATTAGATAGCCTCAAAAAAGAACATTTGAGGCGAAAGGAAATGATAAACTTTTCTAACAGGATAGGAATTTTAAGCATACCAGCAGATCATTTACACCCATTTTGCAACATTTTTTATTCAAATAATGATATTTTTTATTTTATAACATGATAATACCCTATTCCACTGAACACAAATGGTACAAGGCTGTCTGCAAGGGCACTCCAGTGCCTTTCTGACACTTATGTGGGAGACTGACTTTACCAGGTCGACGGATCTCATTCCCAGAAAATGTGTGGGATTAGATGGAATATACCTTTGAAGTTTCATGACTTACAATCACGATCTTGGAAGCATTTACGACAGAAACATATGGGATTCTGGAAGAAAATGCGCTATCTCGGTATCTAAACGTCTTGAAACCATTAGCAAAACGCGTAGCTGCTGTTATTGGTGAGAAATGTAAACCGACAAAAGACTAGCTGTGTAAAATTTTGTCCACTAAACGTACATGCAGATAAAAATGCAAACATGATAGAATTTTCAACGAGACATAATATGATCACAACTTTTTTTCAGTTATGTATTAAAATATTTCATTGTAAAATTGTAATTTTTTATGATAAAATAATAAAAAAGAAACGCTATATTCATTTTTAGGGAGAATAATAGAAAACTGCTCATTTTTAAAATTTAGTTAATTTTTAAAGGCATAACATAAACGGTTTTTTTTTTAATATATTAAAAAAATTATTGTAAAATTGTGATATTTTTTATGATGAAATACTGGAAAAGAAATATTACACGCTTCATTTTTAGTGCGAATAATAGATAACTGTTTATTTTTTAAGAAATTATTGCTAAAACTTTTATATAACCCAGCAATCTCCCAGTCCGTTATTTATATTAAACTTACATAAACAATAGGGGAAACTTCTCAGTTATGCTTTAACTGATTCTTACATTTTCATTTTCTCACATTATCAAAATATTTCTTTTAAAGCTTTTAAGACCTTATATAGCTGTAGGAACTTTCATATCTTAATATTTTTCTTAGCATTCAATATTTTATCTTCAACCGCTTGAATAGTCACCTTAAATAACATGATATTAAAACGTTGTCGCACCATGAAACGCAGATAAAATGTAATTACATAAGTAATGCGCTAGCCTTTTACACTTCTATTAATAACAGAATTTGAACAAGTATCTTGATTATTTTGAAAATAACGTCGAAAAATTACCATGCACCTCGTGGTTAATTTTTGGTGTCGTCGACGACATGTTGGGAATTTCCCAATAAATCAAAAAAGAGAATCATCCGAACAAACTGACTGTTGAACTTAATACATCGACATCTCGTGCATCTTAAAGCAGAATCTCAGCTACTTGTTTCGTGGCATACATCTCAACCGTAACTGTATCTGCTGTTTTTACTGCTGCTAATAACGATGCAGACTATAAATCATATCTGGGACCCATGCTGCATGACCAGTTTCAATGTGTTTTCGTGATGCAAGGCTAGATACTCGCCATTTGTGGTCATGAATGTATTAAAAGGTTCTCGTGTATTTCATATAATCATAAAATCAATCGTACGGCTGAATATTACAAATGGAATTTGGATTCAAACAACAGTCTATTAAATTGCGAATAAGTTGCAAATAAACTGTTGCTTGTGTAATAAAACTAAATGAAGGCCATGTATTTCTTCGGTTGAATGAATTTACACAATAACACGATTTTTTTTCTCATCCCCCAGTTAAATTACAGAGAGTTGAAGCAGAATACTTGTATGAAATGTTTACAAGCACAATTCATATTTATGGTACTAGCTGAAGAAATCTGTTTCAATGCATTACAAATATACCTTCTTTAGAGTGTTTTCCTTATAAATCTAATTTAAGTTTTTGTATGAATATAATTTATCTAAATTATTTTCTAGTAAGAAAAGGTTAAATTCAAGAGTTCATCTTTGCTTTGCATTTTCAAATGTTTTTAATTAGGATATTTTGTAGGCCGTTTACATTTAAAGGTTTAACGAAATTAAACGGATTTGCCACATTATAGAGCAAAAGTATTCTCCAGGGTAATGCATGATATCTTTTTAAAATGTATGTTACTAAACATTCATTAGTGATCAAAGAAGACTATATAAAAATTTTTCACAAATTTATAATTAGATGTAGTTTTCTCGCTCTTTTCAAACATATTATTATGTATTATCCTGAGAAATTTTGTACTTTATCATGGGATAAAATTTCCCCAAAGAAATCTTTAAATGCAAAAGGTCCAGAAAAATATAATTTTCCCATAAATTAACATAGAGATCCAGGAATCCAGATAGTTACCCGAGATTAGTAACATGGAAATTATCTCTAAAGACTACATGGCAGTGAATTACATACCAAGATATTTTAATGATCCATATTTTTTTTTTAATTAAGAATCTACAGACTTAAATCTCTAACAGAACAATTGTTTTTTCTCATGCTGACATCACCAGTAATTGCAAAAATAATTTTAAAATATTCATATCAGAAGAATTTGAAATAGGAGGGCAAATTCCATAAAGATTTGGTGAGAAACTAATAAGGGCCACTTTGTAGGATACGCATAGGCTAAGGGCCACACGAATTTCATTTTTGGAGGCTTGAACATTTTAGGAGGAAAGGGATATATAAATAATATTTTAGCTACCATATAAAACTGTATCCAGACCATGTAAACACTGCATAAGACATACTTAATATCAAAAACTAACTTATTTTTTAACAGTTCGGGAGCAGAAATATCTAAAACAGTTTACATAGTATTCGGTGCCTCTTTTAACGTCTTTTCCCGTAAAAATAAGAAATAATTTATGATCTATTACAATTTTTATCGTTTTCCTCTTTCAAGAGTCTAATCTTCAGAAATAAGCTGTGTTTAATGATATGTCCGTCCATATCTGTACAATTAAGTATTTGTTAAATTTCATATTTCACTCAATACATTCTTTAGGTATACAGTAAGTATAAGATAATTTTTGTTTTAAAACAATTTACAGTATTTGTACGTATGTACTTTTTTTTATGAAAATATATTATTTTGCTAGTAAATTTCCATTTTTATGTCTTAAATTTTTAAAATTATTTTTACTTGAGTGAAATAGTGTTTTCTGACATTGGAGTAAATACTTTTAAATTTTTGGTTATTGATATACAAAGGGTTAGGTTGATAATTTACAACAATGCTTTGTATCATCCAAGATCTACATTAAATCCCACTGATGCCTATGGTAAATTTCCATTTTTATATCTTAAATTTTTAAAATTATTTTTACATGTATGAAATAATGTTTTCGGACATTGGAGTAAATACTTTTAAATTTGAGGTTATTGACATACAAAGGGTTAGGTTAATAATTTACAAAAACGCTTTGTATCATCCAAGATCTACATTAAATCCCACTGATGCCTATAGTGAAATTCGATTTTTACTACCAAACCACCTTTTACTTACCAAAAATACTTATTTGTGTACATAAGAAAAAAGAAGACATCAGATAAAGGTTTCTTTCATCGGGACTTTGTTTTGAGTTGAAAATTCAGTGAAATGAATATAGCCAAATTTCAAAACTTAGTTCATAACTCTAAGTCATTAACAGCTATTAACTTACAAACCCACTTTGTATCATCCTTCTAACGTAGATCTACATCAAATGTAAACGATAACTAATGAGGAATATATTCCCTTTTTCAAAAAAGATAAAAATACTTAATTACTAAATTACTAAAATTACTAAATTAGTAACTCAATTAGAAATTTCTAAATTACTTACTCAATTTTTATGTTTAAATACTTAGTTAAAGATAAAAATTGAGTGAATGGAAGGTATAATTAACAGCATTTCGGAACTCTTAGTCGACAATGCAATAATTTACAAAAACACTACCTAATGTTGATTTTTATTAAATGTCACTGATGCCAACAGTGAAATTTTTACTTTCCTATCAAATATACTCAGCTGATTTATAAAAAAGGACATAGCATAAAAAATTTTCTCCAGTGGGACATTTAGTCGGGAATTGGTTATCAGTTAAACACTGAACTAATGGTAGTTATAAGTAACCAAACATCAAGTTACTAGTTTAAAAATTCATGACAATATTCATTCTTAATTAGTAAATGAATTGCTAGGGGAATAAAAATAAAAGCATTGCTTGTGGTTTTATAAGTCTTTTGATGCGGGAGAAAATATTTACAACACAATTCGAAAGAAAGTTAAGACAATTTTAGACAATGGAAGGTATAATTAACAGCATTTCAGAACTCTTAGTTCATAAGGCAATAATTTACAAAAACGCTATCTAATGTTGATTTTTATTAAATGTTCCTGATACCTACAGTTCAATGTTTACTTTCCTATCAAATATACTCAGCTGATATATAAAAAAGGACATGGAACAAAAATTTTTCCTCAGTGGGACATTTAGTCGGGCCTTTTTTTCAGTTAAAAACTGAGCAAATGGAAATTATAAGTAACCAGACATCAAGTTGCTATTTTAAGAATTCATGACAGTATTCATTCTTAATTACTAAATGAAGTGCTAGGAGAATCAAAATAAAAACATAGTTTGTGGTTTTACAAGCCTTTTGATGCTGGACAAAATTTTTACAACATAATTAGAAAGAAAGTTAAGGCAATTTTCAAGTTAATTAAAAATATGACTATTAATTAATAGGAAAGTCAGCTGCTTGTTTTATTCACCGGTTTTTGTCACAAATAATGCTTAGTTTCTTTACTTTTGAAGGAAAACTGTGCAATGCATATATTAAAAAATGGTGTCCAAATATGGAGGAAAGTTCGGTTTGGAATTTATGCGAAGATTTCCCTTTCATGTCTTTAATGAATGCTCAGTGTATTATAATTAGATAATGCCAGAAGGAGAAGAGATCTGCAGACTAACTGGGTGGGGTTATTATAAAAACTGTTCAGTATATCAATTGCTCTGCATGATCTCCTGGATCTACAAGAATGGTAATTATTAGTTGTTGGCTTTGCTCAGATTTTGATCAAACTGTGTATTGGAAACTGAAGCTGGACGTAATGATGCAACAACAGCAGAGGAAAAGTTTTAGGTTAAGAAACTCGTAAAAAGAAATTTTATGTTTCTGAATAAAACGAAGGCAATTAATGCTCCTTTAACAGAGAAAAACTTTGAAAAAAGGCTTGTATATATATACACTAATTTCTAAAGTCAGAAATTTTCTTTATCATATACCTATAGAGATGTTAAAATTGACAAAGGAATTATGTCCCAGACTATTTAAACCCATTTTCATAATTTTAAAGCTTTCATTTTTAACACGTTGACGGACACTTGCGTCTATAGCCGTCAAGGCGAAGTTCACTATGAGGCATAACGACAATAGCCGTCTAAAACGAAATGGTCGTTTTTAGACACTGCGGCTATAGTGGCACAAATGTGCATTTACCAGAGTACAAGTAGAAGCCTAGTGTCATGCTTTGGAAATAATCAAAAAAGTTTTGAATAAATCAAAATTAAATTTATTTAAGCAGAAAAAGTATAACTATACTTCTAATATTCTAAAAATTATTCTGAACGTTGACCGATTGGTTAGGGCACTGATCGTTGGTATCGGAGTTCGTGGGTTCGAATCCCACTATGGTATGGATGTTAGTAGCCGTTCGAATCAACTTTAAGCAGTAGTTCCCGGTCTCATTAGCCCTCGTGAGCAAAACCTTAGACCGTAGCGCTCCAAACCAAAACAACAAAAAAAAATCTAAAAATTATAAAAAACATATAGCGTTAATTTTCGAACTTCACTTGCTCCTACTGTCCGTCGTCAATGTGTTAATATGTTTAATTTAGGTCGTTGTAGTCAATTTTTATATCAAGAAGGCTAATTAGATCCGGACTTACTGCTTAAAACCGATTTTGAACGACCACAAATCTCCATGCCAGCAGATTTAGATGGAAAACTTTCATTCATAAACCATACAAAAAAATGTAGAAGACTGTTACTTGTGCATAAAAAATATTTAGATGAATTAATCCTGTTGTGCAAACAAAAATATGTA
Organism: Pardosa pseudoannulata; assembly: GCA_032207245.1. NCBI lineage: Eukaryota > Metazoa > Arthropoda > Arachnida > Araneae > Lycosidae > Pardosa > Pardosa pseudoannulata. Next base: position 91,426,710 of record CM063503.1, on the reverse strand, counting down.
TTTTGAGGAATATGCGAGTTAATACAATTTATCCTTTTTATCCATAAAAAAAACTTTATTTAAATTAATAAATTCTTTCGTAAAAATAATGACATTCTCTGGTGTGAAAATATTAGGTCGTCTTAATAAAAAATCAACAGAAATTAATTTCTGTTCGGAATATATTAAGGATTACAAATGAGATTAAAATTTTACCAAGAACTTTTTTTCTACCGTACATTTACCACGGGATCATCGCTTTTAGAAATCTACGAGTTTCTTTAAAAAAAAAAAAAAAAATGAATTTTTTTCTTTAATCATGCTTGGTTTCCCGCTAAAAAGTATTATTTCCTCCTTACTTTAAGGTGTTTCTGTTCAGATTTACTATCCAGTAAAAAAATCTGACTGTTAGATTTCTAACAGAAACGGATATATAGACGTCTTATGCTCATTACTACATCTAAGATTTCGTAACGAAGTAACAAGAGAATGTCATAATTTAAGCATAATAAAATGCTGGCATCTAATTGTGTGTGAATCATTTATAAA
>CM063503.1:91373682-91421182 GCA_032207245.1 Pardosa pseudoannulata | reverse complement strand
AGTCGACCAAAATTTGTAAACAATCTAATAATAAAAGAGTTTTTTACAGTTTTAAATTCAATTCCTATCTACTAGCATAATTACAAAGTAAATGAAAATATATTTGTTATATTTTTAGTCATATTTAAATTGTATACCTTTTAATACAAGAATACCCAAGAATGCTATTATAAAAATATTCACAAAGCAAACTGACACCGCCATTGCTTCACTAGTGAAAATAGTACAAACACTTCTTAATATCAACATTATTATTATTATCTGAATATCAGACTGGATTAATATTGATATTTTATTAAATTAAAATTCTTAAATATATTTTTTCATGTACATACTTACATTTTCAGTCAATCAAGCATACATAAATTTCTTCTGTTTGAGGTTTTAAGGTCTATTGGCTGTATGAAAATATATTTTATGATTGTAAAAATAAAATTACAACTGATAAATGCAGCTGCCAATTACAGCTGATAAAATTCAGAATAATTTTCTACATAGCGCGCGAGAAAGAGAAGCAGCTCTAAAGTATTTGCGACGCTCTCCAATAGATGGCGCTAGAATATAAATAAGTTCCATTATCCGAGACATAAATCGCGGAGAAGTTCTTGACAAGTTAGTCACGAATGAGTACAAAACTGGAAGTTTCTTTTTCTCTGATGCTCTATTTATTTCCTTCATAATTCTTTGGGTTAAATGATATAAATTTCGTGATCTTTCTCATGCTGATTGATCGGTCTTCTACCTCGGGTAATAAAACTATACATTTTTCAGCGGAATTCCCTTTCATTTTCTAACCAGAACTTTCTTTTTTGGGGAACACAATTTCACGTGTGACTAGCAAACTTCATACAATTTATGCAATAAACAGATAAAAAGTAATTATTTACTAAATTTAAGAAACATCTATTTAATATTATTAGTATTTTAGGAGTCATATTTTAAATTTTTAAAATGATAACTTATACTTAGAATTTTTTCACTTCTATTATTTGTTATGACAATAGAATATTATAAATGTAAATGTAAGGCTATTTCCTTTGTTTAATCAAGGTGTGCCAGCTGGCTAAATTTAGTTTTGTTAAGAGCACTTAAAGCATATTTTTCTACACTTGGGCTAATTTAAAACCGGCTTTCTGCTTAATGTCGAATTTGAATGGCTGAAACAACATTTCTAGAACGCAATGAGAAAGAAAATAAATATTTAAGCTTATTGAAAACATTAATTTATAGAATTAAGTACTATTTATTTTTTTCCTTTTGAATATCTATTCCCAAAATAGGTTTTAAAATAAGATTTTAAGAAGCTTATTATTTCTACCCGTAGTCGAGAAGTAAATTTACATGAGCGATAAATAAAAAAAAAAATCTGATATAGTCCATGATATGATTTAGCAAATTCAAATGTTTCTACTTTAATGATGTGAAGTTTGATTGGTTTGACTTGAGACAAAATTTTGCTTCTTGACTTATTAATTAAAAACATACTCCATAGAGGTGATATCCAAAGTTATTAAATACGAAACCAAAACTTTATGGTTTCAAATTAACTCTTTTAGGTCTGCTAGTGGTGTTTACCACTTTCATGTGTATTCTTTATAAAAAAGGGGCACAAACAGCATTGCACAAAATTTTATAGTTTCAAATTAACTCTTTTAGGTCTGCTAGTGGTGTTTACCACTTTCATGTGTATTCTTTATAAAAAAGGGGCACAAACAGCATTGCACAAAATTTTATAGTTTCAAATTAACTCTTTTAGGTTCTGCTGGTGGCGTTTACCACCTTCTTATGTATTCTTTATAAAAAAGGGGCACAAACAGCATTGCACAAAATTTGCGGGTTTCAAATTAACTCTTTTAGGTTCTGCTGGTGGTGTTTACCACCTTCTAATGTATTCTTTATAAAAAAAAGGAGAGCAAACAGCATTGCACAAAATTTGCTGGCTTCAAATTAACTCTTTTAAGTCCTGCTATTTGTGTTTACCCCCTTCAAATGAATTCTTTATTAAAATGGATGCAAACAGCATTGCAAACGCGAGACTTTTGGAGGAATTTGATGCATAAAAATATAAAGTACCTATCAATTTGCTTAACACAAATTAAAAATAGTTATAAAAAATTCAAAGAGCAATAAATATTAGTAATATGATAATGTGTTTATATTTTTATAAGTTATTATCTTGAAACCTTATGGTGGAATTTACCACAACTTTCTAATTTCAATAACTCAATGGGGCATCATAATATATTGTAGATTTATTGTCTATGAGTTTGAAAAATTTGCTGTTAAAATTATTACCATGTGAGAAATACGCATAAAGTAACGTTAAAATCATTAAACAAGTACATTAAACGTATTGTTACTCCTAACAGAATATCTGTAGTATTAACGGAATTAAATTAAAAAATAAATTTATATTTAGCTGAAAGCTATACAATATCACTCCACACATTTATGCATAAAATAACATGCGTGTTTATTTAAACATGTATTTACAAACATTCAAATAATGTATATTTAAAAGTGTATGCCTGTATGTGTGTATAATCCTATATATGTGTGTAGTAAAGCTAATGTAAATCTACACATTGGAGCATAAAAAATTGGGTAGATTTCCTTTATAGAGAAATATATCAATGCAGTACCTGATTACAATACACGTATCTCTAATAATTCGTAAATGGTTTCGAATAAATCTATAAGTAAGCAAGACTCCATTATAAGAGATTCTATGCATTTATACATAAATTGCACGTGTAAATATATAAGAATGTCTTAACACTCATATACATATTCCATATTTACAAATTCATGCTTATGCGTAGAATCATTAATGTGAATCTTCAAAAGGGAACTAAAAATTAGCGAGTGGTTCTTTTTACAAAGAAAGATACTATTTCACAATATTACTACTCCGAAGTAAAAACCTTTTTTCAGATCATTGTAATTAATTCGTTAATGATTCGTAAATGATAAATAAAAGGAGTAAGTAAGTTAACTGTTTCAACGGTCTTTAAAAAATAAGTAGATAAACATCTTATCTATAAAAATAACTAATATTTTAAATTGGACTATTTTGAAGTATATCTTAAACTTATACATTGCTATTTAACGAATTCAACCCATTTTTAATTTTACTTTTCAAAATAAAGCCTATTTTCTTGATACTATGTCAATAGTTTAACGCCAAATGAGTCTGAAGAAAATGAAATAGGTTAAATTCAAAGAATATTTTATTAAATTAGGCACGTATGATTAAATAACAATGGGCTGTAATTTACCGGATGAATCAATAAAACAGCTCCCTGTACTCATGACAATGTGCTAATCCAGTCTTCAATAAATCAAATGAACCAACGTTGAGAAGTGGCAGGCCAGATTGATATATGATGCTTAATAATATTATTAAGCGGAATCGATTAGACTTAAGTGTGATTTGTCGTATTATAATAGTTGGATATATCTCTTTATATGTAACTTGTAGGACTTGGTAAATTGTAAATTAGTTGCGTGCGTTAACACCTATGCGGCGCTTAAAATACTTTTCTTAAATAATGGTATTAAACGATTATTGCTGTTTTTAGAAACTTGCACGTATTTCGCTAAGGGCTATAAGGAGTAAATAAAATTTCTAATTTTTTTGTGACATACTATATTATTTCAATCAGTTCAATTATTCCGTTAAAGAATGTAAAACTTTTATAAATAAATATTTTAATTATTTTATCATTCAGGATTCAGAAATGAAATAGATAAAATATACTAGTCAGAAGAAATTTCATAAATGGCTCCTTCTGAATGTAAAAAAAAAAAAAATTCAAGAAAACAATATATATATATATAACCCATAATTATTTATGCTATTATTAAATTAAAATAAAATTACTAATTTAAAATAAAAACTATATTAAGGTTAATTTTTGCGTGTCAAAACTAGAGCTGGATGATATCGTTTACCAAATATCAATATATTAATATGTTCTAATATATATCACTTTATTATAGAATTGCAAATATAAGTGTGTTCTGTGTAAAATAATACAAACACGCATACATCAATGTGTGCCTTAGTTATCTAGAAAACCAAAAATTCAATTTCTTAATATGAATACATGAATTTAAATTTTAACATACTGCTTTAAAAAAGAAAATCACCTAACATATTATTGCTGTTCTTCGGTAAAAAAAAGATTTGTGGACGAGTCAAAAACATATTATTGCTGTTCTTCGGTAAAAAAAAAAAAAAAAAAAAAAAAAAAAAAAAGATTTGTGGACGAGTTAAAAAAGAAAAGGGGAGAGAAAAGATATAAAACTTTCTAACTACATTCAAAATTCATTTGTATATTTTTTATTTGAAGCGGAAGATGGTTTTTAAAAACTTTTTGGGGGGTGGGGAGGAATCTGTTTACGCATATACATTTGTCGAAGATGTCAATTTTGACAGCTTTGACTTAAATAGTAAATGAAGGTAATTAAATATAAAGCAAAACACTTACAAGTTAAACATTTTTAGACAAACAAATTTTTCACTATTTATTCTTTCCTCATACGCGTTCAAAACAAAATCTTGATTGGCAAAACTATACCATACCTATATGGAACGTTAGTCAAAGTGCAAAATAACCCCAATTTTGCTGGAGGACAGTAGGTCGCAAAATATTCCTGTATAGGCCTTGACTTGCTCAAACTTGCTATAGACGGCGTTTTTCGTAATGGGGAGGGGAAGTTACTTTTCGAACTTACCCTTCGGCTTTTTTCATACCGAATGAATTTTGAACAGTCTGTAATGGAGTCATATCATATGTGGTAAGTATTACTTTTTTTCTCAAAATACAAATACATCAGAGCCAACTTCTGTAAGCAAACTCAGGCTTGCATCGTGGACTGTCTTTTCACCAACTTTCTACGACTTGAGGATTTGTTTTTGAAAAATAATAGCTTCTGTGATCCTAAATTTAACCCTCATCATTATTGTTATTATTTTCTACATTATTAAATAACGGTATACAAAATAAAATTTCATCCAACTATAAAACTTTACATTTGCGTGTATTTTATTCATGGAAATTCAAAACATCTAATACTTTTGACCATTTAGTGTTTATTTATTAAAGTAAGAAGAGTAAGAATAGAGGTCAACATGTACGATTCCAAAATCTAATAAAGAAAGAAAACAAACAGCTGTTTCGAAACTCAAGATTTTTCATTATAACAAGTAATTTGCAGAAGCTGGAAGATGCACACTAGATGTGGCCAACATTACTATCAGGAAGTACAACACACAACCAAATATTCTTCGGGAATCAATTCCAAGACCAGATCTTTACAATAATATTCTGCAATTCTGAGCTGATGTTTTAGAAAGATAATTGCTCTTATTATCCTAATCTAAATTATCACTATTATCATTATTCTGCTTTCTATATATCATCAAATAACGGTATACAAAACTAGAATTAGATTTTTTTCAAAAGATAGAACCGCATATTTGCCTTGATTTTTTTTTCACGGGAGTCCAGAATATCTAATATCTTTGATCATTTTTTTTTATTTTTTTTTTTTAACATACGAATAAGAAGCAATAGTAAAAGGGTTAAACCAACATGTGAAATTCCCAAATCAATTAAAGAAAGCAAGAAGGCAGCTGTTTCGAAGCTTAAGACAGGTTTCCTTCATAGCGAGATACATACAAAAGCTACAAGGATAAACTAAATGTTTTTTTTTTTTTTTTTTTTTTTTTTTTTTTCCTGAGGTAGTTAAGCTTCGAAACAGCTGTCTGTTTGGCTTTCTTCGTTTGATTTGTGAATTTCTCACATTTATCTCTACTATTGTACAAAGGTTTCTAGTTCAATTTCTGGGAGAAGGATTATTATTTTTTGGCATTCTGGTATATTAAGTCATTTGCATTTCTTAAGACGTAAAAAAAAGCAGAAATCCCAATAAAAAGATAGTTTATAGTAAATTATATATTCATTGTTATCAGTAATATAACTACAACATATAGCCTATATGACAAGTAATAACCATTTCACGAGAATTTCAATCAAAATTTTCCCATAATAATCATTTTGAGTGAAATCAATATATTTTTCATGTGGTTTTTTTTTTAAATTAAGTTCTTCATTTTATTCTAAAGGTCATTCAATTGAGAAAAAAGGTCAAATATTTAGAGGTTTTAGAATCTCGGGTTGTTACTCTTCTTTTGTTCAAATGTTTTCTGTTGTATTGTAAATGTAATTTTGAGCTTTATTAATCTCTTATAAAGCATAGAAAAAATAAAAAAAATATAAAATTTCACGTTGTTTTTAAACTGAAATCTTTTAGAAGTACGTGTAAGTGCATACAACTTTATATAAGAGCAAAATGAGCATGCAAAAGTATATTTTACTTTCTTCTTTCTACCTTTTATGTTCATTTTACTTTCTGCGTAAAGTTTCCGTAAATAGTCATAGTAGTTATAAATAAACAGCAGTCATTTCTTATGACAAAGCTGGCAAAGCGGTTAGACGTTAGGTCACAAACTAATATAAGTCGATAAAAGTTTAAAGATAAATTAAAGCAAATATTTTTACTCGCCTAGGATGGTAAGAATTTAGTAATAGCAATGCATTAATTAATCCCCTTGAAGAGAATGCTGTACCCTGCTTAAACCTGGGACACGCTAATTGTAGAAAATTCTCGGGAAATAAATTACACTTGTCGCTAAACCCCATCTAGATGATTGTTCTTTTCAAAGATTGATGAAGCAGAAACGCCTACAAGAGTGTACGAGCTACAAGGTAAATTATCCTAGGTTATTAAAGCAAATTTGCGAAGAATATAGCGCTATGTGGCGTCAATTTGTGCTGATCACCATTCTTTTAATTCATTTGTAAGCACCATTGTTCGGACGAATTCTAAAGAGCTAATGGGTTAAGGTTTCGACTGTTAATGATTTCGTAGAGTTATTGCTGTTAAATGTCACAGAAAATGTACATTTGGACGTAATTTGGAAATGCTTTTACTCAAACACTTAAAAAAAAAGTCTGCTAGATATCAAACACCATTCGTGGTACAAGCAAAATAATTACATCAAGAAGCGTTTGGAGATTTCTTTAATGATTTAAGTGTAAGAATAGATTATGCTCCCTTGCTGTTAAGTATCTGCCATTGGAAAGGTTTTGGGAGGATCTCAATCCAAGAATATAGTTTTACTTATTCTGACATCTGAAGTTCAAATTCAATAGCGATGGTTAAAATATGTCTACCAATTAATTATACATTCTTGCTTAAGAGAAAATATGTAAACACTATGCATTTTCTTAGAAATCATGGGATACCTTATATACAAAATTAGCGTGCTTTCCTGTGCTTTTCTTTCTTTTTAAAATGTTTTTTAAAATATACAATTTTTGAAAATTGCAATATATAAACCAAAGTCGCTTAAGATCAGTAGTAACTTTACTGTTTTTTCTCAGTTTCTTTGACTAATTTATAATAGAAAACTTCAGATTTCAGTTCCTTTTGCACGTACCGTCTAAACAACAATAACATTAATGCTCTGTCACTATGCGAACTTTCTTTTCCTAGTTTTAAGAAATGAGTCATTCAATATAATAAGCATATTTTCCTTACTTTTCAATAAGATTTGACACAGAGATTTAATACAGATACATATAAAATTCTTCTTTTGATTTATTTCAATATGTCAACATATAATTCTAGTTTTCTAAGGAAAAAAATATTCAATTTAAAAAAATATAAATAAAACAAGTAACTGACAATTTCATATGAAAATGGAAGCTACTTTTAAAAATCTTAATCAAGTAATAAAGAGAAAGAATAGTTTTAAATGCAACTTCAAGAAAATTTAAGATTTTAAGATAAGATTTCGCTAATCCTTCAAAAATAGTATGTTACTAATTTTTAAAACTAGAAACGGCTTATCACACGTCAACCTGTACATGTTGAAAAAGTGACAGATTCAGTATATGATTTTTTTCCCTATAGAATTATGCCCGAAATTATCGTGTAATGATTGCATATGATCAACAAGCCTTGAGTAAAATTCTTGCTAAAGACTCTCAAATGTAATCAAACTAGGACGATTCACTCTAGAATAAAAATGAGGAAACCTTGAAAAATAATTTTTCAAAATTACAATTAAAGGGGAGAGTTCAGACATTAAATTAGAATTATTAATAAAATTATGCTTGGAAATTTACATTTTTGCTATTTATTAATTCCTGGGGGTAGAGCTGAAACTTCACAAATCGATAGGCTCTTTAAATTTGTAGGCTAGGAGATCATTATGAAGATAAGCTATCGAAAGATAAATTACATATTTTTCAAATACATTTTTGTGACAGGGGGTGCAAGCATGTATTTTGCCACAGGTGCCAAAGAACCTAGTGATGAACGATGGACAAATGGTTAGGGTTCTGGAATTCGGAATCTGAGTTTATGGGTCCGAATCCCACTGGTCCATGGATGTTCGTAGCCGTTCGGAATCGGCTTTAAACTATAGGTCCCGGTCTCATTATCCCTCGTGTTGCAAAAAGTAGACCGTAGCACTCCAACCCAAAACCAAACCAAAGGTCCTAGTTCTGGCCCTAGCAAAAAAAGTTTCAAACAATTAAACTTCTTATTATGCTTCTACTTAACCCTTTAACGGACAGTGGTTTCGTAGCAAAACCACCTATTAAACATCTTTTTTTTTTAAACTTTACTTTTTGGATTACTTTACTTTATCTTTATATAATTATTTACGGCTCCAATCTCATACATCTGTGATATATGGAAGCCAATGATGTAGAATCAAGAGCTTTTGCAATTAAAAAAAACTTTTTGGAGACATGGATGAGTTTTTGATTATATATATATATATATATATATATATATATATATATATATATATATATATATGTATGTATGTATGTATATGTATATATATATATATGTATATGTATTATATATATTTATATATACATATTATACATTTTATATATTAAAAATACATTATATATTTTATATATCTTACATATTTTATACATTTCATATATACATATTATACACTTTATACATATTATATTTTAGATATTTTAAATATATAACAGATGATAGTTCTACGTTTAACTTATTTATTTCTTCTTCTATTGAAATATATGTATTTAAATTTTCTGTACTTGAGAAGTCAGATTCAATTTATCTTACTTATGACCTCAAATATAAGTATCTGTACAAATAACACTTTTAAGTTGTTAAGCTATTTATTTATTATACCAGTTTAAGAATTATCATTTATTGTTCTTCCAGTATAGCTAAACTTTTAAAAAGGCATAATGTTCAAGCTGTACAAGGGTAGGGGTTAGTCAGTTAAACCACTTCTCAAACCCTAATTTGGTATCCTCTAAGGCAAACCCTTTTAAGGAATGTAAAAAACTTTTATATATTTTACATATACAAGGCTTATAGATAGCATTTATAAACAAATTACATTAAATTCCCATGAATTTATTTTGGTGACCTTTAAAGGGTTAAACCAAAATAATTGGTTAAAAAATTTTCACTAGCAGACTTGCAAATTTGAATATATATTCGTCTAGGAAAAGAATCGTAAGCTGATTTTGATCAGAAAATGAATCGTAACTTTTAAAAAAAAACTGTTTTTGCTGAACGTTGTTAATATTATTCAGTACACGAGAAAGCCGCGTATTCGTTATCTGGGGAAAAAAATCGTAAACTGAATTTGATAATACATCGTAAAAATGAAAAACTATTTTTGTTGAACATTGTTACATGCAAGGAAAGTGAAGAAATATATGCGCTGTCATTTTATGAAACGATTTATAAACTATTATCAAACTTATTATCAGCATTGAACAGTTTATTATTTTAATTGCAAAACATTTACAAGACGTAAGGATAGGATTCTTAGTTTAAAAGCGGAAATTTGGTTTGGAGCGCTACTGATTTGCTACGTGAGGGCTAACGAAACCTGGATGTACTGTTTAAAGCCCACTCCGAACAGCTACGAACATCCATGTCAGCAATGGGATTCGAACCCACCAACTCCGGTACAGCAGATCAGCCCTCTGCAATTCAGCCATCGCTCGGCTTAAATGCGGGGGGGGGGGCAACGGAAAGTAATTACAATCGAATGGAATCAAACAGAAAATAGTACTAGTAAATTATATCAATATCCATCTAATTTTTATTTCCGAAATCCATTTACTTTAATACACATCAACCAGTACATGTTGAAAAAAGAACAGATTTAGCTTACGATTCTTTCTTCCTGATGAAGAATACGCGGATTTATCACGTGATAGCCAAAAATTTTGAACGATTAAAAAAGCCTTTTCCCACTTGAACCTGAACCAAAATAAATCTGTTGATTTTTTTTTTTTTTTTTTTTTTTTTTTATATCACACAAGAAATCTGCACAATCTTCGTTGGAAAAAGAAACTGTGAACTGAACCCGTTACTTTTTCTAATGCTTGACGTGTAAGAAGGCGTTTAGTTCACAAACTGGTTAGAAGCTAGTAAAAATAGCTCACAATTTTTTTCATCCCTGGTTGATGAATTGACAGATTTAAGTGAAAATCGGCTTAAAGAGACATGAACAACTTATCAAAACAGAACATAGTGCTTATCGATTATGTATGTCAGCGGTAATTGCAATAAACGGAAAACATGGGCAAGATTTCTTTGGTGACAGAGATTAAAGTACTCTAAAATTAATAACCAGCGAGTTGAAATTCCAATCAGAGAGAAAAATCTTTAACCTCAGTATTAGGCAGCATTATGAATGATAACAGATGTTCAACAAGAAATTGATTGTAGATCAACAAAATAAGCAGCTGGCGTTGAAATCGGCAGCCGTTGCTTTTAAAAAATAAAGTGAATGCATCCATTGAAAATTATAAAGCTTGTCTAATTCCAGCCTTTTTTTGGAGGTAATTCAAGTAATAGCTCTAGTTTTCTATTATCGTGTAGTGTGGAAAACAAACTTTATTAAGAAAATAAAGTTTAATAAAAGATAATAAAAGAGATCATGACATCATTCACACTGTCTCATAAAAAAATTGTGTTTCAGATAGTGACTGTTTTGTAAAAATGGTTATGCATTGTTAGGGTGATACCATTAAACCATTACATTTCACGAAGCTGAGTATATCTGTATATTGTATCAGTACACATTATCCCTTATATAATAATAGCCTAAGTTATCTGTCCGTCTGTCCTAGAATTTATGAAGCGGTTGGACCTGGAATGGATAGGGGCATCCATATTGGATCTTGATGAGTTAGGGTTCGCAAAATTCAAGGCGAGTCTTAAAAACGTTCGAAATCCACCCCTTTCCTCTTTTCGAAATTACAATTAAAGGGGGGAGTTCAGACAATAAATTAGAATTATTAATAAAATTAGGAGTGGGAATTTATATTTTTGTTATTTATTAATCCTGGGGGGGATAGAGCTGAAACTTCGAAAATATAAATATAATCGATAGGCGCTTTAAATTTATAGATTAGGAGATCATTATGAAAATATGCTATCGAAAGATAAATTACATATTTTTCAAATACATTTTTGTGACAGGGGGCGCTAGCATGTATTTTGTCACGGGTGCCAAAGGACTTAGTGCCGACGATGACGGAATGGTTAGGGTGCTGGCCTTCGGAACCGGAGTTCGTGGGTTCAAATCCGACTATGGCATGAATGTTCGTAGCCTTTCGGAATCGACTTTAAGCAGTAGGTCCCGGTCTCATTAGCCCTCGTGTTGCAAAAAGTAGACCGTAGCTCTCCAAAACCAAAAACCAAAACCTCTTTTCGAACTTTTAATGTCATTATATCAAGTGTTATTTTCCCCGATTAAGAGCAGGAAAGGAAATTTATCAATTTATCACATAATAAATAGGTAAAAAAAATTTCTAGCATTATGACGTCATCCCTTTAATCATCTGATTTAATCACTTCTTATTTTAAATTAATAAAATATCGTCTGCATTATTTTTATACGTTTCATCATTCAACTTAGATATTACGTAAATAATTTTCTTTTATATTTGGCTTAAATAATACGTTAGGTATATATGTGATAATTTTAAGTTTAATTATTGATTATTTTTTGTTGCGATGAAAATTTTATCACCGGTATTAACAAATTCTTTTCATAAAAATCTATGAGTCTACTTCAAAAACTAATAGATTTCCAGCTTTTAAGTTATATAACTTTGAAAATTAAGAAGTTTGTTCATTTGTGTGTTTGTTTTTTATACATAACCACACTGTTTGACTTAATTCAATGTGATTCTAAATTGCATTAACAGTATCTTTAGAGATACTGTTAGAGATACTGTTCAGAGACTTTAGAGGAGTATGAAGATAATCATTATTGAGCGTGTTCCAGATAATTTTCAGCAAAAAGACAAACCATTTTTTTTATCTATCTCATAGGGTACTTTACAATTCTGGATAATTAAAAATTTTACTAATCCCGTCATATGACGGGCTGTATGCTAGTTTCTGTATAATAGCATTTGCGGACTGTAGTGAGTCGTGTATCATACACTAGTTTCAGACAGTCATCATATTATTTTTTCATTAGCACGTACAAAAAAAAATTAGATAAAGATAAATTTTATTGAAAATGAATTTTAGGGAAAGAAATACACTCCTTCCCTGCAAATCAAATCATGAAATAAATAATCACTTAATTTTAGTTAAATACATACAAATCCTTACAAAAAATACTTTATCACACACACACACACACACACCACACACAATATATATATATGTGTGTGTGTGTGTGTGTGTGTGTGTGTGTGTGTGTAAGGAAAATTCTCAGGGTTTTTCAAAACTTAAATCAAGGGCTGAAAATTCAGGCGTCATTTTGCATTCCCGTTTTTAACCCATAACCTAAATTGACCACTGGGTCTACAGTTTACGCCCTCAGAGAAGGGGCCTGACCAATTATAACCCTACATGGCCCAAGTGGACAATTTAAGAAATTTACAAATAAAAAGGAAATATACGCTGTCGGAGGCAGATTTTTCTACAAATATTTTCCCACGGATATTGACCGAGGTGTTACGTGTCTTGTACATAGAACTTCATGCTAACTGACCCTTCAGTTTGTCCTGTCCGTATGATGAAGTGAGAACCCGTCCACCAACGTTATCTTAATAAAGGTCTTTAGCTAAAACGGTATCATTTTTATGACCATGACTGCAACCACCCATCGATATGTCCGTCTCATTATATATATATATACCTATTAAAAATACCATTCTTTACCTAAATGATAAAATCATGTTTGTTAACTCTTATAATTTCCTCTAACAGTGTCCAAATAAGGAAACCCACTTTAACTTCACTAAGAAAAAGTTTGTCATAGGTCTTCTGGGCATAGAGAATGCAGTTTATCCGAAAATCCCCTATGAATATTCATCCCTGCCGCAGAGTGTCTATTTACCCGCCCACCAACGTTATCTTAATAAAGGTCTTTAGCTAAAACGGTATCATTTTTATGACCATGACTGCAACCACCCATCGATAAGTCCGTTTCATTATATATATATATATATATATATATATATATATATATATATATATATATATATATATATATATATATATATATATATATATATATATATATATATATATATATATATATATATATAAAATATACCGCTTACCTAAATGATAAAATCATGTTTGTTAGCTCTTATAATTTCCTCTAACAGTGTCCAAATAAGGAAACCCACTTTAACTCTGCTGAGAAAAAGTTTGTCATAGGTCTTCTGGGCATAGAGAATGCAGTTTATTCGAAAGTTCCCTATAAATATTCACCCATGCCACAGAGTATCTATTTACCCGCCCACCAACGTTATCTTAATAAAGGTCTTTAGCTAAAACGGTATCATTTTTATGACCATGACTGCAACCACCCATCGATAAGTCCGTCTCATTATATATATATATATATATATATATATATATATATATATATACCTATTAAAAATACCATTCTTTACCTAAATGATAAAATCATGTTTGTTAGCTCTTATAATTTCCTCTAACAGTGTCCAAATAAGGAATCCCACTTTAACTCCGCTGAGAAAAAGTTTGTCATAGGTCTTCTATGCATAGAGAATGCAGTTTATTCGAAAATTCCCTATGAATATTCACCCATGCCACAGAGTATCTATTTATCGTAGCAACTGCTCCTTAAACTAAGTTTTAAGAACATAATAGATAGCAGGCCTGAAGACGGCGAATGCAAACTCATTCATAATGAGAGGACGCATCAGTGTAGGCATCGTTCAGGAGCAAATTCATAGTTTATTAATAATACAGCAGCAAAGAGGGATGGGCTGATCAGCTGGGGGAATCAAGTGGAGCGGATTCAGCTATCTAAAAACTGGGCGGGAAAGCCTGATTTCATAAGCACCTGATTTAAACCCGCATTGTATAACATTATATTGTTTTTGAGACGTGTCTTGGCTTTCTTTTCCCCCTTAAGTATCGTGTTTGCACTTCGTTCTGGTATATTGTAACTATGTAACGAAAATAAGCCTATGAATATTTAGGAAAAGTATTTAGGGCTCATTTTTCATGGTAAAATGAATAAAGATGTATATATGAATTCTAAAATATTACATTTTAAGCTGTGCTCTGGTTAAATCCTCGTAAACATGATGTTAACAGGAGTAAAAAAGAATTTGGGAGGGGTCAACCGATAGAAAAGCAAAGAAAATAGTTAAAAAATTCCTTCCTTTTTATCCTACATTCTATTTCCCAAGCCTGCCGGTTCTGATTGCATATCATCTTCTCTCGTTTTTTACGCAATTACAGATCTTAAAAAGCAACAATACCATTTAAATGTTTAAAACGCAATAATTTAG
Organism: Pardosa pseudoannulata; assembly: GCA_032207245.1. Classification (NCBI taxonomy): domain Eukaryota; kingdom Metazoa; phylum Arthropoda; class Arachnida; order Araneae; family Lycosidae; genus Pardosa; species Pardosa pseudoannulata. The sequence continues at coordinate 91,406,291 of CM063503.1, read as the reverse complement.
TTCCCTATTTTAATACAAATATTTTACTTTAAGTTGTTTTTTAATTTAGGTAAATGATCCAATCTTTTACCTGTGCTTTTGATTACTCCACGGGATTCTGGTTGCAAAATATCACCTACCAATTCATACACAATTGTATATCTCATAAAGCAGAATTATGATTTAAATGTGAAACACGCTATACTTTAACAATTCTTTTCATATGAATATATTACTATACATTCTTTTAATCCATGTAGATGTAGAGGTGTTTTAATGCAAATGACAAAAGTTGTAATTTTGTTTGTCATGCTTTCCCCGTGAGAAAACGTAGATATTTTGCAACTTGACTATCATCTCATTAAGGCATGACATATTTACCGATGATTTTGATTTTCATGCGTATAGACAAAGTATAAATTGAATGCAAAATTTAATTTAAGCCGCTGAATGACCAGTTGAGTACAGATAAATTATCAATAAACATTGTTTGTTTTACACGATTATATCATTAAAATGAATGGAAACAATCAACCAAAAATAGATAATAAATTAATTTTTCTTTATTCTAAATATACTCGTATGTACTGTTTCATATATTTCCGTACACGAGCAATAAATAAGTTTTTTTTTTTTTATGAATAGATCTCATTCAATCCTTAGATGTTGAATACAGATAAATTATCAATAAACATTGTTTGTTTTACACGATTATATCATTAAAATAAATGGAAACAATCAACCAAAAAATAGATCATAAATTAATTTTCCTTTATTCTAAATTTATATATGTACTGTTTCATATATTTCCATACACAAACAATAAATAAGTTTTTTGTTTTGATGAATAGATCTCATTCAATCCTTAGATGCTGCAGATATAGGTTTAAATGGTAACAAAAACATAATTTTCACTTTTCGATCCTAAACTGTTTGAATTATTTTGTACAAAATGACTGGGGTTCGCAGCTTATGTGCTATCACACGAATTACACCTCCATGTTTGAAAGGTTGCTCATCCCTGAATTAAATCAAACATATTTTAGTAGAAAACTTTGAAAAGGAGAGCGTTTAAGACATTTTTTAATTGAAGTGTCAGTGCTCCTAGAATAGTCCGTAAGTATTTCAAATGGACTCCGTAATAATCAACTGGATAAGAGCCCCCTACAGGGGCAATCAACCCAGATATTTGTGTGGGGCGTCAAATTTCAGAGCAGAATTTCGGATGAAAGTGTAAGAAAAATATTGATTTATTAAATACCCAATTAATCAAAATTTACATATTGATTTTTTCTGTTCCTAAAGGTTTTATAGTTCGGATTTGTACCGTTAGCTAAAAAATTTACAGTCCTGCAATTTAAAGAACTCCCTCTGCTTAGTGCTATCACACGAATTACACCTCCATTTTTGAAAGGTTGCTCATCCCTGAATTAAATCAAACATATTTTTGTAGAAAACTCTGAAAAGGAGAGCGTTTAAGACATTTTTTAATTGAAGTGTCAGTGCTCCTAGAATAGTCTGTAAGCATTTCAATTGTACTTCGCAATAAACAACTGGATAAGGGCCCCCCTACAGGGGCAATCAACCCAGATATTTGTGTGGGGCGTCAAATTTCAGAGCAGAATTTCGGCTAAGAGTGTAAGAAAACTATTGATTTATTAAGTACCCAATTAATCGAAATTTACATATTAATTTTTCTTTCCCTAAAGGTTTTATAGTTCGGATTTGTACTGTTAGCTAAAAGATTTACAATCCTGCAATTTAAAGAAGGTCCGCTGCTTAGTGCTATCATACGAATTACACCTTCATGTTTGAAAGGTTGCTCATCCCTGAATTAAATCAAACATATTTTAGTAGAAAACTCTGAAAAGGAGAGCGTTTAAGACATTTTTAACTGAAGTGTCAGTGCTCCTAAAATAGTCCGTTTTCGAAGTATCATTTCTTTTGTAAACTATTTTATATGTAAAAAATTAATTCCTCTTTGTTGTTAATGTAATTTCTGCCTGGTCATTTATTTATTTATTTATACAAATGCGAAGAAATTTGGCATCTAAAGTATTGGTCTATTTGCTAATATTTGGATACAATACAATGAAACCAAATCAATTAGTTTTTCCAGTTAATATAATACGTAAATATATTAAGTTTACATTAAAACATTGTGTTAAATTAAAAACTGTTTTCGAAGTATCATTTGCCACCGTTGCTATAAATGTAGGAAAGCAGAATTTGGAATTTAATAAATATAATGCTTATTTTGAAACAACTAATGAAAGAAAAATCAATCCGTAACATACTTCCTTGATGAAAGGGATTTTCGTAGCCTTTATCTCTCCAAATTTCAGTTTTCCGAGGGAAGATTCACACTACACCTCCCCCTCTCTCCTGATTACGGTATTGTTCCAATGGCATGATTTTCGATCGATTATTTAAATTATTTCAACACTTTTTGCAAAAACTTCGCACGCGATTAATCTTCAAAATGGGCTTAATTAGAAAGAAGAAACTGAAAAGTGCTGATCAAGATGTGGAAATGAGTTTGCACCCTAATTTTCAGATTATTTTCTCTAAATTTAGTAGCACTTGATTAATTAATGTACACTATTGAAGAAAATAATTTGTATCTAATTTAGGGAACCCCGTAAGATGCAGTACTTTGTACTTATATAGCATAGCCTTAATTAAGTTTAAACTAAATTTTGGAATTTTTCCGTTTTATAGAAGGTATATCTAAATTGTGAAGTATTTTTGATTGCAGTATTACAGCATTTACTTTAAGTCTATTACATCCGACAATTTTTTTTGCGTTTTTATGCTGAGTATCGTCGAAAAGAATGCACTAATGACGCTGGTTGCCGCAAACTTAAATGCTACATAAAGTAACACACAGTGTGTGTGTGTGTGTGTGTGTGTGTGTGTGTGTTACTTTATGTAGCATTTAAGTATCTTTTTAAAATAATGTTTTTTAAAGACATAAAAAACAAGTGTATGCTATATACATTCACTATATACTGCTATAACTGCTATATACTTATGAAACATGAATAAGTATAATAGATGCAAAAGTTCTTTTTATAATTATTATCACGTTCTTTAGTTGCGTGTTCTAATAATAATATACGCCTGGTTTAATGCAGCTTTCATGTAGACACTAGATACAGAAAAGTTCAAGATGTTGTAAAATCCATTTTTTTCCTTAATTTTTAAGGGTTGAAATTCCACTGAATGCAAGATAATTTAGAATACATATTATATATATATATATATATATATATATATATATATATATATGTGTGTGTGTGTGTGTGTGTGTGTGTGTGTGTGTAATATTAAAATCCCTTATTTACATATTTTAATATTAATTTAATAACTTTTGTTCATAAAGTAAGTAGTGGTTTTCACGGTAATTCTGATTTTTCCCTCCAGACAAGCTGTAGACTTAATTCAGCCCCTGTCTGTACTACTTTAACCAATAGTTAGAGCGTTATCTTTATACATGGGTATTTTTTATCACGTGATCAATTGTACTTAGGGATTATTCGTAGTCTTTTTAACTGAGAAATCCCTACTTGAAAAGTGTGTGTGTGCAGGATCACATTGTCTGGGTGCACGATGTTGTAAAAGTGCTTGCCTGTTGTATGGATTTCATGTATCTCACCAGAAATAAAATGTGTTGTGCTTTTGAATGAGTCTCGCCCATATTACATATATACACATATATATATATATATATATATGTGTGTGTGTGTGTATATATATGTATATATATATATATATATATATATATATATATATATATATATATATATATATATATATATATAGAGAGAGAGAGAGAGAGAGGGAGAGAGAGAGAAGGGAGAAATTTTTGGTCAGTTGCAAACAAGATTTAATTTTCTCATGTAATGTCTTTCGTAATATTTTGGTCTGAAACTGTGCCCCCACCCGAAATTTTTTTCTGGTTACCTCACTGCTTTTCCTTATTATGTGTATAATATGTGATTACTGGAAGATATAAAAAATATTTCGTGTATGATGTTAACCTTGAGTTTTTAGCCTTCATTTAAAAAAAAATCTGCTTTATACACAGTTAAATACGTCCATATATCTTATATGTATTCATATAAACATATATGTGTGTGTATGATTTACACATATTAAGCTTCAAATACAAAGAAAGTGGATAATTTCAAATGTTCCTGAAATTGATTACGAATTTGAATTGAAGAATGTAATCTTAGTTTCTCCTTGAAGCACTTCGTTTCGTTTGAAGGGCAGGAGCGGCAAATCTGTCGTTTAACCTTTGTGTGTCGCTGTACCGACACGTTGACAGCGTCGGTCCAACTGTCTTCCTTGGGCGCATCGTTAAAGTCTTCATGATAAGAATGAACTCCCAGATAAAAGCTCTATCGCACTTAGAGAAGGGAACTCGTTTCTGATAAACGCTAAGGGCTTCTCGCCGATGGGTGGTCTCTCTTGTTTAGCTATACTAAACAACAGATTTATTTTGAAAAAAAAAATAGATTTGTTAATGCCGAATTGTTCATGTGGTGACAACCATTTAATTGGGGGTAAATGTTTAATTGTTTATATGATTCTCATGGTAAGCAATTAAGATGCAATTGCACATAAAGAGAAGTTATGTATCTCTCAGTTATTTTACATGTAATGCGGCACTTACTGAGAACAAGTACAGTTCTAAGTATACAAAGCAATGGTTAACTATAAAAGTGGTGAAGTTGTTGATTTCATAAGTGATTCTAAGTAAAGAAAAATCTTCTGAACATCCTAGAAAATTTTCTGAAAAAGCACAGGCTATTAATTTAAAATAAAAACTACATTTAGGTTAATTTCTGGATGTGAAAACTAGAGCTAAATGATATCTGAATTTTAATATTGTGATTTATTATTTACCAAATGCCAATATATTAATATGTTTTAATATATATCATCTTTAATAATGCAAATATAAGTGTGTTTTGTATAAAATAATACAAACATGCATATATTAATGTGTGTGTTGGTTATCTAGAAAACAAAAATTCAATTTCTTAATCTGAATACTTAAATTTAAATTTTAACATATATCTTTTAAAAAAAAAATCAAATAACATATTATTACTGTTCTTCGGTTGAAATAAGATTTGCAGACGCGGCAGAGAGGTTAAAAGGGGAGGAAAGATATAATTGTCGGATTATCTTGAAAATTCTTTATATAATATATTTTTATTTGAAGAGGAAAATGGTTTAAAAAATTTCTTTTTAATTTTCAGAAAAATTCTTTTCAAATTTTCGGAAAAAAAATCTGCTTTTCATAATTTTCGGAACAAACTCTCACAAATTTTCGGTAAATTCGAACATTTTCGGATCAGATTCCCCCCTGATTGATTTCTAAATATATTAATTATTATGCTAAATTATAGAAAACAACAAAAACGAGACGATTGAGATGAAATTGCACATAAGGAGAAGTTTATCGTTTGGTATTTTGTACTTAATGTGGCACTTTTTGTAAACAAACGCAGTACTGAGTATGCGGAACAATGCTTAACAATAAAAATGGTGCCACTATTGAATTTCCAAATTTGTTAATTTTCTTGATGAACTATGGAACACAACGGAAACCTGTATGAATTCATTGAATTTCTATCGATTTGGATGCAGGTTAAAATAAAAGCATTTCTAGATTTTTTTTTATACGAGTAAAATATTTTAAAAAAATATTGGCACTACTAGGCAGACTATATGTGGCCAGTAACGTCAGAAAGAAAAAAAAAGAATTCAGTATCTATGGCCTACCAAGAAATAGTTTAACAGATCCAGTATTTTCCCATTGAATAAAGTGGCAAAAGTTTTGAGCCTTTTGTAACCGATAAGCTGTAGTTCATACGGACTACTTTAAAATTTCTCTCTTAATACTAATAAAAGGAATAGCACTTGAACGCGATGAAGCATCTTTTGTTTATCAGACCAATCAAAGGGGACCTTCGGGTTTATGAAATTCCCCAATCAGAAGATGCTGTACCTTTTGGCAGTGTTCCAATCTACTCTTCTTTGGGAGAAAGAACTGGATACAAATACATCAGACTGGAGTTTGCAGTCTTACATGGTTAAATAGTTATTTGGGAATCTTTTGTCCGATTTTTTTCTAAACAGAGTCTGAAAGGGTTTGGCAAGTTAAAAGTGCTTTAAAACGACTGTAAACAATGTTCCGAGAAATTTGCAGGTGAAAGCCTTTTCGATAACTTGTCGTAAATCCTCAGATATCATTGGATATATTACATATTGAAATGTGTATTTAAGTTGACATTATTTTTTAACCCTTTATACATCAAAGTTAAAATATAATCTTGATTCTGAGTGGTATTCATAAGGATAAATGCTATATATATTCGTGTATACCGCGAACTCTTTTTTCCTAAAATTTAAGACAAAAACTCAACTTGCGCTTTAGACACGGAATTGTTTTAGATGCTTCCTGTAATTACATAATAAGTCTAATCGAATCTAATTAAGGAAGAAAATAAAAAAGTAACTATCTTACTAAATAGAAATATTGCTGCACTGTATTTCAATCCTATTGCACTTCTTTTATATAACAGTTCTAGTAACATTAATTACTAAGTTTTAACGACGAACTTCCGACTTGAAAAATAGTTCCCATTTTTTGTTGCTTATTACCTTACTTTCATCTTAAATGCTGCAGTATAACTAGACGTCTTCTTGAGCTTACTCGCATGTATTCACAAAGCATCTTATCATAGAATAAAAAGAAATATAGATTATACAATCTTCGTTTAAGACCCTAAAATTAAAGGGTGTTTTAAGTTTTCAATTTCATCTTACCACGGTCATCTGAGAGTCACCGAAATCCACCCAATCAGTTAGGACGAATGGTTATAAGCATAAAGAACTTCGTTAAGAGTAGAGTCGTCTTTAAAATGACATTAACAGAGCATTAAAGCTTGATTCATTGGGTACATTAATCAAGCATTTAGTGTGCTATATTAATAATCACTTGTATTTAAATTTTACATCGGGTTATTTGAGAAATATTTCATGCCTCTCTTTTTTTTTTTTTTTTTTTTTTTTTTTTTTTTTTTGTGTGTGTGTGTGTGTGTGTGTGTAAAGAACAGGTTCTTTATACACTAGTAAATATATAGCTTAAAAGTTAAAAACATGGCTTAAAATTATAATTGCACATTATACTGAAAATATGGATAAAAATTTAAAAATGTAGTTTGAAATTAAAAGTGCGAATCATACGTGAGGGATATACAGGAGGTTTATTTATTCCTTTATATAATTTTTGAGTGAAAAATCGTAGGTAGTGATCATAGTGTACAGTTTAGTCTCTATGACTGATTAACAAATGACTGATTAAGAAACGCCATGATTGATTAACAAACAAATCATCTTATTTTATTCAAGCGGAGAAAAAAAATCTGTATTACTTCTTGTATTATCATATTTATGAAAATAATTCTTAGATCCGATATCACGTTATAATACTAATAATTTAATAATTAAGGTAATTTACACAAAATACTCAGATTTGCTGATGCATTCAAACATTCCGCCAAACTCATATTCCCTCATATCTCCCTTACATACAAATTATAAACTATTGATCAAGTACAACCGTTTTCCATTTAGATATCTAGTTTTATACAAACTTTTTCAGTAAATAAATAAATAAATAGCGCATTGCGGGTTAATACCTGAGAAAAACCAAAGAAGCAAAGGCAAATATCTTGCTACGGAGAAAGGATGTTTTTAATGCTGAGAACTAGATAAAGCCAAGCTTCATTGGATAAATGTAAGAATGATATCCTTCAATTTATCGTGTTTTGTAGTGTTAAGAAACGGCACTTACACAAATAATAAACAGAACCTGTACCTGAAAAAAATTACAGTTGAACGACCAAGCAGAAAATTTCAAGAGACAACAGTAGTCTCAATGAAGTTAAGTAAGAAGCGTGGGAATCGGACGCATGAGCAATTCGATTTTACTTGAAATAAACAGAGGCTGTAATACTCACTCGAAACATTGTGGGCAGGGCATATGCTGAGAAATAAAAGTCACGAGGGGAGGGACATTGCATGGGAGAGCTATAGTCATATTTATTTCACGAGGTCAAATCTAAAGATGGAGCTACCTCTCGAAGCCACTTTTCAAGGATTATAATGACTCTATCAAACGATTTAAACCCACTTTTACTTCTAAAGCCTTCTCTATGAAAGAAACGGATAAACAAGAATAATCGTGTCAAAACGTAATACCAACCAACTACATGAATAAACAAATTAATATAAATAAACAATCTACATTTGAGTCCAATTCAAGTTATGAAATAGATCAAAACAATTTCAAAAGGACAATTTGTATAACATTTACAAAAATATAATGATTAATTATCTTAATATAATATCTTAATTATCTTATCTTAACTTATATAATTATTAATTAAGATACGGCCATAAGATTATTTAATAGTTTTATTATATTTCTAAAAATACATCTTTTCTAGCTTTAGGTATGCACTTTAAAAAAAGTATTAGAGTGCTCAAACTTTTTACAGCTGTAAAAACAACGACTTTCTGTAATTATCGCACTACTGTTAAAACTTTAGGTGCAGCGACGTTATAACTAACCCTCTCTCTCAGTTGAATCTTATATGAAGCTCCTTATTTAAATAATAAAAAGGTGTAACATAATTTGTTACCAAAATTTTATATTTAGTAGTGGGCCGTCTTACACATCTAAGCTTTGCATGAAGATTTAAATTTTGATGTAGTTCTCTAAAACAGTTGGTAGAACAAGGCTGAACTGTTGATGTATCCGCTTTGTCGAAGAAGTGACTGCAGAATCACAACAATGTGTTTGCGTTTTATTGTGTCTTGACTACTAACAAGTTTTGGAAACACCATGTATGGAATTACACGCATGAGCAATTCGATGTTACCTGAAATAAAGAGAGGCTGCAATACTTACACAAATTATTGTGGGCGGGTGGTTGTATATGCTGGGAAATAAAAATCACTAGGGTAGGAACATCGCGTGGAAGAGCTATCGTCGTATTTATTTCACAAGGTCAAAATTAAGGGAGCTACCGTTCGTATTCACCTTTGAATGTCTATAATGACTCTGTCACACGATTTAAAACCAGAAATGCTTCTGTCAAAGCAGTTTTACTTAAAATAAAAAATAGGTAATAAAAATCTTGTCAAAAATCATAAATAATCAAATCACATTTGAGTAAAATGCATGATATGAAACGAATCAAAACGATGCCACAAGAGTTTTCAAAACTATAATTATCAAAGGTACAGCATAAGATTTATTTAAATTTTTTGTGTGACTAAAAATATATCTTTTCTAACTTAAGGTTTAAAAATAGTATTAGAGTACTCAACTCTCTTACAGTTATAAAAATCATGACTTTCTGTAATTGTAACTACGGTGAAAGCTCTCGGTGCAGTAGCTGGGAAACTAACCTTCTCGTTCACCTAAACCTCATTTGAGGTTTATAATAAAAGAGGTGTTACATCATTTGCCACCTAACTTTTATCTTAAATTTCACTTCTTACACATCTAAATCTCACGTGTTGCTTTAAATTTGATTTAGTTCTTGATAAGAGATGGTAACCTAAGACTGAAAAGTTGATGTTTCCCAGCTATCAAAGAAGTGACAAAATTAGTTTGCATTCTATTTTTGTCTCTTTACTACTAATAAGTTTTTGAAATACCATTATGGAATTGGACGCATGAGCAATTCTATTTTATTTGAAATAAACAGAAGCTGCAATACTCACTCAAAACACCGTGGGCAGGGTATATGCTGAAAAATAAAAATCACTAGGGGGAAACATTGCGTGGGAGAGCTATGGTCATATTTATTTCACAAGGTCAGAACTAAAGAGGGAGCTACCGCTCGCATTCACTTTTGAATGGCTATAATGACTCTATCACACGATTTAAAGCCACAAGTACTTCCCTAAAGCCTTTTCTCTGACAATAAAAGATCAGTTGTGAAAAATCATGTCAAAATTTAGTATGATAAATGACAGATTAAATAACTCAAGAAATGTGTTCTGGGAGAAATGGTTATGAATAACATTATTATGTTTTAGTAATACGAAATAAGGAATTATGGAACGGTTATCTAACTCAATACAAGTTTCGTTTATAGTAAATTTCATTTACTGATTTTTTTTTTTTTCACAGGGCAACCATTTGTTCCAATCCACATCTAAAGTACAATCTAAACTACAAATTAATCTATGCAACTAAATAAAAAGGACAGTATGAATGTTTTTTCACCAAACTTTCGCAAGGAAAGAAGTAGCCTACAGTCACCATATTTTGCACACAGTTAAATTCTTACTAGATCTAATCGCGTGCAATGCCTTTTTTTCTACTTTTCAATTTAATTTTCAATAACAAAAAATGATAAACAATTTAAGGCTAGTAGACTGGAACGGTAGGCGTCATCTTATAGATGGTATTTACGGTAGACTTATAGGTTGTTATAGGACTTACAGGACTTATAGTTGTCTTATAGAAGAAATTCAGACCACATACCCTTAAGACTTTCAAACTATATGTTATTTTTTATTTTTGAAAATACATCGAACTACTAAGAGTAGGTTACTTGATAAGGGAAGTGACTTTATTTTGTTATAAGCTTTTACCCGGAAATGACGGGTTCTTATTGCTAGTTTACGTTAAAATGGACCAATCTCCTTAACGGAATTACCCCATGCAAAGTCAGACTTTCGATGCGAAATATAATTTCACTGAATAAAAGTTTTCACTTATTTTAATTCGGTAGTAACTCGTTTACAACCCATCTAATACAATTAAAACTTGTAATCTAATTACAATTAAAGGTTAAAGCTTGCTTAAAAAAATTTCTAGCTTATACACAGTAGCTTTCAATACATAGCTCCATGGTTAACCATTTTTTTAATAAAAATTTTGAATACACATTTGTATTTGTGCATAATATAAAAAAAGATACATGAAACTTTTTTATCTTTATTTTTTAATTATTTTATTAATGTACTTGCTAAGTAGTTAAACATTCTAGTCCTGTGTCACGATAAAAGCCAATAAAGTTTACTGAAATCAGAGTCAATTTATTGATCTGAGTCCAACTCGTGCACGCATACATACGAAAAAAAAAACCATAAAATGTGTGCACAAAATGTAAATATGCACATTTTGTTAAAAACATTAGTCTAAACAATTAACCTCGGGACTTTCCCTCCTCAAAAATATGTTAGACTTTCGATTCGGCAATTTAATGAAACAAGCTTATTATTTTTTATTTTTTTAACCGCTGCATTAATTATATCCTTTTTAACCATGGACATCATTTATGGTCACTTAATTTATTACACATACTCCGTTAATAACATCTTGGTCTATATTTTGCTGAAATAATTGTAGCTATAAGTTTTGGCAGTAATTCAATGAGTTGCTAAAACGGAGATGGCTGCATTTTCTCCCAACATTTCATAAGTTCTCGTGGTGAATAGTTGGAAGAATATGGCAGTGATTCAAGAGCTCTAAAGGAGCATTCTAGGTCACCTTCCAAATTTTCTATATGATTGAAATGTGACAACCTTTGACGATTTATTGCAAACTCTTCGGCATTCTCTTTTCAACGAAACTAATATTACCGATGAATGATGGATTGAAATTTTCTTTAGAAGATGGGATAATTAGTCGTGGAGACGAGCTAATAAATGAATGCGATTAGCTACTTTGTCAACATATCTTAAGACTTAATATATAGAGTATAAGCGTTTATACAAATGTCCAGGGAGTTACGATATAACTACCTGCTTATTGAATAAATACTGTTTACGCATGAGGTGTTTATTGCTTTGTGATATTTCCACCATATATGCACACTGATCAGTATGATTCACTTGGGCCGTTATATATCATGGGTTCGACTCTCCATACTCTACAAGTAGTTGTTGCTTGAATGCAAATTTTATGATTCACCCGAATTTTTTATTTTTTTTTTCAAATTTATTTTAGCGTACTGTTGACCCAGACTACTACTGTTGATCGACTACTGGTTTAAGTGAAATACTCGTAAGTAGTCGTTTGCTAAAATAAAGCAACCAACCTTGCAAATTTCATTTGTTCATGATCAAATTCCCTCATCCGCTTAAGGACATAACCAGAGGTAATTAATTTTACGTAAACCATACAATTTTCGTTATCCCGAGATAACTTGGACCAACATAAACTTTTAATATCGTCAAAACACCGGTTCTTGTTAGCCAAAATATTTTTTATCTATAACTAAGCAAAGTGGCTATTCTTTCAAATCAGCAAAAAATAGATAGGAAATATTTGGCTCACAATTAAATAAATAATTGAGTTCTTAAGTAGGTAGAAACACATTTATCCTTGTCAACGATCTATAAGCTACCACCAGACATACCAACTACTCCGGATTCTCCGGAATTGCTCCGGGTAAATGAGAAAAATGGGTAACTCCGCAAACTCCTCAGATTGCTCCGGAAAATAACAAAACTTTTGAACAGCTGAAAGATTACAATTCAGCAATTAAATACAAAGTTTTTCAAAATATAATGCTGAATATTACTTTTTCCACTCAGTAATGCTGCATGCTAAAGTGTTTTCAGTACTGTGCTGAAAAACCAAACAGAATTTAGGTCAAATTTGAGTAGATAAATCTAGAAACCCTGATGACAGAAAAATGGAAATATGTTGGCATATCTGTACCACTAATACAGATATGTATATGATATATCTTTATAAGAAATTTTCTAATAGCTAGATCGGATATTGTCTTAATAATTTTGATTTTACACAGAAGTTGTGAATAATAATCTGCCCTTCAAACGTAAATAAGCAATTTTTTTCATTTAGCTATAATTTTAAGTTTTTTTTTTTAATTTTTATGTGATTCTTATAATTAATAATTTTATACGTACCTTTTTATTTAAAGTAATCAATCCAAATGAAAAATACGTCTGCAGAATAGGCTTGTCAAATATATTAATACTTAAATAAAAATTATTTTTGTAACTGGAAGAAGATTGACTCATTTCAGTATCATTCGATAGTACTGGTAAAAGAAATATCCGGGTAAAAATTAAGCATAACCCAGACTCCACTACACAATCATCAACTACATTAATGACAACGAGGCATCTGTAATACAGACCACAATTCTAAAGAAGTAGAGCCGAAGAATGTTCCCTATATCATTAGCTCAAAGTCATTAGCAAACGCAACTGCAGGTTTATAATAATTACATTTTTCTAATTATTGTAATACGTATTCGAGCTTTTAGGTGAGCGCAGTGAAGCTTTTCTGTCATCCATTGATTCCAAAAATTAAGAGAATTTTCTTTTAGAACATTTACTCAAATTTGAGTTTAAGGAATGTCATTATAAGACTGTCTGGCTGTATAATTAAGAACCTATAATTTGAAGTAAAAATAAATTCAACCTTAAAGAATCCTTTCCTGCCTTGTGTATATGATTAACTTAATTTCTTCCGCAAGGATTAGGAGTTAGCATTTTCCATATTCTTTAAAGAAACAGCAAGTGTCCCCGCATATGAAATAATAATATTGTTTAAAGATTAAGTGAATATGATAACATTATTTAACATTTTACAAAATACTAAATTTCTACCTTGTACTGATACTGGTCCACAATACATTATTATTTAAGGGGGAGGAGGTTCAGGGTACTTTGGAATTAAAATATTAATAAAATATAAAAAGCATTTAAAATTAACAAAATCTCTTTAAAATAGCAATTATTGATATTGTTTTATGCTATTTTACTAAAGAAAGTAGGAGCAATATTATGAATAATCTAAATTTTAGGTTTAATAATTTTAGGTTAGATTGTAAAAACTATAAATGAACAGGTTAATATTTGTACGTAATGCTGAAATGAGAGAGAAAAGAAAAGGAAAGAGAGAAAGAAAAGTACCAAAAAAAGGAATTGTCAACTTGAATTGCAAAGTTAACCATATTTCCAATCAGTATTCAGAATTTTTCCATGCTTAGTAGGTATTTAAGCGCTTTAATGCAGAAGTAATTATTTATTGAATTTCAATATCATGGAGAAACCTTAATATTCATCAGCATATATTCTAGAAAATCTTTAATACCCTATTAATTAAAACTGTGCACAGTCGGCTCTTCTCAAGCGAAAGATTAGGAATAACTTTGACTGTAGATTTTTGCAGTATATAAGGAAATGTTTACCTGTACAGTCATTTGAATAAACGCTATACTGGTTCTATAAATGATATGTTAGCTCGAAATTTTACAGGCTTGCAACTGCTGGGGTACTTTCAAAAAGGTGAGGAAAGTGACAAATAATACAGAATAAGTGACTGAAAAGTGACTAAACATTGAAAAAAAGCGATTCTTTGTCCTCTTGATTACAGATGCTATTATTAAGATTTTTCTATTTATTTTAACTCTAAATCAAATGATTCATGCAAAACATAATTTTAGCGTCAAATACAAAAAGGTTGAAAATTTGTTTAACACAACTCAACATTGCTTTTTATTAAAGAAAATCTATACATTAGATTCGAATACATAAAATACATCAATTTTATAATCACAGTTTTCTGCCTATATTAATGATGTTTCGAAATATGTACATAGCTAGATTAGAGTATCTAAACAAAAATTGTGAAGTAAAAGAAAAAGAGAAATGTGTGCTTTGACGTAAGTTACTTTAATGTATTAAATGTACATTTCAGTACAAATGTAGATTTTGGGAACTTCTTTACGACCTTTTAAAATCACTAAATTCTGGAAACCATATGACTAATTACATTTTAATAAGAAAAATAAGATTAGAGCATCACATTTTTGGTCTTTTATTAAAATATTTTGTTATTAATTCAGATTTTCTTTTTTCAACAACAGACTTTTGCTGTGATACACCATAAAAAAAGTGACTAAAAGTTATTGTTTACTTAAAAAAGGGACTAAAAGTGATCAATTGTAAAAAAAGTGACTAAAGGTGAGAAAAGGGACGGAATTGCAATCCTGAATTTTATAATAAAATAAAAAAAGAATATTTTTATTATATAGTAACAGAGAACTGAATGAAATATACAGTGGTGAAAAAATATTTTGCAAGTAATAGTGACCCAAACTACTACTGTTGATCGACTACTGGTTTAAGTGAAATACTCCTAAGTAGTCGTTTGCTAAAATAAAGCAACCAACCTTGCGAATTCCATTTGTTAATGATCAAATTCCCTCTGCCACTTAAGGACATAACCCGAGGTAATTCATTTTACGTAAAATTATTATTATATTAAGTAAAATTATTACGTAAAATTATTATTGGCTAATATTCACATAGTTCTAACAGACAACTACAGAAATAATTAAACCGATTATAATTTTTAATTAATCAAGATATTCGAGATTTGATTATATAATGAAATATATCTACAGATGAGAAAAAAACTTAAATATTTGTCTTATGCTTATTTTGTGAAAACACTCCGCAAAAATTGTGATAGCTATATGTTAACATTGACGCGCAATTTAGTAGTTACTTTGTATCCTCCTTAAGAACTATGGATAATCCATTGCAATTGGAGGAACGGAAAGATATTGATTTTAGTGCAGTCATCAAAGATTAAATTATCCCCATGTAAATATTTTAAATCTGAATGAACCTAAATTTGTTGAATACGCCTTTTAGTCTGACACTTCATGCTTAAATCATTGGATTCCTTCATTATTTCCTAGTAATTTCTTCTTGTTAAAACGTATTCTCTAAAAACTATTTGCTTAAGGAAAAAAAGACTAATTTGAGATTTCGCTGTAGAACTTCAATTTTAAAAAGTTATGGGTTCATGCAATTTTAAGATTTATTTTATATGATGAAAAAATATCTAAAGAAAAGTTTCGGAAGGAATGGGAAAATTTATAGAAGTTTTCTTTTAAATTATGACCTCGTGAGGTGAAATTTGAATTTGCTGCGCACCCCTTCATAGTTTATCCATTGTAATCACAACAGTAGCTAACGACTTCGATTATATGAACTCAAAATTATAGCATGCACAATATTTAGTCGATATTTGCTCGTCAAAACAACAATGCATGTTTACCTCGTGGATGCATTTTAAACATTAGATGGACTTGAGTATTGATTGTTTAGCGTGCGAAGAATGCACGTTCAAACTTTCCTCTTCTTCGGGAAATAATGTTTTCTGCTTATGCTATTGATTTATTGATTTGCAGAAGACACACAGCACATAACGGCAACGGGAAAAAAAATGCTATTTCTAGAACACCTCGGGTGATTTAAAATCGGGAGCGGGTCGCAGAAAAAGAGAGTTGAGTTGTTTCCCTGGATTCGAAAATATCCAACCATTCTGATTACAGAAATCCAAAATTTTTTATTATACTAATTACTTAGCAGTCAAAAAATAATAATAATGACGCAGTACAGCTAACACGTTTCCGTAATTGAAGGATCCCATAAAAATCAAGAAGCATTGCAGAAAAAAAATTAATTACTATTTTATTTAAGGATAGCGGTAAAAACAGGTGTAGGAAAGAACTTTAATAGTATAACACCTCTGGAATCATTACATGAAAAATTGACGCTCTTTGTTGTACCTGAAATATAGAACGGTTAATTTTTAAGCAGTAATAATGGCTGTGAGTTCAGCTTCTCCCTTCCTTTTAGAGGAAATATAAATATCTATTAAAGAACGTCAAAAATGAATGGAATTTTTTCGAGCTTTGGGGGAACAAGAAAAAAAAACAGCATTACGAAACGGTCTCTACGATATTTTTATGTCTCCTCTTCCCCTAAACGAAGCAATGAGTTTTTCCCCCTAACAGATAATTTAGACATGCATACCTCCGCGATTTAAATGAATATTAAATTATTTCTGTATATACAAGAGTTTTTTTTCGTGTTTACATATATGTAAAGCAATCTAACAGATTATATTTGGTAAATCTATTGCCTGATCATCACACTGACCAAAGGGGAGCCAAATATATAGGTCCTGGTCAATTTTGATTTTATTTTTCTATTGGACAACTGTATGTAATAAACAAATATACATCGTTTTATTCATCGAACAAAAGGCTTTGGATAATATTAATTATGGTGAAACAATTAACAATTTTGCTAAACGAAAGACAAGAAAACAAAATATTTAAATAAAAATCTTTCATATCTATGTACTTTTTGTTAAACGTTTGATACAGTAAATTTAGCTATTTTAATTATAAAGAAGCTGTTCAAACTCGTCGAAAAAAAACTGAAATTTATTGATTTTACTTCAGTATTTTTATTAATAAAATTTTAATATTGCTTTTAGTTTTTTACATTATTTAGTTTTGTTTTACACATTTTGTGTGATCTTTTTATTGTGAAAGAGGAAGAAAGCCAAGTAAGAAAGTGTCTATGGTCCCAAAGTGATTTAATCCGGCCCTGGGTAGAAAAAGAATTTGGTTTATTTTGTATTTTCTACATGCATAAGGCTGTTTTGTGATTTTTGATTTCAAAATCCATAAGTATCAGTTCAATGTTAACAGAGATTAGGAGTTTACT
Source organism: Pardosa pseudoannulata (assembly GCA_032207245.1). Taxonomy (NCBI): domain Eukaryota; kingdom Metazoa; phylum Arthropoda; class Arachnida; order Araneae; family Lycosidae; genus Pardosa; species Pardosa pseudoannulata. The sequence continues at coordinate 91,388,693 of CM063503.1, read as the reverse complement.
TGTTTAAAACTAAATATATATCATCTTTTTTTACTATTTCAATTCTTTTCTAGTGATTGTTCAAATACACTTTAAAAACATTACGGATTATCTCCACTTCACTCTTAACATTCAGTCTCGGTATACATAACTTCTAGCGTCACGTGGTTTTTTAATTTGATTTGGTGTACTGCGGTGTACTTTTTACAAAACGAGTTATAATGAGACCGGGGCCTACAGCTTAAAACCGATTTAGAACGGCTACGAATATCCATGCCACATTGGGATTCGAACCCACGATCTCCGGTACCGAAAGTCAGCACCTTAACCAATCGGCCATCGTTCGACCGTGGTTTTTTTAAAACACTTTTTCGGACTAATTTAATTTTAGGAAAGGAAGTATAAGAATGTTTTATTTCCCAATATTTGGTGAATTTTTTTTTATTCGGCTAATGGACAGGTTTTATGTAATAATCACATTCAATTCCCATGATGCTTTTTATAAAACAAAATTATAACTATAATGCAGGCCAGACTTTAAGCCACTAGAAGGAGTACTAAACTTTAAATAATTACAGATAATTTAGAACACTGATTAAACTTCCATTTAAACAGTTGCTTTAACACAATTTCCATTATATTTACATATAAAGGTCACCTTATAATTTTCAATTTATTTTTAAAATAGAAAACGTTATTATGGCTTAAATATAAATCTCGGTATATCGTGTCCCTGAGTTATTTTTTAAATGCACTGATGACTGATTATTTTTTAATACATTGTTTTCACATATATCCAACCATTTGGTCAACTAACGACTATTAAACAGCAAATAAGTACTGTTTCTTCAGACATGATTTTAAAATATCGAACTGAAAACTTATTTTTATATAAATAAAATCTAGCGTATATTACTCAAGGATAGTGTAGTTTTCTATTGCTAAAAGAATTTTTTACCTACATACAAGCAATTAATATTAGTATAGATTTACAAATAATATTACTTTTGTATCACCATAAAATTGAAGTGTTTCATTTAGACTTATATAATATGGATTTTTCCTTATGAAACATTATTTTTTCAATTACTATTACTTAAACACTAAGAATCAAAGTATTTTAGCTACACGTTAACAAATTTTCCCTTCACAAACTTGTTTAAAGTATAAAAGTGCTGTTATACCCAATCATGTTTATGCATATTTAGTCAGTAATCAAGCAATTTGTATTTGACTTTGGTATGGTATCAAAAAGTATCTTAGATACCCGACTAGTCTTACAGTTCAATATGCAATACATATTTTTTGTTAGGTTCTTCACAAACTTATAAGAAATTTAAATCATTTGTTAAATATTCGCTTGCATCGCTTTTACATTTAAATCAAAATTAATCTACAGAACACCTGAATTTAAGACTGCAACAAACTAAACAGAATATGCAAATAATTTACTTAATCTAAGAAAATATGTAATTTCACTAATTTAGTAATTTACTTTCTGTTTCTATACAAGACCATTATCTAAAAATATTATACTATATCTCAACACTGTATGAATAAATTCAATAAGTAATTAATTCAGGTAAAGACAATTTAAAGGTTATCTTAAAAATTAGTGTTGAATATATTTCAATGAAACATTCAGAATTCTTCTTTGCTTTATCGCGCTTTAATTTGGAAGCATATAGTATAATAATAAATAAGATGAAAATATTAGAAGATTAGAGAAGATGTCTACGACTTAATATCAAACTATGATTATATAAAATTTATCAAGAGTTATAAATTAGATGTCAGAAGTTATAAATTAGAATACAAATTTAACCATAGATGTAAAATACCGTAGACAGTAAAAATCTTAGAGAGCTACGAAAAAAAATTTTATTTTAAAATTTACGATAAACAAATGTATATTAAAAACCCTACAGAGCTGAATGTCGATGTGTCTGACAAGTTTCAGTTTTACATCATTCACACCGTGTTAATTCATTATGACATTATATGCTACTGTTAACGTTTTACTATAATTTATTGAGAAAATGGATAGTAAAAAGCAATATCAAAAACAAAAATTGGCGTAAGTGATGACTAGTGTTTATCATGAGAATTCATTCTTAATAGATGAAATATTGCTTATAAGTGAGAACTGAAAACAAACATTTTGTGATACATAATTATTTTGAATAGTGGTGGCCTAATTTATTTGCAGAAAATTAATATTCTTGAAGATTCAAATCTTATACCATAGACACTTCTGTGTGCATTCATAAATTAAAAAATTTAAAAATTACTAGCTATAGCTAGATATTCGTTTAAGAAAATCATTTAAACTTCGCTTAAGTTTCTAAGACAGATTGTTCTTATATTCTGTGCTATAAAAAGGGCAGTTTTCTTTTTCAGTAATCTATTAATTAAAGTATAAAACTTTTACCTTAATAAAACTTTTTTCAAAAATAAACTATAGCAACTTTATACAACAAGGATAGAGTACACAATGATCCGATTCTAACATTTATAGGCTGTTGTTTTACGTGTATTAAAAAGCAACAAATTGATGCTATGAATAAAGCTCATAATTGAAATTATTTTATACCACTTAATATAAAAATAAAAAAGATCAATAGATGATATCACATTTTTTTAAGTCTGTCTAAAATAATTTTTAAACATATTATGAAATGGATGTTAAATGGTATTTTACAAAAGTAAAAAAACAATTCGGATAATACTTAAAATAATGAATTGAAACGACAATGCAATAATTTTAAAATATTCTTAGAAAGCGGCAAATATTTAAAAGTGAAATTAATAGGTCAAACTAATTTTAATTTAAAGCAATATATTTATTTGTAAGTACTTTTAAACTATAAGAAATTCAACAAGATTAAAATATATCCTATTTTTTTATAATAAGTATTATTTACAAATGTTTTTACAGTCAAATAAATATTAAAATGACACCATTTGAAGAGATCAATGTTTTGAGTAATTTTTTGTATTCTAAGTAAGAGTTTAAATGCAAAATTAATATTTCGCAGTCTTTTTCACGTCAAATTTAATTAAAATGACAGCAAGAAGCGTCCGTGAGTGGCACGTAAATACAACAGAATAAAATTAATTGTCTCGAGAGAGAACTCCGATAACACATCCAGAGAAAATGTAAACACTCAATAAATTTATTTAAAAACGTCAGTAGGCTTCTCTGCCAAATCCGATACAAAGTATCATGTTACCCACGAGAGAGCGAGCCATCTACGCGCTGATTCAATAAAAATCTACCCAAGCAAAAGTGAAATTTTGAACTGGGCAATAAATCAGTGACTCTGAACGTACGTTTTGTGGGTATTAAGACAGAAAAGAAAACAACAATTCATGTTCGGCAATAAATCTCCCGTGCAGATTTACTAAGTAACATTTCGGGGAGCTAATAATCGAACCACGTGTGGCAGACGGAATGCGCAAGTCTCCCCGCGTGACCAGACCTTACACCAATTTCATCTGATAGTGACGTAATTTATTTCGATCCAGGCTTTTGATATCTACGCCCGAGTCGAAGGAAGATCCAGCAGTCCTACCTGAGGCAGGTAAGCAAGTGGACGGACCTCCTTGTGCTGCTCTGCACCACTGCGAGCAATACCGCCTCCCGATTGGCTGGGGAGGCACGTCACGTGACTCCTCCGTGTTCGTCCCCCCCTTTTTCGCCCGAAACTATGAATTCATCATTAATAATACTAATAAAAAAATAGCTCCCTGAAAGATCGACATTGAAGAGACAAGCAGTTCTCTGTAGAGCTCGCAGCCTGGCAATTGACGGTCTCCCTTAACTCTTCCATCCCGTAGCATGTTGGGCAGCGACCGTCAGCAGGAACCTACCGCTGCGTACCCCGGTCAGCTACTGCGAGCAGTATCTCCAGGTAGTAGCTGCAGCTGATATGCCAGGTAATTCGAGAAATTTATGGGCAATCATATCTGTCCATTTGGCCTCCGAAGTGGGGTGCTTGCAAGCACGCGCGTTTCCAGAGCATTCGTCGTCTTCTCCGGTGTCGACCGGTCGGTATTTTGCGCGGCCACAAACTCCTCTCTGCTGGTATGCAGTTTTTCCAGATGAAGTTCTCCTGCGCCCATCCGAGATCAGGTCGGCCTCTTCTCCTCTTGCTTTTTGTGTTAGTATTTCATTCACGTCGGGCAGCCGTAAATAAAAGCGATGGAATATGATAAAACTTTCACTGGAAATGGCGCGTTGTTTATCTATTTATTTGTGGTCCATTTTATTAAGGTCAACTTAATGTGATTAATGAGGAACTTAGCGTAAGATACGAGGTGGTAAGTTGTCAACTCTAATTTGTAATGCTCGAATTTAGATATTATTTAAACCGCCGTTAATTTAATTTCTTCTTCTCTGCACACCCCATTTCGGAGAGAGTATTTTCTTTCTATGTATGTCTTTGTTTTTACTGAATATTATTTGATTCGCTTAACTCAGTAATTTGTGACGGCACAGGTTATTCTTTCAGCACTGCATCAAATAGCAGTACATCAGATTTTATACACACAATCACTGGCAGCGTACTTCATGTCAATAACTTTCTACGATATATTCAGCCTAATCGTAATTTTGATAACAAATAATCTATACATAATAATAAATAATATGCAAATTATTTAATAATAGCGGGTCAATGATGAATAGCTATTAATATTATTGAAAAAAAAACCCGATGAGGAATGTTTAGTATTATGTAGATATAGAAATATCATAGTTGAACATTTGTTGTTACTAATAACAGCATTAGCATATGCTGTTAGGTTGTTAATCATAGTTTCTAACGAAATATTACTTTCCTAATTCTGAAGCATAAATACGCCTGATTATATCAATCATGAAATCACACGCAGCTTTTATTTACTTTATTTAAATGTTTTGAATGCCTTTTTTGTACACATATTTGTTACAAAAAATGTGTTGGCACGTTAATAAAAATCTAATGTTAACCTGTGTTTTACTAACATAAATATATATTTTAGCAACTTCATTAAATACTCTTTAAAATTATAGAATAATTCATATTTTTTAGATTAGTAATAAAAATCATCGTTAATAATATTATCTGGGCAAAATTTATTAAAACGTGTAAGAAATGTTTTTTTACGAATATGTGTATTTTTGTAAATAAATTCTTAAGAGTATGTATACAAAATTTTTAAAAGCTAGTTTAGAAAGAAATGATGTTTTTCTTTAATTGAAATTTTTTCATTTTTATTACTATTTTCTAAGTTTTTTTTAAAGTAACTATTAAAAGTTAAATCCTTTTATACTGATAGTGAAATAAAATTTATGTAATACTACATTTCCTTCTATACTTGTAAAAAATTGACTATACTAAAATGAATTAAAATCTTATCGAATATAAAAATCGATGTACTATTAATCATATTTCCTCTTTCTTCAGTTATATTTTTAATAAATAATTTATATACCTTAAGAAAGCCTTATTCTACCTAGCATTATGCAACATAACTTACTTTATATCTATATTTATAGAATAAGATGTCATATTTAATGGTATTTAAAATCTTTATTAATTCGATTATAAGTAAAAGTAAAAACATGTGCATACATATTTTACTTTACTAAACAGCATCATTGAAATACAATTTTAAGTTGTATGAAAACAAAGATTTTAAAATTTTATTTAGTTTCAAATTTCACTTATTTAGAACAGTGTAAAATTATAATAAAAAATTAGCTTAATCATTTAATTTCAGAAGAATAATCTTTAGCTCTAAGAAATAAATCGATTTTTAGTTCTGATCTCCAAAAATTAAAATAGTTATTCCTAAAGTACTATAGCTAGAACTTTATCTCATTTTTCTTAGTTTCACTAGTTTTGCAAAGTTTATGAGTTAGCAGAATTAGAAAAAAAATTTATTATAAGATTTTTTTCTTCCATTTTCCAAAAATTAAAATCATAATTCAATACAATGGCTGTAATTTTCTCTCATTTTTCTAATAATTTTATAAGTTTCATGAAATCATTGAGCTAGCAGATTTTAAAATAAATTCATTACTAGACGAAACGTCTAGTAATGAATGTATTCTGTTTCATTCTTCAAAATTAAAATAATAATTCGAAAGCATATTCTCTACAATTTTCTCTCCTTTTTTTATAATCTTACTAGTTTTATGAAATTATTGAGCTATCATATTTAAATGAACTTGATGTTAGATTATTGATGTTAAAATATTTACATTCTCCAAAAATAAAAATCTTTCTTCCTAAAGCACTATGAATAGAATTTTCACCCGTTTTTCTTATAATTTCACTAGTTTTGTGAAGTTATTGAAAAATAAATGAATCAGAATAACAAATTTAAAGTTAAAAAAAAAAAATCCGTATACTTATTTAACAAGCAAATGCAATGACTTATTGTAAATATTATTATGTTTACATTTAAAATATTTTTGATCATATGAAAACATTTGTGAATGGCTTGTCCTTTATGTTTGAAATTGACATCTAATTAAACTTATTTTAGGAATTAATTTTCCTTAATTTTTTATACAAAATTGGAAAATAAGCATCTTATATAAAATGTTTATCATAAAGAGAAAGTTCAATTTATTTTTCAACTGACACGTAAAAATACTTTCTAATGGATGAATTTCTTTTTCACCATTTTTTACACAAAATGTACAAAAATTCATCTTCAAGTTTTCGGAAAATTTTTCAAAAAGAGAAAGATCCATTTTTTTTTTTTTTTTTTTTTTTTTTTTTTTTTTTTTGAATTTATGCATACAAATGCTTTTTAATCATTGAATATAGAGTAATATAAATAAATATTTCTTCACAGCTAAAATGCACTTTAATAAATATTCATGCCGTACTTGATCTTTTAGATCTTAAACCCTACTGTATAAATCAAAGTTGAGGCACCCTTCATCTACGGCAAGTGTAATCCCACTGAAAAGAAAATCAGCTGTTAAAAAAAGCTTTTCATATGATTTTGCCCCTCTCCACCCCGTTTATCCTAGGTCCAAGTACACAATATCATTGTTATGTAATATGTCTAGGGAGAGAGTAAAGTGTCAAGGGAGCAATTCTGTGTAACCCTGCGGGTCACACAAAGCCTACAACAGGCTCTTAGGTTCATTGTAGTGATTGTATATGGATGGAAACCACGTGCTTGCGGGGGTCACAGCAGTGAAGCCACGTGATCATAATAGACTCCACCTTAGACATGAACGTGTCATCAGTAGGATATTTCACCGCAAGCTCTGCACCGGTTTTGGCGGGATTTGTGACTTTTTTATTATAATTTGTTTAATAGCTTGTTTTCTTGTTGCATGTTTAGGTGGAGGAGGCCACACACAGTTAATGCGTAAGCAAAAATAAAAATAATAAAACAGCTTTATGAATAAGGGCGGGAAATTAAAGCTTATCGAATAAGGTACTTCGTGCAACTGCATTAAAAGCTGGCAAGGACGCCTATTTTTTACATCAACGTTAGATTTGTGTTTTATTTTAAACTAGTTATTTTATTATCACTAATTTAAAGTAAATCTTCACTGGAATATTTATAAGATTAATTATCTCATTATGCATAACTTCTTGCTAATAGTGCCTGAAATTACTAAGAAAATTCTAATGAAGAAAAGTTAAAAGGAGTGGTTTAGAGTGTTAAGCTAGTTCAAATATTCCACTACCCTACTTTATAATCCTGAACAGAAAAAATATTTCTTTGAGCTAAAGTATAATCACAAATAATTTTAAAAAGAAAACATATGTACAGAATACATATTTGCAATTGATTGGTCTACGCTTGCATTTCTGTAACGGTAGCTACGTTTGCATGATAGAATTTTATATACATTTGAAGTATATGCTCAAATAGAGACCAATAATGCAAAAAATATTGTATATATAATAAATACGTGAGGAAAAGACTAAAATGAAACAGTGTATAAGAAAATGAAGAAAGATTAAAATGCACCACTTGCAATATATATTTAAAAAACATGTTTGGATAGAGATGTGAATAAAATATACTAAAACATAATACACTTAGGGATGAAAACGTGATATGTGTGCATATCGAACCTATTCATGCAACAATCTTTACATAGCACAATTATTTTGATAATAAAATTAAGGGAATAGAGTAAACCAAAATTTACTTTTGTGCCTGCAGTTGAACTGGCACAAAAAGTTAAACTGGCAAAATCGTCTTGAGAAAAAAACTCATGTATAAAATGTTTTTAAGGTGTATATCGGTTCATTTTTAGTTTATTAAAAACAAATATTTTTATTTTTTAAAGCTATGGGATTTTATTTTCATTATAATAGTTTTATCAGTTTCTTGTACCAAATAAAACTGACTGTGAAATTTCAATTTTCCCCCAAAACATATGTAATAGTTTTTCTTTAATTTACCTTTTCCTCATTGTAATTATCAATTTAAAGATGATTTTAAAACTCTAAATAATACAATATTGTTATTGAAGCCTAAAGTAGTCATTGAAAAAATCATAATACTACTGCTATAAAAGTAGTCTAGGAGTATCTGTAAAGTGGAATTTGAAATAGGTTTATTTACTTCGTAGGAAGTAGGCCTTAGTTAAATTTTTTCTCTGTATAAGCTTAACCCTCAAAAGAGAAATTTCTTTAGTTTTATCAAGTCTTATCAGGAGTTGTTTGCAATAAAATAAGTTAAGACTACTTATAATATTGTAAGCTGAACATATATGCTAACAGTATAACTAATCTGTTTATTCTAAAACCTAATTAAAAATATTGATTACGCAATTATTTTTACTATTTTATAAATATAACTGGGTACTAACTATAAATATAATTATACTTTTATAAATATAATATATATAATATAATTTACTATTTTATAAACAAACATCAATCATATATAAAATATTTAGGTAGCTTTACGCAGCAATTGCTTTTTAAATTATAACACCATTAACTGTTATTAAAATCTTGCCCATCAACTAGCGGATTTTAGCAGACATATTTAAATTTAATAGTAAAAAAGCAGTATTCAATAATAACTTCAGATGATATTGTTATTACCAAATAATAATTCATTATAAAGATGCTTTAATTTAACGTAATGATTTACAAATGTATTAATTTCAGAAATGGACTAATTAACTTCAGTATTTATTACTCTCTTTAATACAATATCTCCTTTTATTTATAAATTTAAAAAATCTAAAAAAACTATACTTGCATTAGTATAATGGTCATTAGTTCATACATATATTAGTATATTTATAGATATTATATTTAATATATGTATATTTATTTATACATATATTAGTATATTTATACATATATTAGTAAAATTAAACCTTCAACCATTTTGAAATATAAAACCTATCTGACTATAAGAATCTAAAATTCCAATACCATGTTAGTAAACGTTGATTATAGAGATATATAAAACATAAGATACTACAATTATAACCAGTATGAGCATATATAAAATTTATTCTGGCACTATTTATTTGTTTTAAAAGTTATTTTAATCACAAAGTAGGTTTACTTCCTACGCTTTGCGGTAAATTCGATTTTATTTTTAAGTAGTATCCACTTATTTAAACAATGACTCGAGCAAAAGCAAGCCTTAAATAAAAACAATTCAACAACCACTTTAAGACTTTTTAAGAATATTAAATTATATAAAAAAAATGCTCACCAAATATTTATATTTATGAGAAATAAGCACATAATAAATTTCCTTTATGCAACAGGCTTTATTATAATGACACTGTAAAGCTCACAAAAATAAAACTGAATATGGATCGAAATTGAGTTCGAGCAGAACAGTTTAGATCTTAGATACGTGGAAGAGATCTCGAGAGACTAATTGATCTCTTGGTGCTTACCTTTCTTTGTCCATAAAAAGAGAGTTAATTAGTTCTTAGTTAATTGCTTGTATATTATTGACTGAAACCTTTTTCACTTTTCATTCGCTGTTGTAGAAGAAAGCCTCTTAATACTTTCAATAGACTAATAAAGAAACGCGAAAGGTTAAAAATAAAGGTTGAGATGCAGTTACTTTTTACGTGGTGTTTAATATAATAGCCTTTGGGTATAGGATGACAAAAATGACCAAAATTGCTCCAATTCTAAGCGCATAACAATTAAATAATAAACTTTATGCTGTAGGTGTTTTTTTACTTGTGGTAAAGGTAAACAATTTTAGAATTAGATAAAGTTTTGCATTACATTCTACTTTCTATTTGAAAATTTATGTAATTGTTGACAGATTTTAAATGCAAGCAGATCACAACTTAATAATAAACAAGCTTCCATTCATATAGAAAATTATATTTAATTTTTTAGTATAATAGACCTTTGGTATAATATGACAGAAATGATCCAAACTGCTCCAATTCTAAGCACAAAACAGTTAAATAATAAACCTTAAGCTTTAGATGTTTTTTACTTGTGAAAAGGTAAATAATTTTAGAATTAGATAAAGTTTTGCATTCTACTTTCTATTTGAAAATTTATGTAATTGTTGATAGATTTCAAATGCAAGCAGATCACATATTAATAATAAATAAGTTTCCGTTCATATAGAAAATTATATTTAGTTTTTTAGTACAATAGAGTTTGGGTATAACATGACAGAAATTATCCAAACTGCTCCAATTGTAAGCACATAACAGTTAAATAATAAACCTTATGCTTTAGATGCTTCTTTACTTGTGGTAAAGGTAACTAATTTTAGAATTAGAGAAAGTTTTGTATTGCGTTCTACTTTCTAATTGAAAATTTATGTAATTGTTGACAGATTTTAAATGCAAGCCGATCACAAATTAATAATAAACAGGTTTCCATTCATATGGAAAATTATATTCAAATTTTTAGTATAACTTTTTAGTAGCCTTTGGTTATAAGATGACAGAAATGTTCAAATTTGCTCCAATTCTAAGTACATAACAGTTAAATAATAAATCTTGTGCTTTAGATGTTTTTTCACTTGTGGTAAATGTAAACAATTTTGAATGAGATACAGTTTTGCATGACTTTCTACTTGCTGTTTGAAAATTTTCATAACTGGTGGCAGATTTTAAAAGCAGTCAGATTAGAAATTAGCAATACACAAGCTTTTCTTCAAGTAGAAAAATATAATCGACGTTTTAAAAGAATCCTATAAACAATAAATACCATGTTCAAAATAAAATCACAATCCAGTAACGAAATATTAAGTTTGTGGATAAATGTTGCAAGACTTTCTCTTTACAGCTTCAAATGTTAATAGTAAGAGTTATAGTCTGTCAATAATACCTGGTTTGAGAAAAATAAATAAAAAATAGATAAAAATAATCGTTGAAACAAAATTTGTAAATTGATGAAGTCTTAGCTAAAATACTTTCACCTCACACATTACTTTTAGTTATTTGTATTAAACGAATTTCCGTATATTAAACAGTTTTTTACATTATGAGACTAGAAGTAAATAATAGATAGAAAGATTAACTAGAACAGTAGAAACTTTAATGTACATCCTCTTTAGTGAATAATTACTATGAAACTACTAAAATGCTATGAAAATTCCATAATGTATAAGAAGAATTTAAATAAATAAAGGATTTAATACCATTAATGTTTAATCAACATTGCTGAATAAACTAACATACCTTTCTAGAAAATTTTGTTTGTCTAGGAAAGAGGATATCTTTTTAATCCTTAAAAATAACTTTAATAATATTCAGCAAAATGGTTTCAATAAAGTTAAATTTTCAAAATAATAAATATTGCCATTCAATTATCTATTTTCAATATATGCATATTTTAAAGAAAAGTTTTTATAAAATATATTGAAAATTCCAGAAATTAACTGATAATCCATTTATAACATAGTGAAAAATAAATAAATAACGTGATCACAAAGCAAAATAAAATTTACTCAAAACATTTTTTAAGCAACTTTAGCCACATTTTTATTTATGTATATCCATGGAGGAGTTTAAATTTCGTTTACTTAATCGCACTACAGGTAATAACTTCATCGTTTGATAAGTTAGAATATTTAAATTACTTCATTTTTTAAGTTTTCATTTACAGATGTTTACTTTAAGCTATTTAAAGTGCTTAAACGTGTGTAAATTTCGTACAACGAATGTATTATTACTAAAATATCATAAAAGTCGAAAAGTTTTAATTTTATTTACTTACCAGACTGAGGACATTTGCTGCATCATTTAATACACTAGAATTTTTAAACTACGTTATGATTTTAAATTTATATTTAGAGATGTTTATTTTAAAACCATTCAAAATGTTTAAACATGTGTTTCTCAAAATATCGCAACTCTTGTGTAATCAATCTGTCATGACATCCCCCTAATCCATTACAATCTCACTTGACCCTACTCCCCTCGACAGTAAAACTATTTGAGGTACTCTCCATAATGTCCCCTGTCCCTTAAGTTATTGTCATTTGAGTATCGCACCATCGGCCAGCGGGATACGGTAAGTGTCGCTGATCGGTTGACGGCTACCACAGCAGGGAGCAAAAGACCGGCGAAACGAAGCTTTTATTCTTCGACCGCCGAATCTCACTCTCGCCGGGAGAGGACGGACCTTTAGCCGTAGGCGCCGCGAGAGTTTCCCGGTACCGCACAAAGGCGTGTTATAGCTTTTGTGTAGGTTGTATTGTTGTCGACAACAGCAAAATAACGGCCTTGTGACGGAATAGTTAAAGTAAATGACGCCAAGATAGCTACTGTTGCACAATAGCTGCCCTGGAACATCTTCTTTTCACTTTGGTGACTGGAAAATAGATTTTCCAAGAAAAATACCACATGGCGAGTTTCAAGAAAGAAACGTAACACTAGTTTCTTTAACTCGAGTTCCGAACTAGAGTTTTGTAGTTAAAATTATAGATGTTACCGTAAAACATGCATCAAAGTTGCAAAAGATAAACTTTTAAAATAATAACAAAATAGTGCAAAATAATACAGGATGTGTTTCAAGAAGTAAGCGAAACTAGTCTCTTCAGTACTACAAATAAAACAGTTAAGATATGTATTTGAATGTATAGATTGTACTATAAAATATGTATTCTACAGCTGCAACAATAATTATGTCTTACATTTTCCCGAAAAGAGCAGAATAACAAACTTTTGACATAATAGTTAAAATAAACAGCGTCAAAATAAGTGCTGTTGTACTATAGCTATCCTGGAATATCTTTTTACATCTACGGTGACTAGGAAATATATTTTCCAAGAAATATTCCTCAGGATGGGCTTCAAGAAAGGAAACTAGTCACTTTAGCACAGCAGATGAACTATTTTGGTTACAATTATAGATGCTATAATAAAATAGATGTTAAAGATACAATAGGAATGAATTTAAAAGAACAGAATGATTAAAATAAATAAAACCAATATAGCTACTGTCGCACAATAGCTAACCCGGAATATATTTTAACGTCTATTCAGAGTGGAAATTTTTTTTCTTAATAAATTACTACAGCATGTGTTTCAAGAAACAAAACTAATCTGTTAGCAATGCAGTTTTATTGCTAAAATTATAGATGCTGCTGTAACATAAGAATTCAGATATGTATTTTACAATAGCGTCTAACATTACACAACAAAGGCTTTTAAAATTATAAAATTTTAAAAGATACTACAGGATATGTTTAACAAAATTACTTTATTTTTTAGCTAAAACTGAACTAATTGAATTTCACGGTTAAATTTGTTAATTTTAAAATTACATGAAAAAAGTTTAAAATAATGATATCATGCTACGTTAAAATTATAAAAAAATACATTAACTGCTACGGTAACTTATTAAAATGTAATTCAATAATTTGTACGCATTTATATCAGCAATAAACATATGATCTATACATACCATCAATGAAATCAAGTGTTTAAAAAATATTTGATAAATCATATGTAGTAAAGTTCTGTATTAGATATTATAATACTACTTGTTGACAGAAACAAAGCTTAAATTCCATCTCATAATATTACAATTTAGTTACAATATGTTATAAGTAACATTTTAAAGGTTGATGTCATAAAATAACTTTTATTAGAAATATTCTACGATTATGGCTTTTGTCAAATTATTCAGATATGAATTTCACCGTAGACTACTAAACAAAATTAATATTTTTGTGCACATACGTAAAAATCCTTTGAATCCTATACATTTATAGCTTCTTTTAGCGTACTTATTATAGTACAGACAGTAATATTTCTATACCTGCATATTTTCATTAACAAAGTTTTTACAATCTTGTTTCATAAAAATTATCGAATTTGACAGATGTAATTTTCGTCTGATCAACACACATTTAACGTACCGTAGTTTCTTTCCTTTTATTCTTTACTTTTGAGTATTTTTTGTAATCAGTTGTAACAAAATTTATGAATCAAAATTTTAAACCAGAAAAACATGTCTACAAAAAACTTATCACCAGGCTTCATAAATGTTTTCCTAAATATTAGTTTGTGTGCATTACCAAACAAATTTGCCTTTCAGCAGTTCCCAGACGGGAAATTTGTTTAAATATATATATATATATATATATATATATATATATATATATATATATATATATATATATATATATATCCTAAATATTAGATTGTGTATATTATCAAACAAATTAGCTTTTCAGCAGCTTCCTGACGGAAAATTTGTTTGTATATATATATATATATATATATATATATATATATATATATATATATATATATATATATATATATATATATATATATATATATATATATATATATATATATATATATATATATATATACATATATATATATATATATATATACATATATATATATATATATATATATATATATATATATATATATATATATATATATACATATATATATATATATATATATACATATATATATATATATATATATATATATATATATATACATATAATGTGTGTGTCTGTGTGTATATAATATATATATATATATGCATATATACATATATATATACATATATATA
>CM063503.1:91323682-91371182 GCA_032207245.1 Pardosa pseudoannulata | reverse complement strand
TAACATTTTCTTCACTCTTTAGATTCTTCCCTTTTGAAGAGTATGATTAACTTAACTCTTTAATTTTTAAAAGTTTGATTAAATCATCGAAAATTTCACACAAATACCATTAGATTATATTACTTAAAATTTAGTATTATTTCAAACATAATGCTACATATCTTTCCTTTGTTTATGAATACTCAGTCTAACTCATTAAAAAAAAAGCTGCCTTGGAAAGTATGTAGCAATTCAATCACTTGAGTTATTTCTATTTTTTTAATTATACGTACACAGGAGGCTGTAATCTGACTTTTCTTTATAAGCGTACAGACCATTAGCTTTACAACAATTTCGCTTTATGCATCACAACTGTCACGATAACCATGAACCGAAACTGTTTATCAATTTATAACAGAATTATTAACTCGCTTTAGCCCAAATCGTGTTGAAGATGGCTACATTGATTAGACGTTTTCCCCGTCCTCAGTGCTTAATATGCTTTAATATACATGCAAATGTTTTTGTTTGGTATATGTGTTATAGGTATAGTCAAATAAGTAGCTCAAGACCTTATTTCGTGCTATATAGAAGATTGTGTTTTGCTATTTCATTGTAAACAGGAAGATTATATTACATTGTTCTTAGCTGAAATGTAGAAATCAAAGGAAGAACTATTGCTTTTTTTAAATAATAATGAGATATGTGTTTTGAACAACCGTAATTTTTTTTTTATTACCAAAGAAGCGAAAATGGAGTTATAAGAGAATGTAATCTGTTCTGACCTTATTTTAAATTGGCGAAGATTGTTTTTCAATTTCAAGTATAATATAAGGCATTGGTATATATTTTAAATATTCATCTTGTTAAAAAATTTTTTATGAATATCTGAATATATATTAGTAAACAGAGATATTAACCCAAACCTACATCTTAATAAGAACAATTTTTAATTTTTTTTCTTTATTTAATTATTTATTTACTTTTTGTAGCTAAGAGAGTTTTCAATCTTACATATGCAACCTTTGGATATTTTGAGCTTTTTATAACAGTTTAAACGAATTAGTTTATAATACGTAAGTTTTCAATGCATACTTGAAAAAATTAAAACTTATACAGCGGAAATTTCTTATAAAATACCTCAAAAAACATAACAATTTTCCTTAAAAGAAATTTAACCACCGAATTTAGAACTACTGACTCAAAGCTCCCCTAAAAAATATAATTTTACTTTTTCATTTTTTTAACTGTATAATAAAGGCAAACAAATAAAAGTTAAGTAATTTTATGCATGTGCAATTATAGATAATATAGGAAAAAAAGCACATTTACAAGTGTCATTTTTTAAACTCTAGTATTATAAATTTTTCAGTTTTAATTGATACTTGTGACTTAGAATTTTCCCACTATAGGTTTCTTTTATTCATATAATGTTTTTACCACAGGAAAAGAATTTTCATATCATGGGTTTTTAACTCATTAACCCCTAGCGTCTTTTTGAGGGAATTAAAAATTAATTTGTAGAATTTTTATGTTTTCTCAGAAAGATTTTACTTTCTTAGTAAAGATAAATAACAGTTCAATAAACAATCACCAAAATTTTTATAAATCAGTTATTATTTATGATTTATTATTACCATTGGCATTCTAGGATTCTTCAAGCCTCATACATTAATTTACTTTTTCGTATGTTCAGCAATTTAAATCTTAATAGCTACATCTATTATAAAACTGTATTTTACAGTACTATGTTAACATAAGATAACAAATAAATCTTTATAATAAAATTACTTTTTAAAATTTACATTAAAATTACAGCTTATCACTGATAACGACTGGCTGTAGTATTCAAAGTTTTATAAATTCCAGACTTTTAACTCTCATAAGTCCAGAGTATCATAGATATTCATAAATATATATTCAGGGGATATCATTTAGGAGTTAATGGATTAATGCATGATCCTTGAATAAATTAGTTTAACTCTTTCATATAAAACGAGAGGTTCACAACCATGTTCATTTGGAAAAATTAAAGAAATTGAGTATTGATTAATTAAAATTCAGCCTATTAATTCGTATAAATTTAAACTAATTTTAGAAAATGCTTAATGACTATAGTATTTTCTCACATATGTGCATATACATTTGTATGAAATAACATTTTATTAACCCTGATAAGCAATTTTATTTTGTAAAGGTTAAAAGGGACTTGGTTCACTCTGATTATGCAAACCCTTCATATATTTAATGCTTTAAATTGCCGATGGGGATCAAGTAAACGACATATTGTATATATTTATTAAAACAACAAAAATAGCTAAATTCATAAATAATGACAGCTGAATTAAGATACACACACGCACACACATACACACATTTATATGTATAGAAGAAGTTGATAATGAGAAATGAAAACAAAGCAAAACATTGGACTAAAATACCAAAAGTTTAATGATTTTTTCTTATCAGGAGTACTCACAAATATCATTAAACAAAAGGATTGTTCCTGAAAGATATGATCAATACAATAAACACATCTTGGTACAGTACAATCCTTTAAAGAAAACGAATAAAAAATATCAATATCTCAATCTACAAGGCTAAGTATACATACTTATTATAAGTTAGAGGAACTAACTGCTTGTATTGTTAGTGAATTGGTAAAATAAAGCCAGGAAGTTAGTTAAAAAGCTAGGAACAACATCAGTAGGCCGAATGCTAATACATAAGTATTAAAATATGACACTAAACCGCTATTTTAAAACCCAAGCATAAAATAAGCTGCATAAATTAATTAATATTCCACGTGATTTATTTAATTCCATACAAAAATAAATGTTGCGATGTTATAATAATGAATAGATCATGTAAATTTTGAAACGTAAAGATAATTCAAAAAGTTTTAGTCCCAAGGAGAGTAAAACAAAACAAATTTAAGTAAAGACGCAAACCATACTAAACAATTGAAAACTTTAAATTTTCCTTTATTTGAATTGCGTTGAGAAGATATTCGAGATAAAATGGGGTTCGGAAGAATCTGAACATACAATCTACTTTGAGCTGATGTTCGATACATTATATAAACAAATATTAACATAAAGGATGGATATCTGCAAATTGCATGTTTTTATTCCATCTAAAAGGAAATTAGAAGCTCACGGTATTAAATAATTGCTGCAACTCCGTACATTCAGAAGATTTCTAACATATCTGGCATGCTTTAAATGAACGGGTGATTATTTATATTACTACGAGTAACAAAAAAAAAAAAATTTTTTTTTCACGGAAAATTTCCTTCAAATTACTCTAGGTATTTACGGATCGCTAAATCTTTGGCTCTGTCGAAATTACAGTTGTCATCAGTGAGAACTGTTCGACATTGAAGGGTTAAAATGCCGCTAAATATCACGCGGCTACGCTTTCCAAATTCGTCTCACAAGATCGCTTTCCTAAAATCAATTGTTTATGTGCGAGAGACAATAGTATCAAGGTCTGTTATCTAATACGGACATGCGCGCATGGTTTACCACAATGTCTGGCGGTGTCGGGCGGTGTTTTTCTCTTTCACTCGGGCATGAGGATTTCGACTTTAGCTTGATTTTGTCGAGCTAATAACAGGGTGTTCTTTAATCCTCTTTGTGTATGTAAAACTCGGGAAATCATTCGCTGCGATCGGAATGGCCAGAATGATGAATTATAATTTTAGATGTGACAAATGGGTAAGATGGTGCTATCTTTGGTAGGACTAAAGAAAAAATAAAAATGAAATATGATTTCCATCTCAAAAGATATGAACTATACGAAGAAACGAAGGCTTAGCATCCTCTGACAGGAAAACTTAAACAGAATAAATAAAAAAAAAATCTTAATCTTTATGTGGGGTTTTTCAGTAGTACACAATTATCACGCCTATTGTCGTAGTGGTTTACGACACCAGGGGCATCCCAAGCTTGTAGACAAGATAGGAGACTGGCATGGGTGATTCTAAGTAAGAAAAAAATTTCTGAATTTCCTACAAAATTTTCTGAAAAAGTATACTAATTTAAAATAAAAACTAAATTAAAGGTAATTTCTGGATGTCAAAACTAGAGCAGGATGATATCTGAATTTTAATATTTGGATTTATCATTTACCAAATATCAATGTATTAATATGTTCTAATATAATCCTCTTATTAGAAAGTTGTAAATATAAGTGTGTTCTGTATAAAATAATACAAACACATATATCAATGTGTGTGTTGGTTATCTAGAAAACAAAAATTCAATTTCTTAATCTGAATACATAAATTTAAGTTTAAACATATTGCTTTAAAAAAGAAAATCACATAACATATTATTACTGTTCTTCTGTAGAAAAAAAGATTTGTGGAAGTGCCAAAAAAAGAAAAGAGGGTGAGAAAAGATATAAAACTTTCTGATTATCTTCAAAATTCATTTATATATTTTTTTATTTGAAACTGAAGATGGTTTTAAAAAACTTTTTTTCCATTTTCAGAAACAGATTTTTCCGAAAATTGTTTTCAAATTTTTGGAGGAAAAATAATCTGCTTTTTATAATTTTCGGAACAGAGTCACACAAATTTTCGGATCAGAATCACCTCTGGACTGCTTAAGGAAACAAAATTTAGAAGGGGCAAAATTTTGTTTTCCAATAAAATTATTCGTAAATCACGATTAATATTTTCTTAATACAGTTGTGTTATTTTTGGTGTCAACAAGGGTCTCTTATAATCCTATTTTTCTTTTGAAAAAGGTTCGAAGTTTTCTTAAGCTTGGGGGTGGCATTCTTTTGGTTTGCCTACGCGGGCAAAAACGTTAGTTCTAGCTATGACGCTAGCAAACACAACATAAATGAATTTCTCAAGTAATTTTTTTTTAATATCCGAGAGTTTGACAGGCTCTATAAACTATACTAAAGTAATTTTATTATAACTTCTCTAACTAAGAACACACTATTCCCAAAGAAATTAGCTATAAATCCCCCCCCCAAATTCAAAATGAATATAACATTATCAGCCATTTTTTAACTTGAACTTTAAATGGCATAATTCAAATTTTAAAAAATGTAACCTTGAAAATAACCACAAACTTCAGAAAAAAATCAGTGTCAATAAAAATTTCAATAAGATTAAAAAAACTTTAGTTAGAAATACTCGAATATAATAAATTAAACATTTCCTCACTTTTTCTCAGAAACATGAAATTTGTATTTTAAAACTAAGTTAGAATATAACGGTGTAAATAAATTCTTAAGATAATGCCAGAGCATTTACTGTATTATCTTCCTATAATCAATTCCTTGGAATGGTACAAAACCAAACTAAGTTAATGTTTAACTGCTGTGGTGTGATTTCCAGATTTCAGGTTCATCCTAAAGCATTTTCACCCTTCCAAATCATATTGATCCGTAGTTTCACAGCATTTCTCTTCCTGCAGTATGCTGTGAAGATCGCTTAGCAAGTGGCAAGCTAGTTAAAAATTAAGTGAAACGAACAAATGGTGATAGTTTTATTTCACAAAATAGTCCATAGTATTTAAAGTGTATCCTTGTTATTTTTTATATTTTACACACCTAATGTATTACATTCGATCTAGCTGCATTTTCAATGAAAAATTTAACAAAATATAGTTTGGCAAATGTAGTACAATTGCATTAAAAAAAAACCTGCAAACAGACTGCAGAGATTGTTCAAGAGGTTAAACTAGGAAAAACTTTAAATGCATTAAATTTTTGTACGTTATCTATGAGGAAAAGATAAGAAAAATTTTATACCATTGAAAATTGAAAGTTAAATTAGTCTTATTTTCTGCTGTATACACGCTATAATTTATAGTTTAATATCTCTTTGATTTCTTGAAGTTAATTTTATTGTATCACTGTATAATATGATTAATTTATCGTTTAATAAATATTTAGCATGGTTAGTATAATTTTTTATTATGAGTCAACGGTGGTAAGAGTTATAAAATACATTAAAGAAAAATAGAGGATAAACGTGTTTTGATAAGTAATGAATTATTGGAAGCTATTAGGGATGTAATGAAAACTTCAAACTATGACCAAACTATGTGATTATAAAATATCAACCCTGTATTTTTAAAACCATTTTAAAAATCTTATTTTTCTCTCTTTGTTGAACAACAATCAGTAATTGTGTAACAATACTATTTGCTATATATTCTATGTAATATATTTAACTTTTCCTAGTTTAAATCTGTGGCTTGATTGTTATTTTTTAAGATATACTGATTAATCCTGTGCCTTAATTACAGTTTATCAAATAAACAGATCATTTAAAAATGCTTAAAAAGTTGACTTTTAAATTATAGCTCGTTATCCAACGGTTTATCTCAGAACGAAATTGTATCTGTGAAATCATTTTATTCAAGAGATACGACTATGCACTTTTAGAGTTCTTTCGGTAAAAATATAATTGTTTATGCAGGTTATATAGAAATTGTGTGCATATCGAGTCTGATAAAATACCAAACTCTAATAAAATGCTAAACATACACTAATACTAAATAATACTAAATATAATTGCTTTGCATAAAATGAACTAAAGTTATCATAAATTATAGAACATAAATATTTTGTATGTAAAAAGGGCAAATAAATGTAAAACTTTATTTAACCCCTTTCTCAAATAGCGATTTCTCAATAGGGGGAGAGATTTATTAAATGGGAAAATATATTCAGTATGTTTAGAAATTTAAAATTGAACTAAACAGAATTTTCTTACACTTTGTAGATATTTATTTATTCAGAAAGAAATCAAAATAATATTAGCAATGAGCCACAACTGTAGACTATCTGATTTACATTAGAAACCTTTATATCATTAACGTAAAAATTCCTGTTTATTATAAGTTTTAAATTATTTTAGTACCATGGAAATTAAATAAATAAATTTATTTATGTAGCTGAATACTTTAAAGGTACCCTAATATAGTTGAAACTGGTAAAATTGATAGATACCTAAAGCAAACTAGAGAAATATTAAATCGGCTATTAAGTATTTTTATACTACAAAAAAAAATACAAAAAAAAATATAAATATTATTTATATTTTTTTTTATGTTTTTTATGCGACACATAAATATGCTGTTATTTTGTTGCTTCTAAACCTACTTAAAACTATCAAATTTCCTCTTAAACGCCTTAGAACGAAAGAAATGTAAAAATAAAACTTACATTGGTTTACAATTATAAATAAAAAAAGTATATTTTCATATAATCATTCAATATATGCTATTTTCATAACTTCTAGAATAATAAAAATAGCTAACATGTTACCGGTTATATAGAAAAATTTTACCCCATTTTAGTTATCAGTAAAAAATTTTAATTATCTTTCAAAACATTAATATTTATCTCAGGATAAACAGCGAGTATATAAAACTGAATAAGCATTCGGTTAAATACATATTTCAAAGTGAAATATATTTCTTTATAAGAATTTTCCTTATTTCCTGCATAAAGATAATTTTGAAAACCAACCATAATATATATTTTTAAATACACTTAAAATAATGGAAAATCAGTTATTTCGTTAGTTAAGAGAGATTCAATTAAATTTTTTTCATAGTCTGTTTAGAAATACTCAGTCAGAAAATCTGAGTTATATTAATTTTATAAATATTTTTATCATTTTAAGTACCACAGTAGCATGTAAATATTTTGCTGTAAATTTGATGATAAATTCTAAAATTCCAAGTTTGTGTTAAAACTAGAAAAATTGAGTTGCTATTAGGAAAATTTCAGACTAATACTAAGATGCTTCAATTAAAGAAAGTAAACAAAGAATCTTGGGGTAAACCAACATTTTAGAAAATCTGTTTTAGTAAAGTGATGAAAAAAATTGATGTAATAAATGTTAGTTTATTTTCTATAATAGTTTATTTATTTTTTATTTATTTTAATAAATATTTCTTTAAAAAAAAAAAAAAAAAAAAGTTCTTCCAAATGGTGCATATTGCGAACACTGCTTTCTTTACTTAAAATATTTTAATCTTTATTTCTCTTTAACTTAATATATTTCTCTTGATATTTTAGTTTCCACCATACCATTATCATAAGTTTGAGAAAGTACATAAACTATGCGAAACTATGAAAATATTTATGCTCCTAATTCAAAAACAATTCAAAGGAGAATACACCCGTAATGATTATAATTTGTAGATAGTATCACTTATAAAAAAGAAATTCCTACCTCAGCTTTCCTGTGCTGTGACAGAAGATGATGATTGTAAATAAGTACCAATTTTCTTCACTGATTACATTCATCTCTAAAAGAAAACAAGTTTCTTTCTGAATAATATATTCCTCAACACATAAATGAAACATAATTGCCACCACAGCTAGAAAAAAAAAATAACACATCTTTCCATGATTTCCCTTCAAATGAAAATAATCCAATTTCGGGACAAATACCTCACCTATCACAAAATGAATGACACACACTGTGTATAATACTTTCATCAGTTTTATGAGATCATTCCACTTATATAAAAATATCCTTGAGAAACCGCCCTGGAAAGTACGAGATTTTAGGTATTGACAGGAGTACTGACGATCAGTAGGATATTCCTAAGCGATTTGTTGTTTACGAGATAACAGAACATAGCTCGCGGTGTTAACAGAGGGAAAGAATCCCACAGGCAACTTCCACCAACGAGGCACCGGCAGGGGTTTATTCTTTTCCCCCCTTTCGTGAATTCACGAAAACAAGGGAGTAGGATAGGGTAGGGACGATAGGAGGTCTCTATCATTAACAATTCCCAAAACTCATTTTCTTTCGTTGATCTATGCCCCAAGCCATGCCGTACAACCTTTTTTGAGCTCTCTTTTTGGACTGAGAAAAATCACCGCGGGATTCTTCCGCCCCGTTTGAGATTTCAAACTATGAATAGATAACGGTCATCGGACGCTTTGGGCTTTTGTAGAAATTCTTTTGCGCCAGACCATTTGGACAAAGTAAACATCCTTTTGTCAGAGAAAAATACGTAAAGCTGTCTTTGAACACACACAAAAAAGCACCCGAGTTGCCACTGAAATCTAATCCTTTATGAAAACTAACTACAGTAGCGTCTACATACAGTCAGTTTTTTTAAAGATTTTTAAAGATTATACAGTTATTGAATATCTTATAATACCAAATTGCACCTAATGATGATTAAACTGTAATTTCCATATCAAAAAATTCAATATTTTTTTATGTATCCATTTAAAAGATATATTATGTAAAGATATATTATTTAAAAGATACATTATGTAAAAAAAAAAAAGATACATCGTGTAAATTAAAGTGAAATATTTTTATAGTTTAATAAGGAAAAACACAACAATGATAAAATAAATTTAGAAAACTGTAAAAAATCTTAAGTCTGTACACATATTTATTTTGCTTAGATGCATATGTCTAAAACGTGTACAATTTTGAATGTTTAGTAATTTACACATTAATTGAGGAACAACTTTCTTGGAAAGTCCTGTTTTATTTTTTCTTTAATGGTCTTTATATCCCGCTGATCTAATTTTAGAAGTTGTAATATTGAAAATTCGTATCACTGACTACAATAAATTGCTTGAAATATAGATGCTCAAATATTTGGAAGGTATAAATGTAACATTTTCACTCGGGCATATTCTGTGCATTTATAGTATACTTACAACAGTTAGCCATTTCTTTTAGCGTACTGGGGATTTACATTAACTTCTCCATATTTTCTACAATTTATATTCATATTTAATATGCCAGTTAGTAATACAGTAAATATAACAAATGCATACACGCTAGCGCTTGCTTTATGCATATATTCTGTAAATTATTTAGTTAGTAAACCCCATTTCGATTAGAAAATTAGCAATTTTTTTGTAGAAAATACCAATAAATTTCATCTATACAAGAAAATATTAATAGGAAATTTCATGGTTTGTTTTACAAGACTTGTAAAGTATATAAGCAGACAGATTAATAGAAAGAAAAACAATTCGTTGGTAGAGAAGAAGTTAATTGATAAATAAATAAAAAAATAAAATAAAAAAATACTTTTTTACAAAGATGCGTTAAATGGATTTTCCACGCAATTTCAGTTTGTTCACTGATTTAAAGAACTTGAAAACCGAGTTGGTACATCAGTAATGGATTGAATAATAATTATACAGAAAATTTAAAACAGCATCAAAAGGATAGAAATTTAATTTAAAATATTATTTTCAAAAAAAGTCTTAAGTATAAGAAAACTCTATTTACTTCAATCGTCAACTCCTTCTCTAACAACCAGTTGTAGTTCTTGTTAGCAATCTTACATAACTGCTTATGTTTCATAAGACTTCTAGAACTAAACGCTGAGATACCAGTTTATTTTTCAAATATCTCTACAAATCCGAGATTATAAGAATGAAATAATTCAGATTTTTATAGAATTTTATAATGAGAATATACTAGTTTTATGTTGATAACTATTATACTTTCATATAAATTTCAATCGCTGTTTATAGTTTCACACATAAAACTCTTATATGAAGAGGTACAATTTTTTTTAGGATTATTTAAATCAAACTTTTTTATAACAGTAAAGCATTTATTTATCTATATTTCACATGAAATTGGTTTACTAGAAACTGTCAATGCAGAAAATATAGGAAAGTTTCCTTTGGAACTAATATTTGTGCTGCTTAAATGACATAAAAAATGTTATAATTATTCAAGATTTGAATTATATAACTCAGCAATAGTGAAACTGTGGTACAGGAAATAATTGGGCTTTTAAAAATAAAACATTTCTAACCTGACTTAAACTAGCACTGTAGAAGTTTAAACAGAATACTACGTGACAGATATTTGCTTTACCAATATTCGATTTATAGATTTCGAAACAATGTTTCATTCAGTAAAAGCTTTTACCTGTCCTTAAGTAATTTTTAAACTAATATGATGTTATAATGAAAGCTATATTTCAGTGGTAGTTAGCTATTGCCCAGAAAAAGGCATTCATGGTCTCTTGAGCAGACAATTCGTGCGTTGAAAGACTTTCCAATTCTGATATAGCTTTTGTTTGGGTCAAACTATTTTTTTGGATGATCAGGGATAAATTCACGTACCGCTGGACAATGCCATTGTTAAACAAAGAATGTTCATCTGCTACACTTGTGTATAATGGCCATTTATCTAATCAATTTTTATTGATTTTCAAACATGGCTAGTACCACTGAGTCACTCCGTCTAAACCTAAAGGTGATTAGTATATTATTAGTAACGCAACTAAAATAAATATTTAATAAAACTACACAATGAAATATTCACTTACAAAATATCTAGACCAGAGATTGCCAAATCGTCTATCTCTAGCTACTAGTAGCTCTCGGAAAATATTTCGGTAAATCACGGTGTCATGGCTTCCTGCTCAGGTTTAAATATTTGCATGTTCTTTCTTTTTTCAGCATGAAATTTATAAATACATTAATAGAGAAAGTGAATGGGGAACATTTGTACAATTGTATTCGAATATCATAGTTACCTAATCTCCCACTTAGTGGTAGTTCGTGATTAAACATCGCGGGGTTGCAGAA
Organism: Pardosa pseudoannulata; assembly: GCA_032207245.1. NCBI lineage: Eukaryota > Metazoa > Arthropoda > Arachnida > Araneae > Lycosidae > Pardosa > Pardosa pseudoannulata. The sequence continues at coordinate 91,359,626 of CM063503.1, read as the reverse complement.
ACTCTCGAAATGTATAAACACACATTAAAAAATCCACGAAATTTATTTTTTATTTTCTATAAATTTATGCTTTGATGAATATTACTTAAATTAAATTCATTCCTCTCGTTTAGTGTATAATAAAAAATTCGATGCCATTTCTTTTAATGTCTGTACGACTATAAAGAGAATTTTTTCCTCGATTAAAATCATTGCTAGTGTATTTAGCCTATCTTATAATGCTTGCTTGAAATATTTTTATACTTTTTAAAGTTAAAAACAGCTTTCAGGCTCTGATGTTAATGTAATAAAACATTGAAAATAGTATATCTGTATGATTGTAATATCAAATATTGGAAAATACTGTGAAATTTGTATTAAATGTATAAAGAAACAAATTGATACACCACGCCGCTTTGTGAACTAACTCGATACGTCTAAAAACATTTGCGCTTGCATTGAGATAGTAAGATAGTGTCGCTGTGATAATTATAGTGCTATAAGTCTTAAATTAGCATGTAGTGAACCGGCACCGTTTAGTGACACCGACTGGTGTGTAAGCAAGATGTAATTTTTTATTGTTGATGACAAAATAAATTATTTCAAAGGCAATTTGAACCCTTAACCTACTTCCTACCTTGCCTATGGCCTTGCAGTATTTTAAAACTCTAATTATATAAGCTTTCTAATGACATAGAAGATACCTTTAGGCATCTGAACAAAATAATTGAATGAAAGATATTAATTTCAATATAAACTCTGACTGTAAAAATTTTACTAAACCTACCTCTTAACGTATAGCATAAAATTCAAAGCCAACACGAGTAAGGCTCAAAAAGAGAAAGTAAGAATGCAGGAGCTGTTTTGTGGCTTCTAGAGAGCAGTATTCTCAATGCCAGATCATTTAGTGGATTCTAAAAGTAAATTTATAAAGAAGACTGGAAACTGTATGTTTCTATAGCCAGCGTACCGTAAAGGTTTGTGAGTGAGCTTGGCTTTGCATGCATTTTTTGACACATTCCAACAGAAAATATGTATGAAATTTCAGCATATATATGAAAAGTTTTACCTTCTCATGGATCCCTTCAGACCAATTCTGTTTCAAGATTATATGTTCACCACAGGCCAATAATTATCTAATTGTTGACTTGGTTGGCTTGGAAAGCTAGAGTTTACTAATTTGTGGCACGAGGCTAAATAATTCAAGTTATTAAAGTCTAATTCGAGTGAATTCTGGAATAGTCTTAGCAAAATTAAAAAAAAAAGGGAAGGAAGAGGATTAATGAGACCTACTACTTAAAGCTAATTCTTAATAACTACTAGTATCCCTTCTAGCAGTGGGATTCAAACCCACGAGCTCAAGTACAGAAACACAGCAGGCAACCGAAATGGCCCTCATCCAGCTCTGTTTGAACGTTTGAATTTAATGTTATTCATCAGCAACCATTTAGAAAGCGCATTTGTAGCAGTGCATTGAATATCCGCGGTTAAATAAGATGAACGAATTTTATCGACTACATCACAATCAGGAACTTTGATTTAATTTTCTTCAACCCTTTATATTCTGACGATATTTAGCATTATCATTGTAAAGAAATTCTCTTAGCATTTAAAAGTGATTACAATTCCTGGCAGTACTCACGAAAACGTTTAGAATGAACTTTCCAGACTCGTGGATAATTGCCAGGGGAGTACTTATACCGCTCTTTTTTTTCTTTCTGTTCTAGTCAGCTTATTCTTTCTAGACGCAGCGAATAGTAATTTTTGGCGACAAAGTGTGTATATTTTGTGTTTTATCATTTTTATGCTATGAAGAAAGTAAACGCTTTTTAGAGCCATTTTCACTGATGTAAATAGATTTGAATCTTTTATAACTTTGTCATAATGTATTCTAGTCAACACTTAGAAATACAGAAAATAATTTCCTTAGAGTTTTATGTATATATATACATATATATATATATATATATATATATGTGTGTGTATTTATAAATATACATATATATATATACATATATATATTCATATATATATACATATACATACACACACACACACACATATATATATATATATATATATATATATATATACAGACACACACAAGCATATATATATATATATACATACATACATACATACATACAGAGAGAGAGTGAGAGAGAAGCACTGTATACCTCTGTCATAGAAAACCTGGTTTTTAATAGACTATGTTATTTTAAACAAAGGTAATAGTAAAAACATAAGACGATTTTCTTGCATAACTTTCCTAATATAGGTAATCCCCAAAATGGCATAAGAATAGTCATATATATATATATATATATATATATATATATATATATATATATATATATATATATATATATATATATATATATATATATATATATATATATATATATATATATATATATATATATATATATATATATATATATATATATATATACATATATATATATATATATATATATATATATATATATATATATATATATATATATATATATATATATATATATATATATATATATATATATATATATATAGGGGGGTGCTTACGTGTGCTTGTGTAAATTGAAAAAAACACTATGTTCATTAAAAAAAAAAACTGAGATATTTACATATTTGTGTATAATTTGTTTTCTTCTATTAGGGGATTGAACATAACCTCATTTTCCTAAATTTGAGATATTTGACGAATAGGAAATGAAAAACTATGGACCAACATGGTTTCAAAGTAAAGACTCTTCCATTTGGTCATAAAACCTGTTTCCACTATACTCGTATGTTTAGGCATTATGTATTCTCTATTATCTCAAACACTTTTATAAAATTTTTCACTATATATAGTGGGTTCAACACAAACAAATCGGTAAATAAACTTCTCCTGAAAAGACTTGAAATTTGTGACACAGTGTTATTTACTTGAGATATATATATCGGTATGTGTGTGCGAATTTTTTCCCCATTCCTTCTGTCTGAAATATACTATAAGTCATCTAATGGAACAAAGCCTGAATTAGAATATCTTAAACCAGCCAATACAGATTCTCAAGGGTCGATGTGTGGAAAATAACTCGATTGGACAAGGAATCAAGATTCGACCTCCGGCTTTCTGGATAATCATAGACATTATTACACCACAAATTCCTATGTCATCGTCACATACTTTCCTCATCACATTACCCGCGATCAAAGGGGTTCCTTTTCATTAGCCGCCACTCTAATGACGATCGCTACTTTTCCTAATAAGAAATGGACCGATTAGGAAATTATAGCACGCGTCCTGAATATTACATCTTAATAACAGTTTAGGAGTTTTCTTAAACTTCACATTTTGCTCCACAGATTTACAAACAAGAGCAAATATAAAATGATCAAAAGATTTAGCCTAAATATAACCTGGGAAAACATTTAATCTCGCTTTTCTGTTTTTATTTTTTATGAATACTTAACTCGGGTTCAAGTAAAAAATTATTAATAATTTACTGAACAAAAATGAACCTTTTTTCCATTCATAATAAGTTATTTCAACATTAATAGTTGAGCCGTGTTGTGGAACTATAATTTATTTGGCTTGAATATTAACATTAAATAGTTATTAATTGTCAATAAGTGATCATTAAAGTCGGGGACCCATCTCCAAATTCCGTTTCCGAGTCTAATCACTTTAAAAAAATGCGCTTAATCGATCAAAATTATCATAAATCCTCGCTATCCAGCAAATATGAATATCAAGAAAAGTAGTCATAGAGCATTAGCCTATAAAAGTATTTGGTATTATTATAAAAGAGATTGGTGATAGATTTCTCAAACTCCGTTGCAAGAATGAGTTTTAACTACTTAAGATTCATGTTTGGAAGCCTATATATATTATATATATATATATATATATATATATATATATATATATATATATATATATATATATATATATATATAATATATATATATATATATATGTATATGTATATATGTATATATATATATATATATATATATAATATATATATATATATATATATATGTATATATATATATATATGTATATATATATATATATATGTATATATATATATATATATATATATATATATATATATATATATATATATATATATATAACCTCGATTTAATGAGAAATTTTATGTCTTTAAAGAAGACTGTACTGTTACATTTTAAAGTATCTAAAAATATTAAATGTTTAAATGTAAACAATGAAAAAATAGATTGAAAATTCCGCATTTCTGTTACTGTGGTCAGGGTTACTTTATTAATATATATATATATATATATATATATATAATATATATATATATATATATATATATATATATATATAAGACGTCTTTCATAATAATAATAGTAATAAAATATAAGGAAATGAAATCAAAATTCTACTTTCGTGTAGGATATGCGAAAACATGGTACCTTATATAGACTAATATTTGACGTTGTTATTGGGATTCTCGAGGTACTTTTTAATTGTTTTTACTTAACTTCACCTGTGTATCAGTTGATATTTTGAAATAAGTTTTAACTACCTCCCTGACTAGCTAGAGATCTGAAATTGTGTGCATAGATTCAAATCCCGTGTCAATACAAGATTCAGTCTTAAAAATAAGTTTAAAGACGTAAAAATGAAAACAGTTTGGTAAATGTGAAAAACTGTTCAGCTTGCTTGGAGTCCCAGATGTATAGGTTTTAAATTAGTATCACCATTTAGAGGCATAAAAATAGATTTAAAAATCTATATTTCTGTTACTGTGGTCAGGGTTACATTATTAAAAAAAACAAAAATATATAAATCTATAAAACGTCTTTCATAATAATAATAATAATAACAATAATAAGGAAATGAAGTGAATAATAAATGAAATCATATTTAATCAAAATTCTACTTTCGTTTAGTATATGCGAAAACATGGTACATTATATAGACTAACATTTGAATAAGCCGTTGTTATCGGGATTCTCGCGGTACTTTTTAATAGTTTTTACTTAACTTCACCCGTGTGTCAGTTGATATTTTGAAATCAATTTTTAACTGCCTTCCTGACTAGCTAGATATCTCAAATTTTATACATAGATTCAAATCCGGTGTCAATACAAGATTCAGTCTTAAAAAAATAAGTTTAAAGAAGTAAAAATGAAAACAGTTTGGTAAATGTGAAAAACTGTTCAGCATATTTGGAGTCCCAGATGTATAGATTTTTAATTAGTATCACCATTTAGCGGCAAAATTTTACTTTCAAACAAAATTATTACTTTTTAACTCATAGTTTTTAATACATACTGCAAAGACCTAGAAAAAATATATTATAGACATGTTGCAGCTGCAGATAGTTTCAGCATTTTCCCATCTAATGTTTATGTAATACATTAAGTTGTATTTAAAGATATAATTTTATTATTTTAATATTAATAACACAATTAATAATTAATAACTTCAATCTTTTCATTATTTTATATTGAGTAAATGAGGAATGCATTAGGTAAATATGAAATATCGCGAGACATAAGAAAATATCATTATAGGCATTTTTACCGTTGTAGACAGTATCACATACACAAGTTTAACTATGCATACAAAATAGTCTTATAAATTATTTGACGAATCTAACCGAGTCTTGATATGGAACTTGATAAAAGCATTCACAGCATTCGAGATATCTTATAAAATTCCTAATCAAAGCTATTTTCAGTCTAAAAATTAATCCTATTCCTTTGGAGAAATATTATTTCTTGACCATCGAGATATTTTCTCTTTGTCACGAGTTAGTTCTGTTGTTTGATACCAATTACAGTGAAATCGTTTAATAACTGTTGTAATAGCTGAAATCTAGAAAAGAAAGTCACCTCAATACCGCTTCAGTACTATCTGGAAGGTGAAAAAATAACTATTGATCAAGCAATACATCATCAAAGCAAACAGATATGTCTATATAGTAGTCATGCAAGAAGTCTGGCAGCAGTTGTCTACCAGTTGTCTACCATTTGCTACGAGTAGCGCTTTCACCAAACAAAGGTATGGCAGAGATCCGCAGTAAGGTGTGAGTGTGTGTGGCGGGAATCTCAGCTCTAGGCTTGAAGGAAAATTTTTGATTCTCAGGTGATGAATTATTCATAGAGTCAAGTGGTATGGGTTGTTATTAAATCTTGCGAATAATGTCTATGATGAATAAAAGACACAAGCAAGCAATTTTCATTCTCAGTTCATCAACATTTATATTTTCATACCAGTTTCTACTTCAGACGAAGTGTAGAGACTTAATATTGCAGGGTTTAGTTATTGTAAAACATTATATGCAAATTTATGTGATATTTTTATATTATATAAGACGAGGAGGAGAGCTTTTAGGATTTTACATTGATAACTAGTTGGTTGGGAACGCTATGAACAATAATTTACTTCTGGATATTTTATTAAATCTGGACATACTGCTGAAGGGATCTCATATCTAAAAGTATTAGGTACATGCTAAAAATGCGTCTGTTCTGACCCATCATCAGTTTCTAAAGACTTAATAAAATTATAAAATATTTTATGAAATACTCATAACTTGTTTCATATCTTATAAAATTATGAAATTATTTCTCTAAATTAACTACAATGAAAACTATAGAATTATTAATATCGATGAAATTAAAAACTGTGTTATATCATTATCTGTAAGATATTCTACATGTCAGAAAATTTTCTTCGTCCTATATATATGTTTATTGCCCATAGTATGAATAAATATAATTTAGATACTTAAAAAGTTAGGTTATTTTTAAAGACTTATTATTTATAATTTCATTTTTCTGCTACTTTTTTTAATATCGATTATTAGTATCGATGAAATTAAAAACTGTGCTATATCACTATCTGTAAGATTTAAAAAATTCTACTCGTTAGACAAGTCTAAATTTTCTTCGTCCTATATATATGTGTATTACCCATAGAGTGAATAAATATCTTTTAGATACTTAAGCAGTTAGGCTATTTTTAAAGGCTATTTAAAATTTCATTTTTCTGCTACTTTTTTAGTATTGATTATTAATATCGATGAAATTAAAAATTGTGCTATATCACTATCTGTAAGATTTAAAAAATTCTCCTCGTTAGACAATTCTAAATTTTCTTCGTTCTATATATTTTTGTATTACCTATAGAATGAATAAATATCATTTATATACTTAAACAGATAGATTATTTTTAAAGACTTATTATTTATAATTTCATTTTTCTGCTACTTTTTTTCTAATAATCATGAGTTTTTTTTAACTTTTTACATCAAAAAGATTTATGTATTATTATTTCGTTCTATATAATGCGGTTTTCAGATTACTGTAGTTTAAGTTGTCTGTTAATATTTATTCTAATGTACATTATAGAGCAATAGTCAAACTAGTATTATTTTTTAAATTCTAATGCTTTAATTGTTCTATATTTTTCATTATAATTAATGAAGCCAAATTATTTCTTGATTTAATAAAAGTTGAGACAAGTTTTAAATATTTCACAATTTTTTTCTAAAATTATTTAAAGTGTTATAATCTGTCGAAATAGATATACTTTGATAGGCACCAAGGCTTCTTTAGAAAATATGGAGACCACATCAAAACTTATTCCGTATTGGTACAAACATCCATATAAACAGGCTTGGATTCCATCTATCCAACTCAGACACTATGATTAACATAAATGAAATTCCTCATTAGGTATTCAACATCTTCAATAAAATGTAAATGAGACGAATACAAAAATGCAAGTACTGGTTTTAGTTTGTTGTTTTATTAAAATTAAGTTTTGTTTCGGTTCGTAACACTCGGTTGATTTTTTGTAACACAAGTGCAAATTGAGCTATTTAAATGAGAATATTTTTGGTATTTTAACTATTCAGATAATGATCAGTGTAACATTTTGTTGCAAACGCCTGTCAATTAAATAGACATAATTATCGTTAATTGCTATTTATAATTTATAATTGAGTTGATAAATGATGTATCAATATAATAATACGATTACGAGTTAGTCTCTCTCTCTCTTTTCTTTTTGCAAAGGAAGAATGTTGCAAAGAGCATAACGAGGTAGATCAAAAGAGTAAAGATTCATATTCTAAACGTATAGATTGTTTCTTTAAAATATCATTACATATTTTATTGAATACATTTAGGGACATGAGTAAACGTTTTAGTTTTATTATACGCACTGGAATGCTATAAATAATTTTCTATTTCAAACTTTTTGTAAAAGAAGATGAAGTAGAAATTTTCAAAAAAGTAAAAATTCATATTCTAAACGTATAGATTGTTTCTTTAAAATATCATTACATATTTTATTGAATACATTTAGGGACATGAGTAAACGTTTTAGTTTTATTATACGCACTGGAATGCTATAAATAATTTTCTATTTCAAACTTTTTGTAAAAGAAGATGAAGTAGAAATTTTCAAAAAAGTAAAAATTCATATTCTAAACATATAGATTGTTGCTTTGAAATATCATTACATATTTTGTTAAATACATTTAGGGACATGAGTAAACTTTTTAATTTTATTATACGCACTGGAATGTTATATATAATTTTCTATTTCAAACTTTTTGTAAAAGAAGATGAATGAAGTACAAATTTTCATTAGAGTAAAAATTCGTATTCTAAACGTATAGATTGTTTTTTAAATATATCACATATTTTGTTAAATACACTTAGGGACAAGAGTAAACTTTTTAATTTTATTATACTCACTGGAATGTTATAAATAATTTTCTATTTCAAACTTTTCGTAAAAAATGATGAATGAAGTAGGAATTTTGAGCCTATCGGTAGTTAAATTGGATATTTTTTAAGAAAAACAATGAAGAGAGGAAAAGATGAATTTTTGAGAGTGTGTATGTTGTTAAACGCGTTTTGTCTTTGTAATTGAGAAGTATTTAAAAATAAGAATACACATTTTATTCCACCTTTTAAAGTGACCGTAGACTTAAAATTAACTTTTATTGTTTTTGGAATGTTATAAATAATTTTCTATTTCAAATTTTTTGTAAAAGAAGATGAATGAAATAGAAATTTTGAACCTATCAGTAGTTAAATTGGGTATTTTTTCAAGACAAACATTGAAGAGAGGTAAGGATGAATTTGAGAGTGTGTATGTTGTTAAATGTTTTATTTTCGTCTTTGTAATTGAGAACTATTTAAAAATAAGAATACACATTTTATTTTCCCCTTTAAAGCGACTGCAGACTTAAAATTAACTTTCATTGTTTTTAACCCATTTGTCTGAAAAGGAGTTATAGCATTAGAAATATATTTATGTAAAGGTGTTTAAAACTGGAAAATATGCTGTTAAATTTTTTATCTATTAATTATTAATTGTTTGAAAATTAGCTTTATCATTGAAAATGTTCTGTGTCCATTCTTTTACACACAATATTGAAACTTTTATTTATTAGATACCCTTTTGTTCTTAGAAAAATCTTTTCTTATCATAAACAGTAACTTAACGTACTGGCAGAAAAAAGAACCCTCAACAGACCTTTTCTAGGGATGGAAAATCCTCGTTAAATTAATATCAAAGAGATTTATATTACAAAAATATTTTTTCATGCTAAAACTAATTTTTAAAAAATATAATTATATGTCAACAGACAGTAGTTTTGTAATAATATTTATTATAATTTTCGATTAACAAAAAATGTCCTTTTATATAGGAAATTCTTTTAAATAATATTCTTTTATATTTTTATAAGACTGTTTTCAGATAATCTTTCCTTCAAAATATACGTTCGTAATTGAATTTTGTTTTATATTATGTATAATTTATTTTTTGAGAAAAAGGAATACCTTTACGCCTTAGTATATTCTTCACTCTATAAAATTTTACCTCAGTAATAACATATTTTATAGGGGAAGGGGCGACAAATTTGGCTTCTAACCCAAATGGCAGGAACGTACGCTACGCCACTAATCATGAATATTCGCGAAAAAGAGGAAAGAATTAATAATAGTGAAAATATTAATTTTTCCTGTGCAACTGTATTAAGAGCAATGTTGTTATGTACAGAATTGATAGATTATAGGCTTTGAAACGCATTAATTTAAAATCTAATTTTTGAGGTACAAATTTCTAAAGGAAAAGACAATTTGAAATACTTACAAATATTCCTATAATTAAAAAAATAGTTTCAAAAAAGTGTTTCAAATTTCTAAGAATAATTTTATCCTATGTTGTTGAAATAAATACATTCATTATAGAATGGGGACTATTAACATTTTTTCTTGCCATTTTAAGTGAAATTTTATAATACAATTAGGAAGAAATATCTAGTGTTCAACCCCATTTAATCCAGCTAAAAAGCATTTAAAATTATATAAAATATAAGGTAGAGGATTTTAAACTTTTTTCTCTTCTCATTATTAGTTAAATTTCCTAATTTAATAAGGTTGAAATACCGAATATTCAGTACATTTAATCCGGCTGATAGTCTACTATCATTTTAATGAGTTAAAAATTATTTTTTATTCTCCTTATTTCTAAATGTAAACTTGTTATTTCCTGAAATCTACTTTTATTTTTTTTTTTTTTTTTGTAAAGCAAAAATCAAATATTTACCAGGAGTACACCCTACACTTACAAATTACCTCTTGACCCTCGAAAGTATTTTATACATCTACTAAAATAGACAGTGAACTAACTTTTCATTACTTCCCCTCATTTTTTTGTAGAGAATGACAATTCTCTGTTCCTATAATCGAAAAATTATTCTGCAGTTACGCTAATTGTAAATCTGTCCTCGTGGCTTTAGCGATGGCACGAAAGCCCGCTGACTTTTTTTTCCTCTCATTTTTCCATTTATTTTCCAAATTCCCCCAAAAGACAAGGATTTTTATTAATAATCATGAACATACTTAAAGAAAGTACATTGTCTATCTTATCCATCACAAAATTAAAAAAAACAAGATTTTCCATTTATTACCGTTTAATTTACCCAAATACTTTAATTAACTAAAGATTTTATATTTTTATATATGCATTTATATTCCTTTATAACAAAGAATACCTTATTCACACACTTACTCCAAGTATATCCTGTAAGCCTGATAAATATTGGAACACACGTAATAAAGCGATAAATTGTTACTTTCTGGCAGATAGGATTTACCTTCTCGTACACATGCAATAAGTTAAGAAAAATGGATAAAATTCATTTTAATTATTTGATTTTTTGCTTATATTCTTTATATACTATTTAAAATTGACGATATAAGGGTAGTTTTGGATTAGAGCCCTAGTTTTTTCTTGCCTAGCAATAAGGCTAATTAGATTGAAATGTACTGCTTAAAGCGAATTCAGGAAGGCTGCAAACATCCATGTTAGCGGAGTGATAGATATAATGAAAAGTTCATAGACTAATTGCATGTTACTAACTATCTGAAGACAATGGAAGATACCATAAATCCATATCAACTAATAGTGATTTAATATATAAATATTGATCGCAAAGAGTTCCTATCATTTTTACTATGTAAAAATGATAAAATAAATACATGAATACTAAACAAAATGAATGCAAATTTTGATACTATTTAAATTCCCTTTACTTTGTGAAGAAAACGGGAAATTAAAAAAAAGGTGTATTCCAACTCTAATTAAACTCTACATGTTAGTGGAGGGACAGATATAAGGAAAAGTTTATAGACTAATTACATGTTACTAACTATTTGAAGACAATGGAAGATACCTTAATTTCATATCAACTTATAGTGATTTAATATATAAATATTGATTGCAAAGAGTTCCTTTCATTTTTAATGTGAAAAAATAAATACATGAATACTAAACAATATGAATGCAAATTTTGAAACTATGTAAATTCCCTTTACTTTGTGAAGAAAACGGGAAATTTAAGGAAAAAAAAGTATATTCCAACTCTAACTAAACTCTACATGTGAGTACACATGACAGTTTGCGACTCTAACATAATGGAGCTTTTAAAAGGATTTATTTGATTGAAAAAAGAAGGCAGTAATTTGTGTCCAACAACAGAAAGCGAAAGTAGTTGTCATCTCAAGTGTTAGTGGTGACAAGTTTCTAATTAGTTAATTGAATTTACTCCAGTGTCTTAGTAGTGTCTCAACCTAACTAATAGATGAAGAAGTTTAGCGATTTGTGAGAAGTAGGAAATGATGCATTCTTAAATAACCACTTAGTTGGATACTGATCAAAAGGAAATTAAATCATATTGATTCATCATGTAAATTAGCTGACTGGAGGGAGTGGGTTTATAGTTTAGAGCATTGACTACTTAACCCTAGAAAGGTAACTTACCTAGAGTAGATATAGTTGATTTTGAAAAAACTTTAGCGTTAAACCTTATTGTTTTTTATTTATCAACAATGCAATAATATTTATAGTGATACATTAAGCAGAAATATTGTGTACACAATCCAAAATATGTGCACCCAAACATAGGTATACTCGTCGAATTGTCTATGGTTAAAGTATTATAAAATATAATTATCTTTTTGGGGTTAAGTCGCACACTCTTCTAATATATATTTTCATTAACTATTTGCAGTTATGTAGGTCATTTACCCAAAGTTTAAAGGAAAAGATATTCTTATTTTACTTTTTTTTTTTAAGTTAGATAATCTGCAGCTCAAGTTGATTTCGTTAAGGGTCAGTCAAATTGAAACTCGAACGCTTAGCTTTTTCTGTTCAATTTGAGATTTAAAAAAACGAAAATTGGGACACATTTTTCCCTTCAATAACAAATAAAGCTATTAATTAGTATTTTACACAAAGAACTTTAACCCTTAATTTGGCTAAGTCCACTACACCGGATAGGTATATTTATAACTACTATATAACATAACTGTCAGTGTTCGCCACAGCGGACATTGATTATCTCAAAAAAGGAAAATGATATATTTTTTTGTTTATTTTGCAGAGATCCTAATGTCTATACAGACATGGGAAAATAACAGAAATTAAAATTAAAAAATATTTGAAAAAACATTTTGTCAAGCAATAATTATGTACCGTAGTATTAATTTAAATGAATACGGAAAATAAAGGGTTAAAGTACAACTCGTACACCAGGTAAAACTATCAATTTTAGAACATTTTAACATGATATTTTGAGTTCAGTGGTTTATTGGATATCCTCTTTGTCTCCTTAAGTGTTGATATTTAACGACTTAAGTGTTGACTTAAGTGTGACTTTCACTTTTAAAGTATTTAATTGAAAAGAAAGAGTTGCATAAACGAGTTTGAGTAACTGTAGGTTTATGATATCCAGAGACAGGCTATAGTATATCTAAATAGATACTTCGTTTCTACTCTGAATACAAGTCAAGCCCTTCTTAGAAACTTTTCAATCCCCGATTATTCTAAATAAAAGAAAAAAAGCCTCCTTTCTTAGAAAGTACCACCTTGGATGATATCCCATCTAATGAAGCAATCTCCTTGCGTGAGATAACTCGCCTAATGCATCTACACACGCTTACTCCTACATTCCCTGAATATAAAGCAAGAAACTTATTGACTTGGAGAAATAATTTATACATTTGTAATTAGGTTTCAAAGCGGGGAAAGAAAAACAACAAATGCTTTAGATGCGAGTTTTTATTTTTATTGAATAATTTTACACTAATTTGTATTATTGTTATAACTCTAATGGAAACTTCATGAGAAATTTTTTTCTCTTTCATACGGATTTTTGCTTACTATAAAAACGCCTTTAAAAAACAAAGCAAGTTTTTCTTGAGAAATTTAAAACCTTTGGATTCTATCCTGAAGGACATCTGCATTAATAAAGACAATAAGACCTCTTAAATGTATATATGCAATGCCATTTCCTGGTAATATAATTATATATAAAGCTGTGCACAGTGAACAAATTCTACACAAAGTGTGGGGGAAAACTGAACACTGTCGAAACATACACTTACATTTATATAAATAATGGTAAGCACAAAATATAAAGAGCTCAACACAGTGAATAACACGAAATGTGAGGGAAAAATACATACTGTCAAGAAATATGGCTTACATTTATATAAATAATCGTAAACATAAATGTATATCACACTTACAGGTAAAATTAGTACCAATAAATTATAATATAAGTATGCATTTTGCAAACCTAAATATATAAACAGAAGTATGTATTTTCAAAATGCAATGCTCTTAAATGCAAATAAGAAATGTCATTTCCTGGTCATATAATTATACACAAAGCTGTACAAAGTGCCAACATTTTACTCAAAATGTGTAGTGTATATCGCATTTAAGGGTAAAGATAGTAATAAAATAAAACATAGCTATTTAATGCAATTTGCTTGTTTCTATTTGCAATGTGCAAATCTCAAATAAAAATATTTGATGCCATTTCTTAGTAAAATTATTACATATAAACTGTACAGAGAGTACATTTTTTCACAAAATGGAGAGAGAGGGTTGGTACACACTGACAAAAATTTGGTACACATTTATATAAATGACGTACATTAAATGACGTATTTAAATAATTAGCGTACATTCACCGCCTTGTTAGGCGTTAGGATAATGTCTGCATCACCTGCTACATTGAAAAAAAAAAGTATATTAAATTTCCGGACAGTGTACCATCTCCCCCCAATACACATTTTGTGTAATATTGTTGCATTATGCACAACTTTACAAATAATTACATAAATACTCGAAACATATATTTACATCCTACGGGTAAAGATAGCAATAAAATATGAACTAATGATTTATTTTTGTATTTCAGATAACTATGAATAAAACAAAAGGTATGGAACTGTGACATTTTATTCACATTTATTATGCGGAATCTTCTACACAATGGCAGCAAATCAATATGAGGATTGATTTTTCTGCTGTATGCAATTACTAATGTATTTTTACTCGGTATAAATCAAAATTGAGATAATGGCACAAATCTGAAAGAGGCTAGAGAACAAACATTCTGAATTTTAAGCTGTAAACTGCTTTTCATGAAGTCCAAAAGTGGGAATAGATTATACTCACTATGTGAAAAGGACGAATATTTTTTTTCTAAAGCCAACTCTTTCTCTTTTTTTAAATACTATATATTTACTCTGATAGCGAGAAAAATTGCTTATGTAGAGCCATTTTGGTTTCTTTTGTTTTTAAATGGAAGCTAATTTTACCTACTATGTGATTTTCACTGTATGGTCAAAACCAAAAGTAAAATAGTTAAATACAAAGTATACGTTTTTATAAAACTAAAGTAAAATAGTCATGTCCGTAAAACTGTTTAAAGTGTTATAGGCTTAGTTGCCTTTAGCTTAGGCCAGTGGTCGGCAAACTTATTAGCCAAAGAGCCAAATATGAACATTACAACAAATTTAAAAAAAAATTGGGAGCCAAATCTGCTTGTTTAGTAAAATTATTATTAATATAATTACTATTATAACTATTTAGTAATAAAAATATTCCAAATATATTTTTTTATAAAGACACCAGTACAAAATTATCAATATTAAATTGATGAAAATAAAAATTAAAAAATCATTTTTTTTTAAATTTATATATTAATAAATAATTTTCTTAATATATGTAACTGCACTAAAAAGAAAAAAAATGTCCATCATCAAAGTAACAAAACTTTTAAAATGACTAAAAATAGAAGAAAATTTCCAACATTTGGACAAATAGAAGTTATCGAAAAATCGATTACAAATTTTGTACCGGAACCACAAACATATATAGCAGGTGTAATAAAATCGTATAAAAATACCTGTAAGATGTGCAGTTAGAAGGAAAAATACAACTTTTTAATACGACAGGACAAAATTTTAATGACTTATATATCTCTTAACTTAAACAAAAATTATGCATGTTCTCGATTTATAGAAGAATTTTTATTTATCAGAATAAGATGTAATTTTTTTCTTACCAACTTTTTTTTTAATGAAAATATTATTGCGCCCTCCGTGGATATTTGTGCCAAAGCCGCACTTAAGGAGCCAGAGAGCCACATGCGGCTCTGGAGCCGCACTTTGCCGACCACTGGCTTAGGGATTGCTGAAAAATGTACTAGTCAGTGATTTGATTTGGAGCACTACGGTATATTTGTTTTGCAACACGAAGGTTAATTAGATTGGGAGTTACTGCTTTAAGTCGATCTCAAACGGTTGCAAACGTATATGCTAGCAGCAGAATAAGAACCCACGGACAGCACGAAAAAATAGTGCACTACCTATTCGGTCATAGTTATTCGTTCTGGTCAAGGACTATCATGTTATTTTAAAAATAACTTTACAGGTACACAAGCACAAATGGTTTCTCCGAAGGAAGTATTGAAAGGTATAATGGTGCAAGAAAAAAAATGATAAAACTGATTTGTGAATTTAGCTGTAATAGTTGGGGACATTTCCAACTGTATAGTTCCGTATATATATTGATGAACAATCTTGCAAGGCTCTTATTTTAGCAAAAAAGACAAATACAAGCAGTTGTAATCCTTTACCCCGTCAGATTAATTTAATTCAATCAAGCAAAACGTCACTTAACCCCTTGCAGTTCGGGCAACGCAAATGCGCCAATTTCGGAAAGCAAGAGTAAAAAAGTTCGGGTAAGAGTAAAAAAGGTATTTCAATTCCTTGAAGCCCGAAATCGGTTTGCCTTATGTATAATATTTAATTTACCACTTTCCTAATAGATAAAGATACTTTCCCGTTAAAAGTTCGGAAGTTTCGCGTCATTTGTCGCCATTTCTCGTATACTGTAAAGGATTTGTGAAATTCAAAAGAATCTGAGGAACGCAGAATTCATGACAGTTGATATAAATAATAATATTGTTGTATTAGTTTATTTATATTTATTCAGAAAATTGTGGCATTTGATTTATTTTGTTGCCATTTGAGCAAAAATTACTGTAATCTATTAACATTTCCCATATATCTGAAAATAGTAATTATTTCGTTAATTTTTTTTCTCAAAAATAATCTATTTCTAACATTTCGATAATAGTTACGAAAAAAATTAAGGAGAAAAACAATTCCATTTTTGACACTCTTTTCTCAAATATATTCCACAGGCAAGGAGTTAAAACCTTTCGTAGTGTCGAAAAGAAAAAATTACCAGAATGACATTTTTAGTTTGAATTAGAGAGCTACGGTCTAAGTTTTATATTAAATGATGACCAATGAGACCAGGTCCTACTGCTTAAACAAGATTCTGAATGAATACGAATATCCATGTCAGATGTGGAATTCGAATCTTTGAGCTCTGGTACCAAAATGTTTCTCCATACCCATTTAATCATCTGAAAGGACATTGCCTTAACTTGTGGATATAAGTTAAAACAATATTTTTTTTTCAGAATTTTGTAAATTTAAAAGGAGTAAATACGTTTTTAGTTATTAAACAGTTATTACACATTATTTACTCATTTTACTTAGTTATTTAGTCGTCGCTCTGACAATAATAAGTATTGCAATAAAATGCAATTGTTTAAATAATTTTAAGGAGATATATATAAAAATATATTTCTTTTATTTTGAAAGTCGATGATAAAGCTTTACTTTCAATAAAGCATTTATTGCAACAGTCAATAGTTTTAAATAATATTTATTATAATATTTGATTAAAAATAAATTTTCTTAACGTAATAAATACTATTTTTAGATAATTTATTAATATTAGAAATCAAAATATGTTTGGGACTTTCGTACTTTCTTTCCTAATTTGTAAGAATATTAGATTTTAGGTAAAAATTAAACATCTCTTTGAAACTTAATATTTTCCTCATTCTAGAAATTTTTATCTTTATAGCTAGATATTTTGTTGGGGGTGGCAAATATGGTGACAGAAACTAACACTATAGTACTGTAGATATAAACAAAATATTTCGGTAACATAAAAAAGCAAAGATGATTTTGTTTTGGAGCGCTACTGTCTACTTTTTACAACGCGAGGGCTAATGAGATCTTAACCTACTGCGTAAAGTCGATCCCGAACGGCTACGAACATTCATGCCATAGTGGGATTCAAACCCAGGAACTCCGGTTCCGAAGGCCAGCAACCATTCGGTCATCGTTTGGCACAAAGATGGCTTACATTACAGTGATTTTGTATTGCAAGGATATTGATAAGGAGAGGGAGGCTGTACATTTATTTATATTTGAAATAACTAAATAAAACAGGCCGTTTTTTATAGTTTTATGCCTAAATTAACATTTTACATCTTTATAAATGGTATTTAAAAAATAATATTAGGAAAGGGGCAAAAACAAGGTTATACTTCTTTATTCAATTCTTCAGCAAATCTTAGACAAACAATTTAATCTTGTGCTACCAACTGTTATGGAGAAATAAATCAAAACTGATACCATATATAAGGTCTAAATGTATAAAAGATATCCCTGAAGATAAAAGTTAGTTCAAAAACTATTTCCAACTGTTTTCATTACTTAAAATAGAAGCGTCATACAAGGTTCAGGTGAGTTACAGGGCTGAAAAATCAATGTTTCAGGCAATGACACAAAAGTTTCTTTTCCTTTCAAAATGATACAAACAGCCTATCCCACTCAATTATTGAAGATGTTTCTTAAGTCACTTTTAAAGGTAGTCATTACTACGAACTTAGTTTAAATGTCCGTGAAATGAATGCAGTTATCCATCAACTTGTGCCCTTATGCCGCTCCAGTTCGACCTTTGTTTCACTAAGTTCCTGCCAAATGCTTTCAACAGAAATAATTGAGAATTATCCATATTCTTATTACTATATGCTTTGTGGGTAGTAAGTTTTGAGTTCCATCACCACAGGAAATGAAAGAAACGTGTAAGGCATTAAATATTCTGATACTGACTTGCAGAGGAATAACAAAGACACAAACCATTGGTAAAACTTTTGGGGATTGGATTGAGTCATTAGATTTCAACAATTGATGTCGAATGATTACATGGTAGGGTTTAGAACTGAGAGATGAAGTTGATCTATAGACTCTATTATTAACCGAATGAAATAAGAAATCTTTGGACATCTACGAAACTGTATGAAAGTAACACATTAATATCGAATAATGTTAATAACATATGTAATAAAACTGAATAAAAATACAGCTGGACACAATCTCTTTCTTTCAAACCATCATAAATGAGTGAATCCAAATATATTTTTAAGCTATCTCTGCAATATGTGATGAAGTTATTTGTAGTAAAACGCTTTATCTATTAAAGATTTCAAATTAAGTTATTAATTTTCGTTTAACTAGTTACTTTGGTTATCTTTAAGATTTACCCTGACGTAACTCATAAAACTAAATTATTCTTCAAAATAATGGTTTCTTTTTAGATCTCAAATAATTTACACGTTATTTCGCCCTAATCAGGTCATTTAAATATCGGTAAATTCATTTATATAAGTATTTTATATACAATTTATGTTAGATTGATAAACATTTGTACATGGAGATGAAATTTCTTGAATTTAAAAGTATCAACAAGCAGGCACCTCTTTATATAATATATATATGTAATATAGGAAAATTATTTAACTTTAATATTTCCTTAAACTCCTCCTCTCTCCCATTCTAATTCCTTAAAATCTTTTTCCCAGTCTCTAAATGTCTTAATCAAAGGAGTGTCATCGACTTAAAATTTTTTTTGTCTTCACTGTTGAGTGCACCTCTGCTCTGGCAGAAGGATGTTTGTGGGTTTTTTTTTTTTTTTTTTTTTTTTTCTTTTTTTTTTTGTCTGTCTGTCGTTGACCAGTAAAGATGACCATTTTAGAGTCTCTAAAATAAAGTTTTAATTAGACTTGTGCCGTTCTCTTCAATGTGGCCAGACTGCATCTTACCAAATTACTGCTAAGCTGATTAGGCTTCACCTTGTCCAGCAGTTGTATAATTCCTGGATTACATTTTTACACACACATATATATATATATATATATATATATATATATATATATATATATATATATATATATATATATATTCATATATATATTAATATATATATTCATACATACATATATATATATACATACATACATACATAGATACATATATACATATATACATATATATATATATACATATATATATATATATATATATATATATTAATATATATATATATATATATATATATATATATACATATACATACATACATACATACATACATACATATATACATACATACATACATACATACATACATATATACATACATACATACATATATACATACATACATATATATATACATACATACATACATACATACATACATACATACATACATATACATATATATATATATATATATATATATATATATATATATATATATATATATATATATATATATATATATATATATATATATATATACGGGTTTTTTAGTTGTATATAGCATACGCCATTGAAATGTGTATGCAAGTGCAATTTATAGTATTTAATGCCTGAAAAAGGTATAAGGGTAACTTAAATGTTAAAAATCTTTAGTAATTCTATTTCAAAATTTCGATTCACATATAGGATTAAAAAAGCAAGTACACTCGTATAAAAATTTGCGAAAAGTATGAGCCATTTGATATATATATATATATCTACTTACTCAACTTGTCTGCAACTGATGTATGCATTGAAACTCGAAATCGCTTTCACAAAATCTCCATTTCGTAAGTGTAAAGTGATATTATTCCAGAAAACCCTAAAGGAAAGACTGTATATCCGGTACTGGTATATCCAGTGGTTTTAAAGTGAGTAACATTGTGTATTTTGAATGTGCATCTTCTTTCCAAATAAGCCGGTCCTGTAAGGAAATCGCAATTGTTACCATCTAAAAACCCTCCTGTCGTCCTACTTCTCACACTGCTTTTCAAACCCATTAACGCTTTGTGTGTAATGGTAAATGGGTTTTTTCAACAATGCTTTCGGTAGTTTGCCATTTGAAGAGATTATAAAGAAGCTAAATAATTATGAGGATGCCAGGTATACTTTTCATTGAATCTTTTCAATGCTTTTCAAAGAGCGTGAGCTTTGGAAGCACCATGGTTAATAAATAGTCTGATCCTTTAGAATGCAATTTTCTCAGTTTAGCGAACGGTTTGAATGACTCCTTTCAACTAACAGACAAAAGTACATTAACTAATATTTGTACTATTTGCTTTACACAAATAATCCATTTATAGGAAGCAAAATATATATAAAGATATTTTTATTTTAATTACTATAAGTATCATATCTTCAATTCAATTTGGAGTAATTTTTTCATAATTATTGAAGTTATAAATCTTGGAGCAAATATTTATATATTCTACATTATCTAAAAGAATTATTACATTAATTAGAAAAGAATTATTACATTAATTATATTAATTAGAAATCACATTTAAACAACTTATGCCGAACCATGGCCGATTGGTTAGGGTGCTGGCCTTCGGTACCGGAGTTCGTGGGTTCGTATCCCACTGTGGCATGGATGTTAGTAGCCATTCGGAATCGGCTTTAAGCTGTAGGTCCCGGTCTCATTGGCCCTCGTGTTGCAAAAAGTAGACCGTAGCACTCCAAACCTAAACAACTTATTTTCTGTAGCACTTATTAAAAATTAGAAAGTGTTGATATTGTACTTGTAAAGTATGAAAGTACAACCTTATATAAACAAGTCAAGTCGGTTCTTTTAACAAACTATCCAAAATGGTGAAAGTTATAGATTATAATAATAACTCTGTTATATATAAATATTTTATGAATTTTCAGGACTAAAAAAATATTAAAATAAATTAATTTAATAGCATTATTTCTAGTTTCACTTAGTTTATATCTGAATCTAGTGTTTTTATTAATGCTAAAACTATTTAAATTTATCTTGGGTGAGATCACTATAATAAATGTTTTGAAAACATACATTCTAGATTAAGATAAATTGTTAAACTTATTTTTAATTGCAAATTAGTACTATATACTTATGAGAGCACATTTAGTGGAGAAAAACGAATTAGTACTAAAATTTAGATTAAAATATTTTTCACTATGATTTTTTTCTAATTTTATGTTTAAGGAATCTTCCACTTGAGAAGTTTTAATCTCTTGGTTCCTTGGAGAACAGGTTATAATGCTTTATATACGTGTGTGTGTGTGTTGTATATATATGTTTATATGTAAGTATGTATGTGTATGTATGTAATAATTATTCCCTCTAGTCACAATAATTATGTAGCTTCTATTGTTTTTACTTGCCAGGGTTACTGGACAATGTGAAACTTAATCAGCTGCAGTAATAACGAATGATGCAGTCTGGCCACATTGACAAGAACAAACACAAGTCTAATTAAAACTTAATTTTAGAGCTGCTAAAGGGGACATATTTACTAGTCAGACAAGAGAAAGACACAAAATTCACTCCTCTCGAACAGAGGTGCACAAAAGAGCGAAGAAAGAATTTCCCCAGGCGACAAGAAACTTACACAGCGAATATAAGTGTTAAGATCAGGAAAAAAGAGAAGCCATTTGCCAGCGACAGCTGGAAAACATGTTGAATAGACAGAGAACTTATACCTATAGGACAGAAAGCTTTGGGAAATGTATCGAAAGAATTTTAAGCCGAGGTCGCTCTTTTGATTAAGACATTTAGAGGCTGGGAAAAATGGGATAGAATGAGAGAGAGGGGGTTTTTAAGGAAATATTAAAGTTAAATAATTTTGATTTATTACATGTATATATATATATATATATATATATATATATATATATATGTATATATATATATATATATATATATATATATATATATATATATAATATATATATATATATATATATATATATATATATATATATATATATATATATATATATATATATATATATATATATATATATATATATATATATTCCTTGAATGTCAATAATTTAATGTTAAATTTCAGCTGATTAAACCTAAGTTATTTTGTTGACATACTGTTAATGTCAAAACACCTCACATACTTTTACTATGAAAATGAATCCTCAACTCTTCTTTCGAAATGTCACCTTCATTTTGAAGTAAAATATATAAAAACTTACATACTTTGCTTCGTTCTGTTTTACTGTTTAATTAAATAAACCCCTGGAAACTGTTTAGTTACAGGCATGTAGTAGAGCAACCAACAATAAGGCCTAGAAGGGAGTATGCCTGGTGAATTTCACTCTGTGAAAATCCATACTAGTGCGTGTTTCTCATTTTCCTCTAATTGCGTTTGTAATTGAAAGAGTTTCTCTGTATATTACACTGAGGTTATGAACTTAAAAATAATGTAAATTGTTCTCCCTATTTACCATGCCGATGCGCTTTCCTCTTTCCACGTTTCAAAATTTCTGTACCCATACCTGCCTAGAGGAAGCATTAATTTAATTGTACTCCATATGACAATTGTTTTTACCAGAAAACGACAGTCATTGTATTAGTATTGCGGGGATTCAAATGCGTCTGCAAAACTTTTTTTCGTGTCTGCTGTGTTTTCCGCCTACCTACAACATTTTATGGTAAGTGTTGTGCCTGTTTGATCCACAGTTGGTCTAGTTGTTTAGAGTAATATCAGTAAGAAATTCTACTTTTGAATTTCAAGCAATTTTATATTAGTTTATATTAATTTTTCTGTAATAGTTGAAAATATTCACTGTATGGCTTCTAATCATGCAGGATAGGCTTGCTTTGGAAAATATTATTTCATAGGTTAAATTACAACTTAGCTGAATGACAGCTGTATTGGTAAGCTGTTGCTGTTCGGTACTGACTAAGGGTACAAATCCTACTACTGGCATGGATGTTTATAGCCTTTCGGAATCGGCTTTAAGAAGTAGCTCCCGGTCTCATTAGCTCTCGTGTAGCAAAAAATGTAGACTGTAGTGCTCAAACTAACCAAATTACATATTATCTTTTCTCATTTTCCCCCCGATTTTTTCCATTTATCTCTTTTTCTATCCTTCTCAATTTAGAGTTCACGGGTTCGATTCCAAATGTTCGCATGGATGTTCGGTGCCGTTTGGAATCAGTTTTCAGCAGTAACTTCCAGTCTCTTTAGCCCTTATGTAGCCAAAGTGTTTGACCCATGTAAGCCCTTCTAGCAAAACATAATAAATACTTTATAGCATTGCTCAATCCTCCTGGGCCGAACGATGGCCGAATGGTTAGGGTGCTGGCCTTCGGAACCATAGTTCGTGGGTTCAAATCCCTCTATGGCATGGATGTTTATAGCCTTCCGGAATCGGCTTTAAGCAGTAGGTCGCGGTCTCATTAGCCCTCGTGTTGCAAAAAGTAGACCTTAGCACTCCAAAACCAAACCAAACCAATCCCCTGGTTATGGTTTGAACATGTGTTGGTTGGGATTTTTCTTCACCCCCTGTGGCTCTTTTAGCAGTTACAAACATATTGACTGTGGGTTTAGATGTTTGCAACTCCAAGCCAAATGAAACCTTCTCTCTTAATTTATGCATAATCTCGTTATCCTACAATCTCTTACCTCGTTAAAAATAATAGAAAATAAATTCAAATGGATCTTCTTCATCACACACTTTAAGTAATACCTATATTAAAAAAGTTTAAGTAGTATCGTATTTTTTTTCTCTCCAAGTTGAACCACTGTTTGATGCTGTTAATACTGGAAAGATGGTATGCCTAATACAAAATTACTTTTAGGAAAAATCCCTTCTAATTTCTCGAGGTTACTAAAAATCTCAAATAAATACTGATATCTTTGACATCTTTAAAGATATTCAACTGAAATTTTCGCATAAATTTTTCCTAAATTTTAGTACATCAAATTAGGCACATATAAAAATCCTACAATTATATTTTTATCTGTACCAGTTTTATTCCTGCTTTTTTTTCCCTAATTTATCCGTTTTTTCCCTAATTTTTCTAATTTCTAATTATTCTACACAACCCTTCAATTCAGTGAAAAGTTAAAAACATTTCGAGATTAAACAGTCTGAATATTTTTTATCCTTAAGGAACTACAGTTTCAGATGCCCTTTGCCATACACAGTAACAACTTTACGGGGGAAAAGTTTTACTAGATTTTCTAAGAGGGAAAACATAATTATCTGAACCTGGAAGAGAATAATTACTTAAATAAGGTAATTATTGTGTGTTTGGCTAATTATTGATGATATCAATATACTATCGCATCTTGATATCAATATCCATCCAGCTGCACTCGGCAATGAATTTTTCCTGAAGTGTGATTTTTTTAATGAGGTTGTATAGATATGTTCTGTTGATATAAATCTTTCTGTGAGGGCCATATTGATTTGCTTTAATTCAACGTTAACATGTATGAAAAATAAAATTGTTCTTTTTAAGGATACAGAGCACAAACGTTAATGAACTGAAGCTCCGGATAGTTTATTTTATCCATGATAAAAGCAAAATTTAGAAGAGTATATTTATGCTAACTAATCATTCTTATAAAATACTGTACAGTGTTTATTTTTATTTCTGTAAAGTAGCCTTATGTATTTTTTATTATAAAGAATTTAATTTTTTTTTTAATTTAACTTTTTGAAATACTTTTTACATTGCTATTATTCTTGATATATTTTTGTTAGTTTGCATTAATATCTTTACTTTATTCTTTGGTTTCGTGGGAGAACAGAAAGTAATGGGATGTCTTTGGGAGAGTATAAGATTTTCTGACTAGAATACGACATTTGATTTGTTATTAGGAAGATTTTACAAACTTTAACAGTTTAAGGTTTGTGATTCCTTTACCATAACACATTAAAACAAACATTAAAATCGGGCCATGATGGGCCTTTCGTAGGTCAGCAGCGACTTGGTAGCCGTTGTGGGTCGCTGTTGTGATGACTGGTCTTCAGTGGTTGATGTTGTATGTCTTCGGATGGGTCAGCATAAAAACACTCTTACCATAACGCACTAAAACAAAAATTAAAATCGGGCCATGATGGGCCTTTCGTAGGTCAGCAGCGGCTTGGTAGCCGTTGTGGGTCACTGTTGTGATGACTGGTGTTTAGTGGTTGTTGCTGTATGTCTTCGGATGGACCAGCGTAAAAACACACTTACCGTAACACACTTCAAATTATCAAACTTCGAGATTTTGAAATTTAATAGTATCTGGAGGAACCGAAAGGAAAATTAGACTGGTGATAACTTTTGTCGTGATCATTTCTTTTGATGAACTGAAAGAAAAATGAGAATTATATTAAATAAGTTTCATATATAATTATAAAAATAAAAATATTATTTTATAATCTCTGGTATACTGAATAATTTTCTTTACAAGTGAAAGGATATGATCAATCAGCAGCTTGATTAGAATGAGATATGTTCTTTAATGGGGAACTTTTACAAGAAAGAAAAGGCATGTTATTTTAAACTATGTTAAAAATGTGCATAAATACATATAAAATTCTACTATGAGGTTATATTTACGATAAAAATTCTTATTATCCTTCCAGTTAAAAAACAGCTATCGTTTAGAGGTAACTCCTTAAAATGCTACATTTTTAAAATACGTATGCAAAAATAAATTAATTTTATTAACAATAATAATTAATTTTATTAACACTAAACATACCAACACTTAATACAATTTTATTTATTTTATTTATTTTGTTTATTTTATTTTATTTATTTATTTAATTTAATTTAATTTATTTATTTTATTCACTTAATACAGACCTATTTCTATTTTAATTCTTTACCCAACGCATTTTTCACATATATATTACTGGTCATTTAACCGGTTGTGGTATGTTTGGTGTTAAAGGTAAAGTTTCGCGTACGAAACGTATCTTATAGGGGATTAAAAGCAGTTATTTGTAAGGGGAATATTAAATATGTTATAAAAATTAAAATCTTATGTCTACAGATTTATGAGGATATGCATTTTGTTTTAATCTAGATGTTTTTTCACTTGAAATATTTTCTCAAAAAAAGGAGGCAGTAGGAAACATTCCTTTCCTTAGAAATCGATATTGTCATTATTTTTATCATTTCTTATTTAAGAAGCCATCGCACAGTCAACATCTGTAAATATTCTCCGAAAACATAATTTATGTTGCAATGACGTTGACAGAATTCAATACACAAAAAATAAAAATAAAAATATGCTAAAATTGTATGCGGATATGCACTTTTTTAATCTAAAGTTTTGAATTCGAAATGCTTTCTAAAATAAGGAAGAATTATTCCTTATCATCAAAGAAAAAAAAAATGTCTTCTTTCAGAAGCTATCTTACAGTCAACTACTGTAAATCTTTCGAAACAATTTGTGCCACTATGACGTTAATACGATTTGTTTATCCAACGCACAAAAACAATGAAAACTAAAAATTATAATTTCCCGAAAACTATTCGGATATGTAAATTTTTTAACTTAAAGATTTTTTCATCCGAGATATTTTCAGGAAAAAAGGGGAAAACAGGGAAATTTTCCTTATCATTAAAACAAAAATCCATGTCTCCTTTAAGAAGCCATCTTACAGTCAACTGCTGTAAATCTTCTTTCAAAACATAATTTATGTCACAATGACGTTAGCATGATTTGTTTGTTCAACACACAAAACCGAATGAAAACTACTGACGCCTAGCAAGCCAACAAAGCGGTTGGTTTCTTTTTTAGAGAGACTATCATCATTTCGGATTACAAATCAAGGCCACCAACCAAGTCGGACAATGTCATCGGCAAATGTCAGGTATAATCTTCATATCTCGAGTTCCTCTGACTTAAGACGTCCCGACTACAAGATAACATGAAGCAAAGGTACACCATAACACTTAACATTCCATGCAAGTTTTACCGTCGAGACTGTTAAGTCATTCTGGTCATGATTAAACGAGGAGTTAGAAATGAGGACTTTTTCAGTTATAACCTCTCTTAACACTTGATTCTTACTTTACTTAAGATAAATACATCCTTAATTTGTGATTTGTTGACGGTTTTTTATGTTAAATGTGCGTTTTTATATGCTATTTCTTTCTCGTTTTCGCTTTTAAACTGATTGGTGTGCTGCTCTTTATCTCTCAAAGAAACTTTATGAGTCTAGATCTGAAAAGAGAATTATACTTTAAAAGGATTGTCGAGGTTTTTTTTTTTTAATTAATTAATTTTGGAATATTTAAACCAACGCTTGATTTTTAAACTGCTAAAAACCGAAAACGAACACTTTCGGCACTTTCGGGTGGAATATAGTGTATTCTGTATTACTGTGTTAAAAAATGTGTTATTACACAATTTGGTTGTAATTAAAAAGTAGTGTTTTAATTTGTTTTAATTTATAAACTACAATTCAGTTTTTCAGTGTATTGTAAATTTAGAATAGGATTTACTTATGATTATCTGAGTTGTTTTTGAAGCATTATTTAATATTTTGTATAAAATAATGCTGCATAAATTTCTTTTCTTTTCGAATCCTCTAATTATTAGGCTATTTTTATTTTTTAATTATATATTTAAATACTATAAGAGTGACTAAATATCACACGTAATTCTGAAGATTTAATCCATAGTTGTTCTTTAGTGCTTTTCTATCATAATTTGCGTGAATTATAGGGGTTTTCCATAACACCTAGTTTGAAACTGAAATGGGCTTCGTTCAACTAGGTTTTTTTTTATTCTCTTAATTATATATTTGTACTAAATATCACACGTGATTCTGAAGATTTAATCCATAGTTGTTTCTTATACAGGAAAGTTTTGGAAAATTTTAGAAAGCTGAATTTCAGTATATTTTTCCTTTAAATGTCCTCCACAAAGCATTTATCAATAATCTTGTGCACTTATTGACATTGTCTAACATTTCTTGAATATAGTATAAAATACAAAGCCAAATTAAATAAGGCATAAATAAAGTAATTACTTTTTCTCTCTCTGCATTATTTAAGTTAGCTTTGCCTTTTATACTATCTTCCGACACGAAGGTTTTATTTTCTCATATACTGCCTGAATAACGTTCCTAATAGTATATCATTGCAGTTGTTTATAATAGACAGTATTCGCGGATATTTTAAATTTTAAATCCTTTATATAATAATAGCTTAATATTTTGTATAAAATAATGCTGCATAAATTTCTTTTCTTGCATGATAAGGTTTAAAATTCCAATAATTTAACAATAAATGCTAGGGTTGAGGAATTAAAATCATCTTTACTTAATCATCTCTTTAATTATGATTTAAATAATTAAATTAAAAAATATATTGATTTGATTCAGGAATACTTTTTTCATACTTTGTGGATTTCTGAGTGGAATAATGTACTGCATTAATAAAGGATCCCACTAGCAACATTCGATAATGCAGTAACTTAAGCTTTATCATTTGCAGTGGAAAAATAACGTTTAAATATCCTTCCTTTCTTTAGTAATGAAATTCCTGGCCAAATCAGATGTCAAGACAAATTCCTTTCAGGATTTAGCCTTAATCTGACATCATATTCAAGATAGTTCCGCTTATATTTGTTTTTGTGTTCTTTTATATCCTAGTGCTTTAAAAACTGATTTGGTAAATAAATAGTTTTTATTTACTAAACAACGAAAAAATGTAACAATATTGGAAAAGTTTGTTGAGTAGGGATAAAAAAAATCATAATTCAAGTATTTAGTAAATAATTTATCATATGTAAGTAATATTGCAGAAATACATTGTAAAAAATTCTAAAAAATTAAAAAAAAAAAAACGATTTAAATCCCAATACTTTATTTAAGTTTAAAAAAAAAAGATTGATCCAAGTTTTTTTAAATCAAGAATTTCAGAAAACCCTGATAAATGCAGTCAGTGTAAATAAAGAACAAATAAAGAAAAATTAGCCGCAGACATGTTTAACAACTAAGACCAAGCTGCATCAGAAATGCGGGAACGACTTATATACAACACACGCCGAACTGATGCAGATTATTTGTTATATTTTCTTAGTCTGCTCAGGCCTATATTATTCGCTCTCGCAATGATAATACGACTCATTCGTAACTTGGAAACCACTGTATGCGTTCTGTCCTTTATTTGTTCTTTATGTACGTTGGCTTTATTTTTATAATTTATTGTTATTTTGTAATGTTATTTTTATAATTTATTGTTATATTGTATCGAAGAAGCGTTGCTTTTCTTCTATTGTTGTAGTTATTATGTATTTTATCTAGTTGAGGTTTAAGGCACTTATTAGCTATAAGATAGAATTGCTTTAAAATGTATTTCAAAATATCCAATACATTTTTATCTACTCCATTACTATACATATTTATTTTATCCAATAAGAAATCCAGGTTATCACGCTATTTCTTGCTATACGATCGGAAATCCCTGAATAACATTTCATTAGTCAATAAAATATCATTTACGTCATATTCTGCTAAAAAAACATATCGTACTCAAACATACTGCTTGTTAGACTCGGTTGCTACTCGTGACAATCTTTTCAGATATAAACAGACAAGTTAGTATAGCAAATAAACATATAGACATTTTACAAACATTTTACGCGTTCAAGTTATGGCAAACTGGTGATGTAAATTTATTAAAATTCAATTGCTAGAGTTTAGATCAAAGAAACATAACTGTAATGCACCGAATGGGATGCCATGTAAGTTATCAAAATAAAAATCTATGCTGTATAACTATGAAAATTTACATAGATAATTATATTTTTCTCCGTAATTATATAGATAAATCTATAATTTTTCATAATTATATATTCTTTTTTAAAATTGACAATTATCAGAGAAGAATTATATAAATAATCACAAAACAGGCACTCGAGAGAGTAGTTAAACTAGTGTTTAGGGCCAAGCCAACAGCATATAATCTTATGAAAGATTTTCATCCTGTCTGGAAGAATATAGTCTAGGAGACAAGGTCTATTACTCCTCGTAATAATCACTTAGATTATATCACTAAAAGAACGGTAAAGAGAGCATTCAATGCAATAAGACTTGCTAAGACTAGCGAAGAAAATCGTGCACAGCAATGGATGTTTTCTTTTTGAAATAGCTTTCTTTCCCTATCTGTAACGAGTATAACTTTAATTTCTAGTTAAAAAAACAGGAACAATTTCTGGATCTTAAGATTGGGGAGTTTTATCTTACAGTGTAAAGGTCTTTTCATTTAAGGGAGTCGTGTGATACTCAGATTTTCCAGCTATCCTTTCGTTTGCTTACAGACGAGGAGATCTAATGACGGTAAGACAACATTACTTCGTAGATTAAAAAAAAAAATATTGTTACTAGAGGCGTTGCTTTCGGTGTAAAGAATTTAAACTGATAAATTTTATATTTAGTTATTGAGGTAAAGGTGATTCCTTGCAGATTTTTGTCTCTTACCCATAAACTTCTTCGATTTAATTGCTCTGCAAAAGTACATTAAGACTAATGAACAATTTTGCCATGGTTTAGTGTAAATGCCTTAGGGTTTCTAGATGGACTTTCTGGCACTTTTTGTTATTTTACGAAAATTCTCTGAAAATTTACACCTTAAGGGGATTTAAGATCTCCATTTTACCAGACTTTTTTCGAATTATCATAAAATAAAAATTTCTGCTCCTTTTAGAATGAATTATTTAGAAGCTCTTCATTAACACTCTTTCTAAAAAAATATTTAGGTTTGTTATATCAAGTTGCATATTTTTTGTTTTACCATAAATTATACACTAAATGAAAAAAAGAGTAAATATCTTTTATATTCTGTAAAATAAACCTATAAATTTATCTAATATTTTAAAATTTTTAAAAATTTAAAAAACATTTAAGAATTAAAAATGGTATAAATAGCCTTTAGAATGCTATAAAATAAAAGATTTCTTGCATTAATATAATTTAAAAATTTTAAAAACTATTTTGTGGGTAATCTCAATTTTTTTTATTTTATTATTTTATATTGAATAATTTTGCAGAAAATACATTTTTGGCCATTAAGTTTTCACTTTTACATTTTGATTAGTTTTGCATGCTTTATACATGATATTCTCATATTCAATTGCTTATAGACGAGGAAATATAATGACGGTAAGAAAACATTACTTCGTAAATAAAAAAAATATTCTTACTAGAGGCGTTACTTCAGTGTAAAGAATTTAAATTGATAAATTTTATATTTAGGGTTTGAGGTAGAGGTAATTCCCTACAGATTTTGGTCTCTTAGACATAAACTTCTTTGATTTGATTACAATGCAAAAGTACATTAAGACTAATGAACAATTTTGCCATCGTTTAGTATAAATGCCTTTTATAAGATATTCAGTTTTTTTTTAGAGCTTTTGGTTGTTTATATATCTAAGGTAACAGCAATAAACCCTCATGAATTTATAGAAGAAATAATATTACAAGATAATAAATGCGACAATTTCAATTTATATAAATTAAAACAAATTGATAAACTTTATATTAAGTTTGAAAGAAATGTAAATAAGACAAATTTCTCTGATTGGATTATCCTTCAAAAGTGCATAAAATCTGATGAATTATTTTAATATGATTCAGTTCAAATTCGCTTTTTAAGTGAGCTGTAAGGTATTCAGGTTTTCCACTTATCCTTTCATTTGGAGATCTAGCAGATTTGATAAAAGGTAAGACATCATTCTGATGATATTAAATAATATCGCAAAATTTTAAGCGCATCAGTATATATATATATATATATATATATATATATATATATATATATATATACATATATATATATATATATATATATATACATATATATATATATATATATATATATATATATATATATATATATGTGTGTGTGTGTGTGTGTGTGTAATGAGACGGACTTCTCGATGGGTGGTTGCAGTCATGGCCATAAAAATGACACCGTTTTAGCTAAAGACCTTTATTAAGATAACGTTGGAGGACGGGTTCCCACTTCATCATAGGGACAGGACAAACTGAAGGGTCAGCTAGCATGAGTTATATGTACAAGACTCTTAACACCTGGGCCAACATCTGTGGGAAAATATCTCTAGAAAAATCTGTCTCCGACAGCGTGTATCTCCTTTTTATTTGGAAATTTCCTAAATTGTCCACTAGGGCCATGTAGGATTATAATTGGTCAGGCTCCTTCTCTGAGGGCTTAAACTGTAGCCCCAGTGGTCAATTTAGGTTAAGGGTTAAAAAGGGGAATGCAAAAGGACGCGGGAATTTTTAGCCCTTGATTTAAGTTTTCAAAACCCCTGAATTTTTCTTACACACACACACACATACATATACATATATATACATATATATACATATACATATATATACATATACATATACATATATATATATATATATATATATATATATATATATATATATAAGCAAAACTTGAGCCATTTTCATTTGTCCGTTGCGGAGCTAAGCGTTTAAAGGTGTTGACAGCTCCATGTCAACGCTCTAGCTAACTCATATCGGTTCGCTTAATCATCAAATGTTTCAAATATCTTTCCGCTTGACCGGGTTACTCCAAAAGGTTACGCAAGCGAGGGTCTTTTTCATTTATTTTATTATTATAAAAGAGTTCCCTTTTTAAAATCGTTTATGAGTCACGTAATTTTCAACTACCCCCTTTTTAGACCTGGCATATATATATATATATATATATATATATATATATATATATATATATATATATATATATATATATATATATATATATACCTTTAAAAAATACATTGGCAAGTTAGAAATATTGATTAGATTTTTCATATTCACTTTCTGATTTGTTAACCATACAACTCCTGAAGTGCTCAGGCTTGGTTTTGGAGTGCTACGGTCTACTTTTTGCAGCATGAGGGCTAAAGAGACCGAGACCTACTGCTTAAAGCCGATTCCGAACGGCTACGAACATCCATGCCATAGTGGGATTCGAACCCACGAACTTCGGTTCCGAAGGCCAGCACCCTAACCATTCGGCCATCTTTCGACGGGAAGTATTCGCGAGAGACATGTGTAGAATTGAATTTGGTGTAGATCTAAAAAGTCTTCCCTCCCTTTAAAAGTTAAGATTCTTAAGGTGTCCATTTTCAAGTTTAGAGATGTAGGTTTGTACATTTCTATCCTCCTTGATGGTAAGGGCGTCACCATGTGCTTTTCTATCATACTTTACGTGAATTATAGGGGTTTTCCATAACTTCTAGTTTGAAACTGAAATGAGATTCGTTCAACTAATTATTAGGTTATTTTTAAGCATATATTGTTACTAAATATCACAACTAATACTGAAGATTTAATAAATGGTTGTTTCTTATACAGGAAAGTTTTAGCAAATTTTAGAAAGCCAGATTTCAGTGTATTTTTCCTTTAAATGTCCTCCACAAGGCATTTATCAATAATCTTATGTACTTATTGACATTGTCTAACATTTCCTGAATATAGTATAAAATACAAAGCCAACTTAAATAAAGCATAAATAAAGTAATTATTTTCTCTCTCTATTTGTGCATTTTGCTGGCTTTGCATTTTATACTATCTTCCGACACGAAGGTTTTACTTTTTCATATACTTCCTGAATAACATTCCTAATAGTATATCCTCGCAGTTGTTTATAACAGAAAGTATTCGCGGAGATTTTTAATTTTAAATCCCCTATTTAATAATAGCTTAACCCTTTGACAGTTTCATTTTTTTCCAGAATTCGGTCAAAAAAATGTCACACTTTTTTATTGCATTATTTTGTTCATTTTACATTTTTAAGTACAGATATGTTATTAAAATTAACGTTTTTATATTTTTAAGAATTTATTACAACTTTTTTTTTTCAATGAAAGCATCATAGAACTGAAGTTTACCTTTAGTCTCATCGATATCCAAGTTAATTTTTGGAATTCCAGTGAAAGCAAATCTAGGAGGCGGATCCGAAGGATTATCACAATTAATTTAAAAAAATTGTCTTGCTTGACTGATTCCATCTGTACTATTATCAGAGTCACTACTATCCAGGTCATCTAGTAAACTTTCGCTACTATCATTTACAGATAATTCAGTTTCTGATTCCGAGTCACAGTTCGAATCACAAGAAATTAGCTCCATAAGCTCTGAATTACCCATTATTTATAAGTAAAAATATATTATTCAACTCTTACATCAATAAAATCATCAGGTGGTTAGTAAAATATAACTAGAAAGCTATACACTGAAAGATAACAATTAGTCTCCTGATACAAAACATGCGAAAAAAACCAGCGTTTTTGAACCAATCAGAGTAGAAAATACAATAAACTGCAAACTATCATTTACTGGACAACTATCGTCATCTATACGAATAATTTCTTACTAAAATTGAAAAAAATACGGCAGAAAAAGTGCAAGCGAAATAGAAATCAGATTACCCGTACGCCGTACGGACAAATCAGTAAAGGCCCGAAAGCTGTGCTCGTACGGCGTACGGGCAAAACAGGGAAGGGGTTGTCTGATCATCTGTCCGTCTGTCCTCGAATTTATAAAGCGGTTGAACCTGGAATGGATAGACCATCCATATTGGATGTTTGAGGAGTTAGGGTTAGTAAAATTCAAAGCGAGTAAAGTTTACCTTTTCCTAAACTATAGATCCGTTTCTAAAATAAATTGGTGTAAATAACCTTCGTATCACATCGAAAAATACTGTCGTCTTAAAAACGTTCGAAATCCACCCCGTCCCTCTTTTCGAGCTTTTAATGCCATTGTATCAAGCCCCATTTTAAGAACAGGCGATTAAATTTATCAATTTATCACATAATAGGTAAAAATAACATTTTTTTTCTAGCATTATGACGTCATTCCTTTAACCATCTCATTGAATCATTTATTTTAGATTATTTAAATATCTTCTGCATTATTTTCATACGTTTTTACACTAAACTTAGATATTACGCAAATAATTTTCTTTTATATTTGACTTAAATAGTAGATTAGGTACATATGTGATAATTTTAATCGATTATTTTTGTTCAAAGGTAAATCTCAGCCAAAACACAAATAATTTTTTTTTATTCGTCTCATAGAGTACTTTACAATTCTGGAAAATTAAAAA
>CM063503.1:91313682-91318682 GCA_032207245.1 Pardosa pseudoannulata | reverse complement strand
TGTGAAAAAAGAAAGAAGAATGCCGACACAATCCGATTTGTCTGTCTGAAAAAAATGGAAGCTTAGCAACTTCAAGGATTTAGTGCAGCAGTGCTTAACACTTTTATGTCTGAGCTTTTTTGACCTATGTTGTTGTGGACTTAGGGTTTTAGGCACTTTTTTTATTTCACGAAAATTCCCTGAAGGTTTATACCTTAAGGGGATTTAAGATCTTCGTTTTGACAGACTTTTTTCGAATTATCATAAATTGAAAATTTCTGCTCCTTTTAGAAGGAATTTTTTAGAAGCTCTTCAATAATACTCTACCTTAAAAAATACTTAGGTTGGTTATATCAAGTTGAATTTTTTTTTGTAATAGCATAAAATATACACTAAATGAAAAAAAAAAGAGTAAATATCTTTTTTATTCTGTAAAGTAAAAGTATAAAAAATATAATCTGATATTTAAAAAATTTAAAAAATTTAAAAAGCATTTAAGAATTAAAAATGAAATAAATAGACTTTAGCACGCTATAAAACAAAATAGATTCTTTCATTAATATATATGAGGTTCATAGAATATAAATGATAATTAGCTTCTATTTCATATAAAAAATTATTTTCTAATTTACAAATTTTGAAAACTACTATGTGGGCAATTTCAATTTTTTTACTTTATGATGTTATATTAAATAATTTTGCAGAAAATACACATTTGGCCATGAAGTTTTCACTTTTACATTTTAATTATTTCTGCATGTTTTATACATCATATTCTCATATTTTAGTTAATATTTTTCAGTTCAAGGTTGTTTAAATGCTTGTACATGGGAATAAGATTTTTTTTTTCAGCCATGGTCTCTTTTTATCATTGAGATATTCCATGACTCTAGATATTAAATATAAAATAATTAATTAAAATTATTTTCTGATAAATAGTTTATTTCTTTGTCAAACGATATGTATACGAAAAGGAAAATTTTCGGGGTTTCCTTCAAGTGTATAGAAATTATTGATAAAAAAATCCCATATTAATACGACTTTTATCCATGGATCCAGCCTTTGAACCAAAATAGCTGCATATCTGTAAATCATGGGGTGAAATTTGACACAGTTATACATAAAACTTCTTCAGCGTTGAACGGATTAACTATTCAAATTGAAAAACACTGTTGAAATAAGTATGTAGTACTAAGTAGCAACAGAATATTACAACCAATTTTTTTTCTAAATGTATGTGTCTAAATCAAATTTCTGACCCCAACATTTCATTTTACAAACTCATTTAGAGTCACCGACTATAGTTTAAAAAGGGCTACCTTATCCTGCAGATTTATATAGAGACATGTTTTTTAAGTTGTAAAAGCTAATAAGGGAAGTTTCACTAACAATTTTATGATTCAGTGAAAGCTAAGAACTACTTTCTACGTAATTTCTACTGATTTTAAGGTACTAGGACTTAAGGTACTTATCATGGAACTAGATTCTGAAGTCCATCCTTATATACTACTTGACAAATGCTAAGGACGAAAGACATTTTTCGAAATAAATAATAATAGGCAGCTATTGAAGAACTGAAACTAAATACATATGTAATAAAAGTAGAATGTTATAGTTATCATATAAATAGTTCAGATTTCATTACATGCAAAAGTAAAATAATAAAAAAATAATTCATTTTTGCTTTGAAAACTTTCGCAGTCACAAATTCTTTCCTGATGTAAGGACGAGAGGTATCAGGCTCTCAGTAAGGAATGTGTCCTCCTTGGATACTAGTGAACATATTCTGAGACTGTTAGGATATTGTGTCCTAAACTATTCAAGAGCCCTTGGGGGATATTGGGTCAAATCCTCTCTCTCAAGGCGTTTTTAGTTCTTTTTAGCTGGAAGGAGGAGTTCTTTGAGAGATATATCTACCAAGAACATCCATGTCATGCTTTATGAAAATTTAAACCTACAGAGCAAGCAAGCTATTCCATACGTTCAACATTTTCCCTTTCTCGTGTGCCTAATACTTCAGCACTCCTGTGTAGCTCCTGTGTGTTTTTAGGAGTAAGGCACTAACCCCTAAATAGACGAACGAATTGAGAATAATCGCTTTATATTATCGTTGGGATGTAACGGTACCTCGTTCAAAGGTGTGAAGCAGTGTTCTGCTTTTGTGGGCAATGCATGCCCACAGCATTTCGCCTTAGCCGATGACTTTCTTGCACGTTCTGTGGTGCGTAACACGTTATCCCTCTTCCTCCACATTGACGGATATGCCAGAACGTTCGTCACAGTTCGTCACTAGTGTATGGCTATCTTTAATTGTTTTATACTGTCTTCTTTACCATCCTACTGTTCATAACGTTTTTTCCATACACTTCACTTCACAAAAGAATTTCGATAGTTTTCACATCTTTTTCATTTGAGAAACGATAGCATTGCGCATTTTGAATTCTGTGGTATTCTGAGGTAGATAAAATATGCATAAATAAACGTTAACGAAAGTAAATGCTCCTAAAATGTGATCTGTGGAAAGCCGATCCTCCCGTGTTCCCTGATTACTACCTGCACATGGTCAAAAAGGTAATCGCAAAGCTAAAGTCCAATTTAAAATACAATTTAAAATTAAAGACCCCATAGATAATATAGAATTCCACAAATAACATAAATGAGTTTTTGTTATTCTTGTGAATAAAAAAGAAAACGATAGTTTCTGTATTATGAATACGCTGTTAC
This sequence comes from Pardosa pseudoannulata, assembly GCA_032207245.1. Lineage (NCBI taxonomy): Eukaryota > Metazoa > Arthropoda > Arachnida > Araneae > Lycosidae > Pardosa > Pardosa pseudoannulata. The sequence goes on along the minus strand of CM063503.1, from coordinate 91,315,979 downwards.
GTTCTTAATAATGAATAAATGCAGAAAATATTAAACATAATTAAACTCATTCACTTAAATAAAGTGACGAAATGATATTATTACTATAAATATAGTCTTCTTTGTCCTTTGTAAGCTATAAATATAATAGTTTCTAGTAGTTAAAAACAATTATTATGTCACGTGATATGGAACTATGCAATTATACTCATCCCACTTCCCTTGAAAAGAGAAAGCGAAATCGTTAGCAACGAGTTTATTCTGAAAGTTCAAAATTATAGGCTAAACATTTTTCCGTGATGTCCAATTACAGGTTGTTGCCATTTGGTAAAAAAACAAAAACCATTAAGTATCCTGAATGATATACTAAGAATGGCAAAGCCAATAACAACTTTACAGTCTTTAGCTATCGTGTTTCGACTTCTTTCAAAGACGCATTAGGAAAATGAACCTTTCTTTCTCTCTTTTACTTTTTCACACTGAATGAATGGAAACATCGTGATTAAGATTATAAGAAAAAATTCTTTTTTATGAAGGTTTTATAAATTCCATTCAGTGTTATGAATTGACTGTCATGGTTGGCAATGATTTGCATGGTGAGCTAATTATTGAAGAAATTTACACGGTGTTTTGATTCTTATAAAGATTTATAATTTTATGTGTGTCTGAGTATTCTCACTAAAATTTATTACGTAAATTTTAGAAAATCCGATGGAATCTAATAAGTTTTTTCTGTTTTCTTTAGGCTTGAATGATATTAGGGTCAGGAGAAGTCAAAAGGCTTCAAGACGGCGAATTCTACTACATCAGCGCAGTGCCCGCAAGCGTCAGAAGCTGTGTATAAGAACTGGTCTCCAGCATACGTACCAGCGGACCACGAGCATAGCATGAGTTCATACTATACTAATTCTTACATGCACGATCTAAGAAGTCCAGGCGGGGTGGAACAGTACAATGGACAACCTATTCATAACCAACCCAATGGCGACATGTGTGACCAAGGGCAAAGACAGTACATCCAGCCGCAATATGCGTCCTCCCCTGTGCAAGGGAATACGCACCCACGGTTTCCCCCCTATGACAGACTGGAAATACGTCCCATTACCTCGTCCCCAAATTCACCTAGCCCCCCAAACCAGTACTATGGTAATCCCTGTAATCTGGCTCCACCTGGGCCCCCCTTACCCCAACCGGCCCACCAACCACCACAGCATCCTCAAATGAGCCATCCAAATGCATATGTACCACAAGATGGACAGAACAATTGCCGGGGCTCCCCACAGCATCACGACCCCCAGCAGTACCCCAGTTGCAAAATGCAACCTCAGCCGGTGCCCCACGGACCGCACCCGCCACAGCCCATGGGCCACGACCCCAATGGTGCGGTCCATGGGCCAAACGCCATGCCCCCGTGCCAAAGTCCGGTTCAACAGTCGCCCCAGCAACCCCCCCAGCCACCGCCACAACAACCCCCGATGTATCAGAATCACGGCGGACCACCGCCCAATCAGCAACAGGTTCAGCAACAACAGCAGCAACAGGTTCAACCTCCTCAACCCGGGAACATGCCCAGTCCGCTCTATCCCTGGATGAGAAGCCAGTTTGGTAAGTATACGTTATGCTTATTTCCCCACAGAATTTCGTGTTAAAATTCTTCAAAGCGGAAAGGAAGACTCTGGCTTTCGATTTACTTAGCCTCACTATCAAAGATGTGCTTACGTCAGGTTCTTTTTTTTTTCTTTTTTTTTTTTTCTTTTAACGAATGATGTGGATGCTTATGAAATGAAATCGACTTTGGTTTGAAGGTAAGCAAAATTGCATTATAGAGCGATTTAATTCTCCTTACTCATTTCAAAAAACATTTTCAAGATTAATTAAACAAAATCAGAGTACAAGTTCCGAAATTTGTGGATTACTAGGACTGCTCTAGAAGAAATGCTGACATAATTCTAGGAACTTTTTTCTAGTTCAGATATTTAACTTAATTCACATAAACAATATGTGATGTAGAATTTAGCTAATTAAATTAAAATGTTACTAAATTTCTAAAGGAATTACCATCTGAACTAGAATTTGTAGTTAGTTTCCGAAAACAGTTTTAAAGTACATTTTAAAATCTGTTATTTAACAGATTAAAATCTTGAATAAATATTCTGCATAATCTTTATATCACATAGAAGTTAAATTTCACTGGAGAAACTGATATAATTTACACTAAATCTTTTTCACTGAATACTATTTAAGAAGAGAAACTACTGAATACTATTAAATAAGTGAATATAAATATGTATGCACAATAATTGATCGAAAATATAAAA
>CM063503.1:91181182-91308682 GCA_032207245.1 Pardosa pseudoannulata | reverse complement strand
GTCAGTTCAGCCGTTCATTTCCATTTACAAACATCAGTTATAATGGGACAGCTCTAATGATATGCATCAAACTATTAATGAACTTTTACGCTTTGTTACAAAAAAAAAAAAAAAAAAAAAAAAAAAAAAAAAAAAAGATCTGCAGCATGCATTCTATTTAAATTTTATAAAAATTTTATTGAACTCCTGAGTAGTTCCTATTGATTTATAAGCGAGAAATGTAATGTAACTTCAATATACGTGATTTTTCGTATTACCTTTTATTTCGACTCTTTCACCAACATAATTTTCCCTTTTGCAACTTGATGCTTTGCACTTTTTCAGGTTTTTTAAATGAATTTACACTCACCAATTTGTTTTCTAGATTTAAATCATTGTTCTGCTAAACTGTGAGGACTTTTGCTTTCATTTGAGAATAAAAATATTCCACATTTGATCCCCACGCCTATAAAAATATCGCATATCAATCTAAAGTCCATTTATTTTTTATCTATGTTATTTTACTGTTAGCTCAATTAATTTTCCCTCTGATAAAGGGTCACTTTTCAAAATTTTCAGGTAAAGTCAGAATTACAACTGTGAGGTAATTTGAAATTTTTGTTATCAAATTTTGAATAAATCTGGAATGATTTATTCAGACAATCACCTCAAAAATCATCGATAGTATAAATGACATTTTAAAAACAGATAAAGTAGTATTATTTAATAATTATACAATTAAGTATTTATATTATTTTGAAAATAATCTTATGAAAGAAGAATATATTTTTTAAAATATGAAGATTAAAAATTGAACGAAAGTATGAGTTTTAACTATTGGACATTAATATTGTCTGACAAGTAAAACAACATTCATGCATCTTTGTAGAGTACCCATTTTGCCTCAAACTAAATACATAATTGAATTCTCTAAATTAAAGTAAACTTTAATTAATTAATCTTTAAAGCTTTATAATTATAAAGAATATTTTTTTGTAGTATATATTTACATGAAACTTTGATTTTCCAATTACAACTATCAAGAGGCCACCTCTCTGAAAGACTGATTTGAGTCCAGTGGGTGGCCTCTTTAGAGAAATTTCACTGTATTTCCAAAACACGAGGACATGTCCTACCTATTGTACTAATTTGGTAGTGTGGGAGAGTATCAATGCCCCCTTTTCATTTTTAAACATCAGCAAAATTTTATAAATATTTTCTCTTATATTAGAGAACTACTTTTTAGTTGAAAATTTTTTATATAGTTTTGACTAATGGTCCATTGTAAATAACCACCTGCTGATATGGAGGTTGAAACCTCAATCTTTGAAATCTATAGCCTTCACTAAATCATCTCACATATGCCTATCTTATTTTGTTTAACCATTTCTTCAAATCAATTTTTTGCACTTAAAATAAACGACTATAGTTTTGGCCGAAAAAAAACCTCAAAGCTAAGGTTAGTATTATTTACATTTAACGCATACTTAAGTTTCATTTAAAAAGATCCCTTTTATCGTATACCATTTTGTATTTTCAGATAAGAACTTATCTCTATATGCTTAATTTACTAAGCCCGCACATAATTTATAGCAGTAACCATCTTACATTAAAATGCAATAAACACGTCATCCAAATCAATAAAACACTTCTGGAGAAAATAAATTTTAAGAGACTTTACGCTATTCATTCATGAACTCCATTCAGAGTACTCATTGATATCATAAATCTAACAGCTCCAACGTAACAAGGAATTAGGCATGTTGCCAAATCATGCTTCAGATTTACCGCTATATATAGCTCGGCAGAAATCTTAGCGCTAAAGTGGGCGAGGTCAGATAGATCTCCGGGTTTTTTTTATTTCTAGGGAAAATAGTAAGCAATGTTTGCACCTGTCACAAGCGATTCCGAATCTTTTACTGAATATCGAATTGAGAAAGAAGTTTTGGGGCATGCGTTGAAGAAATGCTTCCGTTATTGATCTTTTTTCCTGCAAGTTTGGAATGCAAATCAAATGGGTTGCTTTTTAAATGCTGCACATATCTAGTTAGTCGGATTATTAACATTAAAACCCTAAAAAAGAGAGATTCTTATGAAAAAATTATGTTAAAAACGAAATAAAAAGGATGCAATAATGTATTCTGCTGCCTATAGGGAACAAAAGGAAAAACAAAAAATTCTATACATGAGGATGTGTATATATATATATATATATATATATATATATATATGTATATATATATATGTGTGTGTATATATATATATATATATATATATATATATATATATATATATGTGTGTATATATATATATATATATATATATATATATATATATATATATATATAATTAAATATCATTATATAAAGTATAAGAAATGAAAGGAGATAAATTTTGTGCATATATATAATACTTATATTTTTTTTAGTTTTACATGTGCGCAAAATTTAAAATCACTGCTAAAGAATTTTATAAATTCCCTTTTCTGTAAGAATCTATGTGGTATTTTTTTGTTACATTTAGTATAAGAATAATAATATACTGTCCACCCCCCTTGCACAGTCAATCTATTAATCTACCAATCATAAATTTGATTTAAATGGGATTTCCTCTACAACCAATAAGAAAATTAACTTATCACATGATTTTAATTTACTTTGATGCTATATATTATTGACATTTAACTTATTGTGAGAAATGAGTTTATATGGTTATTCATTAGTCTTTTTTTAACAAAAAATTAATCTAAAATTCACTTGATAAAACATCATTTATCATACAATTCACTTAATTATGTTAACACCTTATGGCATGAAAGAGTTTTCATAAATTAACTACTTAAGAAAAATAACTTGAATTAACCTTTCCATACACACTATTGACACAACGATTTTCATCATATATATATAATATATATATATATATATATATATATATATATATATATATATATATATATATATATATATATATATAACTGTATACATGTTCTGTTTATTGTTTACGTTTAGAGTTACAGAGAAAAACCTACTAGTTATTTTTTTACATTTACATAAACTTTTTTTTAAGTGTATGTTTGTGGAAAAATTTTATCTCCCGCTTTTTATGTTTTCGTTCAGTTGTATATTTTATGTATTATTTTAACACATTAGAATATTTTTTATAGAAATACTTTCTTCATAGCTCATTTCTATGCAGTTAACTATTCTGAAAACCTTTACCTCATTTTTTTCCTTTTATTTCTTTTCAATAGTTTAAATTTCAATTGTTTCAATTGTTCAACTGTCAAGATTTTTTTTTTATTATAAAGAATTTAATCAATATTCATTTCTTCAAAAATTGATTAAAATACTATTATAAAAACTAACCTATATAAATTTTGTTTCTTTACTTTTTACTTGTTCTTTAAAAGCTTAAATTTAAATCTCGTGTAACACATGATATAAAAAAAAGACAAACTAATTTTATTAAGTCAAAATGTATTTAAAAGTCAACATTTATGAATAATTTGCCTTTTGAGTTGAATTATGAGTTTAGTTAAACAGAAAATGAAACATAACTATGTATGTTTATAATAGTCTCTAAAACATAGTATAGCTATTTTATAAATTATTTTGTGATGTCCTAAAATTAATTTCTTTATTGTTATCCGTAAATTTGTTATAACCGTTTATCCTAAATTAAATAACAAATAAATCTGAGCATCTATAATATACGTAAAAACATTATTTTTAAATATTTTTCTGTACCTTCATACCTTTTCATAGAAATCAGTTAAATTGCACATGTCCCTCGAATAATCTTTCAATATAGATTTAAATATTATATCTTAACCCAATTATTCTTCTTATACTTTTTATTCATAAGCAAAAAACTGGCTTGGTGTACAATTAAAGTCTGAACCATTTCTTCTGGTTTTATATATATATATATATATATATATATATATGCAAACACACATACAGGTATATATATATATATATATATATATATATATATATATATATATATATATATATGCAAATACACATACAGGTATATATATATATATATATATATATATATATATATATATATATATATATATATATACATACATACATATACATTTATACACACACACGCACGCACACACACACACACACACACACATATATATATATATATATATATATATATATATATATATATATATATATATGTTTTTATATGTTATAAACATATATATATATTATATATATATATATATATATATATATATATATATATATATATTATATATAATTAAACTTATTATGGACTCTGGCAGTAACGAAAAGAATAAAATGCAAGTAACTCTCTTTAGTTTTAAATTAGAGCCAATTGTCATTTTTTGACAGGCTGTAGATTGAAACACCACACGAAGTCATTTAAAAACCATAGGGAAGCAGTAAAAAAAAAATTCAGTGTAAAAGATTTATTTTATATATGAAAACGCAGAACTCTAAAGGGAAGTTTTAAAATAGATTTAATTATTTGCCTTGATCTTCTGTAAAAGAAAATCCACGTGCGAGTCTTGAGCAATTACAAAATTTAAATAATACTAGATTCTTTCTGTTTATAAGGTTTCCATATACTTTCATCCTCCCCAAAAAAAAAAAAAAAAAAAAATAGCTAAATAGTTCAAGGAAATATAAAAATTTAACATACTAATTTCTTAATTGTCCCTTAATAAAGACGCTGGGCTTTTATTTGGTTAAAAATCTCATAAGCATTTTTCTTATTTTTGAATATGCGTCTCAAAAATTCTAAAGAAAACAATAGTCATTTTTAAAATTCAGGATTTTTTTTTTTTTGTTAGGCTATGGATTATAAATTTTTAACTGGGTACAGAAATCATTATAGTTTCATTTTACCTAAATCTTAAAACTAGAATAAGATTGATACTGATTGAAAATAAAAAATTTTGTGAATCGAAATCCAATTACTTTAATTTATATATGTATGATTTCTATAAAAACAAACCTGTTTGAATAAAAGTAATTATAAGAAACCCGTATATAAAATACTTAAGGTAATTGTTATTTGTAGTTAGGATTAAATGAATTCCTAGAAATATTTTTATAGTAAAGTATTTTACTTATTTTTTAGCATGTCTTAGAAATTTAAATGAAATTAAGACATTTACAGGTAAAAGTTACGTCTAAAATATTATAGAGAAAAAATACCAGCGAAGTAACGTTTTATTATTGACATAAACATCAAGTTACGTTTCATATTCACTCCTCTTTTCCAATTTTTCTCTCTTTTCTATTTCATCTACTAGTAACTTTAAAAAAATAAAAAGGTCATTTTGCAGTCTATAAAGTCAAATACATGTGTTAGTTGAAATTTTCAAGCAATAATATGCATTCAATTCGCTTTACCAAAGCAAAGAGTCTTTGAAATTCCTTTATTTTGTAGAAATATATAAGAATGAAAACAAACTCCTTTTCCTCTGGATCAGAGATAATGTGTATGCATTTTACATACTTTTATCTCTCCCTTTTTAAGCATAACTTGGTTATTGAACTAATTTACCTTAAAGAAACTTTTCTTTTCCCTTTCTAACTATAGCAAATAAGAGCTTATATATTTATGTAGTGATCAGAGTTTAGAAAATTAGGTTTTAATTGTAAGGGGTTATCTTGGGCTTCATAGGGAATGAAGGGGAAAAAGTAACATTACAAAGAAAAGGAAGAGACGTAAAAAATATGAAACAAAGTATAAAAGCATAAAACGAAGTAATATATCACTAGCTTTGCTGCTTTGCACTTCTTTGTATTTCATTGCCACTAATTTTTAAACACGCAATCGGCACTAACACTACATCCTTAATTATTACATATTTTTTCTGCAAAACCCTTGAGATAGCAATGCAAAATTGGACTGAAGCAAGCAATAAAAAAATAGCCAATTCTTATTTTGCTTAGTTTTTTGAGTTTCTTTAAGTTTTTTTTTTATTCACGTTTGCCTGCTCTGCACGTTTTACGTTTCTTTATATACAATGTGCTTTTTTGTACTTATTTCATTAATGTTGCATTTATTTAATGCTTTTCATTTGTTTTTTTCTTGTCGCAGCTTCATATTACTTTTGTTTTTATCGTTCTTAAGCGTGTGAAGAAGTTTGAATAAAAAATATGTAAACGCTACTTTTTCCCAAAGAAAAACTTCTTATCAATTTTTGGGAGTAAAGCACTCTCTAGACATTTATTTGTATTTTCATGAAAGTTAAAATAAAGCTAATATGCTTAATTTACAAGGAAAAGCTGAGAAAACATCTCTATGACATTCTATGGAATAGTTGTTGAATTTTATCTTTTCGTTTTTAACGTCAAAAATAAAAATACAAATCACATTTGATACATCAAATATAAAAATATAAATTATATCCTAATCCACTTTAACTTTCATACTCTAAAGACGGTTTATTCTTTTTAAACATAAATATAGGCAGAAAGTATAAAACATTTATTTGTATTGGACACAAAAACACAATTATCCTACTATATGAAGTGTAATCTAAATGAAAATTATTTAAAAAATTTCATTCTGACAGTAATAAAAATTTCTGAATCTAAGCAATATTGAAAGAACTACAATCATTATTTCATGAAATTTAGTTCTCTATAAAACATTTTCCCCAATAAATTTTTTTCAGTACAAAATTACTTTTCATTTATCTTATCCTCCGACATTGAATTAGTTATTTTTACTGTACTACATGAAATTACATTGCATTTACACTAACTGCATTAAATTTAAATTAATATTTTAGTTAAGTAAAACTGGGCTAAAAAAGGAATTATTAGTAATCTGTAGGTTTCCCCTAAATCTTGTTACTCAGTAAGAAGTTACTGAGTTTATCCGTTATCATTATCACTCCCTTTCTGAGAAAAATTAAGAAGTAGTAAAGTAACAAATATTCTGAATTGTATGATAATAATATATTGACTTAAATACCAAACATAATGTAAAACAAATATATAAGCTTTAAATTCAACTAAAGAAAGCTCAAATAATTAACAAACTTATTACCTGTAATGCTACTGTTATCTATGCACTTATTTTCACTTTAGTCCTTTTTTTTTCTCTCTTTTCAGAAAAAAGCAAATTTAACTAATGTAGTTTCTAAAATTTTTAATTTTCAATTATTTGGAAATTTTTTGTATTATCATGAAAAAAACACACACACACACACAAAGCATTTAAAAAGCTTTTAAAAATGCAGCATGATTTTACTACCACACGCCCTTTAAATTCTACTTTATCTTAAAATTTTACAATTTATAACATTGAATTTTTGGACATTCAGACAAAAATTGCATTTTATATTTAGTTAATCAAACGGATTTGCTCCTATAACGTAATGAAAATTGAGATAGATAAAAATGAAGCTGGTGTACTAAATTCAGCTTTTTATAATGTTTTCAATCTTGTTTTTACTCAAAACAAAGGGGAAGTTAGTCAGGTATTCTAGTTGCTAAAAATTGGGAAACGGATGTTTTTAATAGATAATTTGAACAAGCTACTGTGTCTATGTTTTTACTCAAAAGTACTAAGGAATAACTTTTATAAATCGATTAATTGTTTAGACTGAAATATGCAGGCTAAAACTATATTTTATATTTAAACAAACAAATAAACTGATGAATACAATATGTCTTTATAAAATTTTTATAAATAATTTTTGCCTTAAAAATAAAAAAAATAATTACAAAATTAATTTTATAATGTTAGATACGAGAACTTAATATTCTAATAAACGCATATATAAATGTAACATTTAAATACTCTATATGTCAATTTAATTTTTAACGTAGATTCTACAACATATAAATAAAACTTAAACATGTTAATCCTTGCAATAAAAAAAAATCTCTTTAACATTGCAATTTACATTCTGCTTGATGCTCTTTATGTTTTAGCCCCATATTAAATACATTTTGAGCTGAGCTAATTAACTTTTTATATGTGATTGAATTGTAAAAGTAAAATTTTGTAGTTTATTGCTGCATGGAATAGCATAGGTAGCAGATCATATGTAATTAATAGGTAATAGGTAGCAGAGCATATGTAATTAATGTATTCTGTAAAAATATGTATTAGTAAACATTTAGAAATAAGCATTTAGTAGGAAAGAAAGAAGTACAACTTTCAAAAAAATAAAGTTTAGAAATAAATATAATTTTTTTAAGGAGCTCTTGAATATTCTATACTAATCTAGAAGCAGATTAAGTTACTGTGAAATTTTATGATCAAACAAACATATAAACACATATTACAATCTTTATATAAAATATGCATGTGCAAAATTATATATCTTGTGATTAAAAATATATACTCAAATATATATTATCAAGAATTTACATGCAAATACAAATAACTCTATACACAATATACATACAAATATACATGTAGATATGCATGTACAAATATATATGTATATATATATATATATATATATATATATATATATATATATATATATATATACATATGTTGTGTACATGTAAGTACTAATGCCACAGTACATAATACGAATATAAATCTCTATGTAAATATACATTTAAAATACATGCAACAGTTCGCATAGAAAATTCTCTATGTGATAAACAAAAATAACAGTGCCACTTGGCACTTTAAATTATTATATCTACTCTTCTTTATATAACATTGGCATGTACAAGTTTATTTATGCTGTGTACAAAAATATACACACAAATATACACGCACAAGAATTTACATGTAAATACTAATGCCACAGTACAAAATATACATGTAAATATATATGTAAATATTCATGCAAAAATACATGTAAAAGTACGCATACAAATTCTTTACGACATAAAAATAATATGCCACTTGCTACTCTAAATTATTGTATCAACTCTTTATACAAAATACACATCTACAAATTTATATGTGCTGTGTACAAAAATATAAGCACAAATATACATGTAAATACTAATGCCACAGTACAAGATATACATGTAAATATATATGTAAATATTCATGTATAAATAAGCATACAAAATTCTTTACTTCATAAACAAAAATAGTATGCCACTTGCTACTCTAAATTATTATGTGCAAATATAACAGTTCTTGTTCTTGAGATGCATTCTCAGCTTTTTCTGGCGCCATTCTCTAAACATCTAACTCAGCATGCAGCAGTTATTGAGGGATTTAATTTTACTTATTGCTACACAGGCCTGGATGACTGCGAGGACGATTGTGAACGCAAATGTGGGGGTGAACTCCAGGAAGAATACGATGCTCTGTCACCTTACGAGACGCCACCACCCCCTATGCCCCCCGTTCAACCACCCCTCTGTCAAGAGGGAACAGGGGCACCTGTCTACCCGAAGCAGAGCGAAAGGCCTGAAATAGTGCATAACCCACTGCTCTTAGGTAGGTTAACAATGCACATATAGTAGTAGCATTATAAAGCAATCCCACTCTAATCTCACACCTATAATAGATAGGGGGCTGTGAATCAACGGAACTTTTTAGATCCAAAATCTGTCATAAATAAAAAAAAAAAACTTGTTTTCTATGTTTATTACACAAGTTATTGTATGTTTCTGTTTTTTTTTCTTTCACAATTAACGAAATTGATGATCACATTGGGTTTAATTCACATCAATTTATTTTTTCCTGTACTTTAAGGAAATGGTGGACATTACAAAGATTATTTTGGAAATTATTAACTTAGAAGTATAATACTTTGTACATGTAGATACATTGTAGAATAACAAAGATGATCACATTTATTATAATTTTAAGAATTGAGAATTTTTCTATTCATTGTTTTTAATTCAATCTTTTCATCATAATTCAATTTTTCGATATTTTTTTTGCCTTTTTATTGCTTAAAAATATCCTTTGAAAATTTTTGGGTATTATTTTGTCGACAGACTGAGTAATATAATATAATTAAAAGAGTTAATTTATAGGATTTTTGGACCTGCACGTTGAATTTCTGTGAAAAACTTGGACTTCATATCTTTACTTTGAGTTTTAATAATAAAATAAGTCATAATTTAAAACGGATATCCAAATTTATTTAAGTGTATATTAGGAAGGAATCCATAAAAATGAAATCTCAAGCAGCATTTTAAAAATTAAAAAATAAATTCCCAAACCAAAGAACTTTTTAAAAAATAGCCAATTTTAAGAAAACCCTTTAATGTTATCAATTTACTTATGCATCAATTTATATGTACGTAAAGCTTTATAATACTAAGGTTATTATAAAGCTTATTTATAAAAATACTTTGTAACGTTCACCATCCCCTTAGCAGAACTTTCTTAGGAACTTTCATAGAAGTTTTGATTATGCTTTCGAATTATTTTATAAGTATAGCTACAGTTATGCACGAAAGCTCGAGATTCTATAAAAAGTTCGTTATAAGGAAATTTCGTTAAACAGAATTTTTTTTCTTAATTATACTATGGAAATATATAAATCTTAATTATACTATGGAAAATTTCTTGTAATTTTTAAATATACACTTTTTATATAATTTAAAACTTGTAGAAATTACGCTTCCTTACACCAAGAATTTATTTATTATATAAAATTCAGTATACGAAGGGATATCTAAAGTCTTAAATACATCTAAAAATAATCAAGATAAAAACAATTTTTTGTGTTATTTGTACAACTTTTCTACATAGTCGTCATCCAGTGGTTTATAAAAAATAATTGACGAAATTGATGATTACATCGGGTTTAATTCTGGTCAATTTAACTTATTCTGTACTTTGCTCCGTTTTTCACAGTGGTATCACAAACGCCTTACACCTGTCTGGGTAGTCGACTCGTTGCGAGATATCAAACAGTTCTACAAATAAAATTTCAATAGTCTAAGTCTAATCCAGTTTCAGCTATGTAAGATACATTGGTACGTATACATAAGTATATAGGTACCAATGTATGTCACGACGAAACTAGTCAAAAGTTATCCAGTCATGATCAAAATGTTTTTTTTTTTTTCGTTGAAATCTGAAGATCAAAGTTTTTGTGATTAACTGTTACTTAGAAGGGAAAAGTGTTACCTTAGTTCTACATTATATATCTTGAAAAAAAAAAATAAACCTAACTAGCAAATATTAGAAAGTTAAAAAGAAAAAAAAATTACTAGTGGGAAATATTTATTCTAAAATGCTTTTAAAGATTAATTTTTTAACAAATTATTGAAACACATTTTTCTTGAAACCTCTAGCTAAAGTTACAAAAATCATATTATAAAATTTTCAAAAAACAGAATATAAAAAACTAATCAAGAAAATAGCTTTTGGAAGAAATATGAATGTTTTACAATATAAAGCTCCTTCCAAAACATTACACAAAACACTCCAAATTTATGAATAGAAATTGAAAACTAAAATTCCGCATTTATCATTAATTATCTGATTTCTGATAAACGGGAAAAAATAAATGCTATCTGATTAAAATGCATAATACTTTATCAGATAATGATTGTTCTATTTTATATTAGACAAGCAGCTACTATGTTTAATAATTATAAATCACGATTATTAATATTAACAATCATGATTTATAATTATTTAACGTGATCATCGGTTGTAACATTTAAACAACGATCATAAAGATAATAATTGTGTAAGAACAAACATTAAAGAGAAGATCGTTAAAGGATTGAATCAAAAATTTGAAAATTTATGAGTATAAGAAATTTTTTTATGTTATACTTTCCGATACTTTTGCTTTTGAAAAATAGAATATACATATAGGCTATACACATATTAAAAACTAAGTTTCTATTGTACACAGAGTACAAGTTTTGCATTTCATTGTTTATATTTTTGAAATGAATGTTTAAAACATTCAAATTGATTATCAGTTGCTTAACACATGTCCCATATTAGAAGAAACAATCACATTACGATTTGATTAGAATTTTTAACATCCATAGAGTATTGAATCAAAAGTTAGAAAATTTATGAGTATAACTTTTATTTTTCATTAAACTAATAATCTCCGATAATTTTGCTGTGGGTCAATAAGACTGAAAGACTATAAATTAAAATTAAAAATTCTATTTTCAAAATGTACAAGTTTTTTGTAAACTTGAATAACTGAAATGAATGTCTTGAAAAATCCACTTTCGCATCTAATTTTTTAATATGTTTTTTATTCACTAAATCTAAAGATGTGTTGAAGTTCTCACAAATAAGAAAATAGTATTTAAACAAATGAAATAAATAAACAATAAAAATATTTTCTTCCAGTGATTAGTGGCCAAATTGCATTCAATTATGAACTGTAGATATCCTAAGTTAGAAGAAAAAATTTCATTGCTACATTTTCAGAATTTTTTACACATCGGAATATAAATTATGGGTATATAATTTTTCCATTAAAATTATATTCCTAATAATTTTCTTGTGGAACCAAAAATAAGGTATAATCAAGCATAGAAATTATTAAATTTCTATTTCATACAAAATATAAGATTTTAAAAATAAATAAATTTTTTTTTCACTTTTTTAAAATTTAAATTTACAATAGAATGTACTTTATAGCAAAAGAAATTATTAGTTGCATGCCAGATACTTAAATTAGAAAAGAAAAACCTCTTTACGATGTTTTTAGTTTTTTAACACGTGCAGGGGATTAAATCAAAAATTTTGAAATTTGTGTATCTATTTTTTTTTCTTAAACTTATACTCCTGATAACTTTTCTATTCAAGGATATAATAAAATATAAGTATACATACAAATTAATACATAATTAATAAATTTCTATTGTTAACGAAGTATGAAATTAAAAAAATAATTAGGAATTTAAATTTTTTTCTTACTTTGTAGTTTCTAATAATTTTTAAGTTATTAAATATTGTTATTGGTTTCATAACATATGTCTTAAATTAGAAAGTAAAAAAACCCAACCAAGATGCAATTAGAATTTTCGAAAAATCTAGGAAATTATCCTATATTTTAATAATTATAAGTATTTGATAACTTTGCTGTTAAAATTAAATACCTGATTCAAGGATATAATAAAATATAAGTATATAGAGATATTAAGTAATAAATTTCTATTGTAAACAAAGTATGAAATTTAAAAAAAAATTAGGGATTTTAATTTTTTCTTACTTTGTAGTTTATAATAATTCAAAAATTATTAAATATTGTTCTTGGTTGCATAACAGATGATATCTTAAATTAGAAAGAAAAACCCACCACGATGCAATTAGAATTTTCGACAAATATAGGAAATTATATCATATATTTTAATAATTATGAGTATTTGATAATTTTTTGTTAAACTTAAATACTTGATAATTTTTCTATTACAGAAAATGATAAAATATAAATGTACATAGAAATTTAGTAATACATTTCCACTGTAAACGAAGTATGAAATTTAAAATGAAATTCGGGATTTAAAATTTTTTTCTTAGTTTTTAGTTTATAATAATTTTTAAATCTTTATATTGTTCTTAGTTGCATAACAGATAGCTTAAATTAGAAAAAAAAATCCCACCACAATAAATGAGAATTTTGGACAAATATAGAAAATTATCACATAAAATATGAATATTTGATAATTTTGTTGTTAAAATACCTGATAATTTTACTATACCCAAGTTATAGTAAAATTATATATAATTATTTTTACTTCCTAATTATTAGTATTAGGCAGAAAAATTTTACCTGATAATTTTTCTATTACAGAAAATTATAAAATATAAATGTACATAGAAATTAAGTAATACATTTCTACTGTAAACGAAGTATGATATTTAAAATACAATTTGGGATTTTAAATTTTTTCTTAGTTTGTAGTTTATAATAATTTTTAAATCATTATATTGTTCTTGGTTGCATAACAGATATCTTAAATTAGAAAAAAAAACCCCACCACAATGCAATTAGAATTTTTGACAAATATAGGCAATTATCATATATTTTAATAATTATGAGAATATAAATTTTTTCCTCTTAACATATATTCCTGATAATTTTGCTTTTAAACTTAAATACCCGATAATTTTCTTGCTTATAAAATCTAGTTACTAATTGTAAACGAAGTATAATAAAAAATTATTTTCTTAAAATTTTAATTTCTTAGATTTTGGACAAATATCATATATATTTATAATGATAATATATTTTTCCTTATTACAAATAATTAAATAGAATTTGCTAAATAAATAACTATTTCCATATCAAATTAATATAAGAATTCATCAACGATATTTTTATAATAATTTAATATAAATATTATAAAATTGATAATGAAATATTAGCAGATTATTGTAGATAAATATAAAGCATTTTATCATCATATATATTCTCTAATATTAAACTGAGATAAAAAATATCAAAAAAGATAAAATAACATAGCTATAATAAAAAAATTATTTTGCAGATAATATTAATATTTTCATAACATCAAATTTGGCTGGAAGCGAATATTTCTAAATATTCAGTAATTGTTAAGAATAAAACTAGCTATTGTAGCCTAATAAGGCAATGCAACAAAATGCTTCAAACATCACTGAATTGCGAATATAGAAAGCGGCCAAAACACACGGAGCGAAATAATAAGGAATACAATTAAATGAGCTAGAATTTCCTCATTATGTATTCGTCAGAAACATTTCATGATAATTATACAGATATATGAGAAATTAATATAATATTGAATTTTACTTCGAATGTAGCGTACATAATATAATTAAATATTTTTTCATGAGTATTTGATAATAGTATTTCGGAAGTAAAGAGTATCAGCACACCTAAAAAATAAGATTATATAAAAGATCTAGAGAAAAAATATGATAGAGAAAAATAAAATTACATTCGGAAGTGATTTTTTTCACTGCTGTACATAATCGCCGATAGATGGCGCTAGTAATCGCAATGATCTCCCGCCAAAATAGAAGAAAAACCAGAGGATTAAAAAAAAAAAAAAGAAGTTACCGGTATTCTACTTTCACTGGAGAAGATTTATGAATGCGTTTGTACGCTTTTAATCTCTTAATACCCTAAATCGTAGTTTTTTTTTTCTTTTTCTTTCCGGTGAAAAGAAGTTTAAGCTACTTAACATGGCAGAAAATAGTTTTGATATTTATTATTTATAAAATAAAATAGTTTTTGTAGTTCTTTTAATTATTTCGTTTCGCTGCTTGTTTTAATTGTAATCAATATTAATCAATATTTATAAATTATACTTTTAATAATTTTGAAGAGTGCAGAAATAGAAAAAATTATTAAAATTAACTAAAATTAACCAAATATACACTAGAGGGATTTTATGCAGAGAATTAATGCTTTGTGTGAGTGTGTTTGTGCTTTAAAGTTTAAAATAGTGATATTGTAGAGATCTAGAGAAATATTGTTTTAGACAGATTAATCACATACATAGCAAATGTATATTATGAACGTAGTAAGCATATAATACCTTCGATATAATTTAACTTTATTTAAACAATTTTTATGCAAATATTCATAACTTAATTACTAACTTGCTGGTAATTTTCCATTGAGCAAATAAATAATACATTGAATTAATAAATAATTTCATAGTACCAAATAAAATATCGTTATAGGCAGCAAATAAAAAATAATTTAAGATCTATTTAAATTGTTTTTATTGTTCCCACTCCTTCCGACTGTCTAATCAGGTGAAACAAGCTATATAAAAAGGTTTGTGTGTTCTTAACAGTGCGTCAAATGGTATGTTAAATTACATTTTTCATTTAATTTGTTCCTTGCACGTATAAGTGCAAAACAAAATCATGATTGGTAAATACATGCTCTTATAACAGGCGATACCATACTTTTATCGGACTTGGGCCAAATTTCCTATCTTTTTAAAAGAGTGGGGTAAACATACAAGTGCAAATCAAAACATGATTGGTAAATAGATGCGCTTAACAGGTGATACTATACTTTTATCGGACTTGGGCCAAATTTCCTATCTTTTTAAAAGAATGGGGTTAAGCATACAAGTGCAAAACAAAATAATGATTGGTAAATACATACGCTTATAGCAGGTGATACCATACTTTTATCGGACTTGGGCCAAATTTCCTATCTATTTAACAGAGTGGGGTTAAACATACAAGCGCAAAACAAAATCATGATTAGTAAATACACTTATAGCAGACGATGTCATACTTTTATCAGATGCTTGCCAAATTTAATATCTATTTAAAAAAGTAGGGTTAAACATAAAAGTACAAAATAAAATCATGATTGGTAAATATATGCTCTTATAGCAGGCGATACCATACTTTTATCGGTCAAGGGTCAAATTTCCTATCTATTTAAACGAGTGGGGTTAAACATGCAAGTACAAAACAAAATCATGATTAGTAAATACACTTATAGCAAGCGATGCCATACTTTTATCGGGCTCGGGCCAAATTTCCTAATTATTTAAAAGATTGGAATTAAACAAGTGCAAAGTAACATCATGGTTGGTAAATACATGCACTTATATCAGGTGATGCCATATTTTTATCGGACCATGGCCAAATTTCCTATCTATTTAATTAAGGTTAAACATACAAGTGCAAAACAAAATCATGATTGGTAAATACATGCGCTTATAGCAATAAATACCATACTTTTATCGGACATGAACCAAATTTCCTATCTATTTAAAAGAGTGGGGTTAAACATACAAGTACAAAACAAAATCATGATTAGTAAATACACTTATAGCAGGCGATGCCATACTTTTATCGGACATGGGCCAAATTTCCTAAGTATTTAAAAGATTGGGATTAAACAAGTGCAAAACAACATCATGATTGGTAAATGCATGCGCTTATATCAGGTGATGTCATACTTTTATCGGACCCGGGACAAATTTCCTAATTATTTAAAAGAGTGAGTAAAAAAAAATGTTTACTCACTATTGCTAAAATGTAATGATAGTTCTTACTCCATACCTTGTTGGCAATTGAACATACATAGCATGGGTTTCGAACTAATAAACATTAGCATCGGTTTCGAGAACAATTTTGCAACCCGCGAAAACATCCCTCCCCCTTTTTTTAAAGTAAAATATTTTATAGCTCCATAGTGTTTTACTTTCAATGAAATTCATTAAAAATGAGTACAGAACTCGACTTGCAGATTCGTTCTTACTTCCTCTCCAGATATTAGCATTAACAAAGGTAACAAAGGTCAATTTCCGTTCATTAGTTAAGACAAGATACCACCCACAATGACTCCCACGGAATTATCCTTTTATACATTTGGTTTTTATTACATTATTAATTGTAACTTGACCTTACGTTATTTTTGTCTTCTTGCTATTCAAATAAACTGTCACTGTCGTCATCTTGAAAATTCAATAGTTTAAGGTAAAATAGCTTTTTGTTAACACTCTTTCACTCATGTACGCTATTATAAAATAATTAATGTCCCAAATGCTTGGATTATTTTGCTTAAACTATAAAAAAGTTTTCTTTCTATTTTGATTACCCATTTTCTTGTTTATTTTTATATTTAAAAGGCATGTATAGCCATGAGTCCTCAGGTATATATTTTAAAACACAGTAGTTTCCAACCGTAAACAACTAAAATGACTAAATATTTGTTTTAATTAAACTACACATATTATTTCATACTGATACCTCTGCCCTTCTTGCAGAATTTCCGATTATGAAAGTGCGGCCTGTAACCATGGAAAAAATTTCCAATGCGGCCCTCGAGGCCTTACGGATTGGAAACGTCAGATATATATCATAATTCATATTGAAAAAACTTTAACCGAAAGTAAAAGAAGGGGAAAATGAAAGAAAGGGACATAAGGAAATTTTTTAGGATTAAAATGCCAGAATGGATTTTATAAGACCCGTGCATATGATATAAGATTTTTTGCAATTTTTTCCTCACCAAAACAATACTACGCAAATTTAGATTATTAAGCGTAACAGCGACATTATTTAAAAGTACTATTAAAAACGATAAAAGTTGTATAATAATAATAATAATATTTATTTGAAATAATATTTTTTTAATGAAACAGTCTCGTGATCCGAACATTCGGGACAACTAGATAAAAGGAAATTAAAGTACAAAATTTTTACATTTTCGCAAAGCAAAGAAGATTAAAGTACAAAAGTTTTGCATTTTCACAAAACAAAGAAGATTAAGGTACAAAAATTTTATATTTTCGCAAAACAATGGAAGGCCCTAAATGTTATTTGTAATTAACCGCTGTTTAAAAGGATTTTTATTGATTCCTATGGGAACCATTCACTTGCATAAAAAATATTTCTGACCACAGGATTTTTTTAAAGAAAATTCTACTTAATACAAGATCAAATTTAAGGTAGGGAGACTAAAAGACCCAGGGGTCCTTATCAAGTCAAAAAGTTTGTGAAATGATGTGTTAATTTATAAAAATCGAAGAGAATTAAAAAGTATATTAAACGGTATTCCCAGTGTTTCATATACTGACAAAATCATGTCACTTATTGATTTATATAATTTAAAAAAAAATCTAATATTTTGGAATAAAAAGGCACTAAAATATTAGATATCGGAGACTGAGAGTTCGAATCTCGCTGCTGTCATGGATAATTGTAGCCGTTCTGAACTTGTTTGAACAACAGCTCTCTGTCTCAGTGGTCTTCCCGCTGAAAAAAAAAATGACCTTAGCTTTCTAAACCAAACCATGGTGAAACAAACCACGAATAAAAAACCACGGTGTATGCCTTTGCTACTTTAGTAACTCGAATTAACTCGAACTCAGTCTTAAACACTTGAAAGGTCTCATTGGTCTTACTATTGCAAAAAAATTGACCTTAGCGTTGTAAACCAAACCACGGTGAAATAATCCACGAATAAAAAACCACCGTGTATGACTTTGCTAATTCAGTAACTCGAATTAACACGAACTCAATTTTAATCACTTGAAATAATTTCATTATGCTGATTATAGTTTTGAAAGGAGCAATGAATCACTTTGCAAAGAATAAAAAATTCCTTTTAACGGAGAAATGTATTTTGAAATAAATTTATTTCACTTTATTTTCAGCTTAAAAACCTCTCTTTCCTATCTCTGTTCTGTCATAGTCATTCTACTTCTCATGCTTATACGGTAAATTCATCTTTTCATTACCAATAAGTCAACTTCTTTCTTCCATCGTGCATTAATTTGCGACATTAATAACTCAATTTCAGTTTTGGTCTCATAAATTAACTTCAATTCAAAGCTTCTCTCTGTTAGGGCTGTACTGTTTAAATCATTCTATTTCTTTTAGTTTGATGTAAATTCATCTTTTCATTACCAGTAAATCAACTTTCTTCCGTCGAGTATTAATTTACGACATTAGTAACTCGACCTTAGTTTCAGTCACACGAATTGACTTTAACTCATTAACTTCTCTCTCTTAGGGCTATACTGTTTTAATCACTATACTTCTCTTAGTTGTGGAGTAAATTCGTCTTTTCATTACCAGTAAGTCAACTTCTTCCATCGTGTATTAATTTACGACATTACTAACTCGACCTCAGTTTTGGTCACATGAATTAACTTCAACTCAAAACGCCCCATCTCTTCGGGCTGTACTGTCATAATCATTCTGCTTCCTTTGCTTGTACAGAAATTGCACCTTAGTGTAAACCTCGTTACAGATAAAGCATAATTGTCCTCCGCTGCGTAGGAATTTACAACATTAGTAACTCGAGTTAACACGACCTCAGTTTTAGTAACTCGAATTAACTACATCAGGCTAATCCTAACAATAGCAGGAGCAATGAACCACATTTCAAAGACTAAAAAAATCATTTAAAGAAATATATTTTGAAAAAAATTAATTTCAATCTCTGAATTTTAGAAAGTAAAAGCAAACTACAAAAAGAACTTTTTAGTAATGCGATTTTGTTCTTTCTTCGCGTGCGTGCTTCCGTTCCAGAAGAAAAAAAGTTCTGTTATTCTTTCTGTATGGATATTTTTATTTCCATTGTAGAGCTCCATATTCCCGTGATTGCTCACGCTGCATGAATAACTAACATTTTTCAAAACTCTCCCCTTTGAAAATTTGCTTATTTTTTGGCAATTGATGATTTGCTAAAGGAAATTAAACGTTTCTCGTTTAGAAGAGAAATGAAATTCCCTTTTGTCCCTACGTATGCAGATAATGGGGGAAAATGTGATGGATTATCCAATCTTCATTTCTCCGATCTTTCTTACTAAACTCTATTACATAAAATGGATTATTCTTGCTTGCGCATAAGTTTTGAAATTATCTTTACTTTTGAATTATCTCGACCTCTGGAAAGAGATAGTAATAATTCATCTGCCGAAATCCAAAGAAAAGAAATTCTTTGTTTTAGACAGATAAATTGAAGCAAAGAATTCTATACTTTTTTAATTAATTACGTTGTTCAATAATGTTATTACATTCTAGCGGAAGCATAATTTTAGGGTTTTTCCTCATTTCTCACGTTTAGAAAAAGGCACCAGAAGAAAATGGAGACATCAGTTATGGGAATTATACGTTAATGTTTATTTTAACGATAAATAATTTATACCCAACATATAATTAAATTAAATACACACAAGTAAGAAATTATTTTGGATTCCCCTCTCTATTTTGGTTTAAACACGCAAATACTTATAAATGCATTTAGCTTTCGATAATTTTTCAGAAAAAAGTTAAAAAAATTAGGACTAAAAAAGACGTTGCATTTAAAGTTTGGAATTAACTTTAAACATAATGAGTGAAAAGGGTTTGAATTAAATGCATGGAATGTCCAGAATAAAATTTTAGCTATCTATAACAATAAAATTAGTTTTCCTTGACAATAAAATTATAATACCAAAATTTGTAGTTTAGTAGTATTTTTTTTTTTAATCTAACTTATTGTAAGTCAGATTCAGAATAGACAAACTGCATTTCAAACCGAGTGATACAATAATTTCATGCTTAAAATTTTAATGAAATAAAATCTGAGTAATACTATTAAAATTTAAACTTATATTCAATAATGGTATGTAAGAAAATTTTATTATTATTTTCCTTTTTGAGATTACCCAACTCTGCTTTGTCTAGAGTAGTTATTTTTAATGACTTATTTTGAATTAAATATAGTAATATCTTTATCAGTTCTTCACATTGATAGTTTTGTGATTGGAAAACCTCTTCTTTCTTTTAACCGTTTTAAACGAGTTTAAACGTATTATTACGGGTTTCTGCGCTGAGCATTACTTTGACTGTAACGTAATATTAGGGGAAAAGAAAATATATTAATGCGAAATATTTCCTAGTAATTTGTCACTAGTTTCATTTCGGTAAGTGTTTTTCGTTAATACGTTTATTGGTTTTGTTTTTATTCATAATAACAATATTTATTTCATTTTCTTGAATAGTAAAAAGTTAAATTGGGCAATAAAACTTTCGTAAAATTTTTTGGTATATCAATAGGTTCATTAAATGATTATACATATATTCTTGATTGCATATTTTTCATTGTATCTGGGAATACATGGATTATGCTTCTCACCTAATTGACCTACCTGTTTAATATTAGGTCAAGGTCAAATAAATTTTTCTCAATGTGACAAGATCTTTTAAATGATAATATAGAATGACTGTCAATCATTACAATATACCTATACCCGTTATAAAAGAAAATAAATTCAAGTACTATATGGACCTCTCCAAAATTAAAACTTTTTATTGATATTAGTGCTGATGTTGCCTTCTAAGGCAAGTTTGTGTTTCTAATGATTGTATGGCTAGAGTAACATATTCAAATATTACATCTGTTTAATCTGCATCAGGTTAGAGTTCCATATTTTGTTGGGGAAATAAAGACAAAGATTAAAAGACATTCTAGTTTCTTAAAATTAAACACGTTAGAAGATGGTTAGGCATATAACTTAATACAACAAAACTCGATAATATAAAAAGAGGCAACAAGTACTGATCCTAGAACAAAGGTAGCAAAATATTAAGCATAGTGGTCTCTTGTAACTTTTTTTCTGTCACGAGCAAAACAGAACTTTCAAAACAGACGCTGAACACTTGAATGCTTCTTATGAGTTTAAAATAGTATTAAAAACATTAATACTTTGACGACCTCCGGTTTTACTCCTGTACTAATTAGTTCACCATTTCCCCGACACATCCACAAATCATACCGAATTCTGTGATCATCTGCGGTCTCAATGAACCAACTGCATACATTTTTTCCTAGTTTTTGTGGCAACCAGAAAACCGTAATAGGTATTATTTCATTTTTTCCCCAGGAACGTTGCTCCAAATGCTCTCTTCTTTTTAATCCACATTATGAACATTACCTCAGCTATATTCGTAAGTTTTCAAAAATTTCCTATAAAGAGGATTAAAATATGTCTAGTCTGTCTGTTTACTGTCTGTATACAGCTTAGGGTTTGTCAAGTTCTTCTCATTCCTGTTACAGTTCACTTTTTCTCCTAAGTTCAATCTCTGTTTTTTGTCTTATTTTACATAACTATGTTCTGATGATGAATGCATCTAATTTTCTTTTTCAATACTCTGTAGATAGAAAAGTTAAGTCAGGTAAATCATCAATGCATTTAACTCCTTAAAGAGTATTCTCTTGCTTCTCATAATCAGAAATAATTCTACACATTCACACAAATTATAATTCGAATTAAAGTTTTCATAATCAAAATCAGCAAAATGATAAGGTTTCCGCATTTAAATTCTACAAAATTAATGTCCAGTCACTAGCAGTTGCGGGACCCTAGGGTTACGCGGAACACACTTTGAGATACCTAATCCAGCAATCACGGACACCGAAAATACAACTGAAAAACGCTTCACTTTAATTACGTATAATATTTGATGTTCCGTTTATGATGTGTTACATAAGTTAATAAGTCTCAAGTCTAAAAGTCTTAAAAAATGCCTCAGGGTCTTTGTTTAAAGTAAGGCCTTGAGGTGTCTGCCATCACACAATTTGAATTCACATTCAATGCAATCCTATAATTGTTTCTCCCCTCTCTTTCACCTGGCTTGTATCGGTCTGTTTGCAGCCCATTAGTCAATTTTTTGCTATGAGAAAGTTAATTAGGCCGGAACCTAGCATAAATCGGGACCCTTGGGCAGTTTCCAAGGATGAACGCTTAAAGCAGTCATACAGACGTATTAAGTGGACAAATTTCATCCATATAGAGGGTAATTGCCGGACCCTAGAGTTACGCAGTACCCACTTTGAGGTACATAATCCATTAATGACGGACACCGAATTTTTTCTCCCCTCTCTTTCCCGCCAAATAGTAAAGCTCTGCACTTTGGTACCAGAGTTTCCAGGTTCGAATGCCGTTGATGGCATGGATGTTCGTAACCGTTCAGAATCGGCTTTAAGCAGTAGGTCCCGGTCTCATTATCCCTCGCGAAGCAAAATAGTAGACCGTAGAGCTCTAAACCAACCCCGTTGGATTGCTTTGTTTGCAGGACAACAGTCGATTTTATGCCACATGAACGTTAATTAGGTCGGAACCTAGTGTAAATCGGGACCCTTGGACGTTTGCCAAGGGTAAACTTGTATAAAAACAGTCATGCAAACGTATCCACTTGAAGTGGACGAATTTCATCCATGAATATATATAAAATTCCAAGACAGGAGTTTTTTTTCAAGATGTAAATTGCAGAACAGAATGGGTTGCTTAAGTAATTATTTTAAAAAATAAGAGTTATATTAACATTTCATCTCTGATTTTTATAATTTTTCCGCATTATCTGGGTGGAAATATATATAACGTTTAGAGCGATCATTAATCAGGGCAAATACTATTTTCCCTCATTTAAGCGTGACATCATATTTCCCGTCAATTCCCTATTCACGTGGGGACGAAACACTTATTGTGAAGTTAAATTTGTTTCAACTTGTGTGACAGGGATGCGTGCAGAATGAAGTGTTGAAAGACGCTCATGTTATCTTTGGGAGTAAAATAAAGTAAAATAAACCTGTCTGGTAGTCTATCACTTACGCTGAGTGCTCTTCTTGATAAAGCGGCGAATCCGAATTAAAATTGATCAAGATAAGAGGAAAAGAATTATTGCCCATGCATCATTTTCGCAAGTCGCGTGATGGGATAGGCAAAAAATAACGTGTATAATATTCTTGCAAGTATTATTTTTCTCTTTTTTTCTTTTCCAATACAACACAGCAAACGCACGCACGTCGCTGTTGTTGCCCACAGTTTCCGCAAAGTGTAAAAATATTATTGTGCGTGGCACGCAGAATATTTCCCAGACTTTTTGCACGCGATACTTTTTTGGAATGGATTTGATTCTTTTTTTATGAGAAACTTTTTTTTGTGTGTGCCTAAGGATCTCGCGAAATACTATCCGGTTATTAGATGGGATAAAAGATTTTTTTTAACCACAAGTTAAAAATATTATTGTGCCATGCTAACGATAATGTGTTTGGAGTAAGTTCAAGAGATCTCTTTTCTAATAACTGCAATTATTTTTAGGTGAACAAGTATTTGTCCTAGCAATCAATAATTATCGACGTTAATGACAATTGCTAATACAATCATTAATTTTTGGAAATTGTAATTTTTTTAAAGCTATCTAATTTAAGCAGTAATTCTAAAAAATTAATTTTTACTATTATTTGTATAGTTACTAACATTTATAAAACTTTATGTATGGTTATGTTAAAGTAAGTTCACGAGATCTCTTTTCTTAAAACGGCAATTATTTTTAGGGGAACAAGTATTTGTCCTAGCAATCGATAATTATCGACGTTAATGATGATTACTAATATAATCATTAATTTTTGAAAAGGGTAATATTATTTAAAGCTATCTAATTTAAGCAGCAATTCTAAAAAATTAATTTTTACTATTATATGTATATTACTATGACTTATAAAAGTTTATGCATGGTTATACTGAAGTAACTTCAAGAGATCTCTTTTCTCATAACCACAATTATTTTTAGATGAACAAGTATTTGTCCTAGCAATCAATAATTATCGACTTTAATGACAATTTCTAATATAATTATTCATTTTTGGGAAAGGTAATATTATTTAAAGCTATCTAATTTAAACAGCAATTCTAAAAAATTAATTTTTATTATTATTTCTATATTACTAACACTTATAAAAGTTTTTGCACGGTTATGTTGAAGTTAGTTCACAAGATCTCTTTTCTCATAATGGCAATTATTTTTAGGCGAACAAGTATTTGTCCTAGCTATCAATAATTATAGATGTTAATAATTATTTCCAATATAATCCTTAATTTTTGAAAAGGATAATGTTATTTAAAGGTATCTAATTTGAGCAGTAAATCTGAAAAATGAATTTTTGCTATTATTTGCATAATGACTAACATTTATAAAAGTTATGTATAAAATGTACTTATATATATATATATATATATATATATATAATATCACTTTAAAGTTTCTCGTACTTGTTTTCGTGATAAAAGGTACATGAGCAAATAAATTTATACGAGTACATTGATAGTGCTTCGATACAAATTAATGTTATTCGATTAAAAGTTTTCAGTTTAGTTGAGTAAATATAATTATAAAAGCATATCGATAGCCATCCGATATTAAACTTAATAGATGGCTATGCTTGGACTTGGATTTTTATAGTACGTACTAATGTGAGTGCCACGCAGATATTTCCTAGACATTTTGCACGCGATACTTTTTGGGAATAGATATAATTTTTTTCACAATTTTTTTTATGCGTGTGTGTGTTTAGGGATCTCTCGAAATGCTATTCGCTTACCAGACACGATAAAAAAACTAACGACAAGTAAAAAATAATATTTGACCATTCTAACGATAATGTGTTGAAAGCAAATTCACGAGATCTCTTTTTTTTTAATAAAGGTGATTATTTTTAGAACAAGTATTGTCTTAATAATCGATAATTATCGATTTTAATTTCGATTGCCATTATAATCCTAAATTTTTGAAAAGGTAAACATTATTTAAAGCTATCTTTAAATTAATCATTAATCTTTATAAAATGAATTATTACTATTATTTATCTGACTAAAATTCAATAAAGTTTATGTGTATATATATATATATATATATATATATATATATATATATATATATATATATATATATATATATATGCATATAATACCATTTAAAAGTTATGTTTTCTTAACGATAAACTAGTAAATAAAATTTTGGTGTATATCGATAGTCAATCGATATTAAACTTATCAGACAACTTATGTATGAACATGGTTTATGATAGGGCGTGCTATTGTGTGTGGCTTACGAAATATTTCTTATTTTACACACAATAATTTTTGAGATTAACTTTTACTTTTACTTATTACTTATTACTTTTTTTTGTTGTTTGAATTTACGAGATCACTTTTATTAATAATGTTGATTATTTTTAGAGGAAAAAGTATTTGTCCTAACAATTAATATTTATCAATGTTAACACCAATTGCTAATATAATCCCTATTTGAACAGGGCAACGTTATTTAAAACTATATAAAGTCTTAATATCTTAATCGGTTTTAATTAGTATTTGTATAATTACTATAGTGTATAAAAGCTAATATATTCATATATTATATAATTTAAAAGTTTCCATTTCTTTATTTTTTTTTTAATATTAGAAAAATAAGACAATAAAATCATACGAGCACATCGATAGTCATTCGATATAAGTTAATAAGATTCAATTAAAAATTTCTAGTTTTAATTGTTTTCACAATTAAACTATTTATTTGCGAGTCACTTTAACAGACTCGCAAATGAATAAAATTAACAAATTTATCGATAGTCATTCGATGTCCATATATCGAACTTCTATACGGACATGGATTACTACAGTGTGTATTATTTTGCATGTTCAGGCTGTTTATTTCCGAAACTTTGTGCACGCAATGGTATTTTGGTATAATATTAATGCAATATATTTATTTTTTTTGTGAATGTCTAAAAATCTCTCGAAATAGTATCCAATTATTAGGTGATATTTTTTTCATCTTAGCTGAAATAAATTTTATTTAACAAGCTAAATATATTATTGGACCGTGTTATTGATAGTATGATTGAAATAAATTCATAAAAGGTATAGTTTTAAACAAGAAAAACACATTAGTCCAAGGAATAAGTACATATAGGTCCAAACATCAAATAATGATTAACAGTATAATTATTAATTTGTAGAAAAATTTGTATATGGTTTGGTTTGGGTTGGAGTGCTACGGTCTACTTTTTTGCACAAGAGGGCTAATGAGACCGGGACCTACTGCTTAAAGCCGATTCCAAACGGCTACGAATAACCATGACATAGTGGGATTCAAACCCACGAACTCCGGTACCTACCAATCGGCCAGCGTTCGGAAAAATATGTATATGAAGCAGTAATATCTGTATAATCAATTATAACTATTATTTGAATGATTGCTAGTGTACACACACATATATGTATATTAATTTATATATTATATGTATAAATAAATATACATACATATATAAACATATATATATGCATATATGTGTATACACATTTATATATAAATATATATATGCATATATATATATATATATATATATATATATATATATATATATATATATATATATATATATATATATATAATTCACTTTGAAATTTTTATGTTTATTTGTTTTCTTAAGATTAGACTGATGAGAAATAAAGTTTTACGTGAAGTTCGATAGGCATTCGATATAAATTAAACAAGATTCGAATAGATTAATATTATTCGATTTAAATTATAATATATTCAAATTAAAGTTTTTATATTTATTTATGTTTTAATAGTAAAAATTTACCAATAAAGTAAATTTCACGACTATATTGATGTCATTCGATATTAAACTTAACAGACAATTTCTATCAGGACATAGATTATTATTTTCTGTGCCTCATGGAATATTTTCCAGTCTTTTTTAACGCGATATTTTTTTAGAATGGATTTAATTTATTTTAGTAGAAACTTTTTATTTTAGGAGCGTGTAAAGAACTCGCGAAATACCATCCTTTTGTGTGATGGGAATTTTTCCTCTCTGCTAAAATTAAGTTTTTAAACCACTAAGTTAAATACATTATTGGTTCATGCTATCGATGTGTTTGAAGTAAATTTAAGAGCTCCCATTCATTAAAACGGTGATTATTTTTAGAAGAACAAGTATTTGCCCGAGGAATCGATACTTATCGATGCAAATAACGATTACCGATATAATCAATTATTTGAAGAGGATAATAACACTTAAAATGTTATATTAAATAGTAATATCTATATAATCCATAATACTATTATTAGTATAATTACTATCATTTATAAAATTATATATATGTAATATATCAAAATTATTTAACTTCAATATTTCCTTAAAAACCTCCTCTCTCCCATTCTAATTCCTTAAAATCTATTTCTCAGCCTCTAAATAACTTAATCAAAGGAGCGGACTCGACTTGAAATTCTTTCTATACATTTCCCAAAGCTTTCTATCCTATAGATGTAAATTTTCTCTCTATTCAGCACGTTTTCCAGCTGTCGCCGGAAGATGGCTCAGCTTTTTTCCCGATCTTACACTTAAATTCGCTGAGTAAGGGGAAAAATTCTTTCTGTCTTCGCTCACACACACACATATATATATATATATGTGTGTGTGTGTATATATATATATATATATATATATATATATATATATATATATATATATATATATATATATATATATATATATGTATATATATATGTGTGTGTGTATTGTGAGTATGTGTGAGTATGTGTATATATAACCTCTCTTAAATGCTTTTTTTTCTTAATATTACACTAATTAAAATCTCTCTTAAATAAAACCTCTTGTTTTAAGATCGGTTTAATTAAAACCTTAATAAAACATTTCTTAAAAGCTTTTATTTATCTGTTTTCTTAATATTAGACTAATTAAAACCTTATGAGTTCATCGATTGTCATTCAATATTTAAACTTAACAGACAACTTGAGCCATGTTGTGTTATGTTTTGTAATTTTGCATGAAATTTAAAAAATTATATTATTATAAAATTTGATGGCATGTTTTGCGTTTGTTAAATCATTCAAGATCTATAAATTACTCCTATTTTAAAAATTGGATGATTTTCATTTCTTAATCAAATATATTATACACCATTTATACAATAACTGAAAAAGTAAGAGCATATGAAACGCTGTCCTTTGTTAATTGCTCCATTTACCTTTGCTTTACCTTATTCATCTCCCTCCTCTGCACTTTATATGTAAAATCTAATTTTTGTAATAAAATAATAGTTTAAAATAATCTTTCAACAAACTTTTAACGTCAATGACATTTCTTATACACATTGTCACTGTCAACGTGTGGCGTGGAAGAAGTGTTCATTAATAAATAAATAAGGCAAAAATATTAAATCGAACCTAACATGAACAACCGATGATAGATTGTACTTACATCGCAGTACTCGAATCCAAAAAAACACACATAGGAAAGTACTAAAGTCTTGAGTATTCAAGTTCATCGATTTGTGCGATATTAGAGGTTGTAGTGAGATGGCCGAAAGAAAAATAAAAGAACAATGCAAACGTATAGAACATAAATTAACCGACAAATAAAAAACGGATATTGATGGATTATAATTAGAATTACAACTAAAATTTTTATCCAGAAACGTTGTTGACACTAATTCGCCAGAGACAGTTTTGAAATGTATATATTACATTAATCTTGAAATACTATTCGGATATTGACGAATTATAATTATAACTAGAACTAAAATTATTATCCAGAAACGTTGTTGACACTAAATCGTCAGAAACAGTTTTGAAATGTGTATACTACACAAGTCTTGAAGCACTATTCGGATATTGGCGGATTATAATAATAACAAGAGCTAAAATTACTATCCAGAAAGGTTGTTGACATTAATTCGCCAGAGACAGTTTTGAAATGGATATATAACACCAATTTTGAAGGACTGTTCTGATATTTACGGATTATAACTATAATTAGAACTCTAATTATTAACCAAAAAGGTTGTTGACAGTAATTCGCCAGAGACAGTATTGAAATGGATATATAACAGTAAACTTAAGAACTATTCCCAAATACATTAATTGGTTTCAGATTTTTGCTAACTTTTCCTCTAAAGGCTGCAAAGAATGAAAGAACATTATCTAAATTAAAATTAATAAAATGTTTTCTTCAGCAATTAAGCATGAGCCAAAAGAAGTTGAAAGGCTTCGTAAAGATATAAAAAAAAAATGTTATTGAGCATAGATGAACTACGTGAAAAGTTTAGAAAATGCAAAGCTTGTTGCGTCATTTTTGTGTTATACATCTAATTTTTGTAAATAATAATGAATTTTCCTACTTCCTCACCTATGTAAAATTTTATATATATGATGATAAACAAAAAAACTGTACAAACTGCTACCTCTAAACTGTCCCTATAAAAGGATGCTAGTTATTAACGGGTTAGAAATACATAAAATAAGGCATAGTTCATTGTAAAATAAGTTTAAATACGTACGTTAAATACTATACGTTAAAACTAAACATTTATTTGGTGTGCAAAACAGTAGACGGTAGCGCTCCAAACCAAACCAAATCAAACCAAACTAAACATTTATTTGATATATTTTTTTATTACTAAGCTATTTGCAATTTTTTTTTTTTGCTACAGGCTATTATAAATGATACTCACAAAAGAAGTTTATAAATAGATATTGATTTTATTCAAGTCTTCATGATATCTTCAAGTTTTTCTAGATATCGTGTTGTACTTGATGAAGGGAAAAAAAATACTTTTCTTTCTACTAGGACTAATAGTGTCTTTGAACTAATATCAAGGAAAAACAAATATTAGAGGAACATACAGTACAGTGCATGTATTGATCTGAGATCTCAAATATAGTACTAAATGGGAATAGAAATCTAGATTTATAGATTTTTTTTTTTAACAAATGCGGAACATTTGCCTTTATTAGCATTTTTTTATGCAATATACTGATTTGTTACCCTTTTTATTATAGGAGCCCCAAATAGGTAAGGTAACATCTTTCCTTATGAGGGTCCAACACACAAATACATCCAAGCCTTATTCAGGAATCGAACCCATCGGGTGGGATCATAATACGCTACCCGCTATACAAACTCGGCAGTCTAGATTTCTAGATAGAAGATCTAGTCTGTTAGTTAATTAGTCGAAAGTTCTTTTGACTTAAACAATACCACTAAAATAATATTTGTTTAATTTTTAATTTTTACATCTGCACTAAATGGTGGTTACGAATATTCTTTTTTAATGTACAAGCGCTTGCCTTTATTATCCATTTTACCCTTACAACTCCAAGAATTTAGTTTGTTTTTGCTTAGTTCGCTTCGGTCAGTTTTGCATTACACGAGGGCTAATTTGATCCGGACTTACTGCTAAACGTCTACTTCGACCAGCGTCGAACGCTGACTGATTGGTTAGGGCGTTGATCGTCGGTACCAGAGTTCGTGGGTTCGAAACCCACTACGGCATGAATGTTCTTAACCGTTAGGAATCGGCTTTAAGCAGTAGGTCCCAGTCTCATTAGCCCTCGTGTGCAAAACAGTCGACCGTAGCGCTCCAAACCAAACCTGCTTCGAACATCTACAACAACCATACCTGGCATCGACTTTGAACCTTAAATTTACAATATCTTATGAAAAATACTGGGAAGTAAAATTAAGAAAAACTAATTTTTTTATGAAAATGACTATGCTGTAACAAGAATGTGCTCGCTCAATCCGATGGTGAGAATACCTATGAACAATTACTCCAATAAAAATAATCAATAGGATAATTCAGCGATAATCGTGCAATTTACCACTTTTAAAATCTTAACAGTTCAACTGACCTCTACAACTACATAATATAGGTGGGCTGGTGTTAAGACTTGAATTTTATATCCCGGATTGGTAGTTATGAAGGCTACGGTTGACTATGTCTCCCAAATTTTAATTTGCCCTCTCGCTGCGCATCCCGCGATTTCCACGTGCAACAGGGATGTAGCAAAATTTGCTCAACAGCGATTTCTGCTGTCATGCATTTTAGCCTTCTATTTAACTGTGCAACCCGTTCTTTCCCCGTTTATTCTTTCATTTTGGCTTTACTGTGTTTTTCAATTGTTTATTTAGCTGTTAACTAGCAGATGGCTTTAATTGTCTACATTTCTGCGAAATATAGAAGAATTTTTTGCATCATTTTGAGAGCGCTTTTTATAGCTGAAAGATGCCTACAGTAATATTTTTTCTCCTACACAAGAGTAATAGACCTATAGCTTTAGTAGTCTCAGGCATTAATTCTAAAACTCAACCATGTTTTTATAGAACGATGTTACTACAGTTGCAATACAGCATTTTCCAAATTTATTTTAAAGCAAGGAAAACTAATCATTGCATATGATTTCTTTTAAAAAATTATTCATCATACATTTTAAAAAATGTATTGCTGCGGGTAACAAAACTAAATAAATTTTATGAAGTTAAAATTAATGATTTAGGAAATATTAAATTTAAACAGAGCAAAATATTTTAACTTAACTTGTATCAAAAATTGCATTTTATAATAAAGGCGTTTTACTTCGAAATGCTCTATGTTCATTTAAATTTTTTCATATTTTAACATTTTATAGTTTTAATTAAAACACGTCCCTGATACTTAAGGATAGACTTTTAGGGTTTAAGTTTTCAAACGGCTAAGGGCATGTACGCTAGCAAAGGGATTTAAAATCACGGATTGGCCGAACGATAGATGAATGGGTTGGGCGCTGCTCTTCGGTATCGGAGTTCGTGGATTGGATTTCCACTGCTGTCATGGAGGTCCATAGCTCTCCGGAATCGGCTTTAAGCAGTAGATCTCGGCCTTATTAACTCTCTTGTAAAAAAGAGAAAATCGTAACCCTCCAAATCAAACCCAAAGCCGAATTGAGTGGCTGAAATGCAGCGCCCTATCTGCTAGTCCTTTTGGATTGAACAAAATCAAGATTTTGAACTTCTTTATCGGCCCGGATGCAACTTAAGTGGATTCACATTCTCATACTTTTAGGAGGAAAGATTGCATCCCTGCAGGTCTGGTATGTGTAGGAAGACCCAATTTAATTAACTAGTGAAAACAAAAATAATTCCATGCTGGTTTCTCGATAAGTTCAATCAATCTCGCTACCAAGCAAAACAACCCCCTTGTTGAAAAAGCACCCACTCTTAGAAGTCCAACCTCTCGAGGCAATAACAACCATCTTTCGATGAAAAGTCATACGACTTCTAAATGGGTACACCAACCATCCAGGGTCTTAAATCGCTAATTTTTCACTGAAATTTGTTCTGAATCTTTCTGATTGCTAACAGATGAAAAAGAGACATTATTTTAGACTGTCTCTTTTTCATCTCGTCGTCTAAATGGAAACGACACCAACCAACCAGCGCCTTTAGTAGTTAATTTTTCGCTAAAATTACTAAATAAATTGCTAAAAAGTTACTGATCACTATCAAATGAAAAAAAGAGACATTCTTTTAGACTGTCACTTTTTCATGACATCTTTTTTTTTTCTCTTTCTCTTTCTCTTTTTCGTCTTGTTCCCGTTTCATCCCGTCTTTTTATTTTTCCATGGTTTGGTTTGGAGTGTGACGGTTAATGATATTCCATCTCACGAAGACAGAGGTTGACAAGAACCTATCCCGAGTCCACTAGCGGACTTGTACCTTGCCGATTCCGACCATTAATACTAGTAGTTGGATTCGAACCCGCAGACTCTAGCACCCTACAGTTCAGTCATAGTCAGGCAGACATAAAAAAGACAACCTTATAAAGTAGTGCGGTTAGAGTTAAAGGTTTGTAGACAGAACGATGCAAATTAGATGTCCACCAGCTT
Source organism: Pardosa pseudoannulata (assembly GCA_032207245.1). NCBI lineage: Eukaryota > Metazoa > Arthropoda > Arachnida > Araneae > Lycosidae > Pardosa > Pardosa pseudoannulata. The sequence continues at coordinate 91,274,791 of CM063503.1, read as the reverse complement.
CCTTAATGACTCTTTGGAAATTTTATTTAGCTCCTTCCGTGTGTAATAATATTTATTATTCAGAAATATCCCATAATTCGTGATAATAATATTAGCATGAAGAACTATTCTAAGCAGTTTCTATGTAATAGATATGCTACTGTGCAATTATTAGTCGAAGAGGAAATTAATACTTTCGATGTCTAAAATCAGGTATTAATAAAATGCTGACGAGGATCGTTTCTTCATTAGAGCTTGAATTTTAGATGCCTTCAACCATTTAAACGTACCTTATACTAGTTTCTTTTTCAGAATGATGCCTTGTTTTGGGGTACCAAATTATATAATCGACTAGTATAATAAGTGGTATGGCGCCGTGCATTATTATCATGCCAGAGCCTTGCCTTCTAATAAGGATTATGAATGCAAAAGTGGTTACTAATTATTTCATTTAGGGTACTGAAAATAGCGTGCAAATTACTGGTTACAACTTAATATAACTCTATATTAGCAAATAATGATTGCAGAACTCGCTTCTAATGGGATTGAGGAATTATTCATTTGCAATTTTTTTCTGAAGATTTTCTTATTTATTTTACTATCATCGCATATGATAACTTATGTACATGTTTGTCTATCTTTTACTGAGAAAATCACCAGTGGAGCAACTATAGGGAGGGGATATATGAGTCTAAACTAAACATAGGTGTCGTGAAATGGAAGGGGGTTGCGGACGGGTTTCTTGATCATCCGTGGAATCTAACCAAAATGTTTTTTTTCTCCCATATCTACTATTTATTTCTCTCTCTTTTTTTTTGAAGCGTATTTCTTTTATTTTCCATGCGCTATACAAAATTATCACGTCTGGAAGTAATATTATTTATGCTGATCAGGGATGAGTAAAAGGTGGCCCGTCAATTTTGCGGCCTGCTGCGGAATTTATAACTAAAACAAATACCACATTTATTAGAATAAATATATTCGATTGATTCACTGTTAGTGTTATAAATGACTTTTTACATGTATAAATTACAAGTTGTTAATTTATGAATAATAATAATGAATGCTTTGATAATAATGATTTGTTTTCAATTTTCCCCTCAAATGTGTTAACAATAAAATACACACGTACATGCATGCACACATACAGTGCAGCCCTCCTGCATAAGATGCACCCAACAATCCTTTTGGGGCCGACGATGGCCGAATGGATAGGGTGCTGGCTTTTGGAACCGGAGTTCGTGGGTTCGAGTCCCACTGTGGCATGGGTGTTCGTATCCGATCAGAATCGGCTTTAAGCAGTAGGTCCCGGTTTCATTTGCCCTCGTGTTGCAAAAAATGTAAACCTTAGAGCTCCAAGCCAAAAAAACTAATCCTTTTGGGTTGCCCAGTCCTGATGTAGATCGTCTAATTTTCCGATCTTTCCAATAGGGTAAAACTTTAACCGCTTGCCTGATTATCCCGAGTTATCACGGGTTCGAATACATTGCGGTTAATTGCTATCCCGAGAAAACTCGGGCGAAGCAGACTTGGTCAGTACGATTTCTTTTAACACGGTTTTCCTCGGCCTAGAGGAAATAAAAGTAATATTCAACCTTGAATGGCAGTTTGCCAAGTTATTTTATTTCATTTTATTTATTTATTTTTAAGGAACTGATTACGTGTTTTCCACTGATTAAAAAATCAATTTTAGAAAATGTTACTGGTTGAAATGTTTCGAGGAAAAAATTCTTGGAGAGGTTGTAAGAAAGAACTATGAGATGATGCTGAATATTTCGTCTAATTCAGCATTTTGTTACTACTCTTAAAATGCTTATCTCCAGCTATGCATTCATTCATTTGTTGTCCCTTTTTGCAAAAACTTTTGTCAGTGCCCATGTATATATACATATGTATATGTAAATGTATATATACATATTGTAATACACACACACATATATATATATATATATATACATATACATACATATATATATATATATATATATATATATATATATATATATATATATATATATATATATATATATATATATATATATATATATATATATATATATATATATATATATATAGTATATGTAACCATGGCGATAATAAATCCGCCGATCACAAAAAATTTTTATACCTCTTATTATTCTTACTTGCGAGGAGAAGCCTAGGCAAATGGACTATTGTAAATGTTGCAGTTTGGCCATTCTGTTAAACAGAACAGGCCAAGTTCGTAGCGAAACTTACCAATGAATAAATGAACTTTATTCATTAGCTGCTAAAAATGGCATCTATACCAGTCAATGGCAGACGAGAGAATGATCATGAAAAACGTGCTGGAACAGGGTTGGACCCCAGAGCGAGACGGAGAGGAAATCTTTCCCCAGAGAAATTAGCTTAGCCGGCGAATTTAACAATAAAAGTAACTTAAATCGGATCGAAAAAAACTGAGCTAACTTCCAGCGACAGCTGGGAAATGCGGTTAGTGGAGAGACAATTTACATCTATTGCAGAAAAAGCTTTGGGAAATGGGTTGAAAGAATTTCAAGTCGAAGTGAAGCGCCTTTAATTAGATATTTTGTGGCAAAAAATAATATTTATGAAATATAAAATATATAAGTATGTGAGAGATATATATTTTATATATATATATATATATATATTTATGATATATATATATATATATATGTTATATATATATATATTTATATATATAATATATATATATTTATATATATATATATATATATAATATATATATATATATATATATATATACTATATATATATATATATATATATATATATATATATATATATATATATATATATATATATATATATATATATATATATATATATACTTACACATTCATACATATACTATGTAAAGGTGCTATACCAAAACCGAAACAAATTACAATAGAAATATTTGATTAAGACGGACAAATTTTTGATGCAGGACGAACGAAAATTTGAATTAGTCTGTAGTTTTTTGCAATTTCTTTTAAAAAATTTCCTTTAGTTAGACGGGTGTTATCAATTTGAAAGTCGTGCCTTTTTTTGCAGAAGATGAGATAATTTAGAGAAGGTGGCGACTTCTTCTACACAATTAAATTGTAAAGACGATATTCAGTTGTACTTTAGAGAATTTTATGTTTCAAATAGGAACCAAACATCTCTAATGCAATATTTTGTATTCTACTTGTGAAATTGCATTAAGTTTTCTTTGAAGAATTTGCATGGTGTTGTATTGTAATTATATGTTTTCTTTCCACTTTTCTGATCATTCAATTTCTTCTTTGTTACTGTAAATGAAAACCATGTTTAAGATGAATAAATTTTGATGATTTCTCAAAATTCGTTTTAACGACGTTTGACTGTATAAATAGTGCAAAATAATAAAGAATAAGTGCAATTTTCGGAATTTATTTACTTAAAAATGGAAATAACTGATTGATTTGTTAGCAATAGGATATACACCCGTGATCTTCTTTAATTAACTTAATTTATTCCCCATAAAATTTACTGTCTTAACTATAGTATCACTTATAATCCGATGCAATGTTTTTTCTTTTGAAATAAAATAGGGACATTAAATTGTGGAGAGAGATAAAAAAATTTGAAGTAAAGATCTTAAAGTAAACACAAATTAATCAAAGGATTCCTGTAACCCTCCTATATAGGTAATTTTTATGAATATAATTCTCAAAACTTTCAGACAACTATGTGTAATTGAATCTACAATCATTTTCTGAGAACGAAATTGTTTTTCTTTCCTAGATTTGGGTAAAAAAATTTTCGAATCACATGTCCTACTGGAAGGTCTTAGCTAAAATTTAATTTGAAAATTAGCTCAAACCCCTCAAAAAAAAAAAAAAAAAAGAGAGATTCTAGTTGCGCTACTGAATGTAAAATTAGTTTCTTTGCCTACATACTTTGGACACCATTTTTTAAATACAAAATAGATATAAGAAAATATAAATGCTTAAATTTTATTTCATTCACCGTTCTTTACCGCAGTACGATATTTTATGTGAATTTTAGTTAGCATTATCATTTGCAAAGTGGTAACACTCTTAGCGTTATTTCTCGAATATAGATGGCGCTAAATGTCCGTATTTCGTAAATTATTTTGAGTTCTTAAAACCTAAGGGCTACTGGAGTAAAATAACTTTACAAAATTTAAAAGAAAATTATTGTAATGTACACACATATATATGCATATATATAAATTTATATAATATCATGAGTCTTATTTAAGTTTTATATTAATCTGTTTCTCGTATCACAGTGTTTTTCATCCATGCATAAAAATATAATAAAACATATTTTACTAATCTTTATAACCTCAAAATAACCTAAATATCAAATTACCTGTTTCTAAAATTTGTTTAATATAACTACTTTTCTAGTGTAGCTTAACAAAATCAAAAGTTAATATCTAGAATGAATATTTTTTTACAGCTCCGTTAATCAAATGTCTTCTACTACCTTTCATACTGAAATTAATCAATTAAGAACTGGAATTTTCTTTCAAATTGTAAAACACTTTCAAGGACAAACACTTAAGAGTATTGATAATTCTTATCTTCTAATGGCTACTCATTATTCACCCAATAATGAGCATACAATTTATTTTATTATTTATGAGTTAAAGTAAGAAGCTCTTGGGAGAGAAAAAAAAAATAAAACATAAAGACAGAAGAGTTATTTTAAGCTTTAAAAAGTTAGGCTATTATATAAGTGATTGGTTAATCTAATTTTTGTGACAGTTCTTTTGTTGGTCTCTGTTATTTTTGCTAAAAATATTACACTAATCATATTCATTAGCTACAAAATCATTTAAGATTCTGGTTAGTCATTGAAACTTACATTGCATTGCTATATATATTTTTATAGATACTACTTCTGGAACATGGGTCGATCTTCTGTATTTTATTAATTGAAAACTAAAACATAACGATGATTGAATATAAAATAATTTATATGTAAATTAGAAAGAGTGAAATTTTTATGTTGGTTTTACAAGATGGGTTAATAGTATTAGTGGATTTATTAAAAACGCTTTAATTTAAGTGGAGCATTTACTGACACAAGAAAACTCTTGTTTTAATGTATTGAGTTTAATTAGACGTATAAAATGTTCATACTAGAGCTCACTCTTTTGCTTATAAATTTAGATTTTGATTGCTTATTTTTTCTTATTTGTATTTTAGTTGTTTTATGAAATATTTTACAGAACCAATAAATTAAAATGACTTACATATAATATAAAATACATGATATATGTGTTTAGTGTACTGTACTAACACATACTCTGAAGTATATGAATATGGGTCGTATTAAGTAAATTATATTTATAGGAACAGTTCATTATTCAATATATTCGTTTGAGATTTTTATAAAAGATTACACTGGAGTATTTAGAAGGAGTTTTAACTTTATATTAAGAATAATAGATGGCGCCACTATGTAAATAATTTATATATCCATCAGATTTTAGATAGACTGAAATTCAGATATATATCACCAGGTGGCGGGCCCTACACTAAATTCTGGTAAAAATATCTTGCATTATGTAGATATCTGCGAAATTGGTAGAGGGTGAAACTCGATTTTGTATTATAATTTGAAAGATTTTTTATTTTCAAATCACAATAAAAGAGAAAAATTACACAAGTTTCTATATCTATTGAAAGTGCATTTTAAAATGACAAACAGCTTTACTTATAAGAAAATATTGAAACCAATCGTTATTTCTTACTTGAATTATGCCTACCAAGTACTAAAATTGCATTTCCCATTGATTACAATTTTAGCATAAAATTCAAGCTTTTCTATTTTATCAGTAAAAAACAGTTTTGGAATAAATATGATAGAAAAAATTAAAAAAATAAAAAATTATTGAAATAAAATCTGTGAACACTAATATATCAATAGAAAAAGATCAAAATTTCTTTATTGTTGCATAGAATCTCTCAAAGTATTACAACATGTAAATAAAAGTTAAAATATAATGCCATAAAATAATAATGATAATAATAATAATAAAGCCCTAATCTAATTTTAAAACTCTTGTTTGTTTCTTTTGATTTATTTAATAATTTGTGCAGTTTTATTTATCTTATTCTCAATCTTTACAATGCCACTTCCAATAATTAAACTTACCCATATATAAAGCATAGTTTTCATTAAATAAATTGACCAAATATTGACAATCTTTTCTAATTACACACATTTGTTTCTAATTATACATTTTTTTTTCACTTGAAAATATGAAATACTAAGTTTTTAAAACACTTTACTCTTGTACAGCAAAATCTCCATTTCCCCAGAGAAATAAACTTACATAATAATTTATTTTGTGTACATTTACGAAAGAGTTAATTTTAAAACTATCTTTTTATGTTATGAAAATATGACTTCAAAAAATAACATAAATTATGAACCATATTTACAATAGACTCCTTAAAAATTAGTAGATTGTCTTATAGTCTTAAAATTATAAAATAATTGTAGTTGCATAGTCTTTCGAATAAATATAGGTTGCCTCCATAAGTTTCTATATTTTACTGAACACTAAGATGTAAAATATTTGCCTATTTCTGAGATCCGAAGCTAGATTTTGTCCGAACAGGTAGGTTTTTGCCTTTTAGTGTCGGAACATGTACTTGGAATCCCACTTTTGTAGATCGGTGTTCAACTATAGGCTCTCTGATTATCCATCTTCAGCAATAATTTGACTGTAGCACTGTAACAAATATAGTTTATACAGTTTATATTCTTAATCTATGTTCCCTATAATGGATAACAAAAGTTTATATCCTCTAGATGAGTGAATAGACTTTTCTTATCAGTTACAGTAAAGTAAGTCATAATATTATTTCAAAAGTTATTGAGATTTTTTTTTAACAAAATTTCCTTTTATTCTTTTTCAACTGCAAAAGAACAACTAGAGAGATTAAACTGCTAATCTCTGTTCCTTATAATGGTGAACAACTGTCTATCACTCTAGAAAAGTGGTTACTTTTCTTATCAGTTACAGTGAAACAATTCATAATAATGTGGCAAGAATTATTTAAATAGATTAAACATTTTTTTAAACAAAATTCCCTATTTCGATTCTGTTTTCTCTTTGAACTGCAAACGAACAACAAAAGTGTTTAAACTGCTAATCACTGTTCCCTATAATTGATAACAAAAGTCTTTCGCTCTAGATGAGTGAATAGACTTTACTAATCAGCTATAGTAAAACAAGCCATAATACTATGGCAAGCGTTATCAAAATAGAAAGAAAATTAGACGTTATCAAAATAGAAAAAAAAAAGATTACTTTTCTTATCAGATACAGGGAAACAATTCATAATAATGTGGCAAGAATTATCTAAATAGATTAAACAATTATTTATTTATTTGTTTATTTTTTATTTTTACAAAATTCCCTATTTCGATTCTGTTTTGTCTTTGAACTGCAAGAGATCAACAAAAGGGTTTAAACCACTATCACTGTTCACTATAATGGATAACAAAAGTCTATAGAATAGCTTTTTCTAATTAGTTATAGTAAAACAAGCCATAATAATATGAAAAACGTTATCAAAATAGATAAAAAAAATTCTTTTTTTTTAATCTAGCTTTTCCGATTCTGTTTTCTTTTTGAACTGCAAAAGAACAACAGAAAGGTTTGAACTGCTAATCACTGCTCCCTATGATTGATAACAAGTCTTTCACTCTAGATGAGTGAATAAATTGATTTTACTAATCAGGTATAGTAAAAGAAGCCATAATACTATGGCAAACGTTATTAAAATAGAAAAAAATTAGACGTTATCAAAATAGAAAAAAAAATGATTACTTTTCTTATCAGTTACAGTGAAACAATTCATAAAAATGGGGCGATTTATCTAAATAGATTAAACAATTTATATTTTTTTACAAAATTCCCTATTTCGATTCTGTTTTCTCTTTGTACTGCAAAAGAACAACAAAAGTGTTTAAACTGCTAATCACTGTTCCCTATAACGGATAACAAAAGTCTATAAAATAGCCTTTTCTAATTAGTTATAGTAAAACAAGACATAATAATATGAAAAACGTTATCAAAATATGTAAAAAAAATTCTTATTTTTTTAATCTAGCTTTTCCGATTCTGTTACCTTTTTGAACTGCAAACGAACAACAAAAGTGTTTAAACTGCTAATCACTGTTCCCTATAATTGATAACAAAAGTCTTTCGCTCTAGATGAGTGAATAGACTTTACTAATCAGCTGTAGTAAAACAAGCCATAATACTATGGCAAACGTTATCAAAATAGATAAAAAAAAATTTAATTTTTACAAAATTCCCTTTTTCGATTCTTTTTTCTCTTTGAACAACAAAAGAGCAACAAGAGAGTTTAAACTGCTAACTAATGTTCCCTAAAACGGATAATAAAAGTCCATAGCTCTGGACGAGTGAATATAATCTGTCCACATGCTATAAAAAGGGGTGAATTTTTACAGTCTTCAGAACAGTCTCCTTCCGTTCTTTTGGAACTGTGGTCATTTTTGCACAAAACACTCTCCCTCAGAGTCATTTTTCACTTCTCTGGCTGTGCAGCGTACTGTTTAACTGCAAGATAACTTTCAAAGGCTAATCAGTATGCACAGCTTTTGCGTGTTAATCAATATTCACGACACTTGCAAACCTTATCTCTTTCCATGTATCATGTTTCCATACTTTATCAAAATGCAGAACATTCGGTCTTCGTAACATAACATTTGACAACAATCAAACCTCACTATGCACATTTCCATTTATCATAGATTGCGACTGCCTGGAGGTCTTTTAAACATCGTAAGCACGTAATTTTTTTTCTTTTTTTTGTGAGGTAGGTTTTTTTTTTTTAACTTATTGTTAATTTGAGGGAAATCTTTTTTTCTGACAGGCTAAAAGGATACTGCTCTTCTCAGAAAATTCTGTGAAAAAATTCATACCCGTTTAAGGTAATAATTCTGTAAGATTTAAACCAAAAATAAAATAACACTATTAGAATTAATGTAATTCACAGATATGATTCTTTAATACAGTGGGCAGTTACACAGTTACTAAACTATTAGTTTAAAATAGATCAAAAGTTTTTAAAATATTAATTCAACAATGAGAAGAATTATATTTACCATTGAGTAGAGCTCAAGTACTGCCGTCTGGTGGTGGCCGGTAGATTTTAATATTTGTTACATTGAGATTTTTCGCTGCGTCCTTGCTAGTTATTAGATTACATTGAATTGCGATATAATCTTTAAAGTTTATGTCCATAAATTTGTTCCAATCATCCTGGAACGAGTTATCATCTTCACTAGATGTAATTTAGTCATCCTCACTTAATTTAAAAAAAAGAGGGTTAGAGAAAACCTTGTTCGTTTGATTTTGTTCCCCTAAATTCTACAAAAACGATACTTCGGGAAAACAAAGCAACGAGACCGGTTTTTTCGAAGACAGATGCGGGAAAACAAATAACCAGGGAACGATGAATTTTGGGAAGAAAAAAAAACATCGGTTTTATGGGTATGAACTCGTGACTAAAATAATTTAACGGTCAATAAGGGATAACGACTTATGAACGATAGATTGAGATTTCACGCTATATCAGGGGTGCCCGAGATGTCGACCACGAGATTCCCGAAAATCGTCCGATAAGATTATAAAAAAGTATTGACAAATTCTAGGAATATATTCAAAGCTGATTTAAATATAATTAGAAAAAAAAATAGAAAAAAGTAATTAATATAGTTTTAGTTAGAATCGTGTTTGAAGGTTATTTTAGGCCCTTAACAGAAAAACGTTGAAAAACTTGCTAAAATTTTGTGTTTTAAAAAAAGTCATTTTCTTAATTTTTTTACTTCTTAGTTTCTTGGAAAATGTAAGAAGTTCTTTGAAAAAAAAAAAAAAAAACACCAATTTGTAATTAAGTACATTCTACAAAAACGTAGTCTCTCGAAAGTACCTTTTTTACCAAAAATGACTCCCTCAACATATGAAAGTTTGGTTACCCTTGATCTAAGGTTCTTAAAAATATTTTTAAGAGTTCTACCCTGATTTATATCACCGCTTGATTCATTGATTTGGTTTAGTAAATGAGTTTTTATCAGACCTGTTTTTGGTGAGTATAGAGCGAATACCCACACTTAGGTGACAAAATTTAAGAGTGCTAAATTTTGTTGATATTGTGTAAAGTGGAAGCTAACTGTGCAAGGACAAATTATTGCACAATTAACATATAAATCAACCTGATCTATAACATAATCGTTGATTGATTTAGCTCCTCAAATACGTTTTCAACAGGTATGTTCCTGGTGAGTATGGAGCGAATACCTACACGAAGGTGGCAAAATTTAAAGGTGCTAAATTCTATTGCTATCATGTAAAGTGGAAGTTAACTTTGCAAGAACAAATGTATTAGCCAGTGCTTTTTTGCCTCCAAAGACAGTAGATTAATATAGTATTACATATTGTTAAATTTTTCTTGAGAATCTGTAGAGGGCGCTATTTAGACATGTAATCTTAGAGACTATTAAGATTTCAAAATGTCTCTTATACTCTTCACTTTCGTTGGAAATCACGACGAAAGTTTTTCTTCACCCTGGAAACATATTTATTAAGAGAACAAAACTCATATCCTGAGAGATAAGTGTAATAGTTCAGGACCTCTGCAAGAATCTTGAAGAGTTCTTCATGAATGCCCAACTTCAAGTTTTGTTAAACTGCTCGTGTAATCTCTTGCTCATGTCCTTCTCTTCCATCAATATCATTAAAGAGCTTCAAGCATTTTTTAACTAAATTCTTCAAAATGACCTCCAGAATTTCGTTGCAACATTTCTCTGGAGTTGTCAAGTGGAAGAAAGATATTTAGAGTTCCCTACACCCTTGAAGAAATTTAAGTAATCTGGAAATATATCTTTACAATTGTTTATGATAAATACTCTCTTAACACATATAATTATCACTTTTGTAATAAAAACTTCTTTCGAAATTTCCTTTTAGTGGCTATTATTACATCCTGTTCCTGCTTTGTTGACGGAAAACTGTCAAAATTCACAGGTTACTGCTCTAGTAAACACGCGTTTAGTGTTCTTGTTTTAACCGTACCTTAAACAACACTTGTACATTCTGCCTAACACCATCAAATAATTTTTTGTCTTTATAATGATTCCTGTATTTTAAAATTACATAAGGATTCACAAAAATCCTGCACTCCAGCTCTCCAATCCCCATGAACTGGCCTGATTTTCACGTAGCATATTTAAATGTGACTTGTCCTGTTACCGTTCTTAAAACAAATAATTTCGTACTATTCAAAAGTAAAAAACGACATCTTTTAAAAATTATAACAGTGTTAAAGGAAAAATTATTTTACAATTTTGTTCTTGGAATGGTTCAACAAAAACTAAATTAGAAAGCAGCTCTCTCTAGAGAAACAGTGAAAAATCCGTTAGATATGCAACAACCTAAAGTATTAATGAATTCAAGAGTTTGAAAAATGATGAAAGAAAAATGAGATTAGGACGTGATCGGGGTTGCAATCAATAGCGGGTCAAGTACATAGTTCTTTTGACTTTGAATTGCGTGTCTAAAAGTTGATATAACTGACTTTTGATAACTCGAAAGCAAGTTTTGGAATATGATTTTAGGAGAGGTATGCATAATGTCTTTGAGAAACGCCTTGTTTATATTACTTTATTGCAGTGGTCGCAAAACTTATTAGCCAAAGACCCAACTATGAACATTACAACAATTAAAAAAAAAAAAATTGGGAGCCTAATCTGCCTGTTTAGTAAACTTTTATTCCACTAAATTAGTAGTACACTAAATAAAACTAAATTTCATACTTAATAAATATTTATTAATGATATTTATTAATATAAGACAAAACTGTTCACACTACACCTGCTGGTCTGTGATGCCACTACTTTAGAAAAAGTATGCTCGCACATGCTGGTGGTAAATTTGTATCACACCGGAGTACGCCGAAAACATACGTACAAATTCAGCCGGTAGCTTGTACATGGTTTGTGTTTACGTTTAAGAAAACTAACAAAGTTAAACTCAATGTTCGTTAGTGTTTTAACAACAATATAAAATTTTAATTATCTATCTATCTTTTAAGTTAAACAAAAAATTGTACATGTTCTCGATTAATAGAAAAATTTTAATTTATCAAAATAAGATGCAATTTTTTTCTTACCAAGTTCTTTTTAAAATGAAAATATTATTGCACCTTCCTTGGATATTTGTGCCAGAGCAGCACTTAATAAGCCAGAGAGCCACATGCGGCTCTGGAGCCGCACTTTGCCGACCACTGCTTTAGTACAACAACGAATTCCCAATTTTACTTTTATCTCCATAAATTGATCGATTATTAATGATAATTGGAATTATGTTCTCCACAATGGCATAGAGTATTTTTTAATATTAAATATCGAAAATAAGCTTGATATAACTGAATTTTAATACTCGAAAGCAAACTAAGCAGGTTACTTTATATATTTAATGTCTTTAATAAATTTATTCATTTATCATCAGTACAAAAATTGTTATAAATAAATTTCCATTTTAATTTACTTTTTCTCATTGAATGACACTTGGAATAATACTGTTCACTAATCAAAAGGGAGAAATAGCCCATACATTTCATTGCCAGGGTTTGCTTGGCAGTGTAACTTAAATGCAGTCATTGTGGCGAGAAAGACTGTCCCTTAGATCTCAAGATCAGGCAAAATACTTAGTAAAAATCCTTTATCCTTTAGACAGACGTGTCCTACACAGACAAGAGACAAACGTGCATCTGTTTGATTTGTGTAAAGGCTGCCTTCAGGAGTGAAAATCCCGTGGTTGACTTCTCATAATAAAAAGAGTTTTATCCCAGCGTTTCTTTTGTGGTTTGTTAAAACATTAGTGGTGAAAATATAAACAACGCGATTAGGATCATAAAGATGTCTAGTTTTTCATTGGAGAATTGACATACATATTATGTTCTTTAAAAATCTTCCTTCATATAATAATATTAAACATTTATCATAATATTAGATAAGATCTTATAAAAATATCTAAGAAACATTTTATTCTAAACATAGCAGAATTTTAATTGTTATATTGATCAAAAATAGACTGCTGTAAATCTTTTCAGCTCAAAAAGTGCTATGTTCTCTTAAACGTACACTCCCAATAATAATTAGAAAATAATTTCCCATAATAATTAGCCTTAAAGATTATCGGAAGTTGATACATTCCCTAAATAATGAAGAGCTGGTATTCTATTACCTTTAAAATGAAGTTTAAATATAAGAATTCTCAGATTTGTCTCAATATTATTGACACTTTGAATAATAAGGAAAAAAAGAAACATGTTTCACACCAAAACATAAAAAATCATTGTGGCAGCGTTATTCAAAATAATTTAATGAAATCTATTTATAACGGTATTGTAGAGACGCAGAAAAAATATTGTTATTATAAGGTTATCATTATAAACACATTTGTGCTTCGATTGTTTATGCAATATCTTAGTTTGTATTTAGAAATCTAACTTTATTTAATTTAAATATTTTAAAATGTAATTATCAATAACATATTTACTAATTAACAAGTAATAATGGGTTATTTAAATTCTTTGTTATTTTACCTTGAGCAGATAAAGATTTTTGTAGTCCAAACAAAATATTATAGGCAAGTTTATTATTTAGACTATACCTCATACACAGGTTTCTCTGTACATTATTGAAAAGTCAATTTAATCACAACTGAATTTCAATTTTTTTAATATAATAATTGCTTTAAACTTTTTATGTTCATGAAAGCTACATTTTAAGCTTTTATATTATTCGAATTGCTATTCATTATCAGTTAAAAATAGTTATTCATATATTTAAACAAAATAAAAAAGGCAAAGAATTTATGATACCTACAGGTTTCCTTTTATATTATGAGTTATTTAAACGAGAGTTTAGAAGCATTAATGCAAATATCTGTCTAGACAGAAAACAAAATATAATTATTTAGTCTGTCGACTTGTCTAGAATTTTAGCAATTTATAAGTCTATTAAATGTTGTATATACTTGAACAACTAGAAAGAGAACTGTTAAGTATTCTGCACTAAATTATGAGGATTTTGCAATTAGTTTGAAAACTGGAACTTTCAATAGTTATCTAATGACAGTTGTATTTTGTGTTGAGAACAATACAGCAGTTAAACAACTATATGAAGGAAATCTTATATTTTGAGTTATATTTGATATCATATATTGTCTTTCAAAATTATGCACCATGCTGATAAACAATATCATAGCATTCAGTTTCATGAAGTAAGCATTTTTAATGCTTATGCTCTCTAGCTATGACGTGTTATTCTCTAGAAAAGGCTATAAGATAAGAAATAATATTGAGACAAATCCGAGAATTCTTGTATTTAAACATTACTTTAAAGGTAATAGAATACCTACTCTTCATTATTTAGGGAATGTATAAATTTCCGCTAATCTTTACGGCTAATTATTATGGGAAATTATTTTCTTATTATTATTGGGAGTGTACGTTTAAGAGAACATAGCACTTTTTGAGCTGAAAAGTTTTTACAGCAGTCTATTTTTGATCAATATAACAATTAGAATTCTGCTATGTTCAGAATAAAATTTTTCTTAGATTTTTTTATAACATCTAATCTAATATTATGAAAAATATTTAATATTATTATATGAAGGAAGATTTTTGAAGAACATAATATGTATGTCAATTCTCCAATGAAAAACTAGACATCTTTACGATCCTAATGGTGCTGTTTATATTTTCACCACTAATGTTTTAGCAAACCACAAAAGAAACGCTGGTATAAAACTCTTTTTATTATGAGAAGTCATCCACGTGATTTTCCCCTCCTGAAGGCTGTCTTTTCACAAATCAAACAGATGCACGTTTGCCTCTTGTCTGTGTAGGACACGTCTGTACGTTCTAAAGAACTAAAGGGTTTTTACTAAGTATTTTGCCTGATCTTGAGATATGAGTGACAGTCTTTCTCTCCACAATGACTGCATTTAAGTTACACTGCCAAGCAAACCCTGGCAATGAAATGTATGGGCTATTTCTCCCTTGTGATTGGTGAACAGTATTATTACCACACACACACACACACACACACACACACACACACACACACACACACACACACACATATATATATATATATATATATATATATATATATATACACATACATACTATTAGATGCTAAGGTGCATCGATACTGTTTCCATGCTTAGTTAGTGCTTCAGTGTGAGATGTGGTGTGTTTCTCATTTTAATTATAAAACAGTTTCTTTTGATATACCTGTATTTGCTACGTTTGTACGAGATAAGGGCTGTGGTCACAAAAAATATTTTAAGCCTAAATTGTGTTCTTGATTCTCCAAAGGTATTGGCAAACATATTATGCAGTCTAATACCTTTTCTCTGTGTTAAGACATGGTATTCATTCTTTAGCACAGATTTAAATTCCGCTTTAAATAATCTTAATTTCTATGAATATATATATATATATATATATATATATATATATATATATATATATATATATATATATATATATTATTAAGATAGATTGGGTTGTGTAGCAACTTGTTGAAATAAGCATATAACGAAACATAAGTAGATATGCTTGTTGTTTTGGAAGGATTTTCGGTTACTAATTATAGAAGAAATGCGGTGATTCTATTGTTTTATTTACGTTATTACTCTGTTGAGGGTGACAAATGCGTAGTATGCGTAGTATAATATGCGTATTTCGTTAGGCAAATCATAAGTCATCAGTGTTGTGTTTGAGAGGAGTAAGTAAATATCTCTTTTTATGTTTATACCTTGTTTTACAAAACAAAAAAATAGAGGAGGTATCATTTTACATCTTTGTCTCGTAAGGCAAACTTCTAAAAGAGCCGGTCCTGATATTAGGTATTTAAACAAATAACTTTAAAAACAAATTATCGTTATTGGTAGTTTGATCATTTGCACAACTAAAGTTTATATACGCGGTCGGCATTTAGTACCTTGGAACTGCATTTAGAGATCTGCTTGACATATACTTAAATATTTTAAAACTGAATTAAAGAGAAATTAAATTTCCATCAGCGGAAGTGTTCGGACAGTCCTCTAATCACCGGCACCTGAATCTGTCGAAAACCCCTAAAGGTACCTTTCATCCTATGTCACCCCCGCATACCAGTCTCACATTCTAGCTTTGGCACCTTGAGGGAAGAGCCAAAAAGTGATGGCAGTCTCAGTTCAATATTAAATGCAATGTAATGCAATTTGCTTAAGTATTGCTTAAGTATGATTTGTGCAATAATAATTGAGTTGCAAAAAGAGAACCCTTGAAAGAAATTTTATTTAGTAACAAATTATGGTCGGAGAAAGAAATTTGAAGCAAAGATCATAACAAAAAAAAGTTACTGAAGGGGTACTTGAGACTTTACTTTATCAAGAAATGTTTATTAGCGTCATTAGCAAAACTTAAAAACAAATGCGTGTAAGTGAACTTACAACCTTCTTTCCGAGAATTACTTGGAAATCGATTGTGGGCAAGAGAAGTACTTAATTTTTATGTTTAGCTGTGAGTACAACACCTTCAAATCACATGATCATGTGATGTAAAGTCACATGATCATGTGATTTTAAATCAAATGACGTAATTTGAAAATTAGTCTCCCTCCAAGCCACTGTTTTTCAATGAATGTTCGAAAAAATCCAATAGATAAATAATCCTATTTAATATCTTTAGTCTTCCAAACCAAGACCAGCCTCTTAAAATTACTAGAAAATTAAATAAGAGTTAACTCTCGGTGTAAGTATGGTAATCAAGAAACTGATAAAGAAAACTTATCGGTATTAGTGTCTAGGTGGTCTCTCAATTGAGAACCGGTTTGAAAATGGGACCACTCATTTTATCACTACGCGAGAAATAGAAAAAAAGCTCATTCAAGCTCAAGTGAAGGCTTTACGCGTGGTAAAACTCAGCGAGCTGGTAGGCACGCGCGTATGCTAGTTGCTTAATTCGTCCAATATTTATGGCCCAATTGTTAAGCACGCAGTTAATTTCAACAATGTTTCACCTCCTACTTTCCACGTGTTAATAATGGATGTACGCGACGAAAATTGGCGTAAAAGAAAGTTTCTGTTTGATAAGGTGTAGGGAAGAAACACTTCACTGACTCAATTGTTTGGGGTAGAATTGGGGTTCTTGATTAAACCGATAGGGCGTTTCTGGTTTCTTTTTTATTATTTTGTGTAAGCTTTATCGGCGAACGTTTTTTCCTCTAATAATAGATGAAGTATTGAAAAGGGAACTTGTTTTGATTCTTTTTTGTTTAGCAAGTCGTGGTCTTGAAAAAAAAATGTTGTAGTCTATTTAGTTATCAGCTAATTGAATAGTAATCTGTTGTTTCTTTTTATGAGAGAAGTTGAATATTTTTGTTACAATTATATTCAAAATTCAGCTTTTTATGTAAGCATTTTTGGCTTTTTTATACATGTATTTATGAGATTTTCATATAAACTTTAAAATATTAAACAAATTATTATACCCTAATAAAATGTAATAGTGATACTTAATCTGCAACAACTAATTTTATTTTTCTCTAAAAGTATTACCAATCAACTAATTTTATTCTTCTTTAAAAGTATTATCAATCAATTAATTTTATTTTTCTCTAAAAGTATTATAAATCAACTAATTTTTCTTCCCTAAAAGTATTATCAATCAGCTAATTTTATTCTTCTTTAAAATTATTATCAATCAATTAATTTTATTTTTCTCTAAAAGTATTGTCAATCAACTAATTTTTCTTCTCTAAAAGTATTATCAATCAACCTATAATTTTCTTCTCTAAAAGTATTATCAATCAATTATTTTTTCCTTCTCTAATAGTATTTAATTTCAAACCTGTTTTCATAAACCATTCATTTTCCTTTATATGTATCTTATAGGGTTTTTAAAAATAAGTTTTAAGATATAAAACAAACTATCTTATCCCATGTAGCAATGATACACAGTATGCAATAGCGATAAAGCTCTACATATACCAAATTTTTCTTCCCTAAAGTTTTCAGTTTTACACCCGTTTTCATACACTCTGAGTAAATTAACATCTTTAAAACTCCAAGGGCACCTGCTAACAGAAATAGTTGTTTTCTTAACCAAAGACACGATTACTACGTTGATACGTTGTTACTCGCAGGGTGTCGAGATCACCCTTAATTTTTTTAACATATTTGATTGCTTCAAATTTTGCAAATTAACTAACATATATTTTCTTGAGTAGAAAATGTTTTTTGAGTTACCCAAATTTATGAATTTCTTTTTTTCAAACAGGGGAAACTATAAAGTTTTAGCTCTGCAAATCATACTTGTAAACGTAGCAACTTATTTTGTTGTTAAGGTGTACAAATAACCACCCGAATATTCTCTGGTTAAAGAACATATTTTGCAAAATATAGACGTCTTCATCAAAGTTCGATTTTTTTTTCAAAGTTTATGTTTCCAGCATCCTATTGCAATGAATTTATATTAGGCGAGGATCTACTTTTTCATTAATAAATGCGGATTGCAATAATGAACTTTAAATTCTATGAAACAATCAACTAAAAATTATCTTAAGCGTCAGGCAATATTTTAATTTACTTACGCAACCGGAAGCTTGGTGGAGCGAAGTCGCCAAATCAACAGGGAAAACAAAGATATTCACCCAAGGTTGATAGAAAGAATGCCAGATAAAGGTAGAATTGCCAGAAAATTATTTCAAGATAGGCATAATTGCATTGGTTGTTTTTTAGTATAAAAATATCATTATACACACACACACATATATATACATATATATATACATATATACATACATATATACATACACATATATATATACACATATATATATACACACATATATATACACACATATATACACATATATATATACACACATATACACACACACACACACACACACACACACATATATATATATATATATATATATATATATATATATATATATATATATATATATATATATATATATATATATATATATATATATATATATATATGTATGTATATATTGCCACATTTCAAACGACACCGCCGAGCTCCATGGCGCAATGGTTAGAACAGCGTCCTACGATCCGAAAGGTCTCCGGTTCGATCCTGCGTCAGGACAGATTTGTTTCCGTAATTTTATGTTCGATTTCTTAAAGAAGACTTCTAAATTATGCTAATTTTCTGTTGCATTAAAATGTTTCTAGAAGGTTCTGTTACCTTATAAAAGCCTCTGTAAAAACTGCGAGCGGCAGTTGTTGTTTGAGTACGAGCTAGGTAGCTTGGGCTTTAATAAATTGTTATTTCTTAAGCTTGACTCTTGATTGTGTTCCACCTGTACTTTCATCTACGTGGCATATATATATATATATATATATATATATATATATATATATATCATGTTTGGAATTTAAAGTTAGAAATTAAAACATTAGCTAATAAAAAGATAGCGAATTATTTAGGAAGCGTAAGCATATGGGGATAAAAGTCTCCAATTTAAGAGAACAAAATGTATATGCCAGGGGTGGCTAACTGCAGCTCGCGAGCCACATCCGGCTCTTTGAAGGATTATTTGTGGCTCTCGATAAATGTACTGATGTTCCCTTTTAATTTCTGTGTTATTATATTTTAAAAAATTATTACAACTGATGGAGCTCAGACAATGCTGGGTAAAAAAGTCGGTCTTATTAAGCTTTTAAGAGAATTTAAAATTCCACAATTCATACCGATTCACTGCATAAGTCACCGAAAACATCTCGTTACAAAATATTTAAAATATCCTGATGTTATGAAAACAGCGTAACACATTGTAAATTACATTCGTACCAAAGCAAAAAAAATCACCACCAATTCAAAAATTTCCTTGAAAAATTAAAGGACTATGAACTTCCAAATGGCATTCAATAAATATAATTTCTGTAAAAAAAATTTTAATACCTTTTTTGTATACATTTTAAATGTGTATTTAATTGCGGCTCTCGAAAAATTCTAATTTTGTAAAATGGCTCGGACTATCAAGGAGCTTGGCTACCCCTGGTATATGCTTTCCTTAAAAAAGTATAATACTTCATTAAAAAGTATAAATCAGCATAGATTCAAAGGTTCTATATTATAAAAAGTATAAATCAGCAGAGATTCAAAGATTCTATATTATAAAAAGTATAAATCAGCATAGATTCAAAAATTCAATATTATAAAGAGATAAATCAGCAGAGATTCAAAGATTCTATATTATAAAAAGTATAAATCAGCATAGATTCAAAGATTCTATATTATAAAAAGTATAAATCAGCATAGATTCAAAGATTCATATTATAAAAAGTATAAATCAGCATAGATTCAAAGATTCTATATTATAAAAAGTATAAATCAGCATAGATTCAAAGATTCTATATTATAAAAAGTATAAATCAGCATAGATTCATAGATTCTATATTTGCAATATTTAAAAAGAGCATGAATCGAACAACCAAGTGAAGCATCCCTAAGATCTTTCTTTTTTTCATTTGTTTAAAACTGCGTAAAAGAAAACGAAAGGAAAGAAAAAAAATTCTTCCCCTTCCCAGGGAAGATAAATATTTCTCCTCCTTACGTCGTAGGAAATTTAATCGAAAATTTTCTGCTATCTATTATCACATCCATTTCTGCGATCTGAAATTCTCCATTTTCACTTCAATTTCTTTGTATTTATCGCCCCCAATCACTGCATTACTAATGATCCAGTTGGAGTATTGGTTCAATTTCGTACATCGGAGAAGAAAATTATACCGTTGTTTTAGCATGCATTAGTGGGAAATATTTTAATGACTTTAAGGAAAAGCGATTTCGTTGAAACCAAGGAGAGTTTGCCAATCGATTATTCTGCCAGGACGCTTAGGAGCGTATATTACAATGCGGTGAAATAATGCATTAATGGAATCGGGGGCCAAATATTTCAAGGAAACTAGCATTTAGCGATCACTGCCGATATACTAATGTTTTACATTCGATGAGGAGTCATTTACATCAAATTCAGCGTATATTTATTTATGATTCTTAAAAAAAGAAATTCTAAAATGAACTGAAGCTTTTCTTTTTTTTATTCCCTTGTACGAAATATAGGAAACTTCGTAATCGCGAAAAACTTAACACATTTCAACTTACGTTTTTACGTCTGTGCGTAGGTACAAGAGGTTGGTTGGTTGGGAGCACTACGGTCTACTTTTTTGCAACACGAGTGCTAATGAGACCGGGACCTACTGCTTAAAGCCGATTCCGAACTGCTACGAACATCCATGCCCCAGTGGGATTCGAACCCACGAACTCCGGTTCCGAAGGTCAGTGCCCTAACCACTCGGCCATCGTTCGCCGTAGGTACACGAGATATTTGAGACTAAATATCCCTTCCTTGGTTTGACATGAAGCACTATGGTGTACTGTTTTTCTTCTCGTGAGCTAATGCGACTGGGATCTAATGCTTAAAGTCAATCCCGAACGGCTACGTACATCTATATCAGCAGCAGCACTCGAACCCACGAACTCCGGCACCGATGTACTACGCAATATCCATTTGTACATTAATATCGACTATTCTTGAATGAATTTTGATTAGTTAAGACGTGATGTCCTCGTACGTAGGAATGTAACTCGCATAGCTCAAAAATGATTTAGAATGTTAAAATTTTGTATTTAGAACTGTTCTAACATCTAGATGTGCATATTTCTTTTTGTTTGTAACCTGCACTCTATATAAAGAAAGATTTCAATATCACGATAATTGAAGTTGCTGAACATAACTTAACTGTTAGCCATAGAAAGTAAAACCTTTGTATTTATGATGGATGTTGCATCTACTAGTGCACCTTCAATTTTGATTGCAATCCCCACTCTATATGCTAAAAAATCTCAATGGAAAGGATATCAAATATAAATCATATAAATTGTATAAGACTTCGGCAAATGGCAGTGCTTGAACTTTACTCATTGATAAACAAATAAATACAACTCTACAATATTGAATTAATACAGTATATTATTTTGATGTTTTAATAAGATTAAGTATTTATATCCCTGGCATCTATTAATAGAATGTATATTGTGACAATAAGGTTTATTATAACTGTATAAGGTTTTATAATATTAGAACTTTTAAATAATAGGAAAAGCTTTACTAATTTAAAAAGATATTTAATTACCATCCATTAAGAGTGAAATGGGAACTGATATGAAAACTTGGGTTTATGTTACTGAATTTTTATTGAAGAAACAAATAATATATATATATATATATATTGATGTTTCATTCTTTTATATTTTTGAATTGTTTCAAGATGAATCTGGATTAAATCCAAAGCATATTTATGTAGGATACTTAAAAAAAAAATCTAAATTAAATTAAAACCTAAATTTTTTTTTTTTTTTTTTTTTTTAGATTTTAATAAATTTATGGATGCAGGATATTTTAAGCATTTAACCCCTTCCGGTATGATTTAATAATGAAAAATTGTTCATGAAGTAACCATTTATTTTTTATTTAAAAAACTTGTTTCATTTTACAATTCTTGCATATTCCTAATTAAAATCCACTTTTTACATAGTGTTAATATAAGATAAGGTATAATTAAGAAAATATCAAAGCAAAACATTAATAAGGTATACAGATAATAGTCTTCAAGATAGTGGTACTTTTCAAAACAAAGTGCAAAGGAATACTGAATTGTTTACACGGCTAGGGAGTCTCACTTCTAATTTGATTCTTGTAATACACACGGCATTTCTTAGTAGGTTTTCTTTTATTCTGACTCATCAATTTGGCAGTGACTTGTATCAAGAAATTCCAAATAAACAATATGTAATAGTGACCTGGTATTTCCACAAGTAACAAAAGAAATCTTGCTAAATTCAGTATACTAGAAATTATAAACTAAATTTAACATTAACTTTAGTTGCATGACGAGTGTAGCTCGTCATTGTGCGGTATGGAATGAAAAACCAATGACGAGCTAGACTCGTCATTTTACCGGAAGGGGTTAATCTGTTACTAGTAAAGAAAATTTGTACTGTAATAATAAGGTTTTATGAGTTTTGTAAATGTACATGCGATCATGACGGTATATCGTACATTACATGCACGGCATGATTATTCGTACATTACATGTAAGAACAATCATTCCAGCAGTGGCCCACAGTCTTCAAAGAAAGCGCCCTGGAGATTTTACCACAGTTTGACTAGAAATCTGGGAAGAATTTCTGATAACTATCAATGTCAAGAAAACTTCAATAAAGAGAAATTAAGTTTGATAAATGGAAGATTCATTGCATGCAAAAACACCCTGCAGTACAAAGTTTTATGAAAATACGAGTTATTTAGAATAATTCTCTAAATAAAAACTTACAGTACAGAATATCAACTGTATATAATTCAGAGTGAATTTGGATTCGAGAAACATATCGAACCCCGTTATATTCCGCGATCTGTAACTATGCAATTTATACTTTATAGCTCACCCCTCTTGATACTTCCGTTCCAGTAAGTATTGGTCACTGCAAAATACGATCAGAAAAAAAAAGACCAAGAGATAAATTGAGATCACTTTATCAGATGAATTATATAGTGGTTAAAGGATCAAAAACTCTGATGATATTCCTTGATGAATCTAGCCAGAAACAAGCTATTAGCAAATAATTTACATTTCTCTACTGAAAAATATTATTTTTTATTTCTTTATCTCTCTTCTAATCGTTCTTGGTATTTGTTCCCGGACAGTTTTGCTTCTTAAAGCGCCACACCTATTTTTGCTTAACAAATGTTGTAGGTAGTTGAGAAAATTGTTAATTTTTCTACGTACCGAATATAAAAGAAGAAAATCGCCTTTGCTTCTGAAGGTTATTATTATCTCAAATGTCCACTTCGCTGCAGAAAAATATAGAACAAAATATTCATAATTTTTTTTTTTTTTTTTTTTTTTTTTAAGGGCAAATAGAAATTTTTATATAGATTATTTTTTTTAAATTCTATGGCTACGCACTTCCTTTACGTCACGTCTTCAAACTTTTTTTTTTCAAATTTGGGATTTTGTTTAAAGTGAAACGTTTTGTAAATTTTTAACTAAGTTAAAAATGTTTACGCTTATAAACTGAAGCAATCACATCAAACATGTTTCTAATCTGACAATTATTTTAAAATTCAGATTTTAATTTAAAAAAAAATCAATGATCTTTCGGTTTAAATTTTCATTTTTTATAGTAAGCTTTGATTATTGCAGAAGATGATCAAAGAGGAGGAATTAATTGCTCTAATTCATAACTCTAAGTTAAAAAATTTTACACTTATAAACTGAAGCAATCACATCAAACATGTTTCTAATCTGACAATTATTTTAAAATTCAGATTTTAATTTTTAAAAAAATTAATGATCTTTGGGATTTAATTTTCATTTTTTATTGTAAGCTTTGATCATTGCAGAAGATGATCAAAGAGGGGGAAAATATCGTGATCCCTTTATCAAGTGTAAAATTGGCCCCACATCAGGGAAAACCTCTAAATTAAGGAATTTTTAAGTACCATTCAGGTAATTTTTCAAACTTTCACCAATTCTGGGAAATTTTTTTTTCAATCGCCAAAAGAGCAATCAATCATTGCAGCAAGATTAAAATTTTATATATTTTAAATTAAGAAAAAGCATTTTAACATTTTATTCGACATCTTTAAAATAAATAAAATACTTAGTTTTCACAGATTAAGCAATTTATTTTAATGCTCATTAGCAATGTTTAGTAAAACATTTTATAGAAATGTTTAAAAAAAATTAAAAGTTAATAATCCACGAAAACGTTTTGTAACGTCCCCGTTTCTTTAAGAACACTTTAAATTATTTATTTCCAAAAAATAGATTATTTTATCTGATAATTATTTAATGAGTGATTAATGGCCAATTCATTTTATGCTAGTCCAGAAAATAACAATCACGATGATTTATATGCTATAATATATACAGGGATGTTGGAATATTTAAAAAATCTAGACCATTTAAGAAAGAAAAATTGTTTTAATGATAATTTTTCTTAAAGCAAACTAAAATCATCTAATTTGGTATTTTCATATTGGAAATTGAATCAAAAGAGCAGACCAAAAAAATGTGAAGTTAATCAAAAATATAACTAAAATACAAAATAGCGCAAACAGTTTTTACTCAACTGTTAGGAGATGGACGGTAGCCAAATTGGTAGGGCGCTTCTTTTCGATACCAGATTCCTGGGGTTCGGTTCCCACTGATGGCATGGGTATAAGAAGTCTTTCGTAATCGGATTAAAGAAATTGGTTTCCGTCTCATTATCCTTCGGGTAGCACAAAAAGTGTATCGTACCAAGTCAGACCAGTCGCTAAGAAGGTAACAAAACTTTAAAGATAAATTAACTTTTATGCAATGGTTTTCCCTTGATTGTGTCCATCAGCTAATCTTTTATTCAATTTCCAAATAAAATCTTATCTAACTAATGGAATCAATTTGCTTATCAACCGAAAGTAAATCAATGCAAGCATTGTCAATCTGTATAATCATTTGGAGCAATCGTAGCAAGTATACTTGCAACGATCTAGTAAATGAACTCAAATCTTTATTACATGCTTTTATTAAGACATTTTAAACTCCGTAAGAACATTTGATTTAGCCATAAACCAATAAATCATAGCATTTATGGAATGCTGTTTACTTACGATTTGGATCCATATTTAAAGTAAGCAATCTAAATTTTTCTTACTTATTTTCAGGCCTTCCCTAAAAAGAGTGTTAACTTTTACATAATATCCAATAAAAGAAATGAGTGTCATATGATTTCCTGTTGTACGCTGCACTAGAAATTAGAGAAGGATTTTTAGTATTTCGAAATTAGTTAAGTAATATTTAAATATAATTCCTAGAGCCTGAATGATAATTTCAATTTATTCTAAAATAATTTGAGGTAATTAGATTCAATTTCAATCTATTATTATGATTGGAATGCGTAGTATCCATTTAATATAGTTTAGGGAAGACAAATTTTGTTTCTGAATTGAAATATTATGAGATTTGAATCTGTACATTTTTAAACCTCAAGAATCTATTGAACTAAGTATTTATTCCCTGTAAGGATACAATACAAATCTTTTTCTAAATTTAGATGTTCAGTAAGGTTATGGCATGGCTCCGTCACAAACATAGTTACAAATATATGAAGATGTGAGGTATGTAAGAAAAAAGGTGTCGTTCTCGACTAAAATGAATTGTAAAAGTGTAACGGTATCGGGTAACATGTTTCTAAAAAATGTTCAGAAGTGGGTATCACAAGCAACTCGGTTATTTAAACTGTAGTTTGGTTTGGTTTGGAGCGCTGCGGTCTACTGTTTTGCTAGACAAGGGATAATGAGACCGGGAGCCGTTTGTAATCGGGAAAGCCGATTACAAACGGCTATGAACATCCATGCATCAACGGGAATCGAACCTGCAAATACTGGTACCGAAGAGCAGCGATCTATCATTAGGCCATCGTTTAACGTTTAAACTGATGGGAATTTAAACTGATTTTAATGAGGAATGGTGGATTAAATGACATGGGTTACATAACTAGCATAACGGTCTATGAAGCCCGGTTAGGAATTGTGTTACTAAAGAATTTTAAGAAGTTATTCACTGAGTTTTCATCCCATTTCAGGTTACAATATAAATATTTTTTTAAATCGAGATATTCATTAAAGTTGATTACGTATAGCTTTGTCTGTCACATCCTGGTTCACAAAGCTTACTCATGCGAATTGTTGCGAAATGTAAATTGAAGTTGTCATTACCTACTAAAATGTATTGTAAATGTTGAATTATTTCGAGAGAAATGATTTATAAACTCATTCACAAGCAGGTATCATTTACCAGTCGTTTTTTTAAACTGTGGAATATGAAGAGTACGTCAAGAGTGAATTAATATCACATCAGTGCTGTATTGTCAGCTTACTGGTCCCGGAGGCCCAATTAGGAACAGTGGAACAAAAGCTGTCGATTTGGCAAAGACAGTTCATAGTTTTACTTTTCTGATTTGCTGTGTTTTTGTTATTTTGATTTAATGCTAGTTTTGAGTCGGCAAGTTTAAATCCAGATATGTTTAACTTATGACAAGCTTTAAACAACTAGAAATGCATATAAAGTATTACATATGCCAGACTATTTTAGGAGATAAAAACCGCTCCCTTCCATGTCGAATTTTTTATTATTCGTAGAATGTCATTGGAATATTACATTAATCCACTTCTCAGAGAACAAAACCGAAATTAAAATATAAGCTTAAATGCAATGGATTATTAAGAGCAAGATACAAAAGTTGAACTGTCTTGAGGAAGCTCATTTATGAAACTAATTCAGAGGCAGGTATTACTGGCCACTTGAATTTTCAAACTGTAAATGACGAGGAGTACCTTTAAAGGAGATTAAAGGTCATTTCAGGGGTCTACTGTCAGCACACCGGGCCATGGGACCAGATTAGGGACTGCGGGAGAAAAGCTGTCGAGTTGGCAAAGGCCATTTATAATTTTATATATTTTTTCACTGTTTTTCCAGTTTGTTTTATAATTAGATTTCATTGAGGGGATTTGTTTAAATTTAAGCCTATTTAAGATACGGCAAGCTTTAAACATCAAGATAATCATATCTAAAAATGCACAAATTTAGATCTCATGCTAATTCAATATAGCAACTTAGGATTATGGACCACAAACTATATAAAATGAATGCTATCAATACCACCTATAATAATTTATATAAGCACTAAGGCGAGAAATAATCTGAAAGATAAAAAATCTTCAATCCCACGAAATTGCAATTAATCGTTGAATGCCATCGAAATATTCTACCAACTCTCTTCTCGGTGAACAAAATAGAAATTAAAATATAAGATGACGTCCAAGGGATGATTCACGAGCTAGATACAATAAAAGGGAAATAATTCATTCAATAAATAATTTTATAGGAAGTTTGACTGTTAAAATGATGAAAAGGTCCATTTATTGAACCATTCATAACCCCGGAGAGACACAAAAACAGTGGCGACATATCAAAACCTTTAATCCACATACATTTAGCGGCACGTGCAAAAAAACAATGGACATAACATCATCGGTGAAATAAATCTGGCGGCGCAGCCAGCCAAGTAAATGTAACCCGTATAAAAACTTTGGTGTTTGCCAAAGCCCGAAATTTTATCTAACTTTTAAACCGGCGTCTCTGTTTTTAATCTTGAGGATTTTTTGGTGGGTGGCTGGAAATTCATATTTTATTCGGTTCTTATCTCTTCCATTCTTCGGCGTTCAATCATGAGTTCCGGTGCTCGATCATTGGCGACTGGTGTGATGAACGCGCCTCGCCAAAACATCGGAGCATTCATTCACGCAGCGGCGAGATTTTTCTTTCGCCCCTTCCTTCCCCTTTTACTCTCCACGGTTTCCGGACGCTTTATCAAATTCTCTGCATCCCCCTCGTTTTTCAACACTGCGGGGAAATTCACAAATTGCGCCGAGGCACGTTACTCCGCTCTACTAAACTTACGACAGCTGCTCACGCGCTAAACTCTTGTCTCATCTGAAATACTTAAATATTAATTTGGTTGCTGGCTTCTCTAGTTCTGACTCTTTTCCGCCATAGGCAACCCTCCCCGCTACCACCCCCAAAAAAATGACGCCTAAATAAAAAATTAAAATATTTCAAAAGAAAATAGAATTATAAAGAGACCTTGTTATCCAGATAATATGGCTTGAAATTAAATTAAGATACTAAGACTAAAACATATTTATAAGAACTATTTACATTAGCGGTTCGCACGCTGAATTCATTCTCATCTGAAGTACCTTAAATATTAATTTAATTGTTGCCTTCTCTAAATCCAGCCTTAGCACCTTTGCCACATAAGAGAATCCCCCGAAACTTCTGCCCCTAAAAATTCAAAAAGCTAAAATATTTCAAAAGAATCACGCTTAATTATGACGCGTTGTAAGACATTCCGATGGACTGGACTATGGAAGTAACTGACCACGACTTACCTTTGAATATAGTTTAGATTAAAAAAGTATAATTCAGATTAAAAAAAAATCTGATTCAGAAAATCAGAAGTGAAATTTCATCCTCCTCCACCCACATACTCAAAGAATTTATTTGTTTGTGAATCTTATAAATTATATAAAATTATTTAATACACTCACTAATACATGTGCATTTTACCCCTTACACATATAAATGCGTACAGATAAAAGTATAATTATATTTATATTCTTATGTGCTTATATTGTATTTTGACCTAAACAGGTTATTTATAGTCACACACTATTTGTTCCCCATATAGTAGTAAAACTTTTAACTGATTACTTTAGAAGACATAGAATTGATAATGGAGAACTTTTGTATAGAAAATATATCTAAACTCAAACATATTACTACATTTTTAAAAAAGGTAAAGTACTAGCTTCACCTCTCATTTTATATACTAATTCAAAATAAGTTTTAGTGTTTATTGCTTAAATTAAACAGTCGGCCTCTGTCTTTTATGGAAGTCATCCCTTTAAACTACGATATTTTTACGATAATTTACGATATTTTTACGATAATTTACGATATTTTTACGATAATTAGAATATCTGCTTAGCTGATAATCATAAAATTAAATTTTACGTATACCAGAAGTTTCAAACTCATTCTACGTCATACGTAGTCTACTGAAAATAAGACAAAGAGCCAAACTCTGTAAAATTTTAAAATATTTTGGCTTTATTACAAGTTTTATCAACTTATAAAACTTATCTGGAGCCAGTCTCGTTGAATTATCTAACAATAATGTGTTGATTAAGGCAAGACATTTTCAGATTAAATACGAAACTATATAACATATCATAAAACACATTAAATTATAAAGCTCATCACCAGTTGGTGTATAAACATTTGAATACATTTGACACCCCTGACCTATAACGTTTGAATCCATAGATTATATATGACCCCTCTACGGCACACGGTGTGATTTATTGGCCCGAATTTTAAAATCCCGGACCCTCCCCACGAACAACTTATCCTAGAGACGAACGAATCAGAGAAAAGGTCCTGTCACACACTATCCTTTGAAAAATACGCAAAAAATTCATATCACCGTCTTTCTTATTAACTATATCGACTCATCCATCTAAATTATGTAATGCAACGTCGGCGATGCTTTAATTGGATTAAAAGCAATCGGACAAGCTCTAGAGATAAGAAGATCCTCCGAGCTGGTGGATGGAAGATGGATGGGACGCGATTACGCGGAAAATGTCACTCTTATTTTGCTCCTATGCTAATAGGGACAGTAGATACAGTACCATCTGTTACGCTGATTGTTTAGGGTTGGGGAGATCGTTCCCTGGAATGTGCTGCCACCACACGCGACAGCAATGATGTTATTGAACTTCAAAGTTCTTAACCCTCTCGTTCACTTATGGGAAAATCAAAGAAAAAAAAATCATTTTGGGAATTTACATACATAACATGGTATCCCTGATCCGGCCTCAGGGTTGGATTTAACATTTGAACCACTCTGTGAAAATGAAAAATTTGTGCTCCTGTGGAATGAAAATAATTTTATAAAAGAAGTCTTTTTTTTTTTACATAGTTTAGCTAACGCTAAAAAATCAGCAGTGTAATTCAGTAACTGACTCAAGTATTTATAATTTTTTACTTAACCCCTTAATGCAGTTTTTTTTTTTTTTTTGAAAAAGGCCGGCCAAAAAAATCCTTTTTTTAATGTAAAAAATACAATTTAGAATGTTGAATTTAGGATAAATATATATATATATATATATATATATATATATATATATATATATATATATATATTATAATTGAATAAGTAAGTTTTATATTTTACAATCCCATATAAATGACAAATATCAATAATACGATTGTTTTTTTTTCACATTGTTATTTTCAATTCTCAGTTGCATTCGAGGGCGAAAAATTATAAGAACATAAAGTACAACGCCCCTCGAATTATCTCGAGTAGGCACAGTTTAGCCAGTTTAGCGCGCTCGAGTTAACTGGAGCATGCACGTTAAGGGGTTAAAATACTTAATTTAAAATAAAAAAAAGTTGACAAGATATTAATTCAAACGGAAACACAAAACTAATTAACCTAAATTTTCCAGAGTTATCCGTATCTCTGCTACTTCTCTAGACGCTTTTAAAAATAGTACTAAGTTACAGTACTAACAAGCTTAAAAAGTACGGTATTTTGGTAGTCTCTTGAACATAATACAACTAAAGGATTTTTCGACTTTGGCTGTTTAAGGAGATACTATCTGTCCTTTCGCCAAACATGAATTATGCCTTTATAGGCCCTTTCCGCGATTTAAATGACATATTCGTTCATATAAACTTGTTTAAGTTTTTACCTACGGTGAATATTTCTTATTTTGTAACCATTGTCAAGTCCAGCCTTTGTAATTGGGTGTACTTATCTCTTACTGAAGCACTGCCTTGAAAGTTTTGTGGTCATCAGTGCATGAAATTAGAGAGAGTTATTGTTTTGGCAAGTTTACGCCCCTCAAATTTTTTCTCCGTGCTAGAACAACGGACTAAACGAGTGTTTGCCCGGCAATGCAGGCCTATTTAAAGGCCGAATTAGAAATCCATTTATTTTGCTTATAAATTTTTTAAGCTAAAATTTAAAACAATGCACTATTATTATACTTAAGTCTTAATGTTCATAAACTAACAATAGAACTTTTAAGTGTTTATAACTATATACAATGTTTATAAATATAAAATAATGTTTATAACTATAAAGCAATCTAATAATATTATATTTTCGATAATTAGTGCTTTCTTATTTCAGTTGCAAACTTTTCGGGAGGTAAATTTTTACACTGTGAGCCGTGGTTTGATCATCCTTATTGTAGATTATGTAGAAGAAAATAATTTGTTCATCATGATTCTATTAAGTATAATTACTAAATAGACTTGGAGACTGCAAATGTATGCTTAACAAAGTTAACTGAACAAACAGTGCATTTAGATACCAAATTTTATACAATTTTTATGACATTTAACATTATTATAAATGTCGTATTAAAATTATATTATTAGTAAAAACAAAAATGAAACAAACAAGAAGTTTTGTTTTTGTATTTTCTTCTTAAACAAATCTGAGTCAACAATTTTTCAATCTTGTACAATTATAGACTGTTATAGAGCATTGAATCAAATTTATATATGAGGTCTAGATATGCATGAAATGTCCCTTAAGATAAAAATTTGTTGAAAAATTGTTTTAAACTATATTTTATTACTTAAATTAGGAGCCTCATATCAGGTTCAGGTGAATGAGAGGGTAGAGGAGTCTCTCTATGCTTAAGCATTAATGTATGCATAGCATATAATCATAGCATATCTAAGAAAATATCAAAAACTTGTTTTAAGTTATATTTTATTACTTAAATTAGGAGCCTCATATGAGGTTCAGGTGAATGAGAGGGTAGAGGAGTCTCTCTATGCTTAAGCATTAATGTATGCATAGCATATAATCATAGCATATCTAAGAAAATATCAAAAAAAAAATTAAGCTATATTTTATTACTTAAATTAGGAGCCTCATATGAGGTTCAGGTGAATGAGAGGGTAGAGGAGTCTCTCTATGCTTAAGCATTAATGTATGCATAGCATATAATCATAGCATATCTAGAATAAATGATAGATATAAAGAAATATTTTTTTTATTTTGACGATTTGCATTTTCTTTCAGCTAATAGCTACGCTACATTATCAGTTTAAATACGATCAGAGAAATTTTTAAAAGAAAACTATATCAATTCCTTGAATGCAATTAGGAAAACACTTTATTCTATTGACACTTTACAAATTACTGTTTGAACAATTTTTTTTCTAAATCTTCTTAAATTTGAACTATGAATCTAGGAGTTAGATACAAATAACAATTTCATGTGATCCTTTATTATTTTGCTTCCAATAAACATATTTTAAATTAATAATAATGCATAGCCTTTTATACTTATTTGATTCGTTTTTCATATTTTTTTTTTTTAAAAGCACAATTTATATCTACATTAAAATCATAAAGTTTTAAAACAGGAAAAAAGGATAAGAACGGATACTTTGTTTGCAAATACCGTTGGAGAATATATATGTGTGTGTGTTAACTATTTATGTATTAACATGTTACATACAAATAATGATTTTAACCCATTTTCATCATGAGCGCATGTATCTACAGAATTATCATGCTAACTATCACAAAAATGTATTCACAACTATTTTTTTAGTCAGAGCAATCTAACAAGAGCAATCATTACATTAAATATAGGTATTTAAAACACGTTTGTTTTTAAGCAATAAAAAGATTTTTTCCTACAAGGAACATGTTTTTCCGTTTTTTTTTTTTTTTTTTTTTTTTTTTTAAGGCAAATTGGTAAAGGATAGTTAAGTGATTATTTGAATCCACCATACTGATATATAATTAATAGTATGTTTTTTATGTTAGATTATATATATATATATATATATATATATATATATATATATATATATATATATATATATATATATATATATATAGTATACTGTTAATTATTTTAAAATGTGATAAAAATAATTACGTACAAGAAAATAGTTCCCTCTGTTAAATTTCAACATCCGTCTAATTATATTTTCCTTAAAAACAACCTACTGATGATAAAAGTACTAGATGGGTTCTTTTATAAAATTAAATAAATATATTAATTTTTCTCTTTAATGCGTATTGCGTAAAATTTAACTCTGGTGAGGTGTAAAACTGGGAAGGAGGGATTGTGGAAAAACAAGTAAGTCACGCACGTTTTAGCAAGCTTAGTTGCCAAAGAAAGGCTTAGTAATGACATATAATTAAATATACTTTTCAATGAAAGTATTATTTTCGTATAAAACTAAAATTTACCTAGATCTTGAATTGCAGCATTATTTAATCATATTTTCCATAGAAACAGTATACTGGTGTTAGAACAAAAGAAATTCTTTTATAAAGAAAAAAAAATTTCCGTAATATTCAACCCCGGTAAGGTGTAAAACTGGGAAGGAGGGATTGTGGAAAAGCATATATATATATATATATATATATATATATATATATGTCAAAGAAAGGCTTAGGAATGACACATAATTAAATATACTTTTCAATGAAAGTATTACTGGCGTATAAAACTAAAATTTACCTAGATCTTGAATTTCACCGTTATTTAATCATATTTTCCCTAGAAACAGGGGACTGGTGTTAGAACAACCAAAAGAAATTCTGATATAAAGAAAAAAAATTTCCGTAAAATTCAACTCCTGTAAGGTGTAAAACTGGAAAGGAGGGATTGTGGAAAAGCAGATAAGTCACGAACATTTTAGCAAGCTTAGTTGTCAAAGAAAGGCTTAGGAATGACACATAATTAAATATACTTTTCAATGAAAGTATTACTTGCGTATAAAACTAAAATTTACCTAGATCTTGAATTTCACCGTTATTTAATCATATTTTCCCTAGAAACAGGAGACTGGTGTTAGAACAACCAAAAGAAATTCTGATATAAAGAAAAAAAATTTCCGTAAAATTCAACCCAAAGCAGATAAGACACGAACGTTTTAGCAAGCTTAGTTGTCAAAGGAAGGCTTAGGAATGACACATAATTAAATATACTTTTCAATGAAAGTATTACTTGCGTATAAAACTAAAATTTACCTAGATCTTGAATTTCAGCATTAATTAATCATATTTTCCCTAGAAACAGGGGACTGGTGTTAGAACAACCAAAAGAAATTCTTTTATAAAGAAAAAAAAACTTTCCGTTTCCCCCTGATCACGTATTGCATAAAGTTCAATTGTGGTGAGGTGTAACACTTAGAAGGGTGTCTGTAGAAAAGCAGAGATAAGTCATGCACGTTTCAGCAGCCTCAGTAGGCAAAGAAAGGCTCCGGGGATCTGAGTGATTTACGATGGACCCCCAACGCTGCACCATGTCCACTACACTGACAATAACTTAATTGACATGACTTAAGAATTTGGTTTTGTTGCTGCGAGAGGCTTGCGTATGTGCCAGCATCATTTTTCACTCGGTTTTATTCTTACAACCCTAGCATTTAAGATGGATGGTTACATCACTGTTAAGCACATCCTTTAAGTAAGATTACTTTAATGGACGACTTATTGTCACTGAAGACTTCTGTAAGAATGTATCGGGATTCGTTACAACTAACGATTTTCTTACATGTAAAGATTTTTCTCTGCTATGTGTACAGTAGGTATTCATTTATTTTGGGCAACCAACTCTTGTGTAAAATCTAGGATCTTTTGAAAAGTGCATAGTCAAATGGGTAATTCACAAGCAATGTTTAAAGTACCAATTAAGATGCTGATAACAGAAGTGTTTCTTGATTTATGATAATAATACTTTATTTTAGATTAGTTGACTTATTTTCTGGGATTAGATGTAAAATTATATTGTTCTATTAAACAATATTTATTCGCTTGGTATTAATAAAAGTATTCTTCATGCAGAAACGTTTAAGGCCTCAAATGATATATTTTTCAAACTTTATTCAAGTAAAGAAAAATATTATTTTGAAGAAATAATAATAAACAATTTAATGATAATTGTGAGTAAACAACGTTTAATTTTCTATCGATGCAGAAACTTTATTTATAGTACTTCCAACTTATACGAAACGCTAAACATTACACAGTAAAACGTGTCTATAGTGATGCTGTAGGTATCCAGAAAAATATCTTAATAGACGGGTTATCGTTTATATATACATATACATATATACATATATATATATATATATATGTATATATGTATATATATATACATATACATATATACATATATATATATATATATATATATATATATATATATATATACATACATACATATACATGTATGTAGTATGCATGTACTATATTTCATTACATTTAGAGATCTAATGCAAATTCATTTGAATAACTTAAAATGTAAATATTTATAACACAATTACTAACTTTCTGGTGATTTTTATTTCAGTAAATAACAAATTATTCAGGACCAAATTGTTATAGACAGGTTTACCGTTAAACACATATTTCAATATATTTTCTTGATAAAAATTTTTTAATAGTCTTTATATTTAAGTAATATCCCATTAAAGTAGTTAGGTACGCTTATTATATGCAGCCTACCGAATATTTAGAGGAATAACATTGGAAGGTAAGTATTTATCTCTCTTGGATAAGTTTTGTTGATAATGGGATTATTTTACCAGAACTTGTCTATAAATGTCCTCATAAATGAAATGAAGTTTTTAATAAAGATGTTAAGCCTCCTCTCCTCTCTCCAGGGTACTTTTCATAACCTCTCATAAGTTACATACCAAGATAGTAGCAATTAGGCAGAAATCTCTGCTCTTCAGTAAAGCATGTGAAGCAAAAACGAAATATAAATATATTCAAAGGGGTGTATCGAAATAGCTTAGGGACTATTGCAATTTACATTTTAATTTAAAATGTATTTAAAAATTATATATAGAGCACTAAAGACCATGTGGGGTCATGGTTTACGATGTCAGTCTCCGTTTTAGAGACCAAGGGCCGTGGGGTGCAGAGCTTATGTCCCGGTAAGGTGGTCAACCTTACGCGGAATCCTCACTATATAGTTCCCAAGCATGCTTATTCTTCAGGTTGTCTATCCACCGAAGAGATAAAAGGCTGAATCAACTATATACATATATATATATATATATATATATATATATATATATATATATATATATATATATATATATATATATATATATATATATATATATAATATATATATATATATATATATATATATACCACTAATAGACTAATTGATTGGTCATATTATTTTTAGAAATTTTATTTTGTGGAGATTATTAGATAAAAATTCTCTGACTTGTAATAGAGTGTGGATGACAATATAACTGCTTTTTCTTGTGTAGGGAAAATTTGTGTAAAGTAATGCACAAAATTAAACTTTAATAATACAATTATCCTAAAGATAGTCAGTATTAACTTCCCTTAAATTATAAATTAAATGAAAGAAAAGTCATTTCAACATTTAGTCACAATATTTTAAGAAATTTTATTTCGTTTTGGGGAGCACTAGATGAAAATTCTATGATTTCAGTATAACCCTTTATCTACTGACGGTACTTTTAAGTACCAATCACCTTAACCATTTATGTACTGACGGTACTTTTAAGTCCCACTTTCATTAATTAGTTCTAAGAAACTAAATTTCACACCGGGGAGATTTTTTACTTGTATATTTAACTTGTATATAATTATCAATGTGACAGCTAAAAAACAATATAAAGACATTTTCAGTATTTCATAATGCAGTAGATAAAGGGTTAATGTGAAAGACAACATAACATATATATATATATATATATATATATATATATATATATAAGTAATACGCAAAATACATTCATAATTAAAAGAAGGAGTATTAAATCATTGCGATACAAATAAAACGAAACTCAAAGAGTTCGAAAAATACTATTTCACTTTGATCGATTAAACATTTGTGTGCAAGCTTAGAATAAACCTAATAACTTTGTACTTAAAAATGAATTTTAAACATCATGGTCTGGATTTCGTGTAAAGAATACATTTCACAGCCATTTATGTGCTCAGAATTGAGTTTCATATATATCTATATAGCCCAGAGAGCATTTGATATGATTTAAATTCTTTGGCAACTTCATGCGAGTTCAGCTAGTCATTCGATATGATTGAGTTAAATGTGCCCTAACATTACTCACATGCTGTAAACTACATGAAATAAAAGTCAGTTTGTCATTAAAAATTTTTTTGGTATTAAAAAATGGATATACGTAATATAGAGTAATCGGAGAAAGGCAACTGCGCAATCCTACAGCATCACATTTCAAGAACAAAACATTGATAGACGACTAAAGAAAGAGAGATTTTGCTGTACTTGTAAAGTAAACCAAATTCTTTAAAGTTTTCAAACAATGATAGACAACTAAAGAAAAAAATAAAAGCATTTTTAACTGAACTTCAGAATGCTTTTAGAGCAATACAATTTCCAATAGACGACAAAAGGCAATATCAAAGGTGGACACATTCCTAGTTTACGACAACAAACAAGCCCTCAGCTATCCATCCTAAAGAGTTTACAGACATCTTTCTTTAAGGAGATTGATAGACGATCTAATAGTAATTTGAATACCTAAATCCAAGTTATTCTATTAAGGGCAGAACCTACTTATGTCGAGTTGTAAGAAGACTACGTTAATCAAGGTAAGGAATTCTTTTCAAAACAAAAATTAATTAGTATTGTCTCTGTATGTTACTGCATAATAGTCTAAATACAAAGTAGTTATCCCCAGTTTTTTAAATAACATATTATATTTTATAAACGATAATAATGTTAGCAATGAGTACTAGATGAATTATGCATACGTAATATATCAAGTGAGATTAGTATTAAAAAAATGGCAGTACAGCAAGTTAATTTATTATACACACATACATATACATATATACACAATGTGTCTGATTTTGAAGGGACCAAAATTTTTTATCAAATGTAAATACATATATATATAATATATATATATATATATATATATATATATATATATATATATATATATATATATATATATATATATATATATATATATATATATATATATATATATATATATATATATATATATATATATATATATATAAGAGAGAATTTCCTTTTGGGAAAAGTCTAATGTCTAAGCTGTAACTTTTAGATGAGAATTCCTCAACTTAGAGATCACGTAATTTAAAGTTTTTGTACTCAAAGTTAGAGAAATTAAGCAAATATTTCACTCAACCATCGTATGTTTCTAGATTTCTCTTATTAAAATATTAGAGTTTCATTTACACACGGTTGTCTGAAAGTTTTGAGAATCCCGTTGATAACTGTTGCCTGATAATGTGGGATGATAAATACACTTCAGTAAATAATTTTTACTTTAAATTATTTGCTACAAATCACTCTCTTCATCACAATTTGTTGTTCACTAACATATGTTACGGTCGTTTTCTTTAGATTTATAAGTAAAAATTAATATAATTAAATGTGGTTAAGAATATTTGTGTTTCATTGCTAAAATTGCAATCAGTATCTTTCCTTTAAAAAACTGTTAAAAGTTTTAAAAGTTTTATTATTTTTATTCTCGTAACTGTACTTTCAATAAGGCAACTAAAACTTTAACTCTTGGGGGAGGGGGATGCTTGGATGCCCTTTACTCCCCCACCATGTGTCTTCGTCACTGCTTATAATTCTGAAACGGAATTAGTTTATAAAGACAAATAAAAGTTTTTCCTGGAACAAGGTTCTTAGCTGAGGAAAAAATCTTTAAAAAATTCTTAGTTTATTTTTACTTTGTTTTTGTGTGGGGGGAGGGGTATCTTATTCGTTACAGGTCAGTTACTTCGTTCTGATCTCGATATATCGAGATATTTGCTAATAATGTAAAACTAGTCTGATAAAGTCTATACTTTTCTTTTCACGGGTTAATTGTTTGTTATTCTTAAACCTCTTTCGTATTACTCCTTTAACATTAACCACCTGGGTTCTTTGGTAACTGTCGTGTACACACGCTTGACTAATTGCAAGTATAATGCCTCTGTGAAGTTGTTACAAACCCTTTTCGAAGTTAAAACATGTTGGTATGTGGACTACCCATTGAAAATAAGTCGTGGAATTACTTAATTCAAACACATTGATTAAACAACAGTGATTTATAAATGCCCATTTTTAAATGAAACGATTAAAAAATGTGAGAAATAAACTATATAAATTATTTAGGAGGAAGAATAAATGGTATAATAATAGGAAATAAAATCATCACAGTTTAAGGATTTGTGGGAAAAAATGAATAAAATCTCAAAAATTACAGCGGTTAAATTTTGGCTTCCTATCTAGCTGTACACTGCTTATCCTTCAATATCCACGGTAGATGCAACTATCTATGCATACATACACTGTGCTAGAGCACTGGGAGATCGATTATATCTCAGAGTAATTCTCGAGAAAAATATCTTGGCTAAGCATAATGTATATAACATGGAATCGGGCTTTTGCTTTTTAAAATTTATTTTAGTTTCTAATTTTGCCCTGTCGTAAAGTTATTTAATGTCCTTCAATTAATTTGTGCTAATTTTCCACTCTATTCCGTGTACTCGCATTAGAAAATGAACAAAGTGCATTTGTATTAACCCTTTAAAGGTCACCTACATGAATTCTATTGAATTTAATGAAATTAGTTTATAATGATTATACATGAACCTTAAAAATGCAAAATGTATTAAAGTTTTCGCTTGCAATCCTTAGAGGGGTTTGCCTTAGAGGATACCATAGAAGGAATTGAAGGGGGTTAGCTGTCAAACCCGTCTACTTGTATAGCGTGAACATAATACTATTTAAAATTTTAGTTATATTGGAATAACAATAAATAAGTGTTCTTAAAAAAGTAAAATAAATGAATTAACAAGTTATAAGTGTTGTTTGAATAGATACTTTTGTTTGGGGTCATAAGTGAAAAACAATTTCATTACTAACTTTCAAGATACATCAAGTATAAATGCATACATTTCAAAAGAAAAAATAAATTAAATGTAGTACTGTCATTTATTGTAAGTTTTAAATGAAATAAACGTAAAAAAATTTTAAAAAATTCATATTTCTCTAAAACTTAGAGAAAAAAAAGTTTAACAGGAGGTTTCGCCGCGAAACCACTGTCCGCTAAAATGTTAAAGATTTATTTCACCTAAGCCATAACATGTTTCTCTTTATACTATAAAGCTTCAAAAATTTTCAGAATCCTCGACCATTTTAACAACAG
Organism: Pardosa pseudoannulata; assembly: GCA_032207245.1. Lineage (NCBI taxonomy): Eukaryota > Metazoa > Arthropoda > Arachnida > Araneae > Lycosidae > Pardosa > Pardosa pseudoannulata. The sequence continues at coordinate 91,233,789 of CM063503.1, read as the reverse complement.
ATACATTTTTTAATTGATAAGTTGATACATAAATAATTTTGGTTTAAAAAACATCAATTTTACTAGATTTTTAATTGGATTTCTCCCTTTTGAAATTTCAACTTCTTATGAAATCTCAGAGTAGTGATATATAGATGTTTTTTCTTCGGCAATTTTTACAAAAAGTAAATTTTAAGCATTTAGCAACATAATTCACATACTCTTTTGGCTTTTTACCAATTTTCGCCTTACTGCACTAAATGGGTTGAATAAAAATCTAAAAAGATCTCAGCAAACCATCAAGAAATATTTTATTTCTCCTTTTACCCTTTCATCCACAGTATTAAGGAATTATATAATTGCATTTAATACATATATAATCTTTAGTATATTCATGCATCGTACATAATTAATTACAAAAGGGGAACGATCAAATAAGGTACCAACTCTTCGACAATTATTTGTAAATGATATATACTCTTGGAAAATCTTTATTAATTTTTAAGCTTTAGGTTCATGAATTAATAATGAACACTCTTCATTAACTCATTTGCATCATTAACTTTCCAAGCCAATTATTTGTCCCCAGCTGGGAAATTATATGAGTAGAACAGATTGAATTTTTTGTGTGTCTGTGTTAATACAGTAATGGAATACAGTGGTGCTTTGACTTCTGAGCTTAATTCGTTTCGTGATGAAACTCATAACTCAAATCCCTCGTATCTCATAACAATTTTTGGATTGAAATGAATAGAAATATCCTTTATTTGTTAGGGGGAAAATACCACAATGTTTCTTTCATGTTTTTAAATAATAAAAAATTACTTAAACAGTTTAACCTCGATCTATCGTTCCTGCATTGATCGTTTGATTCATTTGGTTCGGAATTTAATTCCCATTGAACCAGTGTTATTTTTCTTAGATTCTTCGTTTGCTAATGTATATCGATGAAAACTTTTAGTCTTCGCGCTTTGTCTACTCGGATATATCTTTTGTGACATTTATGAGAATTGGGGAAATTAGGTTTTTGCTTTTATTCAGTTTTGAAAAAAATAGTAGATGGCAAAAAATTTCCAAAGACCCCCTCCCCCCAGTTGTTAAGTTCTTTAAACACAAGAAAAATGAACTTATCAGGAAGAAATATTGCATACTATTTCATTGGGCCATGTATAATAAGATCCAATAGAAAAAAAAAACTGATTTTTAAGATCTATTTAAGTTCTTTGATTTTTTTTCTAAGTACTTTTTTTTCTTTCACTTTTGCTTAAGGAGACAATGGATAGTACAAATAGTACAAGTGTATTTCTAAAGTATTAACATGTAATTATGAAACTTTGTGCACATATACTTATAGGCATAACTAAATTAAATATATTAAAATTAATTTTTAAAAATCAAATTATTAAAAAAAATAATAAAAATATTTTCTTAAGTTTTAGAATTTTTATTGCGTTTTTTAAATTTTTATTATTTTAAGATTTAACGAAATTTTGACCAAATATTCCTGTTATACTTCCGAAAAAAAAAAAGAAAACCCTTAGTATTAATATAAAGTTTTCAGTTTGTCAAAAAATATATTTAAGCTTTATTAAGGCAAAATTAAGCAACACAAATGGAACATATAAAAGCAAGATGCATTTTAAAATAAACAAAATATTTTAAAAAAATTAATTAAAAATACTATTTAAATAAAACAGTTTTAATGGTATTGCTTTAGTTATGCTTCAGTTAACTTTGTACACATAATATGGAAATGAAACACTTTTATTTAAAAAAATTGATGAATAGCTTTTTCTATTACAAAGCTTCGTTTTACAGTACTGTGTTTAAAAGCGATTTTAAATAAATCTGCTAGCCTGAAGTTTTATCTTTTTTATATATAAATGTTAACCTATAACAGTTAAAATAAATTACTGATCACCAATGAAGGAAGGCTGCAATACTAAAACCACTATGAATTTGTTTTAAACTGCGCAGTCTAAAATACCTTACATTTATGATATTTATTAATATATATTCGGTAGAAATGACTTTGGAATTAATCTGTTAAGATTATAAAAGAAAAATATCTGAATATTCGTGATTCTTTTATTATTTAAGATAAGAACAGTAACACAAATAAGAAAATGAATGCAATGTAAAGAATATTTTAAAAATTACTGCTAAAAGTTTTCAACTCTTTGGATTGTTGAGGGGAATTTTTTTCCCAGCTTGAGAAATAATCAAACAATGCTTAGAGCAGATTTCTAAAAGATAGAACCTTATATGTCAGTAGTCGCTTATCTGAATAGCTATACCAATAGTATCCATGTTGTACAATTAAGTGAGACCTGTCCAATTTTAGAGAATAAAAGGTTTTTGAACCCAAAGATTTCCAAGTTGATCTTGGCCAGGATTGTAGGTTCATTTACACACAGTTGTCCGAAAATCTTAAGAATCACTGCGCAGTCTAAAATACCTTAAATTTATGATATTTATTAATATATATTCGGTAGAAATGACTTTGGAATTAATGTGTTAAGATTATAAAAGAAAAATATCTGAATATTCGTGATTCTTTTATTATTTAAGATAAGAACAGTAACACAAATAAGAAAATAAATGCAATATAAAGAATAGTTTTAAAATTACTGCTAAAAGTTTTCATCTCTTTGGATTGTTGAGGGCAATTTTTTTTACAGCTTGAGGAATAATCAAACAATGCTTAGAGCAGATTTCTAAAAGCTAGAACCTTCTATGACAGTAGTCGCTTATCTGAATAGCTATACCAATAGAATCCATGTTGTACAATTAAGGGAGACCTGTCCAATTTTAGAGAATAAAAGGTTTTTGAACCCAAAGATTTCTAAGTTGATTTTGGCCAGTATTGTAGGTTCATTTACACAAAGTTGTCCGAAAATCTTAAGAATCACTTTAATAAAAATCATATAAAGCTGGACTACATGTATCACTAAAGTAATTCTGTGTTTACCCTAAGATCTATGTTTTGACTAGTTATTTATCAAAATATATGAAGAATGAAGCATTGGACAGTTATCACTGACCTCTAAAGTTAACACTTTCAAGAATTTACCTCCGTAATTTTGTGAGTAAAATCCTGACCTAACTATAGACACTCTACTATAGCGAACAAGGTTAAAATTTATCCAAATTTTCAAAAAACAAGTGATAAATTTAAAATTTTTTATTGCTTTGTGTAATGGTAATGAATAGTACACTTAACCCTTTGAAGATCACGATTACAAATTCTTTGGAATTTAATGCAATTAGGTTATAAATTGTATCTATGAGCCTTATAGATTTGATACATATGAAAAAAACATTTTTCCATTCTTTGGGGGTGGAGCAAGATTTAGAGAGGGTTATTTAACTGTGAAACGTTCCCCTTGTACAGTAGGAAAATATTTTTTTCTTAAACTGATTAAATTTGTAGAGAAATGAATAAATAAAATAATGTAGTTAATAATAGCTAAACAATTTATAAGTAATATTTTTGGTAAGTATTTTCATATGAGAGCATGAAGAAAATCGAACTCTTGATTTTTCCAGAGTTCGATTCTTCCGTGTAAAGTTAAATTTCAAAAAGTATATTTCAAAAAGAAGTAAATTAATTGTAGTGATACCAGCTATTTATATAGTTTAAAGTGTCAAAAACAAAGAAAAAATTCATGTGTTTAAAAAACAGAGAAAAGGTATTTATCGAGTGGTTTCGCTGTGAAACCACTATCCTTAAAAGGGTTTATAAGTCTTAATTGTCTTATGGGGTTTGAATCCCTGTAGCCCCCCCCCCCCCGGTAGTTGCTACTGAATCATACTCTTTTTAAATCCCTCTATGAACTACCAAAAAAAACTAGGACAGAAATAAAAGTTGTTGTTCTTTTAAATCTGACATTTGTTTCTTGCTTTTAAATATATATTTCTAGTAAATCTGTAAAAAATTTTTTTAACTGTAAGATTGAAATTGAAATTGAATGTAGCACAGGAAAAAATAAAGGAAATCGTCCGTCGTACTAAATTAATAATATAAAACAAATTTTTCAAAATTCTTGTCTTTTTTTGGAGTTTGGAGTAAAGTTTGGAGGGGAGATAGTGACTGCCCTTCAAATACAATTGACTAAATGATCACCATTACATATGTTTCTGTGCTTGATTTTTATAAACTTCACACTGGGCCAAAATTGCATATTTTCTTTAGGAACAGGAAACCAAATATTTTCAGAGCTTGTAGAAAGTGTTCTTAAAAATAAAACGAATTTTTTAGTTACAAACTGAATTCTTGGTTGCGAAAAATTCAAGCTTAGGACCAAGTTATTGAGCGAAAGAGAGATTTATTCAGCCAATGCACGTTAACATTGTTTCTTGTTGACAGTGGGACAATTATATCTGTATCGTAAAATGTAATATATGTGTGTGTGTGCCTGTGCGTCTATGTACTTTAAATAAGATTGGCTCTAATTCCAAATTATAAATATGCACAGTTTAACATTATCAACTTTTAATTTTGGTGGTGAATTTCAGTAAATTCTAAGGAAAGATTCAAAATATGTAGTACTAATGGAAAAACATGTAAAGTATGCCGTTATGTCACTCGTTTATGTCCTTCCTAGGTGTAAAATACATAATCGTAAAACGATGTTTTCATCATTAGATTTTTCCTCATCTGCAATGCAATTTTATTAATTCATTATTATTTTATTGTAAATACTCTGTTGGAAATCTATTTTAGAATGCATTCTGTTTGACACTGTAAAGGAGCTTGTTGAACAGATCTCTCTTTTCGCCGAATAACTTGGCTGCATCTCTCTTCGCTAAGTATCTTCATGGCTTGAGTGTTTGGAATTTCGGCTCCGAGTTAACCAACAAGAGCTTGTCCATGCGATCTACCAAAATTTTCCTTACTTGCTACTAGTAGTTCGCGATCAACGATTTGACGAACATTGATCTATGCTTGACAATACTGAGACTCGAACAGAAGGACTATGACACTGAAAAGCAGTGGCCTACCAGCTTGTTATTCGTCCAACGATTGTTAAAGTATATTGTCTTCATATATAAACCATATCAGTACTATACGTTTGTTTCTTAGGGTTGGATAGTCACCTAATAAAATTAAGTTATATAAATAACAGGCAATAATCTTTTTCATTCAGTTGCTAAATAATTAGTCATAAAATATACAATAAAAATTATCTATAGTGATACAGTAGACTACGGTAACTAGCTCTTCTCGGTTTTGCTTTTTTGTTCAGCTTTTAATTTTTTATGATTAACTTTTAATTCTTATTGTAAATATTTGTGTGCAAATGAGTTACGTGCTCATCAGCATTTTATTCGTTCTTAAAGTTTTTCAAACTTTATTTAACATTTTTAATTCTGATTTCTATTTTTATGTATTACTTGTTTATTAATTTTTTATTATATCTATTTATCCATTTATGAATTGAATAAATTAGTTATGATAATAAAAACTTACTATTCACTAATAGTGCTCACTGGGATATACAGCTCTAATGCTCTAAGAAACCCCAAAACTACTCTTAAGTCTAAGTCTATACTGCATAGATTTACAACCTACAATAAATGTTCTACAATCCAAATAAAAAATTGTGTGTAGTATAACAGTTGTAGAAAGAAGTCCTATGTCCACATCTTTTTTTGTTTGATTGTTTGTTTGTTTCTTTATAATTTCTTGCACTGGAGAAAATTACTGAACTGTCTGAAAAATATTAGGGAATTCAAAATGATGTTTTCATTCTTCCACAAAAATGAATTTTGTGTGATTCTAAATGAAGTGAATCGTTTGAATGGGGGATATTTTAGGAATAGCCCAGCGTCTATATATTCTGCTTTTATGAAAGAATGTTCCTGAATTCCAGTCGGCCATTTGTGTTCAGCTCTTGATGAATTCTAAACAGAGGTAACTCTCAGCTGTAACAGGATTTATATACTTGTGTCAGTTCACAAAGAATCCAAATGATTTATTTCAACTGTGCCTTTCATCTTTTTCTTTAAACCATAAAATTAAGTCTTCATTTAAAAGTGATCCAATGCACCCAAAAATTTCAAAATTCATCTTTGCAAATTTTAATGTTATCAAACTATAAATCTGTGAGGTTTTTTCACTACTGGAAAGAAACTCCACTGCTAAGAACTAAAATACATTTTATTACTTAATTGGCTGCACACTCGTATTCGAACCCCCCCCCCCATTTCCTTGTCTCCGCCAACTGGCTTTTATACCTGACATTAAACCCTTTTTTCATTTCACTCCGAGAATGAAGGTAGGCTCGCTCTTGATACATGCATTATTAACGCCGAAAAAAAATTAGAACGTCTTAAGTATAATTAAAATACTTACAAATAAAGTTAAAGGTTAATTATTATGAGTCAAGCTTTAAATTTTATATTTTATCCCATTTTTTTTATTAATAGTTTGATTTATATTCCACCATTATATACACAAATTAAATAATCTGAATAACATTCAAGTTTTCATGTTTAATTTAACCCTATCGGATATTTCTTATAACTCAATTGATTAAATCAAATTTTCATAATCAAAATCAATTCAAATTTCATTCTGCTTAATATCATACTACGTTTTTCTGTTTTACAGACAACAGTTTTCATGTTTCATTTAACTCTATCGGACATTTCTTATAACTCAATTGATCAATTTAAATTTTAATGATCAAAACCAATTCAAATTTCATTCTGCTTAATGTCCTACTATGTTTTCCTGTTTTACAGACAACAGTTTTCATGTTTCATTTAACTCTATCGGACATTTCTTATAACTCAATTGATCAATTTAAATTTTAATGATCAAAACCAATTCAAATTTCATTCTGCTTACTGTCATACTATGTTTTCCTGTTTCCTGTTTTACAGACAACAGTTTTTATGTTTAATTTAACCCTACCGGATATTTCTTATAACTCAATTGATCAAATCAAATTTTAATAATAAAAACAATTCAAATTTCATTCTGTTTAATACCATACTATGTTTTCTTGTTTCCTGTTTTGCAACTTGGTATTCACAAGATAACAGATTTTCTAATTACTGTGGTTAAATATACAACTATATCTGGTTCTAAATATTTTACAATTTTTTCGCTATATCCAATCTTTTTTCCCTTTTAACATAAAATTGTGCTTTAGAAATCCCCTTTAACTCAAATCCTTTCCATTTTTTGAAAAAAATGTGTAGGATCATTTTGTGGAAAAAATTGTCAAGCTCCCTTCATATTTTTCATTTAAGTTCTCTCAAAAATAAAATCCAATCTTTTTTCTACTGTCTTTCAGAAAATTTCTTCTTCTTTTTAAGAAAAAAAAATTACTTTCTCCCATGTTTTTGGCAAGATTTCAAGTTCGGTCCCTGAAGCTAAATTTTTATTCTTTTTGCCTATTCATGTTCTTTTCTGAGTATTTTCATTTTACGTTTATAAAATCCTTCTAATAACCTAAGTAATATTTATGCAGATAAGCTTTACTTCTTACACGCACGCATGTGTAAGAAATGCACCAACATATTACGTTTGAAATTCGAGAATTTCTTAATAAGTTTAATTGTTTTAGTTATTTTTACCATGAGTTGGACGACAATATTTTAAATTTCTCATTTGAAGAAAATCCATTTTATACTAATCTTTAATTTTAGTAATAAAAATACCCAATAAACACTATTAAGAAAGTATAAAGCATGATTCAATTAACTTATCAAATAAAAAACTAAGTTAATTAATATCAAGTAAAATAGGCATATGGTAAAAATGCAGATATATATCTTAAGTCTTTTCGCCCTTTAAATTTTTAATTAAAGAGTAACGCCCTTTAAATTAACTTTTTATACTAGCATACTTTTAAAAAGCAATAAAAATTGCCGTGTATAATAAGTCCTTCTTTTATATTAAAGTATTATGTTAGAATTTGGGAATTTTATTTTATTACTTTTTGGACAGAAAAATTGCATAAATGGTGAAAAAATATAATAAGCTATTTTTTGAACAACAAGCTACTTTTTCAACAACAATAGTCACCAAGCAAGTTTTTTAAGGGTATTTATTTTTATTTAATCTTGAAAAAAATTTTAAATTGTGTAAATGAAATTTTAAAAATCCTTAATGAAGTCTGTTCCCAGTACTTCACTCTGTATCACGCTGTTTCTTCCAACAAAGCTTAATAATTATTAAATTTTGTAGACTATTTATTTTTTCTTCCATGTAGGAAAATAATGTTGATTGTGTAATTTAAATTTTAAAAATAATCGTTAATTATAGTACTTTCCTCTACTCTGTATTACATAATTTCTAACAACGAGGCAATACTGAATAAATTTTGTAGACTTTTTTTCCTTCCCTTTAAAGATGTTGTGTTATTAAAATTTTCAAAATTAATCCTTAAATTTAGTCTGTTCCCGTTACTCCATATTGTACTATACGATTTCTGACAACGAGGCTTTACATTGACCAAATTTTATAGAATAATTATTTCTTTTTCCACCTAGGGAAAAATATAATTATGTAATTTAAATTTAAAAAAATGAATCTTTAAATACTTTCTGCTTTGCATTCTGCATTATACGATTTCTAACAACGGGGTAAAATAACATCCAAATTATTCTTTTTCCTGTCTGAACCTTGAAATTTTTCTGGTAACCTATTGGTTAAAATTAAGTATATCATGTTATTTCTTTAAAATTACACATTTCAGAAACTTTTTCCGGAAAAAAATATTAAAAGAAATTTGCCGAGGCATTTATTAACCAAAGTTAAATTGTATATAAATAATTTCATACTTTATATGTCTAATGTTTATGTTATGGAAGCAAAATATTTCCTAAGATATATTTCTTCCCATCCTATTTATTTCCATTGTTAGAAAGCTTTTTTTTCACTTTTATTAGGTCTCTCCGATTGTTTAGCCTCTAGAGTGAAAAGAGCGGATCAAAGAAAACATTGCTGAAAACAGATGAAAGGTTTTTCGGAAACTCTGAAAACCAAGGCATCCAAACTCTCTGCGGTGCTCAAAACGGCTAAATTTCTAATTAATGTCAAAATTAATCGATATATCTTTCAGTTGTATTCATTTTTTTTTCTTTTTTTGGAAGAAGGTTCATGTAATTTTCTCGCAAAGGAAATAAATGGGATGAATAAAATTATTTTTAATGTTCAAAGCTTTTAATTTTCATTGTGCATGGAAATGTTTCTTAGAAATTGTAAACGTTGTTACCATAAGATGTGAGTAATGTTTGAAAATTAGATGCGGTCAAATATATCAGGTATCTTATTCATTCGGGGACCGTGGTTAGCTTACTAGTTCCTACTGTTCAATTTCTTTTAAAATTATAAACTTTTACTGTAAGACGTCAGCAATGTTTAATTGAGCAATGTTATGAACTTAAACATTTCAGACGTTTCACTCTTTCGGGAACTGGTCTTCGCTTATTAATTATTCGCTTATTCACTGGTCTTCATTATTTTTCAATTTACATAGAAATTGCAAACTTTGTTACTATACGATGTGTATAAGGGTGGAAAATTAGATGCACTCAAACATACCCAATGTTTCCCTCATTCGGATACTGGGCTTAACTTGCTTTTACTTTCTAAGTTACTGTTTTTCAATTTCTTTGTGTATTCATATTTTATTGAATTATAGTCTTGTCTGAAATATTGGTTATAAATCAAGAATGCGACATATTTAGATGTTGTTAGGGAATATTCTTGATTATAGCTGTCTAAAAGACATAACATTATATGATATTCTATGTCTTTCTCTAGTTACCGTAAAGTGACTTCAAGACTGATTTCAAACTATTCCCCCTTTTCAAAATGCAAACTATTTTTTTTGTGTTACATGTTAATTTTTAAGGCTTCTAAAAACTGTTATTTTTTAGCGGAAATAATCCTTCTATTAACTTATTTTTATTTTAATTTATTTTATTTTACTTTTGAGGAGAAATGCACGTTTCAAATTAAAAAAAAAAAAATATTTCCCCAGTGCTCGGCAAAATTCCAAGTTTAGTCCATCTAATTAATTTTTTTTGGACAAAAGAAAATTATATGCGTTTTAAAAAGAAAGCATACATTTTAAAAAGGGAATAACAGTGCTAACAATAGGTTGATACTTGTTTTAAAAAGAAAGAAATGAAAAATATAATAAAACTCTTGCTAAGCTCCGTTTGTGACCCAGATACAAAACGCTATTTTAATCACTGATGTGTAAAAATTATATCAAATTTTATAAATCTGTTTTAATGCTAAATTTTGTTTATAGTTTAAATACTTTTAGAGAATTTAGTTTTAAGAATGACTAGGTACTCCACCAAAAGCATGTATTTTCAGACTGTTTTTCCCCTTCAACTAAATATTCTTTATTGTTTTATAAAACGTTTATGCTATGAATTGAGCAGAAATCTTTACTTTAACGATATGGGGGAGGGTTATTCTATATTCAATATGTTTGTAAAATTTCAGTATGTTGTATTATCGGGTTTGTTAACAAAAAATTAAATAATCTACTTTTAATAATGTATTACCTCTTTTATTTATTCACATACGTATTTAAATTTATAATCTTTCAAATTCATTATACATTTACTTCTATATCTTTGCTCTATGAACTGTGAAATAGTATAATGAACTATAATGATAATTAATATAATTTTGATAGGGAACTGTGTAATATTTTTTCTTTTATAACTAAATACTCGGATTCTTAAATGCACTATTAACTATCTGGGTTAAACCCATAGAACAGTTTAAATTCCATACAAATGTATAAAACGCATAAAAATCTAATCACATAACTTTTGTTCAATCTTTCGATTAAATCTCCTCAGTTATTCATTATTCTTTTGTTATTTGTTTTTGCTATGAAATAAAAATAAACCCTTAAAATTACGAGAGAGTATCAATATATGTTCAGTACGTTTGTAAATATTGCACTAACTATCGTTTAAACTATACATACACTATCTCCCTTTAATAATACATTCCTACATTTGTACATTCTTAAATGTGTGCATGTGATCCTTCAAACAGAATGAAAAATTATTATACATTTACTTCCATACTGTATTCTTTAAAATGAACTATATAATATTTTCTCTGTTATTTAGAAATTTAAATGTGCTTAACGTTACTACTATAGTTTAGAAAAAAAAAAAAAACTCTTAGTTACAGATATACTTCTCAATATTAGGTTGAATTCAAACACCCTTAAAATGCCACAAAATTATCGTAAATGCATTGAAAATAATTATAGTATTTGAATCATTTTTGTTTAAAATATTTCAGCATTCAGTATTCTTTTGTTATATATATTTTTGTTGTGGATTATAAAGAAGTACTTAAATCTATAACATGAGAGGGGGGGGGGTCATTCTATATCTAACTCGTTTCTAAATACTGCCTTGACTAAAATAAACTAAATAAATTACATAATCTTCATTTAATAGTGCGTTTCCCCTTCTGTACATTCATCTATGGACAAATGTGTATATTATCCTTTAAAATGATTGTAAGTTTACTTATGCTCTGCTCTAATATAACTAAATAATATTTTTTCTTTCGTTACTTACAGTTATTTTACTAATTATTAACTACCTAAAACACCCTCTTGCAGTTTCAGATATCCTTCTCAATATTGCGTTAATCCCCTACAGACTTTAGATACCCTAATATTGCCTCAATCTTTTTCAATTAAATTTCATCAGTTATACATTATTTTGTTGCCTGCTTTTGCTGTTTATTGAAGAGAAACACTGAAAACTATTACACCAAAGGGGTCATTCCATATTCAACAAGCTTATAAATATTGAGGGAACTCTCGGGTTAATAAAAAAATCACATTATCTTTCTTTAATATTAAAATCCCACATGCGTACATTCATATATGTACAAATATATATATATATATATATATATATATATATATATATATATATATATATATATATATGAGCCTTCCTACTGATTGTTCGTTTACTTTTATATTCCCCTTATTTGTACCTTAATATATATTTTTTCTTCTTTTGTTAGTTACAGTTAAAATATGTAGCACCTTTACTAATTAACTACTTTAAAAATGCTCTCTCAGTTACAGATATTCTTCTCAATATTGGGTTGAACCCCAACAAGCTTTAGATGCCCTAAAATTGCTTCAAATGCATAGAAAACTAATCCCATAACTTACGCCAATCTTTTTCGATTAAATAAAGTCGAAAAATACTTGAACTCTTTTGTCGAAAGTGAAGGGAAAAAATTGGCCGTCGCATAGTTCTTTCAAATATCTTGTAGTTTAAAACATGGCGGGGCAAACGATCTTTCCTTTCTCTCTCTTTTTCTACATATATATTTGTTCCCATTGGAAAGAAGCTAGTAAATTATCTGGTAATGCGACTTTAACGACTTTCTCTCATCGCAAACGACCTTCAGGAGAAAGTATTAGTTTTTAGGCGCCGGCTAACTCTTGGACCCAGCGACATCATGAACTTCATTCGTTTGCGATCGTCAAAAAAGCTTTAACTTCAGTTGGTGTATCGGAATAATAATTAAGGCCAAATATTACTTTTGAAACTCTCCCTTACCCCCATTCAAGACTGGAAAAGATTTCTAATTTGTATCTGGCACTAATTAAGGATTTAATGAAGAATGGTACTGAACACTCAGTATTAAACACAATTAAAATGTTTCCATATCAGTCCAAAATTTTGCCTTCGACTATATATTTCTCCTTTAAATAAAATTTCTCTGTTGACCCAAGTCATATATATAATATAATTTTGCAATTAATGTACAAAATCATTGATCTGGTTAAGGTTAGCACTAATTAAATATTTAATGAAGATTAATGCTTAAAATCAAATATGAAGAACACAACTGAAGCAATTGCATTTCAATCTTGAAATTTTGCCCTCAAAAATATGTTCCTCCTCCAATTTCAGATTTCATCAATTATGTTGCAAAATCTGATTACATGTAAGCTAAATGAGCTTACCTCTATTCACTACTGGAAAAGATTTCTAATTTTTATCTGGTACTTAATTAATGATTTAATGAAGAATGGTACTGAATACTCAATCTTAAACAGAATTAAAATGTTTCCATATCAGTCCAAAATTTTGTCCCCGACAATATATTTCACCTTTCCATAAGTTTTCGTTGTTGACCTAAGTAATATATGTAATATGATTTTGCAATTATTGTACAAAATCATTGATTTGGTTAAGGTTAACACTAATTAAGGATTTAATGACAATTAATACTTAAATATGAAACACACAATTGAAGTAATTTCACATCATTCTAGAAATTTTGCCCTCAAAAATATGTTCCATTTCAAATTTATTAAGCACAATTAAAATGTTTCCATATCAATCCACAAATTTTGCCCTCGACAATATATTTCATCTTTCCATAAAAATTCTCTGTTGACCCAAGTCATATATGTAATATAACTTTGCAATTATTATACAAAATTTGGCTACGAGTTAGCACTAATTAAGGATTTAATGAAGATTAATACTTAAAATCAAATATGAAACACACAACTGAAGTAATTTCACATCAATCTAAAAATTTTGCTCTCAAAAATATGTTCGTCCTCAAATTTCATATTTCCTCAATTATGTTACAAAATCTGATTACATGTAAACTACATGAACTTCATTAGGAAGTATTAGATTTTAGGATGCAAGGGCATTATGAAATTTTGTAATCGTTCAAAAAGCTTTAATAATTTAGGTCAAATATTAAATTAAAAACCCTAACCTATCTTTCCCGATTAATAAATATTTCTATTTTGTATCTTGCACTAATTAAGGATTTAATGAAGAATCATACTGAAAACAACTCGATTTTAAATACTGAAATAAAATAGCTTCATATAAATCCACAAATTTTGTTGTTGATCCAAATCATGCATATTTTCCACTATTATAGAAAATGTGATTACAAGTTAGCACTAATTAAAGTTTTAATGAAGATTAACACTAAAAATTCAGAATTAAACACATAACCGAAATAATCTTATATCAATTCACAAATTCTGACTTTGAAAATATCGTTTGCCTTTCAACTGTTGCTGATTTAAACCTCAGATGTTTTTAATTATTATGCAAAATCTGATTGCATCTTAAGATTTTTACACTATTTTATTCAACAGTATTAAAATTTAATTTCTTCTGATGAATATAACATCGAATACTTAAGGTTGAATATTCACTTAAAAACTTTCCCTTACCATGCCATTCACGATTCGGAAAGATTCTTGTACTAAATTAAGGATTCAAAGAAGAATAATTCCTAAAACTCCACATGTAACATATAATTGAATAATTTCATATCAATTTTTGCTCTCAAAATTACATTTGAACGCTGATCCAAATCGTAGATAATTGCTACGGTTATCTATAAAAATCTAATTATAATTCAACCCATTTATACTAACTGGAATTAAAAAGTAGCAAAAGTTCTTAACTTCATATAACTATGAGTTCCTGAACAAGTAAAGATAAATTAATGCTATTTTTTTAATAACTTTAAGATTAAATATTTAGGTAATTTTATTTATTTATTTAAATTCTGTTTTTTTTCTATAAATTAATTTTAAGACGTATATTTATAAAGTAGCTAAGACATATTTTAAGCCATATATTTATAAAGTAGTATATTTATAAAGTTGCCTTTAAAGTGTATTCGCTTTCAGAAATAATACTGGAAGACAAATATATAAATAAGTAAAGAAATAAAACACTTTTTATTAACGTATATATTTGTTTGATTAAAAATAACAATATTATTTTTGAAATAAAAGAATAATCAGATCATTTACTTGCATGCAACTAATAATAATTTCAATTGTATTTTATTTAATAACATCAGTTTTTTTTTTTGTTTAAATGTAAGATAAAAGATATTTTATTATGTGCATTTCATTAAATGAATACAATATTTATTCATTCGACTTTCTCCAGTTCTTATATATCAAAAGTATTTTATAAACGCTAATATATAAAAGTATCAAATTAAAAATATCAATCTATCAAATATGCTACTCACACCTTCAAAATGTAAGTTTCTGTACTAACTGGGAATAGAAGGTGGGAAAATATGTTTAAATAAATCTTATTAAATTTTCCTTTCAAAAATGTACATAGAAAATTCGTTAAGTTTTAAACGTACAGAGAACTGAACAATATATATATATATATATATATATATATATATATATATATATATATATATATATATATATATATATATATATATATGTACATATATATATATACATATATATACATATATATACATATATATATATATATATATATATATATATATATATATATATATATATATATATACATATATATATATATATATATATATATATATATATATATATATATATATATATATATATATATACATATATATACACATATATATATATATATATATATATATATATATATATATATATATATATATACATATATATATATATATATACATATATATACACACATATATATATATACATATACATATATATATATATATATATATATATATATATATATATATATATATATATATATATATTCATTAATAATTTTCTAAGGCAAATAGCTGTCCCATTTACTTAGCGTATGATCAGAAATAAATCTCCTTTAATTTCAGTAAAATTCAACTTCAGTGAAGCAAAAATAAATGAAAGTTTTGAGAGAAATTTAAATCTTTTGACGTTTTTCTCGGGTTATTGGTTCATTATATATGAATTATTTATTATTAATAATGCATTTATGCGTCCTATATCTTTATTACTTGAAATTCTCTTGTTATTGTTCTTGACTAATGTATTTCTCTCTTTTTTGTTCGTTTTTAACAGAGCGGAAGCGAGGGCGCCAGACCTATACCCGGTACCAGACATTAGAACTTGAAAAGGAATTTCACTTCAACCGTTATCTGACGAGACGCCGCCGAATCGAAATCGCGCATGCGCTTTGCCTGACAGAGAGGCAAATCAAAATCTGGTTCCAGAACCGGCGCATGAAGTGGAAGAAAGAGAACAAGGCAAAGCTGGAGGCCGGCCTTGCCATAGGTCCTACACCCCCCGAATTAACACACCTGGGGGAGCACCCGCCACAGTGAACGTTTTATAAGGGTTCTGCTGGTCCAAGGATTTCATATTACCATCAAAAGATGTAAAAAATGATTTAAAATATTGCAAATGAAATGGGGATATCCCATTAGGTGTTAGGTTTAATTTGCCGGTATTGTTCCTTTGAAGATGGTATAGCATCTATTCTAAACAAACACTAGTTTGACACTTCAGATTGGTCACAAACATCAGTTGCACTCATCATTAAATATATAGATTTGAAAATGTTCATGGTTTCCCAAATAAAAGATTAAGGGTATTTTTTTTATTGAGCATATCATTCAGAAACTGCTTTAATTTCATCTTAAATGATCAAACATTGAGGGACTAATGTTAAATATTAAAATAGTGATAAGCTTACCGGCTAAGTGTGTAGATGAATAATTTATAACAACGTGCAATTTCTCTTACAGAAGATTTTTTATGTTTTAATCTCAAGGAAGATAAATACCATAAAAAAATTGATTCAATATTTTGTTATTAGCAATGCTATTTTAATTTCACTATTAGAATGTAAATTAAATACAATAAATAAGATTTTTCTCTCATGCTTTGATACAATAATCGCATATATAAATTTTATACGGAAAATATCAGTAATATATTATTCTATTTCTGTTTAAAGTTTAGAATTAAAAAAATTAGTGCATTATCTATTTTTAAATAAAATAAAATTTACAGCAAGGGTTATTGTCTACATTAAACAATTCCCGATTTTGTACATAATCTATTTATGAAACCTGGTCGATTTTTTAAACTTTGTCCAAATTTTGAAGAAGACTTGTTTTCTTGTTTTACAAAAACCCCGACTTCTTACTAAAAAATGTGCAAAAGAGGGTTTCCAAAGAATAAAAAATTAGCTTAGGCTTTATTTTTACGTGACAGTGCAATAGAATCTGATTTTTCACTCTTGTGTAAGACTGCCAGTCTCCAAGAAAGCACGATGACTTTAGGAATGGAAGCGAATTTAGGCAAGATTTCGCTTTATTTGTTCGGCAAAATAAACCTTTCAAGGCGACATTACATAGCCTCTCATGAAACTGTGCACGGACATGGAACCCTTCGGTTGAAGATTTTACCGTTTTCTGAAGACTGTATAAAAAGGAAACTTAGAAACGGACATTCAATGTGTGAAGCATATTTTTGTGTTAATATCTGTGTTGATTGTCGAATTGTGAAAAAAGCTGGCGGAGTTGATTTTTCTGTTTTTAATTTTTATTTCATATTTGTATTCTTTGTTATGTTTATCTTTCGTTAATTTCAATTGATGAAAAAAAATTTAGAAATATTTACATTGTTTTTATTGTTTTGAAAATCTTTAAATGATAGAAAATGCAAATATTTATGGGGTGGCAAATGTAAAAATGTGTCAGTCGTGTATATTTTTTATCAAAATTATAAGATAACTAGAGGGATTCAGCATAAAAGTTTAGTTATTCTCTGAAATTGTTTTGTATAATTCGAAAGAGCAAACGAAAATATAATTATAAGTTTGTGGATTTCTAAGGTGCATATACTTCTTAATTATGAGAAGTATAGAAAAATGAAAACACTGGCAAGAAATCAATCGCATTAGTGATAAAAAGCATCACATGTATTAGTTTAAATATTTGCAACATTTCCAGTTTTATATATTTGATTTTAAATAGTTTATACTAAACTTTCCCTTGAAACACCGGTGATTTTTTTTTTCATTTTTTATCAATGTAATATCACTATCACAATAAGGCTTCATAGTCTAAAAAATATTAATTTGAATAGCAATTAGATAGCTCTGAATTGGCATTATTTTAAAAGAAATTGAATGGTTTACCAATTAAATTTTTGTTGCATCATATCAAACTTGTTTAATACTGTTTATTTCAGCATGTTTTATTGAAGTATTGAGTATGGACATTTTTAGCCCATTCCTATTTTTGAAATATATATGTAATATTGTAAATAATGTAGTTAACACAAGCGGATGGTGATTTTAGTTATACGTGTATTGTTACATGTGGCTGTTGTTCTTACATGTAAATGTCTACTGCACTGAACAATGAAGAACGTGCATAATTAGTATTAATAGAGAGGGACTGCCAAGTATGTACTTAACATTCTTCTTTGGATGAAATACTAATATCAATATCAAATTAATTTTTTAAGTATAATTATCCTGTTTATTTTTTATCAAAAATCTCTTCTTATCTGACATCTGTTTTGGCTTCTGCATATCATGTATTAATACAGAGAAGTGGAAACATGTGTGATCCGTAATGACTCAAAATTAGAGTAATTTGCACCTTCTGTTCACGTTAGGGCTGTTTCTAATTGAATTTGTTAAAATTGCCCTGAATTCTGGCTTTCGACGGCAGAACAAAGTAGTTGAAGCAGTTGAAGTTATAAACTGGGATACCGTTCCTATTTAGGAAATCGGAGATAATTTTTCAATACAGGATAATTTTGTGATTTATACTCATAATGTTGTTTAACCATGTTACATCTTCTGTTTACCAGAAATTGTATTTGATCACTAAAATTGAAGTCGCACGTGTCTTATGTGACAGTTTGATTGTTCGTCCGTAAAACTTATAAGCTTTATTTAATTTGAATGAACTTGTTTGGAGACGAAGTGAGTGAGCAGCATGATAAGTTATTCACGCATGAGCATACTTGGGAATTAAGGCCTAGATGTGTTTTTCAAGTCAAATCTACAAATGTTCAGAAATTAGTATAATAATTTGTTGTGATGAAACCGTTAAATTTTGCATTTCTATAAACTCTTCAAAGCATACTGTAAATTCTAACCTTAATAAATATTTCTTTGATATCGATTTTGCTACTCCTCATATGACATTAATTATCTTTCTTTCTGTATGTTTTTTATAAATTTTTAATAGTTTGCAATTTATAATAGCATTTATGCTGAAATAAAAAAAAAATAATTTGATGTAGTTTCAAAATGTGTAAGAAACGAAGAAAATATCTCACTATACTTTCACGTCTCTAACTCCTTTCTCTTATTTCTTAAGTAAACTTATTAATACTGAATTCTAATTCTTTATGTATAAATACACTTTTCATACTTGACTGAAAGAATAGAAATAACCATAAAATATTGTAGGTTCTTAATATTAATAGAATATGCTAGGATATCAAACGATATTTACGGATTCAAAATTATCACTATTTATTCATTGAGGTTATAATTGCAAGTATCACTTAAATCCCATACATCAATATAAAAAAAACAAATACTTTTTTTTTAATTTAAGTTTTTTTGAGAGATTTTCTGGTTTATTTTAAATGTGAAGTTTATTTATAAAGAACAAAACATTATTGTAGTCCTTAATTCCATAGGTAATGATAGCTCTTAATTTATTAATAGCTCTTTATCACACAAGTTTTACTAAAATACCAAGTTGATCACAAATCACAAGAATGAATTGCCTTTAAATTCCTCTTTACCAAAAGTGCAATCTATTCATTTTAAAGGAGAAATTACAATATTTTTTGTAGGTTGAGACATACAAGTAAAAATTTAAATCTAAATAATTTTTTTGTCTCTATTGTTTAGTCGCAAGAAGTTTTTTTTTTAAGATTCGTCTGTACCTACGGCACTGTATTAAAATTTCAATTATTACAAACCCATATCTATGTTTTAATAAAGCTATAGACAACTATTTTCACTGTGTTTTTCATCAGCTCAATTAGATAATTGGAATGATTACAGTTTTAAACTAAATAACTATATTAATTACCCTAAGATGCTTCTTTAATAACCGCAATTGAGCAAAATTCATCACAGTAGTTAGATTTAATTTAAAAACTTTAGAGTAATTAAAATAAAATTCAACAAGTTTAGAATAATATTAATTAGAAAGATATTCAATTTTGAAACATTTCTTTGTAAACGCAAAGTTTTCTGGCATAAAATACGGAAATTCATATATGTTACTTGGAGCTGGATTTCGTTTTCTTTGCTGAAACATGGTCAATAAAATGTAAGAAGTAAATCAAAAAATTTGTAAACATGGAGCAAATTTCTTAAGGTACATTTTATCACAGAGGATATATATTTTTCACAAAAAAATATTATGCTATTCACTTTGATTTCGGTAGGGCTAATTAAACTATTCAACCCTAAAAATATGAACTATATCTAACAGCCAAAGTGATTCATCCTCTGAAGCAATTTTTTAAGATCGGATTTTTTAAGGTAAGATATCAGTACCTTTTAAGCAAGAAAAAGGGCATCTGATGTAATTTTTTTCAATACTTTCAAAATTATGAAGGACATGATTGAGCTCGTTAAAAAGCCACTGAACTAAAGGTGAGTAGTTTTTTTTTATACCTCCCAGGTGAGAGAAGTAATAAGGAATAAGGTAATTATGAACTTTATTTCAGTGCAATTTCCACAGTTCCGATCTTCATTTTAATTAAAAGTTTTTGTACATGGACTTATAAATAATTGAAGGATTTTTAAACTAAACAATTATATTTTGGTCCTGTATAACACTGAACTTTGTATATGTATAATTAAGAATAAAGAAGGAGTATATATAGAAAAATAGCAGAATTATTTTTGTTATCCTACTATACGGCAATTCTGAATAATTACGCATACAGCTTAAATTTCAGGATTTTTTTTTCAACAACAGAAATAATATAAACTCTTTTAAATAATCTATAACATTAATTGAAACGGACCTTACCAAACAATTAAAAAGAATATCATGCTGTAATAACTTCTAATTTTGATGTATTTAATAATTTAAAATTTTTGGTTCTCGATACCATTGTCTCGCGTATAATAAATTGCTGTAAAAAATCGTGACATTAAAAATATTAATTACATTCCAAGAGCTAAAATTTCTCTTCTTCTACACGCCATGAAATATTGCTCCTGTTATGCCGATAAACTTTGCTCCATATTTCATTCTTGGAATCGATTTTCAACTGAAAAAGCGAAAAGGTATGCTGCTGTTATGTGTGCGGTGCATCTAAAGTTAAAACTCTTTTGTTAAATAAAATCGCAATAAGAAATGTATTTCAGTCTTTATATTTAATTTATAAAATGATGTATTAACATAAACTACGCATTTTCGAATATAAGGTTTTGTCTTTTAAATTATGGTTGAAATAGATTTCGTCTTAAGCAGTCTTTTATTATACGTATACGTACATAAGACGCTTTGCAGCGTGCATTATTTCCTTGGAATTTGAAAGTCATTCTATTTTTCCTTTCTTTTTTTATAAAACTTTTTTTTTTTTTGCTTTTTAGATGTGTATTCGGGTATATACTGACAACAAGACCTGTTTGAGATGAGGCTGAGAATATTATGTTCGACTCCGCTTGTGACTCATGCTGATGGAACAATGATGAAAAAAGGGTATCAAAAGGGGAAAAAAAAAGCTCAGAATCGTGACATAATGATCTTTCCAGAACCTTATATCTATTCAGTTTTCCTTTTGCCTTTTTACTACGTTTTATTTTCCATCTCGAAATAGTTCAGAACCAGTAGAAACAGGTTGCAAAGAGGCTTCTGTAAAACCGAAAAATGTTTGGGGAAGAGTCTAAGGAACGGAATGAAACTTAAAAAATGCAATTGTATTCCACCTTCAGCTGCATGTCACGCATTCACAAAGGTCAGTAGTAGAGGACAAAAGAGCTAACCGAGACATACTGAAATCGCCGTATCATCTGTTATCTTTTCTATTGTAAGGATCAGACAGAGGGGACTTTTACAAAAGGTAACATCCCCGTAAAGGAGTGGTAACTTTTACCTAAGATGTGAATACAGATTCACGTAACATCCTGTCCTCCATCGGTAACTATAGAACCCCAACTCCCTTTCCATTCTGCAGTTGACCCTCACATAAGCAACCAAAGATAATTAAGTAACTTTAAAAAGTTTTAATGATCGCTGAAAAATATCTAATTAATATGGAATATACTAAATATCATTTTTTTTGTCCAAAATTAATAAGTAAACTTATTGATGTATTAGTATCATGAAAGTTAACCTATGTACTTATTATTTGTGTATCCTGTGTGTTAGATCCATTTGCACCCAACAATTGGGTTAAGACATTAATAACGTTTCTAAAAAAATATTTCTGCCTAAATATCACCAGAAAAAGGCAATTTTCGTCTTTTGTTCAAAAACAGACGAATGTGAACAAGCTCCTCAATAATACTTTGTATAATTGTAATTTTCTATTGTAATCGTTATTTAATATAATAATTGTAATTTGCAGAATAACAAAAATGATTTATGTGCTTTTAAGACGTATGTTTCATAGAAATCCTTAAATTTTTTAGCTTAAAACGATGTTTTATGCTTATATGCGGCATCAAATCTTTTTACATCACTATAAAATCATCTAAATTTTAATTAAAAAAAATCATACTAGATTCACATTTTTGCCACATTCATTGTCTCCGAAGAATGATACACACTTTCTAAAATTCTAAAAACTGGAGTTATTATTTCAATATTTGCTAATAAACTAAAATACAGCCAAGATCTTTTTATATGCTTAACATTTATTAAAAGTAATATCTCTACGACTAGAGATGATTACATGAAACAAAAAATGATCTTTCTGTCTACTTTTATTTGAAGTAAGGTATTTGAATGTATAAGTACATGCTAGTTACTATTCTCCTTTTCGAAAATATGCTATCATTATATTAAAAAATATTGCATTTTGAATAACAATGAATTTAAAATTTTATGTCTATTATTTTCAAAATGATTAGGCTCAGACAACCATACTAATACTTAAAAGAAAAAAGTAATAGAGATAGATCTGTCTGGGTAGAGGAAAAAGTAAAGTTGATCAGAATATTTGGGCTTTTTATAGTTAAAAGTAGATTTACTGTTTGTTCGGTAAGAAATCTTAACATTTTTAGGTAGAAATATTGTTAGAATGGTTTTAAATTAATGTTGATTTTGTTTGGTGTGCTTTTATAAATTTATGCCTAACTATGCCTAAAAAAAAATGGTTTCAATAAAATTTAACGGCATGTAAGTCGAAATATGTAGAAATTTTACTATTATGTTATGCAATTTGACTCACATAATAACCTCCCATATATATATATGTCTGTATATATATATATATATATATATATATATATATATATATATATATATATATATATATCTTGCCATCTATTAACTCTTATCTCCACAACCCCTGAATGAAAAAAAATTATTTTACAGAAAGTTAAGACATGTTATTTCAGACTTGTAAAAAATAATTACAAAAATTAAATATAAAAAGAAAAATTAATGAGTAAAAGAATGTTTTTTTTCTACAAAAACATTACTCATTTCTTATAAATATTGTAAATTACTTTGAATGAAAATTGTATTTACGTAAATAATTTGAAGATATTCTTGAGAGAAATCTATTACCAGTGTCTCCGCATTACTTAATTAAAATAAATTCCGAAGTTTATTTCAGAAATATTGATGTTTATCCCAATGATAAATGAAATTTTTCTCCATAAAATTAAATTTAGTATAGCCATTTGGTATGGATTCTACAAGCATATTGTGTTAATTGCAGCATTGCAGGATAGCAACAAGCAACTCAAAATCGTCTTTTAAAGCTAAAAAATAGCATCAATTTTTGCAGTTTAGCAATAAGGCGGTACAAAGTATGAAAATAGACTGG
Source organism: Pardosa pseudoannulata (assembly GCA_032207245.1). Classification (NCBI taxonomy): domain Eukaryota; kingdom Metazoa; phylum Arthropoda; class Arachnida; order Araneae; family Lycosidae; genus Pardosa; species Pardosa pseudoannulata. The sequence continues at coordinate 91,209,970 of CM063503.1, read as the reverse complement.
GTTTTAGACAATATTAGCAATTAGAATGCACCAAAAATGTCTTCTATATGCTGGCCTATTTTGAAGTGCGGATCCCCTGTCAGTGACATGCATTGTGCCTCTGCAAAAACCGCATCCCGCCTTTCTTTATCTATAGCGTTACCCTCTAAACGTCCTACTGCCTATTCAAGAGGAAAAAGTTGCACCCCTTTTTCCTCTTTCAAACGCCCCTTTACTTTAGGGATTCTTACTTTCTTTTCACAACTTGGCTTCAACACCTGTTGATCTTTAGGATGCCTTGAGAAAATGTCATGCATGGAGTCTTTCCCAAAGAAAATTATCAGTTTAACGTAAAGTTGCGTATCTTTTTTGGGGGGAGAACATACGTGGAAGGAAAAAGGAGGAACAATTTTTTTTTTCGTCTTTCTCCTAACACGCAACCATGTAAATGCTTTTGAGTCTTCAAATTGTATATAGGCTTCACTATTCATTTGTATTAGTAACATATTTCTAAACTGATGGCTTATTAACCACACATTAACACACTGTTTTAAAAGTTGTTATTATACCAATCATCTTGAAATCACCATATTATAATTCATTATTTAATTCTTAGTTTTCCCTATTTGATTCTAGCAGTTCAATTTTATACTACTTTAAAAATTTGATTCTGAACATCTCAATAACAAGTCCCTACTAATAACAAAAGAAAAAAAGTCTTATGTAAATTGGTCCTATTTTTTATTTTATTTGTGCTAAATGTGTCATTTTGTACTCCAAAATTGCCGTATGTCATCAATTGGTCTAATATAACATAATACATTAGCTGTGACATAGATTTTTTATAATAGTTGCAGACTATACAATGACTCATTTAGCACAAATAAAATGAATTGGCTACTATTGGGGAAAAAGGTCATATTTAAAAATTTTCCATTTCTTATTTATTTGTACTAAATGTGGTATCATGTAGTCTGCTATTGTCGCATGCCATCAGCTGATCTATTATGTTAAAATAAATCAACTTGAGACACATTTTGCACAAATAAATAATAAATGGAAAAAGTTTACTTGAGATCTTTTATTCAAATAGTAGTCAGATAATTTGTTCTAAATAAATTTCCTGCATATGTAAAATGGGAAATTATTTTCATTCATTTTATACCTTCGTAATTTTATCAGTAATTTTTTAAGAGTAATTAGTATCAGTAATTTGATTCCAGATTCAGAAAAAATGCCTATGACAAGGGTGTAACGACAAAATTTAGACACAAAATATCGATATCTGTATCTTTCTCATCTCGTCGTGTAATTTCAGCTTGTTCTAAAGCTAATGCGAGCCCATGCATACATACTGCTGAGAAAATATTAGTCCAAAACAAGAGTGCCATCTACTAGACAAAGAGTTTTCTGGGTAAAGTTTAAATATATTTTTTAAAAATGGATAAGTCTTTGTTAGATAGATTTAACCTTTTAGGTAAAATTTCTGGAATAATTCCAGGTCATCCCTACTTTAGCTATGTACGAAACTTTAAATGAATTTCATTTTTTTACTTTTAAAAAGTCAGAAAATATTGGAAACTCATTGGACTACATTTAATATCACTGAGTACCAATATTTGCATTTATAAATTCAAAATTTTGTCATAGCAATCACTTTAGATTAATTATAAGTATATATACCTACATTACCAAAAAATAACTTTATGAACTTATTTTAAAAAATATTAAAATACTTTGTTTTTTTAGTACATAATCCAACAAATTCTGCAACAGATTTTCAAGAAGCTTGTAAAATTTTATTTCAGCCTGATTTAGGGAACTGTATCAACAAAGAGAGCAGTAAACTTTTATCAATGGCATAAACTGTTAATTATCAATCAGTTTTTATATTTTTCCCCATATTTACTAATTAGTAACAAAGCTCGAAACTATAACTTCATTACTTATAGTCATTTTTTCCCCAAAAGTTAAGAAAACCTTTCAAACGAGCTTTAAGGATTCATTTTAATAAGTAAAAGGTATCTGAAATTTCAAGAAGAAATATTGTCTGAGGTTTGTATTAATTTTCTTTCAACTCGGTATAAATACTACAAAGTGAAAGAACAAGAATCATCCTTGTCTCTGTTTTACCAAAAGATCAAATAATATGTAAAGAATATATTTTTATACTGTCACCGTGGCAATGTTTAAGACATTTTAGTTTTAAATATTTTGTGTCATAATTTACTTGAAATTTCCTGGGTAGGTTGACTCCTGTTCCTAAACAAGCATAAACTTTTCTGGTTCAAACCTCTTTTACAGCTGAAAATAAAATGCTTGATATTGATAAATGTGGATATAAGTTGTAATTTCCCCACCAACCTATAATTTTACTTGTTCATTTATGTCAAGAGTTAGGCTGTAGCCAGGGTCGCAAGCAGAGGGGAGGGGGAGGCTTGACGTCATCCTCTCATCCCCCCCAAAAAATTTCTGGAGTTTACTGTATTACATCTCCCTATTCAGTCTAAAGTACTTTTTAAAGCTTATTTTTTTAAGCTGCATATTTAATTAATTTAATTTTGAAATAAAAATTTCTGTTATCTTATTTAATTTTAATATTTTTGCTTCAAATTATTTTCGGCATTTAATGAAGATTTATATATATATATATATATAATATCAAATTTTATATAATTTTTGATGCAATTACTAATATTAGATAATAATATTAAATTTCCTAAAATTTTTACTACATCTTATGCTTTTTAGTTAAAAAATTGTGAAATATGTTAAAGGAGCGCTCTAGGATGCACTGTACAACCACCATCCTGAAACTAAATCCTGGCTACGGCCCTGATGTAGTCTGTACTTGCAATCAACTAGTGACCTATCAAACTTTGTGTAATCAGTTTTATTGGCTTAAAGAAAGGAAAAAACTTGAGTCATTTTACAGTCTTAAATCATGGGAATAGATGGATGACTCCATTTTGTATTTCTGTTTCCAAATGTAGTATGTCGTAGCTTTTTAGGAAATCTTTCATCCTCATTTAAATCTCTATGTGAAAAGGAAACTACTTACAACCGTCCATAAAGAAGTTTGATTTTGTTTTATTTTATGATTATTTCGTAAGTTTTTGTATTGAAAGAATGCAAATCCCTGTGTGCATTGCTTAAGCAGGTTCAGTGAAAGTTAACACTCGTTTAAGCAATTTTCACAGGTGTATTTTCAGGATTCTAAAATTACTCCTCACTGAAATTTACACAGCTAGAATATAGGTTTTAGTTTTCTTATTTATATTATTATCATGTACAAAGTGATTTTAAATCTATTTTGATTATATGATATCAAATCTGACATGCTTAATTAGTATTTTAAATAGAAAATTTTCCACCTTAATAGAATTTGTAAACCACTCACTGTCTGGAAGTAAACAAAATAAGTAGTCATTAAGAACTATTCCTGTATGTTTAGAGCAAATATATTTAAAAAAATATTTTTCAGACAACTGACGAAAGTTTATTTTATGCATTTAAACCTTTTGAAAAATTTATTTATTATATTTTTGTTTCGCTACAAAAAGGGAAATTAGCATGTATTAGTTTAATTTTTTGCAACAATTATTTTTTTGCGTGAATCGATTAGTGTTAAGAATTTTAATTTATGTTGCTTTAAAGCTTTCTAGAGAAAAAAAAAACCTTTCCTTTAGAATCTACACAGATATAAATTCAATGAATTGATTTGCAGATGATATTCATCATCACAATAGAGTTAATTGCAGCTTATATTTAGAATAAACAGTTAATTCCTAAAATAAACAGTTTCTCACTATTTATAAATAACTATCTGCCTGGAAATAAGCAAAATAAATTGTCATTGGGAAATATTACCGAAAAAGTAGGAGAGCAAATATATTTTTAGGAAAATATTTTTCAGAAAACTAACAAAAGTTTATTTTATACATTTATTTCGTTATAAAAAATGGAAAAATCCCATTTTTATTTATTTATTTTTCCACAAAAAAATAAAATTAGGACGTATTAGTTTTTAAATAGATTAAGATATTTTATTTTTATTTATTTATTTATTTATTTGTGGTTTAGTGTTATGAATTTCATTTTACGTTGCTAAAAGGCATTCTAGGGAAAGAAATATTGTTTTATTTTATTTTATTTTATTTTAGAAACTATACCAGATAAAAATTCTATTAATGAATTCATGAATTTATTTTCTATGAATGTTAATCATCACTATAGAATTTATAGCAGCATATATTTAGAATAAACAGATAATATCTTTTAGAAATAAACAGTTTACTGTAATTTCGGGTAGATAATCCGGCTTGTTATATTACACCCCACTCTTAATAATTGACCTAAATGAAATGAAAACGCATCGAATAAACCTCCCTATCGTATACGCCGCACAAGCGGTAGGTGTCGGTCTCACTAGCCCTCCTATTGCAAATGGTCGATTGGTTAGGGTGCTGGCATTCGGTACCGGAGTTCGTGGGTTCGAATTCCACAGTGGCATGGATGTTCGTAGCCATTCGGAATCGTCTTTAAGCTGTAGGTCCCGGTCTCATTAGCCCTCGTGTTGCAAAAAGTAGACCGTAGTACACCAAACCTAAACCCTATTGCAAATGTGTGACCGTTACTTTTGTAACCAAAACAAACTAATGATTCTACTTGTTTAGACTTAAACGCTGCATAAATATCTCTATTCCACTTTAAAATCTCCTAGTAAAAGGCAATGATTATTTGCCTTCCATAAACCGTCGGCAAGGTCCCTCTTAAATACGAATATTATTGGCTAATATCGTAAGCTACGGTACATCAGGTTAATACTCTACGGCATAAAAAAGAAGAAAAAAACCCGAATAAATCATGCAACAGAGGCAAGCGAAAAATGTTTAGTTAACAGAATTTTTTTGGATTGCTTAACAAGAAAAATAAGCTTCCTTCAGATATGTCATCCTAACAGACATGCCCAAAGCGTTAAATTTCAGCTTTTAAATACATATATACAGCGGCTTATCCATCCAAAATTACGGTACACTTCAAAACTCTTCTTAAATTAGAAGTCATATCGTATTCTAAATCTTAGAATACGAGCAACCTGGACGCACAAACAGAAAAATTAACTTATAAACATGAAAATGTTTTTATATAATTGCCAAAAAGGTATTAATAACAAAGTTCTAATGCTCAAAAGGCATTGCTTGAGAAAAACAAATATAAATGGAATCTCTCTGAACGAATTGTCTCTATGAAGCTTAACATTTAGACGATATTCACAGAGCATATTCACATATAGTGGGTAACTAGTAGGTCAAGTCACAATCTACTGATTCACTAGTTGTAGTGGCGACTGCGAGATTAGAAGTATCACCTCACAAACATGCGTGAATAACAACTATTGTGCTGCTGCGTTGGAGTATTTTTGTGCAATTAACGATTCCTATTCTTGGTTCTGAATCTCAGAAATCGCCTTGACTGCTAGTTTGGTTTACTATTTTCATTTATATATGTTTTGGTTGTTTATTATTTTATTTGAATGTAATCTTTATACAGATTTTGTTTGACGCATGAGACACCTTACAAGGGAATGACAATATTTAGTGTTCTGATAGTACAAATATAATGTTGTATTTATATATTAGATTCATTTCTTCCAACAAATCAAATCCAGGAAAATTGCTTTTCTAGATTACATTACAGCAAAATTGGACAGATTTAGAAGACTCCGATTGCTTGTGGTAAGAATCTATTTCTTCTATTCAAGGAAGAAATACAGTAAACTAAAATATTGGACAGAATAAATTTCATTAACAAATTAATTTAAGACAATTTCGACTGTTCTTTGTATAGAAATAAATTTTTACCAACTTTTTTTACATAGCGGAGTCAAAAGAATTCAGGAAATTGACAATAAATAAATGAAAACCAAAGTTCTAAAGTTGTATTCTTTATCTCAAAAACATAAAATCTTTTCACATTCAATTAATCCAAATTAATCCAAAACTTGCATTTTAATTTAATCATTGATGAATATTTAGAAGATAGTAGTGAACGCATTCAAATTTTCAATATCATTCGTCATATATTTAAAAAAATATTCAAGATAAATATAGTTACATTTCATTAATTTATAAGAAATTTTTTACTTTCCAATCTTCTACGTTTCAGTTTTACTTTCTTTTATTTTATTTTTGAACAAAGTTTGGATTTTAAGATCACACTAATGACCATACTAATGAAATTTTTATTTTGTAATTAACATAAAAATATCCTTTTCATCAAATATTCCTAATTTTAATATTTCTTATATCTCATGTATTTTTTTATAAAATATTTTGAGAAAATATTATGAATCAATTTAGTCATAAAATATTCTAAAAATTCAATGTTTAATACTAGCTTACTAAATTTATTTTAAATGTAATTCCTTTTTGATTAGATTTCGTTCACATTAAGCCAGTGCAAATGGATGAGAAATTGAATTTCATTCGGTACTTGAATGCAGTTTTATGAAACAACGGAAATATTCCTACTATGTAATAATTGAGGAATTTTGAGATTTAATATTCAATTATTTCACATATTTCTCTGTAGATGACTGTATTACATCTAATAAGAGCTTATATAACCAGAGACTGAAAGCAATGAAATAAGTGAAGCAGCTTCATTAGAACAAATTTCACAAACAAAGTAGGCTTAAATTTAACATAACATGATAGTCATAGATTTTGTTCCATTTTATATTCTTAATTAAATAATACTGAAATAAATGCTTATATTCCCACATTCTGTTGTAATTGCTTCTAAACGGATTAATGCTTAATACATGACAAACGTTGACCTCTGATAAGTAGCATATGCTTCTAAATACATGTGATATGATATTACGTCTTCTTACATGGGTTTTATTGCAAATAAAACAGAAAATAAATTGCATGTAATCAACTAAATCTTAAAAAAAAATCTACCAAGAACAAAATTTCAATAAATTTTCCTGGACACTAAAAAAAATATGCATTAAATTTGTGCCATGCTGAGAAATGAATCTAATAAAGTCAATAAATCCTCATACATGTTTTTAGTTTTATTATGGTGACAGGCACTGTGTTATAAATACAGTACATTTCAACTCGGAGAAACTATGAGTTCTGTACACTTATTTCTTGTTAAAAATAGTTTCGACAAGTTTTAAAGCCAGTTTTTGTTTGGTTCCTCATAAAATGATTTTCATAATTTGAATATCATGGTTTCCGAAATGTTCCTGACATCTTGTTGAGAGTTCGGCAGTATGCTGGATCTTCAAGTGTTCATTCCCTTATTTAGATATAAGTAGTGAAAGGAAATGAATATCCAATACTTCTACAGAGAGGTATATTCTTCATGTTGATATCATTCACTCGTAGGATATGATGTTGTATATCATTATTTTATGTTTGATTTCATGTGTCTTTAGTACAACTGTGAAAAATTCAAAGAGTGTGATATTACAACATTTACTGTAGTTTCTTTGCCCTTTAATAAATTCTTTGTCTAGTAAAATGTGTATTGATTTTTTTTCTCTGAAATGAAGCATCAGGACTACATTTTGTGATCTTATTATATATATATATATATTGTAAAAACACCCATTAATGAAAAGGCAGCTCCTTACGTGGTTAGTTCAAACAATCTGATATACTCCATCCATGGAAAGTCAATAACTATGGAATTAAAACTAATATTTCTTTAAGAATTTAAATCAATAATTTTATTTACATTTCAATCAACAATTTTTTACAAAGAATAACAGAGTTAGCAAGTTAGAAAATCCAGACAGGAATGCTGCTAATTTTCATAAAATAATTCGAAATTAGTATCATTTTTATTTGAGACTTAATTTGATAATTATCACAAACTGTGTGAAAATTATTAAGGAAGGTAGTAGTAACTTTAAATTTTCCAGTGAAAGATTGAAGGGGTCAAGTTTTCAGGAAATTTCTCCACTTCACTCTTTAGGGGTCAGAGTATAACAGGAATGCTGCTAATTTTCATAAAATAATTCGAAATTAGTATCATTTTTATTTGAGACTTAATTTGATAATTATCACAAACTGTGTGAAAATTATTAAGGAAGGTAGTAGTAACTTTAAATTTTCCAGTGAAAGATTGAAGGGAAGGGGTCAATTTCAGGAAATTTCTCCACTTCACCCTTTAGGGGTCAGAGTATAACAGGAATTCTGGTAATTTTCATAAAATAATTTGAAATTAGTATGATTATTATTCGAGACTTAATTTGATAATTATCGCAAACTGTGTGAAACTTATTGAGGAAAGTAGTAACAACTTTAAATTTTCAAGTGTAAGATTGAAGGGAGGAAGCCAATTTCAGGAAATTTCTTCACTTCGCCCTATAAAGCTTAGAGTATAAAGAGAGTAATATTAATACATATCTTCATCGGCTCATAATGAAAAGTTACAATTCCTTCACATGGAAGTTGTTCAAGAGAAATTAACTGCTTTTTTCCAATTGAAGTTTTATTAAGTAATGAATTAGTTTTAAGAAATAAATACAATAGTTATTGTTACATAGTATTAGTATTAGTGTATTATTATTCACTAATACTAAAACTATGTAACTATAACTATTATATAGGACATAGTATTAGTATTATTAACACAATAGTTATTATAGTATGGTTACAAGTATTTACATCTATGAAGCAATTTATTTTCCCACAGGCCACAAAGTTACCATTAAAAATATTATTCTTAAAAAATATTTTTCTTAAAAAAGGAGTAGATATTTCTTTCAATTTTTGACAAGTTTTAAAGATACCTTTTGTTTGGTGATGATTTTTCTAGTTTAAATATCATGGTATCCGAAATATTCTTGACATCTTATTTTGAGTTCAATATTCTAGACCTTCACCTGTTCATTCACTTTTTTAGACATATGTAGTAAAAAGAATTATTGTATATAAGTGTAAACTATCTCTCACATGCTATTTTATACACCATGCTTTCTTATTTTAAAATAAATGAAGAAAAGTTACATCGAAGTCATCAATTCATCATAACATGTAGAAACGGATAATGTATCACTTATCTTATACTCCAAGCAAAATTCATTATCAATCTATTTTTTTATAAAATACTGTGTGCATGAGCAAAATTAATTACTATTTCATTAAATTACACAGAAAAACTACTTTTGAACATTTACAAACCTGAAGTCTTTTAAAAAAACAAGTCACTTAGAAGTCTACACAACCCTTTGAGTCTCTCACAAGCGTTGTGATGCATAAATGTTCAGGTAAGTTTTAGATATATTTTTAATTCCTTTTTACATTTTAGGTGAACTCACTGATACATGCGAAAGTAAAAATTTAAAGAATATAGATTTCGTTTTCTAACAAGAAGAATAACTGCTGAAAATAACAAGAAGGAGAATTTTTTAGATCTATTGATTATGTAAATATAATTTAATTAGAGAAATTTTTTTTTACTAAATTTTTCTATTTTCATCATATGCATAGCAAGAAGTATGTGGGTCAGATTTCTTGTAATGTACATTAGGTTTTTTCTTGAAAACTATGACTGATACTGAAGTTTATCAGGGGTGATGATTCTGATCCAAAAATTTCCGAATTTTCAGAAAATTTGTGTGAATCCGTTCCAAAAATTATAAAAAACAGATTTTTTTCCCCCAAAAAATGTGAAAAGAATTTTCGGAAAAATTTGTTTTTGAAAATTGAAAAAAAGTTTTTTTAAACCATCTCCCGCTTCAAATAAAAAATATATAAATGAATTTTGAAGATAATTAGAAAGTTTTATATCTTTTCTCACCTTTTTGCTTTTTTGACGCGTTTACAAACTTTTTTCCACATAAGAAAAGTAAAAATATGTTATGTGATTTTCTTTTTTAAAGCAATATGTTAAAATTGAAATTTATGTATTCATATTGAAAAATTGAATTTTTGTTTTCTAGATAACCAACACACACACTGATATGTGTGTTTGTATTATTTTATATAGAACACACTTATATTTGCAGCTCTATAATAAGGTGATATATACTAGAACATATTAATATATTGATATTTGGTAAACGATAAATCACAATATTAAAATGCAGATACCATCCAGCTCTAGTTTTGACATCCAGAAATTAACTTTAATATAGTTTTTATTTTAGAAAGTTTAATATCGTTTCTCACCTTTTTGCTTTTTTGACGCGTTTACAAACCTTTTTCCACATAAGAACAGTAAAAATATATTATGTGATTTTCTTTTTTAAAGCAATATGTTAAAATTATTAATATATTGATATATGAACATATTAATATATTGATATTTGGTAAACGATAAATCACAATATTAAAATGCAGATACCATCCAGCTCTAGTTTTGACATCCAGAAATTAACTTTAATATAGTTTTTATTTTAGAAAGTTTAATATCGTTTCTCACCTTTTTGCTTTTTTGACGCGTTTACAAACTTTTTTCCACATAAGAAAAGTAAAAATATGTTATGTGATTTTCTTTTTTAAAGCAATATGTTAAAATTGAAATTTATGTATTCATATTGAAAAATTGAATTTTTGTTTTCTAGATAACCAACACACACACTGATATATGTGTGTTTGTATTATATTATACAGAACCTACTTATATTTGCAGCTCTATAAATAGGTGATATATATTAGAACATATTAACATATTGATATTTGGTAAACGATAAATCCCAATATTAAAATTCAGATACAATCCAGCTCTAGTTTTGACACCCAGAAATTAACCTTAATATAGTTTTTATTTTAAATTAGTACAGTATATTTTTTCAAAAAAATGTGTAGGATGTTCAGAAAATATTTTCTTTCTTAGAATCACCTATGGTTTATACACGTCCAGCTAATTAATTGATTGGGACGTGATACACTTATTTATTACAACAAACGTATTACAACAAACATAATAATTTTGTATTTTAGAATTCAACTTAAAGTACACCCAGGACAGTAAAGTCATTTAATTAAAGCTTAAATTCTTAAAAAAAACATTTTTAAAACATGTCTATAACTTTTTAAAAAATATTTATAGTTTTGCTCCACACAATTTTGAGACCTATTTAAGCCTTTTATATAAGTCTATTGATATATTTACAGATACATCTAAAATTAGATTTTATAAAAATTTTTTACTGCCTGTCACTTACAAGAAAAAGTAAAGATATTTGATGATTTTTTTGTATAAATTTGTATAATATAAGAGATAAGTAACTTATTGCTAAATCCATGCACAGTTTTATTCTAAAAATTATAGAAAACTTATATAAAAAAATTGACACTTGTACTTAAATGGTACAAAAATAAGAACCTTTGCACTTTTATTGTCTGGAATTTAAAGAAAAATAGTCATAGAAGAAAAACCATTTAAAGTTCTCTTTTGTGTATTAAAATAAACCTTTACGTGAAATGATGTATGAAAACAACTTTCTAAATATTGAAAAAAAGTTAGAACTATAATTTGAACCTAGATATATTTTCAATATTTTGACCATATCTGTTGCATTATGTCTCCTTAATAATGTATAAACATTATAACATTTACATTGAAGAATAGCGAGGACAACTCTAGAAAAATAAGAAACTACGAGAGAAAAACTAGTTTTGTTTTACAGAAACTAAGGAAACAGAAAAATACTTTTATTCTACGGAAAACTAATGAAAAAGAAAGATAGTGCAATAAGATCAATGCTGAAATCACTGGAATCAAGCCAATTGAAGAGAATTTGTTTCCCCCCCATAAATTTAGTGTAAATGTACTAATGTGGTTTGCTCTCTAGGAAATTCATGATGTTTTTAACCGTCTGGTCTATCCAGTGTAAGGCATTTGAATAGCTTCATCAGAAAATAATTTGCTTTAATGTACTGAAAAGTATAAAAATAAATAAATCTATGAATATTTCCTTGGTCTCGTGTTATTCTTAAACGTTCTTCATACATTACAAAATAACATCTTTAAAATTAAATGTTAGATATGCACAAATGGAATAAACTTAAGCATTGAATCTTGTTCCAATGTATAAAACTATGCTATTTATAAGTTGCTAATGGAACTACCATAGAAAACATAAATACAGTAATATTGACACTGATAAACTCTAATGATGAATAAGTTATTAATAAATGCAGTTGTTAATCTTCATTGTAGGCTCTTATTTTCGTTAAAAGCATTCATTAAAGCATCTGGCTACAGTCTTTTTCTAAAAATAATAATTGAATTATAGTTTAACTTTGATCTCATTCAAAAAAGTTATATAAATAAATAAATTTATGCACATTTTCTTGATCTTATGTTTTCTTAAATAATCTTCATACATTGCAAACTAGCGTCTTTAAAAGTAAATGTAAGATACGTATGTACAAAAGGAGCAAAACCATGCATTTTTTCTTGTTTCATTACATAAAATTATCCATACGTATTAAATTGTCAATGTAACTGAAAAAGGCATGAAGCAACATATACTTTAATAAATTCTCTGATTTTGAAGTTAGATATCCATAAATGCAAATACTTCAGCTTAATTTTATGGTCTTATTTTCCTATCAAGCATTATTAAGGATATCAAGCATTATTAAGGTTCACTCTTTTTCTAAAAATAGCAATTGTATTACAATTTAATTTCGAACTTATATCTTTTAAATAAATAAAAAATGGTTAAATGTTAAGATCATTTTAAACTTTTTGTGTAGAAAGGAAGATAATTTTGACCTTAAGGCTTTAAAAGGTACCTATCGACTCTAAAAGTAAGTCTGCATATGGACTAAGTCATTTTAATGCTAATCATCATTGAAAGAATCAGCATTTTTTATGACATACAAATTAGTACTAATCAAAAGAATTAGCATCTGTTATAACATATAAGTTAGTAATAATTAAAAGAATAAGTAATTTATAACATATAAATTACTGATATATAATTTAATATAATGTAATTTATAACATATAAAACAGTGTATTTCCTGAATAGTTAATCCTATATTAAACACATTAACTAAAAAAATATGAATTTTATTTCTGACGCCATGAAAATGCTAAAAATTAATATGGTATAATTATGCAATTTAAAATCATTTATTTGAGTATTAATAAAGCACAGGAAATTACAAAAACAATTCATGAGTTACAATTTTTCTCTTATTTATCAATATACAATAAAATTGTTAAGCCTCATTTCTTCTCTCAACAATACCACTTAATCTATAAAGAAAAATATAACATATAAATTAGAACATTGTGTAATTTGGAAGATGAAAAAATATAATTTGGTGGTTTTAAGCAATTTTATGAAAAAAGGAATAAGAAAGATAGTTGATTTTTTTTCTGTTTTAGATTAAACCTATCATTGACTTAATCCTAATTAATTTAGTGGCAACATCATCATATCGAACTTTTGACTTTTAAATCCTAAAAGACTCGAATTTCTTTAATAAATAGCTAATGATTAATGACACGTTTGTAAGTGAATTCAGAGTTATAAAAATAATCTTTGCAGTTACATAAGTTCTATGCTATTAGTGATGAAAAGTCTGAATGATTAAGGAATGGGAAAATCTGTATTAATGAATAATTTAAACACACTACTGGGAATTGTATCAAATTTTTCATTCTTCCATCACAGTACACGAAATTTTACATTAAATCAGAAACATTGGTTTTGCGTTACCTGGCGATCTACCAAACCCTGTTGAGCAGAAAAATTTATGATCCGATCAAGATTGATTCCTTTGTTAAAGTCTGTTATATTCTTTAATGGTCAAGATTAATTAAACAGTAAGTTATATTAATTAAAGTCGGGAGTTTATACCTTTATGATGTGCATTATACACTATAACTATAAAACAAGTAAAATTTTTCTTTAAACTTTATTTCAGCTGAAAAATAGATGAAATGAAGAACTACATAATCTATTGATTTTTCCATTTTTATCAAAGATAGAAATAAATTCTTGTCACCAAATCTCCAAGTTTTTTAAAGCATTATTCTTGAAAAGTATATATAATGGAGTATTCTTTGCTGAATTCTGTTAACGCAACTAGTAATTAATGCTAAAAAAAATCATTATAACTATTAAAAATATGCCAAAGAGTGCTAATTTACACATTTATTTATAAAAGACTTTTATGTATAAAGTAAAAAAAAATACTACAGTATTCTGTAAAGTTTTAGTCTATAATTGGATCGAAAATAATAATGAAAATTTATTTATTACAGTTATTCTATGTTATAAAAGTACACAATAAAAATACAATGTGACCATAATATACAAAACATATTTTAAGCACTTTTAGTTAAATAAAAAAAAGTTGGGAGTTTATAGCTCTATGATGTGCATTATGCACTATAACTATAAAACACAAGTAAAATTTTTCTTTAAACTTTATTTCAGCTGAAAAAGAGATGAAACGAAGAACTACATAATTTATTGATTTTTCCATTTTTATGGAAAGTATAAATAAATTCTTGTCACCAAATCTCCAAGGTTTTAAAAGCAATAATCTTGAAAAGCATATATAATGGTACCCCACTATATTTCTTTTGTTGGATTCTGTTAATGAAATTCATAATTAATGCTAATAAAAATCATTCTAAATATTCAAAATATGCCAAAGTGTTCTAATTTATGAAGACTTTTATTTATAAAGTAAAAGCAAATACTACAGTATTCCGTTAAACTTTTAGTCTATAATTGTATCGAAAATAACAATATAAAATTTATGTATTATAATGATTCAATGTTATAAAAGTACACAATAAAAATACAATGTGACCATATTAGACAAAACATATTTTAAGTAATTTTAGTCTAATAAAAAAAAGTCGGGAGTTTATACCTTTATGATGTGCATTATACACTATAACTATAAAACAAGTAAACTTTTTCATTAAACTTTATTTCAGCTAAAAAAGAGATGAAACGAAGAACTACATAATCTATTGATTTTTCCATTTTTATGGAAGGTAGAAATAAATTCTTGTCACCAAATCTCCAAGTTTTTTAAAGCATTATTCTTGAAAAGCATATATAATTGAGTGTTCCTTTTGCTGAATTCTGTTAATGCAACTAGTAATTAATCAGCACAAAAATCATTCTAAATATTCAAAATATGCCAAAGAGTGCTAATTTACACATTTATTTATAAAAGATATTTATTTATAAAGTAAAAAAAATACTACAGTATTCTGTTAAAGTTTTAGTCTATAATTGTATCGAAAATAATAATATAAAATTTATTTATTACAGTTATTCTATGTTATAAAAGTACACAATAAAAATACAATGTGACCATAATATACAAAACATATTTTAAGCACTTTTAGTTAAATAAAAAAAAGTTGGGAGTTTATAGCTCTATGATGTGCATTATACACTATAACTATAAAACACAAGTAAAATTTTTCTTTAAACTTTATTTCAGCTGAAAAAGAGATGAAACGAAGAACTACATAATTTATTGATTTTTCCATTTTTATGGAAAGTATAAATAAATTCTTGTCACCAAATCTCCAAGGTTTTAAAAGCAATATTTTTGAAAAGCATATATATTGGTTTATTTCTTTTGCTGAGTTCTGTTAATGCAACTCGTAATTAATGCAAACAAAAATCATTCTAAATATTTAAAATATGTCGAATATAATTTACGAAGATAATTATTTATAAAGTAAAAGAAAAATACTACAGTATTCTGTTAAAGTTTTAGTGTATAATTGTATCGAATATAATAATATAAAATTTATTTATTATAATTATTCTATGTTATAAAAGTACACAATAAAAATACAATGTGACCATAATAGACAAAACATATTTTAAGTACTTTTATTGAAATAAAAAAAAGTTAGGAGTTTATACCTATATGGTGTGTATTATACACTATAAGTATGAAACACAAGTAAAATTTTTCTATATATTTAATTACAGGTGGAAAGTTTTATACTAAATTTGATGGACTTATTATATAATAAGTCTATAATAAATATATTTATAAAAGAATTATTTCATTTATGTGGAATATATTTTGACTAATGCTGCAATGAAATGCGTATGCAAAATCTTTTAAAAATAACTTAATAAAAATCTTTACACTACACTAATAAAAATCTTTTAATAGTGTAAACCCATTTAGCATTTATATTTAAATTCCTATTATAAAAAATAGGAAGCTGAAATAAACTGAACTGTATTTATTACTTTAAATTTAGGAAGCAATATTACTAGATAGAAGAGAATAAACCCTTTTTACAAATTAATTTTTTAATTTTATTATAGGTAAGATATTTAAAATTTACATTATTTTGACTCATATAAGTTTTAAAATATCAATTAAAAATAAGTTTATGATTCCTTATACCATTTCTTCATATTCATTTCTATTTAAAAGATTAAGTAGATATGTATATAAAGGATTTAATAACTCAACGCTATACAAGCTTATAAAATACGTAATAAAAATCGAGCTTCCTTTTTTTCCCTTTTATACTTATTTGATTCGTTTTTCATATTTTTTTTTCACTTCGAAAATGTGATTAATGTATGGGAAAAGTTTGGAGCACGAAGATTTACAACACTTTCGGACTTGGAATAATATATGTAAATTCTTCAGTATCGAGGTTTGTAATTTTCAGTCGTGACATTCTATGTAAATGGTTTTGAAGACTGGATCTGAATTTTAATTTCCTTGTTTTCGTGCTTCAAAATGTTAATTGTTACAACGAACTCGACACTCATTATTCCTGTGCACTCAAATCAATATATGCAAACAGAAAGCTGTCTGTCTGAAGTATCATTGATTGTGTTCCATCTTACAATTAATTCTAAGACACAAAAGATTTGAGGAACATGTTAATAAGAAATAATCAATTGCTTTCTACACAACTTCTGTATTTAACATGAGGTTTACACATTAGTCATATATGCTCTAGCAAAATGAAGATTTCAATTTGACAGTTTAAGAATATATTTAGACTGATAGATGTGGTTTAGAAACTTAGTTTAGATACGCAACTATTTTAAGATCATATTTACACGTTATTTTTAAGACATTTTAATCATATTTGATATGCAAAAATTTTGGCTTGCAAGTAAGATGAATTTTAACCTCTTAATGCACCATTTTTTTAAAAGGCCGGTCAAAAAAATCAGTCTTTTTAATGTAAAAAACACAATTTAGAACTTTGAATGTAGAAAAAATATATATATTTTATACTTGAATAAGTAAGTGTCATAGCTTACAATCCCATGTAAATGATAAATATCCATAAAACGATCGTTTTTTTTTCTTTCACATTGCTATTTTCAATTCTCGATTGCATTCGAGTGTAAAAAATTATAGAAACATAAAGTACAAAGCCGCTTGAATTAACTCGAGTGTTCACAGTTTGGCCAGTTTAGCGCTCGAGTTAACTCGAGCGTGCACGTTAAGGGGTTAATGATATAACATAGAAACACCTAACTTGATAGAAAATCCAGGAAAATTCTCCAGGAAAATTTAAACTAGAAAAATAACAGGGAAAAACAATAAAAAGATAAGAGTAAAGAAAGTAAATATAAGAAGAAAATTTTCCTGGAGCACAAAGATCCATTTTAATGATATAACACGGAACACGTAACTTTATGCTCTAAGAAACTTTTCTTGTTATATTTATTATATACCGTAATCATTAAGCCATTACAATTATGTTTGTCTAAGCTACGATAAAGTAGAAGCTTTAAGATTCTGAAATGGAAAGAAAAGTTTTACAGCTAAATACTCTAAGATTGGGAATCATGTTCATTATTCAGTACAAAACTACGTTTTACAAAATCATCTTAACCTAATTTTTTAGCTTATCAAATATAAGGTATATTCTATAAATAACGAGTCATGCATCTGTGACAACAGCAGTTCTATTTATTTAAAGATATCGACCCTGGAGTTTCAAGCATTTATCCCACAGTAAAACTAGGTAGACTAATCCTCTCACAGAAAGTCATTGGTTGCAGTAAACACCAATTTCAAACCCCTTCCTGCTCTTTATTATTCAATTGAAATATTCTTACAAGTATTTTTTTTTTTTAAATTCTTCAAATGTAAGAAATTCCCAGAGACACAGTTCAGTACTGTAGAGGGGATTGTTGAGAATCTCCCACTGAAATTTCAGCAGCTAACCTTTGACAGCATTTGCTGTAAATTTCCATTCCTCCACATCCGTCTGCTGTAAGGAATAGAGCTTCTCCTAATTGTTCTTTTTTCATGCTTCCATTTCAATGTTTGAATAAGAAAATGCATTTCGGAAGACAATTAAAAAAGTACTTTACGAAATTATAGAAATTTTATGGGTTGAAATTTCCAAACACCGAATCGGAATAACAGGCTCCGGTTCGATACTTATTAAATGAATCATATAATAAACAAGAAAAAAATCATGGTAGATACTTTTCAAGTTTAAAGCATGGGACAGAAACAGACAGATCAAACACTTAAGCGTTTTACAGGTCTATAATGCCCTACAAGTCTATAAGAACTTGTTTCTATTTTTTATATTTGGGGTCTTAAAAATTTGCTTGTATATAGTCTTTTACTAAAATATTTTTTAATATGAATTCGTTTGTTTCTTTCAGTTTTTTTAAAGTTTGGGATAAAAATATTCCATTACATTCACATTGTATTAGTTCAGATATAAAATATTTGGTTTTATTTTAAGATCCAGTATGACCTGACTTTCAAATGCGTATAAAGTGAATTAATATGAAAGCTAAATAATTTGAAATCTCTAAAACTCATTGTGAAGTAATAAGACTATTTCTAAGAATTTATATTTAGAGTACGTATTCTTATGATTTTGTTATCCCGGTACAAAAATGTGTTTTAATACTCATCACTCTAAATGCTTATCAAACTTAACCTATGGCAACTTACTTTAGCTACATGCCTACATGAAGATTTTAAGTATAGTTGCCAATACGAAGTTACTTCTAAAGTATTTTCCCTTTTTAAATTTTTTATTGGTTTTAAAAATAATGGAATTTTTCCTACTTGTGTAAATATTTAAGTAGTTAGTTGTAAATGAATAATGATAACCTATTTTTATACTACATATTCACTCTTTATGATAAGAATATTTAAAATGCCTTCGAATATCCAAACACCCTTAAAAAGTCCTTTAAAAATTTTTTAAAAAATAGTCTTTAATCTTAAATAATTCTTTCAATAATAGTCTTTAATAATCTTTAAGTCCTTCAAAAATAGATATCTATGGATACTGAAAATCGTATTTGGAGTTATAAAGGATGAGAGAGTTTATTTTTAAGAAAGTCATTTTAAATTCATTACGGCATCTTAAAATTTGCTATAAAGATGCATAAAAAATTCTTAAAAAAATCTGATTTTTAGTATTTGCCTTCCACAACTACTAAATTAAAATTGAGTTTTGAACATACGCGAGTTTCATTCAGGTAACATCTACAGGAATAAATAAGGTTTAAAACAAGCATTTTCCAATATGTAAACAGATAAATTCCCCGTAATTTAAATCTGGGTTTGAAGCTTTGGAGTCACTTCTGGTTACATTATACATTTTGCTTCATACCTCTACACTAGAACAACGCAAATCGAAAATTTAAATTATCATTAATATTCATTAAAACCGAGGTTGCTTGGGGAGAAAAGACCGTTTTAAATTCCCTTCCTCAACGTAAGTTAATATTCGAATTATTGCTTTATATATGTCATCGCTTGCTTTCTTCTCCGTTTCACGGAAAATCAAAATATAGTCGTTCCATCAGAGCGTGTCGTCTATTTTTCTGAAAATACAAAAGAATTAGTTAAAAATACATTTGTACCGTGTCGTATACATATTAAACTCAAATGCATTTCACCTAATACATTGTCCAGTCCCCATTATTATTGATTACGCAAGAAACACTTTATCATTCGGTTTTGACGTTGAGCGGCATTTACCCCGTTCCGGTAGGTCGTCAACATTTTGTACTTATAACGGTTTATAACGTGCTACCCACTTCTTGACGAAATTTCTCATGTACCGGGCTTCAGCTGCACAAGATATTTTTCATCCTTTTGGATGGTTACACAGAAACATTGCGTCAAAACGGCTCGCATACGCGGAATTCATTTTGGAATTGCTGATTTAAACACGGCAAAATAAATGGAATAAAGAATATAACCATAAAACATTATTCTCTAATGTTGGAAGAACGCGTGCAATTAAGCCGGTATCTGCGCGCTATCAATTGACGAAGGTATGAGCTACACGCTGTTATGAAACAGACTGTATATAATATTGAAATCTGAATTCTAGAATTTAACCCCTTCCGGTAAAATGACGAGTCTAGCTCGTCATTAGTTTTTCATTCCATACAGCCATACTAATTTGGGATAAAATATTCCATGCTAATTCGGGATAAAATACAGACTTCAATATAAGCAGCAGAATATTAGGTAAAATTAACTGCCATTTAAAATTTACCAATTGTACAATTAACTTTTATGTACATTTCATTGCATATGTTTGTCTTTTAAAATATCTTGTTCAACTGCATCAAAATGTATTATATATGTAACAATTCCTGTATTAATTCTGAGGTACGTGTTGAAGGGTTAGAAAACCCCTACTATGAAAAATTTCTACGTCCCTGTCTCCAATACCTTCTACATTACCGGTTTACTAATTAGAAATTAGATTAACCCCTTCCGGTAAAATGACGAGTCTATCTCGTCATTAGTTTTTCATTCCATACCGCACAATGACGAGCTACACTCGTCATGCGATTAAAGTTACTGTTAAATACGATAATTAATTTAGTTTAAAATTTTTAGTGTACTGAATTTGGCAACACATTTATCACTTGTGAAAATCACAAGTCACTATTGCATATTGTTTACTTAGAATTTCTTGGTACAAGTCATTGCCAAATTAATGAGTCAGAATAAAAGAAAACCTACTAAGAAATGCCTTGTGTGTTACAAGAATCAAATTAAAAGTGAGACTACTTGGCGGTGTAAACAATTAAGAATTCATTTGCACTTTGTTTTGAAAAGTACCACTAGCCTGAAGACTATTATCTGTATACCTTATTAATGTTTTGCTTTGATATTTTCTTAATTTTATTGTTTCTGATATTATTTTACACCATGTAAAAAGTGGGTTTTAATTAAGAATATGTAAGAATTGTAAAATGAAACAAGTTTTTTAAATAAAAATTAAATGGTTATTTCATGAACAGTTTTTCATTATTAAATCATACCGGAAGGGGTTAATAGTATAAATATGTATTTCTTAAGCATAATATGAATAAACGTTTCTAGAAGTTTCTCCTTTTAATATGCCATATGATCTCAAGCTAACAGTTAGCTGAGGATCTCTAGATAAAAACCCATTAGCTAGTCTAGAAATTTCGTTTGCTTGCGTGCTAACCACCAAAATCTTCTTGAAATCAGAAGGAGTAGAAAACCTCAACTCAAGAGACATATATCATTAAAATACGCAGTGGATGGAGGAGGAACTTCAAAGGGTATCAAAATCTTGTTTTTTTTTATAAGTATCGCGTATGGCTAGAATTCCAAGTTGAGGATAAACGATAGACGCGAAACGAATATCTAAGGATACACATAAACTTTACAATAAGCCTTTTTCAATACGTGGTTAGATAAATTTCCCGTAAATTAAAAGTGGGTTTGACGGTTTGAAGTCTTTTCTAGTTACATTATATACATGCTTCATACTTCTATATCAGAATCCCGAAGATAGAAAAATTTAAATGATCATTAATAGTCACTTAAAAGTGAAGTTTTTTTGGGAGAAAAGACTCTTTTAAATTTCTCAACATGAGATAAAATTATAATACTTAATTTATAATCGCCAGTTTTCTTTCTCTGTTTAGAGGAAATCAAAATTTAGAAATTTACAAGCATAATTTTATGAAAATCCGAATTCCAGAATTTAAAGATATAGTTATGTATTTTTCAAATATACTATAAAAAATTCTTTTTAGAGGTTTCTCCGAATTATTTGTGATATAGTTTGAAGTTTTTGGTTTGCTGAGGATTTCTAAATGTAATCCATTATCTGAATAAAGATTGTTTTTAATTCCATACTTCAACAGAAGTTAAAATGACATTTTTTGATTACAATAGCTAGTTTTTTTTCTCTTTTGGAACAAAATTAACATATAAAATTTAAAAATCTATATTTCAGGATTTAATGGTATATATATATATATATATATATATATATATATATATATATATATATATATATATATATATATATATATAGTATACTGTTTTATAAAATTTTCTCCGATTTATTTGCCATACATTCTGAAGTTTATAGCTTGTTGAGGATTTCTAAATGTAATCAATTATCTGGTCTAGACATTTTGTTTGCATGCTTGTATACATTTCTATATATGGTTACATTGCATCGTATTTACTTTACAGTTGATGCTAGACTAGCGCAAATTGCAAATTTTAAATAATCATTAATATTTTTTTAAATTGAGATTGTTCGTAGAAGAAAAACTCTTTTCGATTTCATTCGTTAACGTAAGTAGACATCAAAATCCTTGGAATTATAATCATATAAGTTTTCTTTTTTTTCAAAAGAAAATGAAAATATAAAATTTATAAAAGGAAAACTCGACTTAACAGAAGTAGATTTTTACGTAACAGATAATGGTGGGTCTTTAAAAGACACCAAAAACTTGCTTTTTGATAAATATCAAGCAAGGCTGCAATTCCAAGATAAAGATAATGATGGATATAAAACAGGCAACTAAAGATAGGAATAAATTTTTCAATAAGCATTTTCCAATGTATGGATGGATAAAATTCCGTAACTTAAAACATCGACTGATGCTTTGGAATCATTTCTGGTTACACTACCAATTGCTTCATACTTCTACTCTAGAACAAGGAAGATTTCAAATATAAATGATCATTATTTTTTATTAAAAACTGAAACTAAGCTGAAACTCAGACTTTGGAAGAAAAGACTGTGTTAAATTCGTTTCCTCAACGAAAGTTAAAATCAGACTGATATATAATCGGCGGCTTTCTTTCCGTTTTGAAATAAAATAAAACTATAGAATTTTAAAAGTGCAATTTTAATAAAAATCCAAACTCCATGGTTTAATGGTATGAATATATATTTCTCATGTATACAACTTTATAGAATTTCCTCCTCTTGATCTGCCATATTTTCTGCAGCTAACAGCGTGTTGAAGATCTCTAGATGCAATCCATTATCCAACCTAGAGATTTCGTTTGCATGCATGCTATCCAACAAAACCTTCGTGAGGTCACAGGAAAAAGAAAACCTCGACTCAACAGAAACAGATCATTAAAATACGTAACGGATGGAGGAGGAACTTCAAAAGACAGAATCTAGCTTTTTGATAAGTATCGCGCAAGGCTGCAATTCCAAGTTGAGGATAAACGATGGACGCAAAACGAAATTGCAATTGAAGGGGGAAAATTTTTGCTAAATCTGATATCTTCCTAGATGATGCATTATGAATCATAATGTATTAAGGCTGACACCGTGATTATAAAGGAGTGCGGATACCAGCTGTATAATATAGCTCGTTACTATACTCACGTGGGAAGTTCAGAATTTTATTTTTCTTCGCAGTTTACTCTTGTAAGAAGCCTCTACTACACCCAGGTGGTCTTCCAAAATACCTGCGAGAAGACAATTTACTGGAAAAAGTTCTGCAACGAGTTCAATTTAGACCCCTGGATGGACGACGATGATTTTTAAACCTAAGAAAGGGGTATTGTTAAAAGATAGAAGCCTGCAAATGACTTTCTTTACAATAAAGGATTATTTTACTCTCGATGCAAAAAATGATAAAAGGGATAATAGTGAACAAGTCCCACTCTTGTAATTACAATATGCAAATAATTTCTTTGAAACTTAGATGCTTATACATGATATGGATTTACACTATTGAAAAAAGTAAATACTATTGAAACGGTGCTCTGTAATAGGTTAAACGAACTGGAATAGTTAAACTACACCTGCTTTATTTTTTTAATAAATTGTTAGTTTTCAATAATGAAATTAAATCTTTCAGTTTTATATAAAAAATTCTTTGATTTTAGATTAACACATTTAGGAAAAGTGGGTTATTGTTTTCCAGCTAATCACAGTACCCGGGTGTTTTCCCCACATGACATTCTTTTATGTGTTTAAATCCTATCAACTTTTTATAACATTTATTTTAAATTTTCAGTATATTAACAAAAAAAAAATATGACACATGATGAAAAATAACTTTCAATACAAGCAAAAAGTTGGTATTTTTAAGAAATATATGCTGATTTACTTATAAATGTTACGAGGAAAAATCAGTATAAACTCTATTAACAGATTATCACCGGATTATTTTTACCAATTATATAAAACGCGAGAGAACTCGTGATTTGTTTGTAATGTGTTAATATAGGATATAACAAAAAAGATTGTTAAATGACTGAGCGAATAAAAATAACGTACTTCCTTGCAGCACAAGAGACCTAAGAGATCGAACTTTGCCAAGGAAGTCAATATTTGCAGCATTTTGGAATCCGTTATAAATGCGGGTTTTATGAACCCTCGTGATGCATATCATTGAGTATAGAATTGCCAATAAACCAGACTACAAAAAATAATCATAGACTTATCTCAAATTTTAAGTTTGGGTTGTTTAGAGGGTTAAACTGTTATATACTTTTTAATCCATTAGCTCTGTTCTCAAGGTAATTAGGTTTAACGGAGTACCTAGCGAAGTGTAAGGTCTTCCCTTTAAACTCCGAACGAAAGCAGAACACAAATTTAGGCCTCTAGGCAAAAAGTGATCCAAAGCAAAAATCTCACAAGGAATCGAGGAGGTGAGGACGTTCTCCTAAAAAATTATGAGTAACCAAAGCGTTGTCTAATTAGGGGATAATTAGACTATAACCTTGACAATGACCATTAAGTATGGTTAACAGTAATGCATGGATTCAACAACATGAAGCAATTAGTTCTGTTCTATGAATTATTTCTGCTGAAATAATTCAGAGAACAAAGTCAGTCATTTCTGATGAAAATATGGTGATGGATATCTATTATAAATGAACAGATATAGTTATTCATCATGATTTCAGTCGATGTATATGCTGTCGAAAAGTAAATTGCTGTACAAAGCTTGAAAACTCCGGAAATGACAATCAAAATGGTAAAATTATAAATAACAGTAGATACTGGAAAATTTAGTGAATTATTTACAATTTTGACTTCTATCTTAACAGAAAAAGAAAATCGTGACGAGATAACACTAAACTTCTATAAATTGTTATTTACTTTT
The DNA here is from genome assembly GCA_032207245.1 of Pardosa pseudoannulata. Taxonomy (NCBI): domain Eukaryota; kingdom Metazoa; phylum Arthropoda; class Arachnida; order Araneae; family Lycosidae; genus Pardosa; species Pardosa pseudoannulata. The sequence goes on along the minus strand of CM063503.1, from coordinate 91,184,619 downwards.
TTTCTGATCCCGAAAACAGGAAGCTAAGTATCCATGGTGTTGGATTATCTTTCTACAGATTACAAACATCGATATCATCAATATTATTCAAACCCACACTTTCCGGTATCGCAAACCTAACTTTCATAATCATGAATCTATTGTATATTGAAATGTAACTAAGGTAAATTTGTTAAAAGAAATTTCCTACAAAAAGCAGAAAAAAATGTAAAAAAAAAATAATTAAGACATTTTTAAAGGCCAAATGAATATACTTTAAGAATTCTTAATATTATAGTTTACATTATTATTTTAGTAATAGTATATGGAAGTTTATAAGTAAAGTGCTTCGATAAATAATATTTAAGATTACCAAGACAAATTTGAAATTTGTAAGGATGACCTTATACTGTTATCATTCAAAGTCTGAGGCTTTTAGATAAGTCGTTTAAAATTATGACTTGGTAGTGGAAATTAATCATCTGAAATCTGGCTCTCAGAACTAAACCGATATTTAATGATCTGTCATACGTTTTCGGAGGTACCAATTATTAATTACAAATATCGAGGATGTCAATATATTCTAATAGTTTGAAATAACTTTTTTGAGAAAATTATATCAGATTGGGTCCGTGCAGTTATTAGGAAAAGTATCATACTGTAAGTTATTAAAATAAAATGCTTACGATCTATTCTTATATGGGGAAAAATTATAATGAATCCCCTGAAATGTGAGCAATATATTTCAAAAGGAAGATAGGGAATTTTTTCTCCTTAACACTAGAGACTCTGGTAAATTGGTTATACACCAAAGGGTCATCAGTGACCGTGAATAAAAGTGTACTTTGTTAACACGATATGAGGCTATCATTCCCCACTGAAATAAATATTAGCAGGAATTTCGTGGATCGTAAAAGTTGTGTTACCTAATTTTTCTGCATTAATTTTGATGCAGAAAGATAACGTAAAATATTAGGGGATAAATTGTACAACACTAATTATATATATATAATATATATATATATATATATATATATATATATATATATATATATATATATATATATATATATATATATATATATATATATATATATATATATATGTATATATATATATGTATATATATACATATACATATATACATATATATATATATATATATATATATATATATATATATATATATATATATATATATATATATATATATATATAAGCATATACATACATATAATATATATATATATATAATATATATATATACATATATATATATATACATATATATATATATATATATATACATATATATATATATATATATATATATATATATATATATATATATATATATATATATATATATATATATATATATATATATATATATATATATATATATATATATTATATATATATATATATATATATATATATATATATATATATATATATATATATATATATATATATATGTACATGTATATGTGTCTGTAACAGTCGAGGATATTTATATGCTTCACAGAAGTACTATTAAATCCAGAAGGTATAGAATCCATAATGGTAATAAGATGCAGAGATTAAACACATCCTGAAAAAGCCATCATCTCCATTTTATTTAAGAAGCTGGATAGCTTAAAGACTCCTTATAGCAAAGTTACATTTCTTTAAAACTTCCTTTTTGAAAAAACCTTTCGACTCCAAAGTAATATCAATATTTTGATCAATTAATGGAGAATTAATTAAAGAATTATTTTTATTGACTAAATGATCAGTAGGGACTTAAATTAGACCTGAATGTCTTCGGAGTCAAAAACTGGAGAAGTCTGTCCAAGAAGAGGGCTGCTTGCAATTCAATTCTAAGGAAAGCCATGGCCCACATTGTACTGATTCGCCACTGAAGAAGAAGAAATGATCAGTAATTTTATAGTGTGGCAATCTCCGAATTAAACTTTTCTTAATGAATATACACCAAAGTAAAAGTAAGATACTTTTATGTTTTATGGGTATGGATGAATGCCTACATAAACACAAATATAACCATATACACTCACGCTGTTGAAAGGCTATATTGATATGACTTAAATTTAGTATTAAATTCCAATTTAATAACAGATTTTAAATTGGAGTTATAATAATAGTAAGGACTGCCAACAATCCAAATTGAGTTATAATCTAGAAAGTTCGTTGGATTTCAAAAGAATATATATCACGTTAATCGATTGTAATTAAAAATTAATTAGTGCTAATTAGAAAACTGAAGCCATTGCAATGTAGGTGGTAAAGGAAAATCGATATGAAATTCAAGTCTTCATGGTTCTTAGAGATACTCCGGAGAATTTTTTTTTTTTTTGTTGTTAAAAATTCTCTTGATAAATTTCATTTGATGCTTAAAATGTTTTATGCATCTGATCTGCGTATAAATAGTTTGAGTGGGTTTAAAATATATTTTTTAAAATGTCATAAAATAATTTTTCGTGGTTCTTAATCCATTAATGTCCGAGTTATTTCTCTAGATATATACAGACAGTCAGAGATTCTATAGATATATATAGATATAGAAAGAGATACATATATTAGAATGCTTTAAGGTATCCGTCTACGCTGAAAACATCCTTTTTTGCCAAAAATCATAATTTTTTTTATTTCTCTATTGTAAAATTTCAACTTTTAGGCTTCTAAATCTGTTTTTGTTTTGTATCTACGACATTTTAAAGAAAAGTGACAGCTGTTTAAACATCAGTGACAACTGTCAAAACAAAACGGAAGCATTTTTTGGACAATACTTTTTAAATTTTCATGAAGATTAATTTAAACATTTTTCTAGTATTTTTAATAATTAGCAACTTGGCAATTAGAATGTTTTTTAAGAAAGAAAGTGTGGGGAATTGTAAACATGTATTTTAATTTTTTAATAGTTAAAGTTGCTTTCATAAACTTCAAATGTGTTTTTCTCAGGACGCTATTTTTAATAAAATGTTGAAACTTGAAATGTGATATCTCAAAAAGTTCTTAAAATATTTTGTTGAAAAATATTATGAATGCTTTTGATAGTATTTACTAGTGAATGACCTAAAAGCTTTAAATTTGGATAATTTTTAATAATGTTATACTTATAGTTAGATATAAAGGAAATGAAAATTCGTTAAAAATTCAATGTGTCTGATTTTGAAGGGCCAAAATTTTTTATCAAATGTAAATTAAGCAAAGATTTTAGGTGATTCACTAGTCCAGTGTATAAGATATGTGTTGCATCAAAAAATATTGAAATAATTTAATTTATTAAAAATTAGACCGTTTGAAAAAAAAACGATTTTTTTACTAAATTTTTTTCATTTATTACAAATTTTATAAAAAATTTTCCGGGAATAAATTTTTTAAGTGCAATTCCATATGATAATATAAAAAATAAATATAAATATGTAAAAACATGAACTAGTTTCTACGTTTAAAGA
>CM063503.1:91158682-91176182 GCA_032207245.1 Pardosa pseudoannulata | reverse complement strand
AGGAAAACATTATATGAAGCTTACATAAAGTTTAAATTACAGGATTTTATTTTTCTATAAAATATTAATCTTTAATTCCTAACCTATAAATAAATAAACAATGAAAGTGTATTTTGAAATGAATAATTTATTTAGAGATAGATGAAAGGTTAAAAGGCTAAAACCTTTCTTATTTTATATCACTAGTATGTATCAAAAAATGCCAGTAAATTTCATATTAAAGCTCAATAGGAAAAAGAAATTTTCTTTTATTTAACTGGAATCACCATTAAAAACAAGCACTTTAGAGGTCAGTAAAAGAGAAACACTTTGTAGCACAGGAATGAAGCTTAAATTACATAATTTTTCTCTAAAAAACTATTTTTTTTCTCTAAATCTAATTTTTCTCTAAAAGACTCTTCTATAATTCCCATAAATCTACTTTCAACATATCTACTAGATATAATTTATTAAAGATTAAATCACGAAAAAACAAAGATTTTTTGCATTACTTCCATCTTTTAATAAGAATAAAACTTTCTGTAAAAAATAATATTATAAAAAGAGAAATTTCTTATATAGGCTTGAAGTAAAATTAGAATAAATGACACAGTAGAAATTATCATCATCATATTCAACTATCCCAAAATATTTAAAGTAATCAACTGTAAATATTAACTATTTTTACTTGTAAAATTATGATTTTCAACATCCACTTTCTAGTTTTCTTAATTTTAACTTTCCTAGCCAAGCAAAATAAATCGAGGATATGTATCATTGCGATCGACTTTCTTTCCACGCTTCCCACACATTATTTAAATCTTACAAATATGCACTATCATACCAATCTGTATGATAATAAGAATCTGACTGGGATTATATGAATTAAAAGAAAAATTTACAATAAATTTGTAAAATTAAACAACTTTTTCAAAATTTGATCTACAAGATAATTCTTAGGCTATTATATGGCTATAATTTTGAAACTAATTTCATCAAGCATTGTATTATATTATTCCCTTTTTATCTCAGAACAGAATATTTAAATCAATGATATGTATCATTGCTATCGGCTTTCTTTATATACTTCCCCCACATTATTTAAATCTTACAAATATGCACTACAATACCAATCTGTATGATAATAAAAATCTGACTGGGGTTATATGAATTAAAAGAAAATTTACAATGAATTTGTAAAATTAAACAATTTTTTCAAAATCTTATCTGCAAGATAATTCTTAGGCTCCTACATGTCTATAATTTTGAAACTAATCTCATCAAGCATTGTATTTAAACTATCCCCTTTTTTATCTCAGAACAAAAAAGATAAAATTTAAAAAATATTGAATTTAGGTGAATATATTTTTAGTTTGCTAAACAATATTGTTTGGAAAGTTGAATTATTATATCTGGAAAGTATTAATATCTGGATTGACAAGGTATTAACAAAGTAGCTTAGCAATAAGATTTTTTTCTGTTAATTACTACTGTAATTAACTAGTCGCTAATAAATTAGACTTGCATTTTCAGTTCGCTTTTAAAAATATACCCCCATCATTTTAACAAGCAATAATTCAGTTTCGTTATACATACACGTGTATATATGTATATATATACATATATATATATACACACACACACACATATATATATATATACATACACATATATATATACATATATATACATATATATATATATACATATATATATATATATATATATATATATATATATATATATATATATATATATATATATATATATATATATAACATCAGAAATTTAAATCTTCCCAAAATACATTATTATATACAACAGGAACAGATAGTATCCAATACAAAGGAGACAAACACAGCAATTTGAAAATGACATCATGGCCATTTTTATTTAAGAAATTGGGCAGCTTATAAGTTTATAATACAAATAGAGACAAAAAAATTATTTATATGAAAAGGGATGATGTGCATAGTCTTATTTACATTCCGTGTCAATTTCAAAGTCGAATCAGTGGCTTATGCAACTGTCAGCTCTCTGTGTTTAGATTATAAATAAATTTAACCTCCTGTTCAGAGAAAATTAAATTTGGTATTTCATAGCTGGGATGATCGCTGGTCGATTGGTTAGGGCGCTGATTGTCGGTACCGGAGTTCGTGGGTTCGAATCCCAATATGGCATGGATGTTCGTAGCCATTCGGAATCGGCTTTAAGCAGTAGGTCACGGTCTCATTAGCCCTCGTGTTGCAAAAAATGTAGGCCTTAATGCTCCAAACCAAAAAAACTAATCCTTTTGGGCTGCTCAGGCCTGATGTAGATGCTCTACTTTTCCGATCTTTATTATAGGGTAAAACTTCAACCGCTTCCCTGATTATCCCGAGTTATCTCGGGTTCGTATACATTGCAGTTAACTGTTAAAGGTCTCATTAGCCCTCGTGTGCAAAACAGTAGACCTTATCTCACCAAACCATAGTTGGAAGTGCTCTTTTTTTTTTGTCATATATTTAATAGCATACAAGCAAAGTTAAGCCAAAAAATATAATCAACTAAATCATAAATGCACATCAGTAATTCGTTATAATGGTAAATAGAGATCCTTTTATAACTTAGCGAGAATAAATTAATCATAAATACAAATGTAAAATTTTAATCCTATTAAAGGATTAGTTTGATATAGTGAGAAATTATGCAAATATGATCCTATGATGCATAACTTTCAAACTTTGTCAACCGAAGAATCTTTATATAAACAATATGGATTCATTTGAATAAAGAGTAAGTCTGAAAATTTTTCTTGAAAGACGAATATCTTTTCAAATGGTTTATAGAACACAGGAAGTATTACCATGATTCAAATACGGTTAACCTTCACTGTAAAATCCGTCTATTGTGTCAGCTGAATTTCGATAATATTTTGAGCTGTACTTAAAAAAAGCAGCAAAGACTTAAAAACAGGTTTCTTTATTGCTGGAATTTTATTGTTGATGCTTTCAGAATAAATACGTAATTGAATATGTATTGTATGATGAAATTTTTAGTCACTAAATCAAGCATGTCTGTTCTACGCCTCGAGGGATGTATAAATCCTAAAATAAAAATTAAACAAATTAATATAATTCAACATTACTTAAAAAGTACTTAAAAAGACTGTTTTAGAAGATTTGTAGAGGAATAATTAATATTTTTACTATCATTATTTATTTTCTCTTTATTTTTTTCTATTAATGTTTATGATGATCTCTAAAATACTGTAATCGTATAAATAAAGATTATCTTAGCATGTGTAAAAGAAATACCCACGGACCATTTCAGTTAAAGATATTTTTCAAACTGTTAATGATTAATAGATCTAAAAATAATTTAAACATTTACCTTTCAACTTTAACCCTTTTATATAAAACTATTTCTAAGGGAATAATTCTAAAATACTGTCTAAATCTCTAATCTCTAAATTCTAAAATTCTAAAATCTCTAAAATACTGTAATCGTATAAATAAAGATTATCTTAGCATGTGTAAAAGAAATACCCATGGACCATTTCAGTAAAAGATATTTTTCAAATTGTTAATAATTAATAGACCTAAAAATAATTTAAACATTTACTTTTCAACTTTAACCCTTTTATATAAAACTATTTCTAAGGGAATAATTCTAAAATACTGTCTAAATCTCTAATCTCTAAATTCTAAAATTCTAAAATCTCTAAAATACTGTAATCGTATAAATAAAGATTATCTTAGCATGTGTAAAAGAAATACCCACGGACCATTTCAGTTAAAGATATTTTTCAAACTATTAATAATTAATAGATCTAAAAATAATTTAAACATTTACCTTTCAACTTTAACCCTTTTATATAAAACTATTTCTAAGGGAATATTACATTTTCGAGTATATTGATTGAAAACTACATATATTAGCTTTGAAAGTCCACAACACATAGGTGGGGAAAATGTTCATATTTTCATAAAAAAAAACACTCAATTGAATACGCATTGTATGATGTAGATTTTAGTTACTAGATCAAGCATCTATATCTTACTCCTCGCGGGATGTATGCGTCCTAAAATAAAAACTAAACAAATTGATATATTTCAGCATCCATAATCTGCCAATTCTATACTTACAAAGACTATAATAGACATTTTGCAGATGGATAATTAATATTTTTACTGTTATTATTTAATTTCTCTTTATTTTTTCTATTAATATTTATGTTAACCTCTAAAAATTATTTTGCGATGCAAAAGGCATATGGCCTACTGTAATCGTAAAAAAGTACTATAATCACAAAAAACCATAGTATGTGTAAGAAAAATGCCTATGGATCATTTTCATTAAAAATATTTTTAAAGCTATTAATAATTAATAGATCCAAAAATAATTAACATTGTACCTTTCAACTTGAACTACTTTCATATAAAACTATTTCTTAGTGTATATTACATTTTCGAGTAGATTGATTGAAAACTACATATATTAGCTTTGAAAGTCTACTGTTGCCTAAAGCCATAGGTGGGGAACGTGCTCATACTTCCAGACTAAAAGTTCAGTTGAATACGTATTGTATGATGTAGATTTTAGTTACTAAATCAAGCATGTATATTCTACTCCTCGAGGGATGTATGCATCCTAAAATAAAAATTAAACAAATTAATATAATTCAACATCTATAACCTGCCAATTCTGTAGTTACAAAGACTGTAATAGACATTTTGCAGATCGATAATTAATATTTTTATTATTATTATTTATTTTCTCTTTATTTTTTCTATTAATATTTATGTTAACCTTTAAAATTTATTTTGAGATGTAAAAGGCATATGACCTACTGTAATCGTAAAAAAGTACTATAATCATAAAAAACAATAGTCTGTGTAAAAGAAATGCCAATGGACTATTTCCATTAAAGATATTTTCAAAACTATTAATAATTAATAGATCTAAAAATAATTAACACTTACCTTTCAACTTGAACCCTTTCATATAAAACTATTTCTAAAGGAATATTACATTTTCGAGTAGATTGAATGAAAACAATATATATTAAAATATATTAGCTTTGAAAATGCACTGTCACCTAAACACATAGGTAGGAAACTTGCTCATATTTTCAGAAAAAACACCCATTTGAATACGTATTGCATGATGTAGATTTTAGTCACTAAATCAAACACGTATATCCTACTCCTCGCGAGATGTATGCGTCCTAAAATAAAAATTAAACAAATTAATATAATTCAACATCCATAATCTGCCAATTCTGTACTTGCAAAGACTGTAATAAACGTTTTGCAGATGGATAATTAATATTTTTATTATCATTATTTATTTTCTCTTTATTTTTTTAATGAATGTTTATGATAACCTCTAAAATTTATTTTGAGATCCAAAAAGCATATAGTTTATGGTAATGGTATAAATGTAGATAACCATAGTATGTGTTAAAGAAATGCCCAGGGAGAATTTCCAATAAAGATATTTTTCAAACACTTACTAATTAATAGTTCCAAAAATAATTAACATTTTATCTTCCAAATTGAACCACTTATATATATATTTCTAATGGCATATTACAATTTCAAGGATGTATGCTTCCTAAAATAAAAATTAAACAAATTAATATAATTCAGTATCCATAAACTGCCAATTTTGTACTTACAAAGAGTGTAATAGACGTTTCGCAGGTGAATAATTAATATTTTATTATCATTATTTATTTTCTCTTTATTTTTTAATGAATGTTTATGATAACCTCTAAAATTTATTTTGAGATCCAAAAAGCATATAGTTTATGGTAATGGTATAAATGTAGATAACCATAGTATGTGTTAAAGAAATGCCCAGGGAAAATTTCCAATAAAGATATTTTTCAAACACTTAATAATTAATAGTTCCAAAAATAATTAACATTTTGCCTTCCAACTTGAACCACTTATATATATATTTCTAATGGCATATTACAATTTCAAGGATGTATGCTTCCTAAACTAAAAATTAAACAAATTAATATAATTCAGTATCCATAAACTGCCAATTCTGTACTGACAAAGAGTGTAATAGACGTTTCGCAGGTGAATAATTAATATTTTATTATCATTATTTATTTTCTCTTTATTTTTTAATGAATGTTTATGATAACCTCTAAAATTTATTTTGAGATCCAAAAAGCATATAGTTTATGGTAATGGTATAAATGTAGATAACCATAGTATGTGTTAAGAAATGCCCAGGGAGAATTTCCGATAAAGATATTTTTCAAACACTTAATAATTAATAGTTCCAAAAATAATTAACATTTTGCCTTCCAACTTGAACCACTTATATATATATTTCTAATGGCATATTACAATTTCAAGGATGTATGCTTCCTAAACTAAAAATTAAACACATTGATATAATATTCTGTCGATAGATTTAATAGTTAATACATAAAAAAAAATTTATGTTTCTACATTGAATTTTCTAGAAAAATTTGGACATTTATGAAATTGAAATTAATCTCCTGACATACAACGACGAGTTGGTCTTATTATTCATTTCATGTGACACTGTAGACTTTTAAGACTCTACCTCTTCAAGAACTGTTTTTGGTGGAGCGCTTTCATTATATTATTAGATAATTCAGTTGATTCACTAGAGCTTCGATTTTGATTTGTTTACTATGCTCAAAATGCCCAACCTCCCATCTTCTGAACAATACCAATCACAGAGTTGCATCCATAAATCGGTAAATAAGAAAGTAGCCCACTGAAAGAAGCATTCAGGATAGTATTAATCTCGCACGGCGAATGCTATACGAAGCAATATTTGGAACTGATATATTCAACTAGCATATAGCCCGTTATATGACAGGATCAGTAAATTTTTTTATTTTTCAGAATTGTAAAGTACCCTATGAGATAGGTAAAAAAAATGGTTTGTTTTTTGGCTGTGAATTAACGATTAAACTTTAAATTATCACATATGTACCTAATCTATTATTTAAGCCAAATATAAAAGAAAATTATTTACGTAATATCTAAGTTCAGTGATAAAACATAAAAAATAATGCAGACGATATTTAAATATTTTAAAATAAGAAATGTTTAAATGAGATGGTTAAAGGAATGACGTCACAATGCTAGGAAAAAAATGTTATTTTTACCTATTTATTATGTAATAAATATAATCGCCTGCTCTTAACCGGGTTTTTTTTTTTGTTTTGGTTTGGAGCGCTACGGTCTACTGTTTTGCACACGAGGGCTAATGAGACCGGGACCTACTGCTTAAAGCCGATTCCGAACGGCTACGAACATCCATGCTATAGCGGGATTCGAACCCACGAACTCCGGTACCGACGATCAGCGCCCTAACCAATCGGCCAGCGTTCGGCTTCTTAAACGGGGAAAAATAGGGTTTGAAAATGGTAATTAAAGCTCGAAAATGGGGGTAGGGGGGAATTTCGAACGTTTTAAAGATGACAGTATTTTTTGCTGTGATATGAAGCATATTTATACCAATTTATTTTAGAATCGGATCCATAGTTTAAGAGAAGATAAACTCTATTCACTTTCAATTTTTCTAACCCTAAATCATCAAGAATCCAATATGGATAACTCTATCCATTCCATGACCAACCGCTTCATAAACTCGAGGACAGACGGACAGATAACTTAACCCCTTAACTGCCGCGGGCGTATATATACGTCTTGCGCAGTCAATGTTTTAACTGTTATGGGCGTATATATAAGTCTTATTGCAATATGTTTCTTAGTAAACCCCTGATTTTCATTAAGTACACTCACTTACACAACATTTAACATATACAAGGTATACATATACTCATTACGGGGTAGTTAATGCATCCAAGCGTGGAGCTTATATATATGCGCTCGCGGTAGTTAAGGGGTTAAGCTATTATTGTATTGGGGATTATTATGACAAATAACAGAAATGACAAAGTTTGAGTCACTTAAATGCTTATCAAAGATTTGAATTTCAAAATTAAACGTTTTATTTCACAGCATGCTCATAACTGTTCAGTTGAACAGATTATATTGCATTTTAGAGCCGTGATATCTCAGTCAGGGAAGACAAAGATCCTGTAATTGGAGGGTTGCGAGTTCGGGGTTCAAGCCGACCTAAGATTCACCGCGTGTGTTTATCTTTATATATAAAATTCTTCTGTGCGTGTGTTTGTAATAGAACTCCTAAACGGCTGGACTGATTTTGATGAACTTTTGTGTATGTAATTAAGTGGATTCGTGAATGGTTTAGATTCACAATTTGAAAAGATAGAATTTTTTTTTATTAACCCTCTGACTGCTCATCCCGAGATTTCCACGGGCAATTCAAATGTAGCAAAATTTGCTCATCCCGCGATTTTCGCGGGCATGTGTTTTTCTTCCTTTATTAAGAAGCACATTCCGCCTTTTCACTGCTTAACCAGTGGAATAAATTATATACAGTAATAGAAATTTAATTAGATAATAAATAGAATTAGGAAATAAATATAATCTAGAATTAATTAGGTAATGATTAGAACTACAGTTATATTAGATAATAGAATTATAGATAGTACGTTATAAATATGAAATTAACTGTATTTCAATTGAAATTTATTAAAATATAAATTTTTCATGTGATAACATCTGAAATCAGTTTTCAAAAAGCTTAGTGTCTCATATTAATCATGATAAAAGTCAAAATAAAAATTATTTTCTAGAAAATAAATTTGTATTTCAATTCTCAAATTTATATATATATATATATATATATATATATATATATATATATATATATATATATATATATATATAAACTATTCAACAAAAAAATGCTCAATTTTTAAAGAGATCTCGGTTTACAAATTGAGCAGTCAGAGGGTTAAAAATCCAGAATTGTGCGTTTATTCAGATTATTCTAATGCCGCTTGAAGCCTTTCGCTGCCAATGTATCTATGGCACAGTGGTCAGTGCAACGGGCTTCAGTACGGCAAGTCCGAAGGTTGAATCGATGTGAGAATTTTAATTTGATTTATTTACGTTTGTGATAACTATAAGCATGGTGGCGCCAAGTATTTTTAAAATAATTTTTTTCTTTACTTTTCCATCAAAACGGTGCAATTTATATTCTATTTAAAAACATTTTACAATTTTTGGATTTCCAACTTTAACACAGGACAACGTCTGTCGGGTCGTCTAGTATATGCATATATATGTAGCTTGGAGAATTTTACACTAATTGTTGTTGCACGAAAATAGCCCTTTCTATTTTGAATTGCCCTGGATTACTGGGGAGAACAAGGCTTATTGTGAGTTAGATATTAACTTTGATCTTTTATGTCAGCTCGAAAATGAGGTCTGTGAACAGAAAATTAGCATTTATTTCAGAATCAGCTTTGGCAGACTGGTAAAAAACATTTAAGTCGGCGAACACTACTTTAAATAATACATTATTTAAAATGTATGGCTGGGAAATTAGGTATGAAAGAATTAGAATATGAAAAGGAGAATTTTAGATAGATATTTTAGGTGTAATAATTTTTATATATATATATATATATATATATAGATAGATAGATAGATAGATAGATATATGGCATATGGCAAGGGGTTAACAGTCTAAATGAAATCAGAAACGGATACCCACGTTTGTTTGAATGTATATTAGAGGATTTTAGAACCATTTTATTAGAATCTCGTAAAATTTGAAAAGCAAGGAGCATTTGGAAAACTTACAAAAATTTTCATAAAAAATTATTCTTTAAAAAATATTATCTGATTTCAAAGATAATTTTAATGGGATTAATTTACTCTAACATCAATATAATTGTGTACACAGTTTCATAACACATAGCTAATTTATAACTAAGTTAGTATTTTAAATTATTTTTTCCATCCACATTTGCCTTAAAGTAGCTAACTCATATCCACTTTAAAAAAACTAGAACAATATAAAGTAATGTGAATTAATACTCATCATAAATATATTATAGATAGAAAATGTTTTTACTATCGAGAATTATATTTATGCTACAGTTTTATTTATGTCTTTCTGTTTTAGCTAAATTTGAGTTCTTTGTCAGTAGTTGCATAAAAAAGCTATACGTATGCAAATGATGGTTTTATTTCATTTTAATCACTATTTAAAAGGGGTAATTCTAGAATCCAAAAACTTCTCAAAGTTTTGTGAAAAATATGTCCAGATACAAATCTTTAACAAATCAAATATTGGTTTCAAATTCTTTTCCGACACCTACATCTCCTTGATGAGTCAGCCTCATGATCCCAAAGTGCACAATATTTGGGCTCTCTATTCGATGCCGGAATAAAACCCATTTGCATCAATTTTCGCCCCGAAATCGATCCTAAAACGAGAGCGCGAGGCCAGTTATTTGATACAGGGATGATCCAAAACCCGTTCATTACTTTCTTTCCTAGCTGTCAGTCTCGCTCAGATTTGGTGCACTGCTTTTGATGACTAGATCAGATATCGGGGAAAAGGGGTGATATATTATCTTTAAAAGTGCTAAAAATGTTGTTAGGGATTATCATGCGAACTATGAAGCAATAGAAATCCTCGATTGTCGTAGAAGCCATACTTGCGTTTGCGTACTTATCGGATAAGTTAACGCATATGTATTTGTTATCACAGATATTTTGTTAGATGCGTTCAAGTACTTTTACTAAACATGAAGTATGTTAATGTGAACATTTCATTTGATGACTACATTTTATATCGGGAAAAAGGGGTGATACTTTATTTTTAAAAGTGTTATGCTGTTACAGATCATGGTGCGAACTATAAACCAATAGAAATCCTCGACTGTGGTAGAAGCCATACTTGCATACTTATCGGATAATTTAAAGCATTTTTATTTGTTTTCACAGACATTTTGTTAGATACTTTCAAATACTTTTGCTAAACATGAAGTATGTTAATATGAACACTTCATTTGATGACTAGATCTTATATTGGGAAAAAGGGGTGATATATTATCTTTAAAAGTGCTAAAAATGTTGTTAGGGATTATCATGCGAACTATGAAGCAATAGAAATCCTCAATTGTCGTAGAAGCTATACTTGTGAACTTATCGGATAAGTTAACGCATATTTATTTGTTATCACAGATATTTTGTTAGATACATTCAAATACTTTTGCTAAATATGAAGTATGTTAATGTGAATACTTCATTTGATGACTAGATCTTATATCGGGAAAAAGGGTGGTATTTTATTTTTAAAAGTGTTATGCTGTTAGGGATCATCATGAGAACTTGTGGTAGAAGCCATACTTGCATACTTATCGGATAATTTAAAGCATTTTTATTTGTTTTCACAGACATTTTGTTAGATACTTTCAAATACTTTTGCTAAACATGAAGTATGTTAATATGAACACTTCATTTGATGACTAGATCTTATATTGGGAAAAAGGGGTGATATATTATCTTTAAAAGTGCTAAAAATGTTGTTAGGGATTATCATGCGAACTATGAAGCAATAGAAATCCTCAATTGTCGTAGAAGCTATACTTGTGAACTTATCGGATAAGTTAACGCATATTTATATGTTATCACAGATATTTTGTTTGATGTGTTCAAATGCTTTTAATAAACATATTGCATGTTAATGTGAACACTTCATTTGATGACTAAATCTTATATCGGGAAAAGGGGTGATATTTTATTTTTAAAAGTGTTAAAAAAAGTTATTAGGGATCTGCATGAGAACTATGAAACAGTAGGCGTTCTCCATTCATACAAGTTTTGTACCATGATAGAAGGTATTTGTGTATAGTGTACATACTTTTGTTACAATTTAACGCATGTTTATATGTTACACATATATTCTAAAACGAGAGTACAAGGTCAATAATTACATACAGGGATGGTGTATCTGGTAATTTTGAGTATATTTAATGTACTGAATTTGATGATTACATCAGATATTGGAGTAAAAGGGGTAGTATATTATTTTCAAAATTCCCAAAAATGTCATTAAGGGTCATCACGTGAATTATGAACCAACGAAAGTCCTGGAATGGAGTAGAAGTCATACTTATATACTTATCGGACAAGTCTCTGCATGTTTATAGAGTATAATAAATATTTTATGACTTGAGTTCAAATGTTGTACGAAATTGTAATACACTATACACTTCATTTGATGTCTAAATCAAATATTGGGGAAAAGGTGTGGTATGTTATTTTTAAAAGAGCTAAAGAAGCATTTTATAATGAAACACTAGAAAACTGCCATAGGCGAAAACAAAATAGTTTGTAACAGTATTAACAAACTGAATATCGAAAACCAATTGTATTGCAAATAAAATTGGCAAACCCACACAGCGAATATAGCTTATGTTGTTGGGGGTATATAAACAAGGTCATTAATGGCTCCACAAAGAAAGGAAACTTTTAGACCATGCATAAAGAGTAGGACTGTGCTGAGGCATAGCTCGAGCATATTTTAGACTTTATTGACTTTCAGTTGGATCAGGTTTATTCAAAACCTCTTCTGTTTTTTTTTTTTTTTTTGTTTGTTTTTTTTTTTTTTTTGCATGTTTACAGACGTATGGAATTGGTCTAGTTGAGTTATATCACTTGGATATCAGAAACAACAACAAAAGCAACACACATGAAAAAGTTAGAAAGCATTAAATCTGGTAAATTGGGGGAAAGTCAAGGGAACATAGCGCGGTTATCTTTACCAAAACAACCAGTCCAGCCATGGAGACGGTCATCGTTCAAGTATAGACGAACTTGAACGGTCCAATTACTCCACTTGGTGCACAAAATACAAACTTGTTGAGTTTGTGATTATTTTCACACATCATTCATACTTATACGTCTTTTACCACCAGCTTGTTGAATGGAAGTTATATTTCACCTAAAATGCGATCTTCCTTCGCAGTTTCGTTACAATATTTGTTTTTTAGAAGTTACACTAAAGGGGAGTGCGCTAAACAGAGAGTCAATGTATTCAGTCCAAAATATCTAATTATTTCATAGTTTCCAACAATATTAGATGTGTAGAATTAGCTTACGAGAAGTAAAAACCGGTGTAGAGGTTTAATAGCATCCGAATCTTGAGCAGGAGAAACAGATAATCATCCAATCAGAATGTCTCGAATTAGGGGACATCGATAACGATAATTGGATCCGGACGGCTCTGAGGTGGCAAAAGTATTTCTCCGCAAATCTCTACTGCACTGGCCGCTAATGATCCGGCAGGGAAGCCAAATGAAAGCATTTGTCACGGAGCAATCACAACGTTTCTACCCGTGATTCTAAATATTTTCCGAGTGCGGGCCGTTAATAATGACTGCAAAGTCATTATTTGGGAAGGGAGGTTCTCCCAGCTCCAGAGTAGTATTTTCTTCGCACCCTATCTATTGATGTACGATCCTATTTCGTTTTATAATAAAACACCTGTAATGATAGAAATTCGCAGCAATGCATTTGATGAGAGTTTCCGATTTACTAAAGTTATAAACTCTAAAAAATCGTATACAGAAGAGAGTTTCTAGACATTATATTATACATTATACATTATTCTGTAAAATATGGACTGATGATATGCAGTAGCCCAGGTCTTTATATTTTCTTCAAATATATCTTTATACTTTTCAAGTTTGAAAATAAACAAAGTAACATTAACAAGTTTCGTACCCATTAAAGATATATATTATTCATACAAGTGTATGTATTTTAAGATGTACTTACACACACGTGATTGCGTATGAGACAGTTACACGCATTCATTATTTATGATAAAAAATTACTATAAACTCTTGTAATTGTTTTATGATAAAAATTACCATACATAAAAACTTATTTATAGTTATAAAGCTGAAAGTTATATTTCTTTTTTTTTCAACTGTAAAAAGATGCCCGAGTGGGCAGTGCAGTACTCTTTAGTACCACAGTTCGTTGGCTCAAATCCCACTATGGTATGGATCATCGAAGCCGTTCGAAATCGGCTTTAAGCAGTAGGTCCTGGTCTCAGTAGCCTTTATCCAGCAAAAAAGTAGCTAGTAGCACTGCAAACCAAACATATTTCTTTACATAATAAAACAGTAGTAATGTTAGTGTGTTATGAAAATTATACACTCTAAAATTTTCTTTCCCATTTAACATGTATATAACGAGTGTACACGTGTGCGTTAAAAGCTGTTCACACACAGACGTGAGATGTAAAGATAGTTAACATACCATAATCGTTGAATGAGGTAAAAAAATTCTGTATATTAAGAATTATTTATAATTCTAGTATATGCATATTGAAATTTACCTTCTAGTTATTGAAAATGATATAAACTTTTATAAAGCAGCTAAAAATCTGGATAAATTATTATGTAAAAATAATGTACAATTAAATTTATTTTTATTGTAAATGTTTGTAAATGTTAATAGTTTAATTTATATATCTTAGACGAAAAGTATATAAAAATTAATCTATTTCTTCTGCTGTTAAGAGAATCAACTTGAAAAGAGAAACCTAAATTATTAAAAACTAGAATCAACATTCAATAAGATCAACATAAATATTCGATGACTTTTGCGATATGCAAATATTGTAAGAAATCCAAAATATCATTATGTTGTTCAGTATTCATTTACTTCAATAAAATATGTAGAGTAAATTCAGTTTTTGGAGCAAACATTGACAATTTTAAGAAGCATTCTTACAATATTTTCTAGTTTTTTTTTTCGTAATTTACACTATATATAATATGGTTTGCTGATTTAACGTACACATAAATATGGTTTGCTGATCAACGGTCAAATTTAAGTTACACAAGTGCTTATTAAACCGGAATCTACTGATTAGAGCCAATTCCAGACGGCTATAAACTTTTACGCTAACAGTGGGATACAAATTTACTGACCCTGATGCTAAAAGGCAGCGATCTATACATCACGAAGTTGTCTAGCACTTGGATCGACACTCTGTGGCTCGAGAGTCGCATGTGGCTTTTTTCATAGGCATTTGTTGCTCGTCTGACTTCTGCCTCTGTGTATTGTATTCAACAATAATTAATACATGCAAATCCCTCTCTGATACCTTCGTTAGTTTCTTTCATCAGAAATATGGCTCTTCTCCCTCGAAAGTCTGCGATATACTGGTCTGACAGATTATGAAGGTAATGCATCGGAAAATTTGAAATAAAGCACTTGTGATACCTGACATAATGAAATGAAAACATATCCCAATGAAGCACCACTATTAGTTCCAATACTAGCATGGCGTTATAACGAATTTGGCAATATATCGTATTATACCCTTATACATACATATATATATATATATATATATATATATATATATATATATATATATATATATATATATATATATATATATATATATATATATATATATATATATATATATATATATATATATATTGTTAAAATCAAATTTATGCATATATTTACCTCTTTATATTGCAGACATTTAGTATTAGGTATTTACACACACTCTACATAAATATATACTCCTAATCTTTAATATAACTTAATTATCATTTAATTCAATTTTCGGGATAGAAATACTCATTTAAGATTTTTTTTCTAAAATAATTGCTTTAATGCTTTAATGTACAACAAAAATTCTGTTTATCCTATTAATTTTTTTATAAATATTTACAGTCATTTAGGGTGAACTTTCATTTTCTCTGATTTTATATCTCTGTTATCTTCTGATAATCCAATCTTTTGATAGTTAATGGCAATGCGTCGTATCTCAGAAAATTGTAATATAGCCTATTTATTTGATGGTCGGCCGAAATGAATATTAGAATTCTGCTTACCAATAGATACAACCAGGGCCGTAGGCAAGGGGAGTGATTTAGGGGACTGGTCCCCCTCCGAAATTCTAAAATACCCTTTCATGTAAAGAAAATGGACCATGTGTGTGTCATCTGCTTAGCTGTGCAGCATAGACAAAAGTGGGCTTAGAACAGCAATATTGAGTTAAGGAGTAGGTGCAAATTGGATTCGACATGTAATAACAGATTGACTAGAACTTTTGGCAACTCATCACAATATTGTTGCACAATTGGAAGAAATTGTGAAAATTTTTTGGCAAAAATTAAAAAAAAGGCCTATTTTGTAATATAAAGTAAAAATTTGAACATTTTCATTTTCTTTCAAAATTATGCTGTTTCTTTAGTTATATTTCTGTTTTAAAAATTGGAATTTAATATCATGTATTGTTTATATATTTTCAATGGTAATTTTACTATTAATTCATTGTGTAGTTACCACATGATTCATTCAAGGCTAAAAATTTGTTCATTATATCATTTTTTAAGCATTTTGATATTTTAAAATCACCTTGTATAATGATACTAATTAGGAGTATACATACATAAGAAAACCTCCAGTTTTATTGAAGTATCCTTCACAAAAAACAATGTCCTCCTCCGAATATAATTTCTGGCTACGGCCCTGCATTGTATTATGATACTGATTAGGAGTATATATACATAAGAGAAAACCTGTAGTTTTATTGAAGTATAATTCACAAAAAACAATGTCCCCCTCCGAATATAATTTCTGGCTACGGCCCTGGATACAACTTAGTTTAAAAATTTTCAAGGGCACAGGGGAAAGTAATATACTCTAAGGTAAAAACGATTCGGAAGGGAAAAAAAGAGAGAAAATGTCACATTTGCCGTTGCTTATTAATCATTAATTGTAGTTATATCAAATTATCTCCTTAACAGATTTTTAACATTATAAATCCTATAGGGACGATTTGTTCAAACACACACACATATGACGATAGAACGAGGTTGGCGGTATATCAGAATGGCGCTAAATCGGTGTTTGGCTGTATTATGAAAAACAAAAGCATGGGTTACTTGAGTTTTATTATTGTTCATATATTGTTATATTTATAGTGATATTTTACTTTTGTAAATATACAATTTAGACTCAATTAATATTCCTTAAGCCGAATGTTAAGCTTCTGTTCTTTACTGCTTACTGGAGAGGTCAAGTTTAGTGTTCTTTAGTGCGAACAAAATCACAAATCAAAGATTTTCACTCAATCACCCAGCCGTTGTATTCGAGATGAAATACGATTCCTATTCTCACAGAAAAAAGTATGTATTCCTTTTCCTAATTTGTCTCCCGAAAGTATATCATCCCCGTGATGCATTTTCTAATTTCGCAACATCTTTGGGTTGCTATATCAAAAACTTTCTCACTCTATCTCATCATTCGCAACGACATTGAGTTACGATAACGACATGTTTCTTTTCCACTCGAATGCGATTCCTTTTTCTCATGTTCTACCGAACAGAGCTTTATTTTTTTTACTTGTTCTTCATTTTTCTAGTGCATTTTTCCGTACCCAGAGTACTTGTACGTGATGCTTCATGAGAAGTTGGATCAGGAATAAAAAATGTTGAATGGTGGTTCTCCAGGAGTTCTCCCACTCTCTTCCCCGCTTAGTGCGATTCTTTTTTTTATTTTTAAAATATTAGTGGTCATTATTTTTTTTTCTGCTACAGTCAGGAACA
>CM063503.1:91061182-91153682 GCA_032207245.1 Pardosa pseudoannulata | reverse complement strand
AGTTGGCTAGTTTGTTGAGAACGCTACAGTCAACTTTCTTCTAAACGACGGCTGAGACCGAATCTACTTTTCAAAATGTTAAGGCTACGAAAATCCATGTGTATATGGACTACAACTCACTGATTCTCATTTTAACGCTATATGCGGTCATCGTTAGTCTAAGACTCAGCTAAAGAATCCTAATTTTAGAGATGAATGCCAATCAATACAAACACATATATATAATTCATGCTTTATGGAAAAAAGCTAAAATTCCATAAATGATTAATGGCACTAAAGATTACTACAGATTAATGGCACTGAAATACACCACTGTTGTATTTGTTACAGTTTTAATTTTGTTCATATAAGTCATACATAGTTTATTAGAAATAGAAAAAACAACTCACTATTAATTTTAGTGTAAACGAACAGTATTTTGCATTATTTATTAGATTCAAAATACTTTTTTCTTATAACATCAAAGACATCTTACTTCGAAACTTATTTTGACAACAGAATATACCAGCTATTAAGTCATAATTCTCTAATTTCAGACTGTTGTGGATTTCTATGTTTGTCCAAGAGGGGGGTGCTGAATCTAGATTGTGGAAGGATTAGGATTGCCTTACAATAATTTACGTTAATACCCGCAACTCATCAAATATGTAAATAGATGTAAATAAGTCTTAAACTTAAATGTATATGTAAAGGACTGATTATTGATTCACTGAAGCACCTTTCGCAACACATTAAGTTTATTTTGATAGTACTTATTCTGCCCTTAATACTTTATAAAAATTATACCTTTACTTGAACAACTTTATGCCAATAATTTCTTTTCCTGACTAGACATTAATCTGTATAAACTCATTTCCACAATTATTTTAAATTCAAACTGCGTAGAGTTTTTGATAATATTATTGTGCCGTTAACTAAGCATACTTAATTATTATTTACAATAAAATAAGCACTATGTTTCTAATAAAAACTGTCTCATATAGATTATTGATGAAAACCTAGAAACGTATGTAATAATTAACTTACTTATAAAATAAGCCGATCAATTTTCAAAGAAATTTAATTAATACATTTATTTCAGATTTTTTAAATAACTTTATTAAAATCCATTTAACTACTGAAATGTTTGTTGATTGGGAAATAAATTTATAATTACATTTTCTTGGTTTTAACGTCTTTAATAATGCTATGTTAGTATGTTATATTAAAAAGTATTTTGTATACTTTATTACATTAATGTTATATCAAAAAAATATGTTGCTCGAGTATCAGTGTCACTTATTAAAAGTAAAAATGTTGAAGAATCATTAAATACAAGTTCCTGACTAGAGCAAGAAAGTGGAAGAGGAAGATAGAAACTTCTAAAGGAATTGTTTGCTTAGCATTTCGCTCAATGGTTTCTGTCTTCCTCTTCCTGTATGTACTGATTTCTATAATTACTTTAGATGAAAACTGAGCCTTTATAAAAATAATGTTAATGTGCTCTTAATTGAGCATATATAGGTATTTTTTAAATAAAGCATGTATTACATAGTATACAAAGACTTGGGGATAATAGATTGTTTTGTTTTATAAAAAATCTGTTGTTATATTATCATTACTACTTATTAAAAGTAAAAATTTTGAAGAATCATTAAATACGAGTTCCTGGTAGGAGCAAGAAAGTCAAAGAGAGAGATAGAAACTTCTAAAGGAATTGTTTGCTTAGCATTTCGCTCAATGGTTTCTGTCTTCCTCTTCCTGTATGTACTGATTTCTATAATTACTTTAGATGAAAACTGAGCCTTTATAAAAATAATGTTAATGTGCTCTTAATTGAGCATATATAGGTATTATTTACTAATAAAGCATGTATTATGTAGTATACAAAGTCTTGAGGATAATAAATCCTTTTGTTTTATAAAAAAAATCTGTTGTTCTATTATCATTATTACGTAATAAAAGCAAAAATGTTGAAGAATCGTTAAATACGAGTTCCTGGTAGGAACAAGAAAGTCAAAGAGAGAGATAGAAGCTTCTAAATGAATTGTTTTCTTAGCATTTCGCTTAAAGGTTCTGTCTTCCTCTTCCTGTATGTACTGATTTCTAGAATTGCTTTAGATGCAAACTGCGCCTTTAGAAAAATAATGTTAATGTGCTCTTAATTGAGAAGATATAGGTATTATTTACTAATAAAGCACTTATTAAGTAGTATACAAAGACTTGAGGATAATAGATTCTTTTGTTTTATAAAAAATCTGTTGTTCTATTATCATTATTACTTATTAAAAGTAAAAAAAAGTTGAAAAATCATTAAATACGAGTTCCTGGCAGGAGCAAGAAAGTCAAAGAGAAAGATAGAAGGTTTTAAATGAATTGTTTGCTTAGCAGCCGTGACTTATTTATTATTTACTGCCTGTAATTCATCGAAAATGTTTCAAAACTCTCCAGTTTCAACGAAAAAGAAGTCAAAGTGGCTTAAAAAACGTAGGCAACAATTTTTCTGGGCAATAAAAATATTGTTTCTTGCCAAGCCATAGCAGTAACTCCATTTTTTACTTTTGGTAAAATAGAAGCCGTTTCCATTAAAAAATTAATCTTTATAATCCACCATGATGGATCTCACTTCAGAGATGCCGACAAATTTTCAGGCAAATTAGCGAACCAACATTTCATGCCGGCAAAAAATAGGGTTAAAAGCAAACATCGAAGGGGGGAAAAAAGAGAAGGAACTTAATCCCAGAGAGACCAAAACTTGGACGATATTTCTGCTCTTTTTTCACTGCAGAGAACTATTAAAAAACTCTAAATGATGATAAAAGTAAACAAAACTCGCAGTCATTCATATAAAAACTCGTTGAAAGTTTTTTTTTTCATGATGTAACTCACGCTCTGCTAATAAATAACACGCGTTCATTCGTCGGTCTGGAAGCCTCGACGTTTTAATATCCCTACAAGATGGTGGAAAAGGGAAAACCACGAGAACAGAGATAAATTGCTGCAATAAAGTTAAATGAAGAAACACGGGTAGGATTTTAGGGGATCCCCCTATCGGATATGATGACAATGTCGGTGATATAAGACCCTTCGATATATCTTCGAAATCTCCCGTAATCGGAGTATTTATCTTGTTTTGTTTTGTCTTATGCGATAAAATTTGGTCTTACTGGTTATGTTACAGCAGTTATGAGAATGGAAAATTGATATACATGCATCGCTATAAACTATATTCCTTCATAACAAATATTATTTTATCCTTTTTTAATGTCAGAGATAAGGAAATATTCAAGAATTCCATCGATGAGGTCGTTTTGGTCCCGAAAACTCTGAGAGATTTATTATTTCTCCATACCAGCTTTAAGTGGTTGTTTCAAGAAAATAAACAATTTCATCTACGCTGATTCCAAAATCTTTAATCATTTTTAAGTACTTATTACCATCAAAATTTAGTCATAATTCGATTAAAAAATCCGTACGTATTGTGTACTGTCTTTCATATTTCTGTTTGAACATGCTATTACATACTTTCACCCAAACTGAAATATGTATTTTGTAATTGAAAAATAATTTTTCTATAGTCTCTATAGTCTATAGTCTCTATAGTACTTCATACTTCTTGGATTTCTAAGTTATAATACGTCCTAATAGATATTGTTTTATCATTTTTTTGAAGTCATAGAACAAGGAAATATTCAAAATTTCCATCGATGAGGTCGTTTTGGTCCCGAAAACGCTGAGAGATTTATTATTTCCTCATACCAGCTTAAATGGTTGTTTCAAGAAAATAAACATTTTCATCTACGCTGATTCCAAAATCTTTAATCATTTTTAAGTACTTATTACCATTAAAATTTAATCATATTTCGATTACTTATTGTGTACTGTCTTTCATATTTGTTTGTCATATTTGTTTGAATAGGCTATTATATATTTTCACCCAATCTGAAATATATATATATTTTGTACTTGAAAAATAATTTCTCTGTAGTCAAAGTACTCCATACTTGGATTTCTAAGATATAATCCTTCCTAGTATTTTATCCTTATTTTATGGCAGAGAATAAGGAAATATTCAAAATATCCACCGGTCAAGGAGAAAGTTAAGATATTTAATATCTCTTGAAAGAAGCTCTTGAATTTATTTTAAGATGACATTCAAATTCATTTAGGCCTATTCAGTAATTTTTAATCAACTTTTAGTACTTATAACTAGCAAAATTTAATTATAATGCAATTAAAAAATCTGGAGGTATTGTGTACTGATCTTCATATTTGTATTTAAACATGATATTATACTGCCTCCAAAACTTAGTTTTGTACTTGAAATATGACTGTTTTAAATAAATATTACTCCATACTTCTGAAATCTCTCCTTGGTAAATATAACCGATAAATATATAACAAATAAATATCAATCTTTTAAAAGCATTACGTTTATTTCATCTATTTTTTTTCAAGCTGCAAGAGAGACAGCATTTTTGGAGTCTTCATACAGACTAAGAATAATTTCCATGGTATTATTATCTAATTGTCTAGTTCCTACATTTCTGTCTAGAATTTGTAACAGTTTTTAGTCAAATTCAACACATAATGCCTAAATACTCCGTATTAAAATTTTACTTATTATTCCATACCTAATATTAAAAATTCTTTCTTCTGAAACCTTCCCCGTGGAAAATAAAAGCAATCTATGTCACTTTTTAAAAAGTTTATTTCATCTTAAAAAATGAAAACAAAACAAAACATATGAGTTAGAAGTGGTATTTTAGGCAATCTTCATATAGACTAAGCATAAACACATTAGTAATAAACATTCCATTATTGCCGAATTGCAACCTTTTTTTTTTAAAAAAAATATTAGAAAACTGTAAGCTTTTAGAGACAAACGCTGGCCGATTGGTTAGGGCGCTGTCTTTGGAACCAGAATTCATGGGTTCGAATCCCATTCAGGCAGGGATATTCATAGCCGCTCAAAATCTGATTTAAGCGGTAGGTCCTGGTCTCATTAGTCCTCAAGTTGAAAAAAAGTAAGACCTAACCTTTCAAGCGAAACCAAGTTTTTAAGTGCTTTAATAATGTCCTAATAATCTAGATCTTACAGTAACTGGTATTTTGGATTTATCTTCTTTAACCCCTTCCGGTATGATTTAATAATGAAAAACTGTGCATGAAATAACCATTTAATTTTTATATAAAAAACTTGTTTCATTTTACAATTCTTACATATTCTTAATTAAAATCCACTTTTTACATAGTGTTAAATAATATCAGAAACAGTAAAATTAAGAAAATATCAAAGCAAAACATTAATAAGGTATACAGATAATAGTCTTCAAGCTAGTGGTACTTTTCAAAACAAAGTGCAAAGGAATTCTTAATTGTTTACACCGCCAAGTAGTCTCACTTTTAATTTGATTCTTGTAACACACACGGCATTTCTTAGTAGGTTTTCTTTTATTCTGACTCATTAATTTGGCAATGACTTGTACCAAGAAATTCTAAGTAAACAATATACAATAGTGACTTGTGATTTTCACAAGTGATAAAAGTGTTGCCAAATTCAGTACTCTAGAAATTTTAAACTAAATTAATTATCATATTTAACAGTAACTTTAATCGCATGACGAGTGTAGCTCGTCATTGTGCCGTATGGAATGAAAAACTAATGACGAGCTAGACTCGTCATTTTACCGGAAGGGGTTAAAAAAATATATAAATTACAAATTTACTATTAATATTAGATAATATTATAAATTGAATACAAAAGTATGACATAATATTTAGGGATCTAGGAATTACGTTCTCTGAATTGCCCAAAATCAAAAGTGGTAAATAGATTTTAAAAAATATCCGTCAAAATGACCTTGAATGTGATTTGTCAAAATAGGATTTTCATAAAAATTGAGTATTCACTTGAACTCAATCTGGGGCTTGATTTAGTGATTAATAAAAATCCAATTGTTCTGAAACTTTGTACACATATAAATGAAAGTATATTATTTAAAAAAAATCTGATATTTTTGTACAGCTTCATTAAATATTTTTATTTCATATTTATAGTGAAATAGAATTCTGTAAAATTTTTACCAAAGACTGCAAATGTACGCCAAAAAAAATATATTCATATTAAATGTAAAACGTATTCAGAATATTACAATTAAATTTAAATTTAGAAAAATATAAATTTTTGACGAAATTTCAAAGAACGAACATAACGAATATTGCTTATATACATTAATCATTTAATCAATCACCAAACCGACAAAATATATTCTAAATACATTTTTAAGTAATATTAAGACAAATTTAGGTGACAATTTTGAGAATTAAAACATAAAATCCTTTTAAATATTAAATAAAAGTGAAAAATATTGAATTAAAGAAAGTTTACTAACATTTTTAAAAAAGTGGTTGATTTAAATCTGTAAATGTGGTTAATACACGTGTTCACAAAATTTTATAACGTTAATAATTTAATAAACCCTTTGCAGTGTCTTTTATTATAGAATTTTACTTTTGTCAATGAAATATTATTTTACTGAAATTCACAAAATTGTGTAATTAATTTTTAATAAAAGATTAAATAATTTATATTTTTTATTAAAGAATAGAAATACATGTCACTTTCATTAATCCGTTTACGATATAATAATTTAATCGTAATATCCTTAAAAAACAAAAAGAAATATCACCAGACACTTGACAAAAATACCAAGATTAATCGAAAAAAATTTAATGGACAAAGACTGTGCATTAAAAAACTACATATGTTTTCCGAGGGGGGGAGATGACGTTTTATTCCCTATTGAAAGGAAGGTTGGAACCAGCGTATAATGCCATAAGCCTAATTTATCAAGGGAGGGGAAACGTTTCGTATATTTAACTGAGTACAAACAATATTTTACTTGAGTACCATATACAGACTTACTCCCAGGCACTGGATTATATTGCTCAAATTCTTTTCAACTACATGGATCTCCATATATCTTAAATTCAAACAGTTGAAATATTCAATTATATGAAAGGAATAAAACAGAGTGATTTATTCAGTTTCAGCCAATCAGAGTGAGTATGATACCAACAAGAGCAGCATAATATCTCATCACCTCATCTCGATGAAATTTATTGGTGGGAAGGAAATCACATTAGTCATATCTTTTCACAGTAAGCTAAATAATCATTTACTTGATTTCATTGTAGTTTTCAACAGATTCCTTGGTTTCTTTCATTTTCCCTTTTTTTCATCATGTTTTGAAATCCAATTTCTTATTAAAATAAATAAACCACATATATCTCCACATATCTTAAATTCAAACAGTTGAAATATTCAATTATATGAAAGGAATAATGCAGAGTGATTTATTCTGTTTCAGCCAATCAGAGTGAGTATGATACCAGAAACAATAGCATAATATCTCATTACTTCATCTCGATGAAATTTATTGGTGGGAAGCAAATCACATTAGTCATATTTTTTCACAGTTAGCTAAATAATCATTTACGAGATTTCATTGTAGTTTTCAACAGGTTACTTTGAGTTCTTTGATTTTCCTTTTTTTTTCGTCATGTTTTGAAATCCAATTTTTGCATAAAATAAAGAAACCACATATATCTCCACATATCTTAAATTCAAACAGCTGAAATATTCAATTATATGAAAGGAATAATGCAGAGTGATTTATTCTGTTTCAGCCAATCAGAGTGAGTATGATACCAGAAACAGTAGCATAATATCTCATCACCTCATGTCGATGAAATTTATTGGTGGGAAGGAAATCACATTAGTTATATTTTTTCACAGTAAGCTAAATAATGATTTACGTGATTTCATTGTAGTTTTTAACAGGTTTTCTTGATTTCTTTCATTTTCCTTTTTTTAATGATGGATTGAAATCATATTTTTGCATAAAATAAATAAAAATGTCTATTAACATCGAAATATAATATGCAAAGAGAACGAAAGAGTTCAAACACAGTACCGATGATAAAATATTGATCTAATTAATAATTGAAGATTTTGAATATAAATTTCAATATTACAGACAATTTCAGACATCATATTGCATTCAAAAGTTATAAAAGTTGACACATATATACTTATTTTTAAACTTTTATCATTTTGAAAAATATTTATTTAGAAATTTTTTATTATTTATTAGAAATTTTTATTTTAAGAGTTTTTTTCCTGTAACTGGGAGGCTCATACAAGAATTTGTAAAATATTAAAATTGTAGACTTTTAAATTTTTTGTTTTGCTTTCTATATATTACTATATATATATATTTCTATATTTGCCAAACACATCTTTGATTCATACTAATGAATAAGCTGTTTTTTATCTGAAAACATGAAGAATTGCAACAGTTTCAGCCAATCAGAGTGAGCAGGGATGGGAGTCAAAGATGCATAATATATAATATGTAATCACTGCAGCTTGATGAAATTTATTGGTGGGGATTGAGGGACAACATTAGTTCTTTTCCACGATCAGTTAAACAGCTATTTACACAACTTTTCAATTTTTGAATTTTAAATCTAAATTTTGTAGAACATAAATAAATCTATATTAACATCGTAGCCGAATATAGATTAAAAGTTCTTAGTTTAAATACACTAATAGAAATACATGAAAGAAGTTTTCTGATATCAATTTCATTACATTAAACAATATAAGAAATCAATTAGTTTTTAAAAGCAACAAATATTAACAAGTATATCCTTAATTTCAAGCTTTTATCTATTTGAAAAAGATGTTATTTACCAAAATGTAATTCTTACTTTGACAGCAATTTTTCCTTAACTTTCCTAAGTTTATCATATTTTTTTTTAAATAATAAAATTTCAGCCTTTTTATAATATTTGCTTGATTTTCTCTCTTTCTTATTACTTATACCCTTGAATAATTGTAATATATCTAAATTTACTATATTTGTGGTATAAATTGTACTATAATATAGCTAAATGTATGTGCAATTTTTTTCCATTTTAAAAATGAAGAATTATGTTTGTTTTGGCCAATTAAAGTGACTGTGATACAAACCAGAGAAACTAATAATTAATCACTGCAGTGCAATGAAATTTATTGGTAGGAATAAAAGGACTACATTAGTTTCTTTACACAGTGAGCTAAACAGTCATTTATGCGATTTGATTGTAGTTTTCTAAAGGTTCCATTGGTTTCTTTGATTTTCTTCGTGTGTGTTTAGATATAAAAAACTTTTTTTATATAAAAGAATTGAGTAATTACTGATCCACATCGTGACATAATATACAAACGAGATAAAAAAAAACACTTATTTTAAATGCCTGATTAAAAAGGGTAAAACTAATAAAAGTATCCTAATATTAATTTCAATATCACAGACAATATAAGAAAGCTATTTGCATTTAAAATCTACAAAATTGTCAATTATACCTTTATTTTAAGACTTGAATAATTTTGAAAAGTCTTTATTTTTAAAAAGGAATTATTTTTAACAATCATTATTCTTTAACTTCTTAAATATCCTAAAGTTGATCGTAGAATTCTTATAACATTAAAACTGACGTTTTAAAATTTCTGTTTTGTTTTCTCTATCTCTTATTGCATACACCCTTGAATAATTAGTCTATATCTAAATAATTGTACTATAATACAACCTAGTGTATGTGCAATTTTTTTACACTTTAAAAATGAAGAATTATATTAGTGTGTGTGTGTGTGTTTATGTATATGAATATATAAAATTATCAGTTGTTTATAGTTTACGTACAATCTAAAATCACAATTTTTTCTAAAACTATCGTGACAAAACGAACTGAATAGAACGATTATCTGTAATTAGGATACCTGCTGCTCATACTCAGTCATATGTGTTATGATAACTACATTAACTCATGCAGCTGCAACGTAACATGTTTTCGGATCATGAGTGATTCTAATTTTTCATTTGTTCCCATTTATATCCATTTGCTATTGATCGAAGTAAAGATATCTGAGATAGAAATTGTTTTAGGGTTATATTTTCTCTTGGTGGTATATTTTTTTCATTTCAATTTTTATGCATCACGACTCTTCCTCTCGATCATTCCTCTTGAGTCAAATAAAACCTATAATTTGTTTTTTGCTTTTTTGAATATGAAGTATGCATAAAAATAATTTGATGGTCGAAAAACTCGACCATGAGATTTTGAAGATTATCGACTTTAGGTCAGTGATCTTTAAACTGGGTTCTGCGGAACCCTAGAGTGTAGCGTGATATCCTCGAGTGGTTTTAAAGAGTGTAAACAAATACAACATAGATTTATGTAATACATTAAAGCCATAAGCTTCATGTGATACCTTTAACCAAAATGAAATAAAGTTTTATGTCGATTCCTAACATTGTATGCTGGCAGTTTTTCAATCATTCTGTCCATAGCTATGCTGATAACAGAAGTTACAAGTACAAATAAGTACTGTTTTGATACCATTTAAAATAGCATGTATGTGAAAGATCGTTATAAACATGCATGAGAACTAAAACAAAACATAGAAATGAACATAATGTAGAATACGAAATGATGCTAAAGATAGCATCTGTAGA
This sequence comes from Pardosa pseudoannulata, assembly GCA_032207245.1. Taxonomy (NCBI): domain Eukaryota; kingdom Metazoa; phylum Arthropoda; class Arachnida; order Araneae; family Lycosidae; genus Pardosa; species Pardosa pseudoannulata. Next base: position 91,143,138 of record CM063503.1, on the reverse strand, counting down.
TTTAAATTTTCATTATTTGTGTAATAAACAATGTAAACTCTTCCCAGCAACTAGACACAAAGGGAAAAGAGTTTGTGACATAGAACAAGTTATGCTATTATTTAAATGAATAAAATAACATTATGTGATTTTTAAATTCATCTGCATCACTTTTCTTTAGTTTCACTGCAACTACAGCTCCTATATAATGTAACTAGCATGTAGTTTGCATATAAATACTTTAGAGAACGTATAAGGGTCAGCCAATCCCCTATATAATAATAGCCTGAGTTATCTGTCCATCAGTCCTCGAATTTATGAAACGGTTGTACCATATTGGATTCTTAAGGCATCCATATTGGATTCTTGATTAGTTAGGGTTAGTAACGTTCGAAATCATCCCCTTTCCCTTTTTATAGCCTATATCACTTTGACTGCCATGGCTATCATATGTGATATCCAGTGATATTTCCGTTGAGACACTGGCTATCCGATATGATAGCCATGGTGTTTTAACACTTCAGGCCATGGCTATCAAAGATGTTATCAGTTACATGAAAATCGTATTGGAGTTTGATTGTTGGGCTCCCTGCGATGTGTTAGGTATACGTGGTTTGCGCAAATTGGTATATGTGACGATTTTATGAGCTAAGTTTTATGAAAAATTAAATATTTGGAACATGCAACAAAAAAAGGGAATATATATAAATAGAGAGAGTTTGTTTTAAAATATTGTTTGTTTTGAAATATTGTTTTTATATATAGTTTTATGTTGAAAAAAATACAAATTACACAAAAAAAAGTTTGGCCCCGTTGTGAACATTTGCAATTTTGGCTTGGCAGTCAAAGTGTTAATGCCACTATTTCAAGTTCTATTTTCCCCGGTTAAGATTAAATTTATCAATTTGTCACATAATAAATAGGTAAAAATAACATTTTTTTCTAGCATTATGATGTCATTCCTTTAACCATGTCATTTAATCATTTCTTATTTTAAATTATTTAAAAATCATCTGCATTATTTTCATACGTTTTATCACTGATCTTAGATATTACGTAAATAATTTTCTTTTATATTTGGCTTAAATAATAGGTTAGGTACATATGTGATAATTTTAAATTTAATCATTGATTATTTTTGTTGCAATGAAACTTTATCATAGTATTAACAACAAATTCTATCGACCTCGAGAGTGTTGTGGAAAGGATAGTTGCATTCCTTTACTTCCATTAATTACTGTTGCAAAAAATTGGGAAAGACTTAATGATAATTTTGATGAATCTAAGAAAACTTTGAATTATCTTTATAATGAATTCAAAGGGATTCTGAACTGCATTCCCAGTTTGGGGAGACCTTGAAGTTTGGGGAGATTGAAGATAAACAAATTATTAAGAGGGTACCAGATAATTCTTAGCCAACAAAACAAAGATTAAAAAAAAAGGCAGATAAAAAAAAAACTTTTTTTTATCTGCCTCATAGGATACTTTACAATTCTGGAAAATTAAACATTTTACTAATCCCGTCATATGACGGGCTATATGCTAGTAGATTATATACTTTCAAGGATTCCGAAATTCTTAAAAGACTGAAGACTACTACTCTTGATCTTCTTTTGTACAAAAAAGAAAGCGTTTTTAGATTTATATCTTCACATCCCCGTATGTAAACATTACAGAAGAACGAAACTAGTAAGCCAATTCCTTTCTCTAAGAATTAAAAAAGATAACAATGACGAAAATGTTAATCTAAATTAAATTAACATTTTTATGATCCGTAACTACATTTGTTTAAACTAACACATTTTTAAGCTAACGTATCTTGTGGAGGAATTGTTCTCAATAAAATTTAAAAACTATGAAATAAAATAAATGTTTAAAAAATATTAAATGTGAAAGTTTATTTAAAAGGTCAAACTGAAATCAAACTTCTTAGACCAATTTGTACTGACAGCGAGGTAGATTAGCCTGCAATGTTCTGATTACATAAAAGTTGGTGAGACATACAAAATTTTATAAAATCTTATGTAGTAGGAATTAACAGAAAATAGTCTAAAGGAAAATACACTAGCTGAAGTAAAAGCATAGAGATACTATTATATTTATGATGAATCCTTGTTATGCAAAGTTAAGCGCAAATGCACTTTCAGACCTTCAAGGCACAACATGATTGAGAGAACTAATCATAGTAGAAGTAAACTTTCCTCTTGAAACCGCTACAAAGAATCGGTTTTAACTCACTGTTTCAACAGTGTATGCTACACTATTAATGCTAAATAATACTAAAAACAAATGAATGTACATTGCCGTTTCACTCTTGAAATGTATCTACGTAATTACTGATTTCAATGCTGAAGGATATTGTCTTATTCATAACTTAAAATGCTGAAAATATCTGTGGAACAACTTATAATTAAACAAAATAAGCAGAAACTTAACAATAAATATGAATGTACATTGAAGTGATCCTTCTCCATCATGCTTTTTAATGGAATGCAATGTCATTCACCAGACTGAGATTTTTGGAGTCAAAGTGTTTCAGTGCAACATTTTTTAAAATCACTAGAAGTTCGATGTCTATTCAGTCAGGATGGAAAAAGAGAATAGGGTCAAATCGCATCCCTTCGCGAAACTCTTAAAGCAACTATTAAAACTTATAGCTAATGAGATTTCAAACAGAGAAGATTAACAATAGCATACACTGTTTATTCTTTTTTACTTGGGGGAATTGAGATGGAAAAGCATGCAGAAGATTGCTATATTTAGTAGCTATAGACATTTCGAGTCGGATTTTAATGAGTTCTCCTGAAACTTATAATAACGATTCATTGCATATTATTTGGTTATCTTCGTAAAATATCTTGAGTTCAATATCAAACGATTTGAATTATATACGTATCCCTAATAACGACCTTAAAATATTATTCTGCTACCTTTATATGAAGTCAAATTTTCTTGCTATTTTCGTTTTCTTTAAAATCTCTACTAATGATGAAACTATTACATATTTATTTGGTCTCTGCCTTAGCCTGTTAAGATCTTCATTTTAATTTCGATTTTAATAGAAAGAATCAAATAATATAGTTGATCTTTATTTAGATTAATAGATTCCTTCCAAGTCTTCCCTTTTGCTCTTAGGGAAAATGAAAAAGTGTTCCGTAGTAAGTGAAGTTAGTAAATGCAGCTTCCCTGCATTTTGTTACACTCGCAATTTAGTAGGATCAAACTTGTGTACATAATTTATGGCTAAATATTTACATTCATGTAATCTTCGAAAAGAGGTCCAAGTCATGAAAAATCGCCTTGTTGGTACTCGGTTATGAATCAGCGTAAATACTGATACAAATCTCCCAGATCTTATCCCTCGCGGACAAGAAAACTTTTCGGGAAAACTAATTTAATCTCCCAGTTTATTTAAAAGCTTTCCTTCCCTTGGGATGAACTTCTAGTGAGTAACTCCCCTTGATTAATGTCTCCTGGATTAAAGTGGGAAGGGCTTTATGTTAATGAAGCTTCCACGTGCCGCCAGAACTTAATCTGGAGCTTCCCGCCGCTATTCGTCACAGAGATTTTGCCAGCTCCCTCTAAAGTTTGCGCCCTCCCTTCTCTGAAATCTGAAGACGGAAGGCTGGGAACACAATTTTGTGCCGGAAGCCTGGTCTTTGGGATGCCTCAGTGATTTATGTCAAAGAGCAAGACCGTCCCTCTCTCCAGGGCTTAATCTTTCGTGGCAGTTACGGTTCCGAGTATTTGTCACAATCAAAGTTGTCTTCGGGCATGAAGAAATCATTAACATAACAAATGTCCTCGGCTGTCGTAGGAAGATTCATCACTATTTTCCACCGACATATCAAAGCCGTAAAAATGACCTTTTTTGCTGCTCTTTTTCCGTGTGGTCGATAGAGAGGATTCAAATATTTTTCATGCTTTTGATGCGCCTGTTTTTTTCTTATGCGAGGGAAAGGTGTAAAATTTCCCACCCTCCTTTCTATAAGGTAGGGATCGCTATCATAGACTAGGAATAAAATAGCGGAATTGTTTGGCAGGCATTAATATTCAACTCACGCCTGCTGCGCTCGTCGGTCGAGGAATGAGCAAAAATTCTATATTACTTATTACTTATTAATATCGACCGTGTATTCTGAATTATATAATAAATGTTAAATTGCTTTTAAATCTTGCAATTTAAACTAGGATACAACGTGTATTATGACTATATCCTAATTGAAAATAATAAATTTTATAAAAGTCCTTTAACGGTTAACCATATAGGTTATTTTATGATCTGCTTTTTTTTATTGGAATCTAGATAACTTACGATATAGTAAAATATATAATTTGAAAGCGTGGTAGTTATTAAATAAATAAAATTTTGATGAATATAGAAATGTTTATCTAATAAATATTTATTTAAATAAAGTAACTTGTTGTTATGTTTTTAAACAATACGTTATTAACACTTTGGAATTTAAAAAAATCACTTTGTTCTCTGAAATACTTTAAACAAACAAAGTATCAGCTAAAGAAAAATAACTGAATACTTTAAATACTTATGTAGTAGAAGGAAACTAATCAAGATGCATGTATTGAAACTAGATTACAGGATTTGTCAGCTAATATTTTGGTTTAATATGATTTTGGTGCTCTAATGTTCGTGGGTTTTTTTTCTCACGGGGACCTACGGTTGAAAGCCAATTCGGAACAGCTAAGAACATCTAATGGAGTGGTGGGATTATCTAATATTTTGGTATTATAAAGAAAATATATCTATAATATTGTAAGAATATTCTTCCAAATCTCTAAATTTTAATTTAAGAGAACGATATAACTAAAATATGAGCAATAAAATTTATTTGAACCCTTTTGGTTGATTTGTCAAGGCCAAGTATTAAGACGAAGATTAATCCCACCAAGACCTACCTAAGGCGGATTTCGGACAGATATACTTATTTCAGCAGTGGGATTTGAACTTACGAACACTGGCCTCTGATGTCAACTTGCTATTTGTTCATAATATTAATTTATCATAGGCAGATGAAAAGATTTGCCCTTTGTTAAATGAGAATTTGGAGCAGAATATATTTCTAAGAAATAGAAGTTTGTTTTGTGAGTGGAATTATAAATTAGTAACACCTAAATGAACACAAGAAATCTTAACGCTTTCCCTTTTCACGTATCAATTTGCCGTTTCTGACAAAAGATTGCATTTTAGAGGTTACCAAAGATTTACTATATGATAGTAAAGAGTTAGTAATTTAAAGATACCAGTAAAAATATATCCCCGATACATTAAACCTATATATACATTATAATGAACTGGATACAGTTCCCAGACAATAGAAAAAATTTGAATAAAACAAAACCTTATTCAAAAAATTCTTTTTCTATCATTGGTTACAAGCTTTAATTTAGAGAATTTTCTCATTGTCTTTTGAAAAATTGGATTCTTTCATAAAATTTAATTAATATTATTCTAAACAAAAATATGATAGCTTTAAATAAACTCATGTTAAAGTATTTCAGGGCGGAACGCAAACTTGCTAGGATGATAAATATTTATTTTATGCATAAAAGCTTATGAGATGACAGGTCTATGGCAATCACCTGTAGTTTAACTGTCAACAATGATAATACAGGATAAATTACTGCCATATTACCGTCAACTAACTAACGATGTATATATTAACTAAAAGATAAATTGGACTGAAATCAGTTTTTACATTCAGGCTCAGGATATCGTTAAAGACGTGATTAATTTTAAAATGAGAAACAAGAATCGGATCAGTTTTATTACTTTTGACTAACTTAACCTATTGATGTATCCATCCTTTTTATTCAATATATGCTGATAATATATAATATCATATCATAAGAGGACATAGTACCTTTCGAGCTGATACAATGTATCGATTAAATAAAATATAAATCGAACTAATATTATTTTTTACATTTAGGCTCAGGATATTGTTAAAGATGTGAATAATTTTTATTAGAAAGAATAAGAATCGGTACAGCTAACGTGTATTAATTTTGACAACCTTAACCAATTAATGCCGACATTATTTCTACTGAATATATATTGATATATTCAGTAAGAGGACATAGTATTTTTCGAGCTGATACGATGAATATTTAAAACTAAAATATAAACTTAATTGAGATTAGCTTTTATGTATTAAGGTTTATAATACCGTTAAAGACATGAATAATTTTTAATATAAGGAATAAAAATCGTAAAAGCTAGCGTGTATTAATTTTGACAAACTTAACCGATTAATGCCAACATCATTTCTACTGAATATATATTGATAAATAAAAGAGAACATAGCACCTTTCGAGCTGATACGATGCATATTTTAACTAAAATATAAATTTAACTGAGATTAGTTTTTAATGTATTAAAGCTTATAATATCGTTAAAGACTTGAATAGTTTTTAATAAAAGGAATAAGAATCAGAACAGCTAACGTGTATTAATTTTGACAATCTTAACCTATTAATGCCTACATCATTTCTACTGAATATAAATTAATATATATAAGAGGACATAGTACCTTTCGAGTTGATACGATGAATAGTTAAACTAAAATATAAACTTCACTGAGATTAGTTTTTACGTATTAAGGTTTATGATACCGTTAAAGACGTGAATAATTTTTAATATAAGGAATAAGAATCGACACAGCTAAAGGGTATTAATTTTGACAAATTTAACCGATGAATTCCTACATCACTTTTACCGAATATGTATTGATAAATACCTTAAGGGGAAATAGTACCTTTCCAGATGAAAAGTCTTCGTTATAATAGACTATTTTTGATTTAACATAATAGAAAATGTTCTGCTGTGTTTAAAATAAAATTTTCCCTTGATCATTAATGAAGTTCTAATTAAAAATAATTAGTTTTGTAATATGTGCAGTGAGGAAAAAAAGTAGAAAGTCACTTATCCGCAAAATAATTTTTAAAAACTTGTAAACTAGAAGCTAATATTTTATTGAAAATAAAAGTTAATTGTCTGTTTTATTCTATGAATCTCAATTATATTGATAAAAACAATGCACTTTATTTACACCATGATAAATGGTACTTTTAAAATTTTTTAATTTCTTAACAGTTTTTAACTTTTTTAAAGTTTTTAAATGTTAGATAGTTTTAAACTTTTAGGTTAGCAGAATAAAATAGATATTTTAAACTACAGATATTTAAACAGTAATATATGTAGCTACTACCTACTATCTACTGATCTGTAGATACTTATCTACGATCTGTAGATAATGATATAAAAGTAAACAGATATTTTACTTTTTTTTAATTTTCAAATGTTAGATAATTTTAACGTTTTAGGTTAGCAGAATAAAACAGATATTTTACTTCAATTTGATATAAAAATTTAATTTCGAATATAGATATTTCCAAAGCTTTCTCGAAAGCTTATTGAGAAATATACTAATTGAAATGTAAAAACTAAACAATTTTTTCAAAGCTTTTCAAATTATTTAAGCTTGTAAAAAATCTTGCAAAAAGGAGTGGAGTATTTAGTTTTAGGAGGAATTGAAAAAAGTCTGTTATATTGAAGATATTAAGTTTCTAGAGATACTATGCCTCCTTAAACCTGTTATCATGAATACCAGAGAATAATAAAACTATTAAATTTAAAATTCTGTAAATATTACAACATATTTTTATTACTCATAAGCTGCCATTTAAAACATCGTAGTATATATTCTATAAAAAAAATCTTCTCTATAAGATATTTATTTGGTATCACATTTAAACTCAGTGCTGTAAAGTGAAGCTTTATATTAGATATATCTATTAGTCAGAATTTCAATCAATATACCTCTCGGAAAAATGAATTTATGTGCGAGGCTTGAAGAATCATATAATGTTGCTCCAAATCACAAAATTGTAAATAAGGACAACTCCTAGAAAATTTAGGAGATTGTTTATAGGATTGCCCTCTTCCTTCATTAACACTAGATTGCCCAAGGCAGTCATTTTGACTTTTTTTAATTTCAATCAGAAAAAAAATTATGAAATATAATGACACAATTTCTTAGAATTTGGTGACTTTTTCTATAACATATAAATGGGTTTATGAATAATTGTTGTTACTTCCGCCCTCCTTTATTATATAATATTAAAAATTAATTTTAAACAAATTTCTTTACATATTTGTTATTTTTTCACAATGCAGTCATTTTGACTGTTTTTGGGCAATATAGGTATACAAGAAATCTCGGGCAATCTAGTGTTGAATAGGAAAAATCGTTCTGAGAGAGTATAAAAATTCTATAAACTATTCTTTTTTTCTAAGCAAGGACGTCAGACATTAATGGAATGATTGTGAATGCAATATATATTTTGTCAAAGTTCATTTAGCCATAACAATTGTGGCTTTATTGTTTATATTGCTTAAATGTTTGCATAATAACATGCTACACATATATCTTTATATATCTGTCACATTTATAAAAAAGCAATGACTATTTTTGTGAAATTGAACAACATTGGGAATCCTGTAAATGAATAATAGGGTTACAGGACACTGTCTGTTTCTTGTTCAATATTAGTAGTCCATTCATCCTTCTTTGTTTTGATTTAATAGTAAAACGTTCAATTCCTGATACTTTTTCTTCTTTCGTTGTGAGAAATTAGTCTAGAAGAATCGTCTAAAAACACTGTTTGTATTTCTTACTTGGTAATCTTAGTTCTTATGAAAGTCGTCTTTTGTTTTCTTTTATTCATCCTTGTTTTAATGCATGCTTATAAAAATGTTCTATAATTAGATCATAGTACCATGAACCACCAAGAATTGTTCACTCTTTTCATAAAATGCAAAGTGTAAAATTAAACATGAAAATAGTATTAGTTAAAGAATTGTCAACAGTTTAACATTACAACACATACCGCATTTACCGATTTATAAGGCACGCTGTGATTTACCAGATTAGAATTTACGAAAAATACTTGAATCATGCAGGAAAAAAAATCAAACTAGGTACCTGTTTTATATACAACAAAACGAACTGTTACATTAAAAAAATTAGTCTATATATGGACGTTTAATCATCTTAGAATCCCATAATTTTGTCATCACTGCTTCTAAGTTCATATATACAGTTATTTATAATTTGGCTGTTTCTGTCAATGGATTTGTCACTTTTTCACACACAATGCCATCTTATTTTGCATCAAGCACATTATTAATTCCAAAGTTTCAAAATACTGTGAAATGGTCTCCTATTTAATTACTCGAAAAATATATTTGTTAGTATTTTAGATTACTGTCTTAGAGGACAAAATTATAACCTCTTCATAACATGATTACTTCAGGGAACATTTTTGGAATATATATATATATAATATATATATATATATATATATATATATATATATATATATATATATATATATGTATATAATATATATATATATATATTATAATATATGTATATATATAATATATATATATAAATATATAATATGTATACATATATATATATATATATATATATATATATATATAATATATATATATATATATATATATATATATATATATATATATATATATATATATATATATATATATATATATATATATATATATATATATATATATTTATGTATATAAAGTGTCTTATGGACGGAGAAATACCGTACATGCGCTATACAAATTTCTTTGATATTAATAGTTTAATTACATAAACGTACACCCAATCCCAGATTTATTTTGTTTCTAAATTGTTTGACAGTTCGGGCTTATTTATTTAATGCATACATTGTCTTTATAATTTTTCATGCTTCCTTACTCGGTGAATCTCTGAAAGTTTTGGGTAACTATTAGAAAGCAGTTAATTATACTTATGATAAAAGCTGAAAATCAAGTGTTTGCTTATAATTAAAAATTTATTTCTCTAGGTGACAAGGAATCTACAGTTACGATACCATGGAGTTTGAAGGAAGGCATTCTACTTGCATGATACTTGGAGTCAGTTTTGAACCTTGTCTAAGGTAAGATCCAACTTGTGAAATTAAAATATGTGGAATTTAAGGTAATTAGACTTTTATACTTTAAAAGTTTAAAATTTTGAGTGCATGTGTATTTTTCAAAATTATAGAACGTACTAAACCTCAAATGATTTTACTATTCAATGACTAAAATTACCTCCGCGCTACACAGAGTTACATGTAAAAGAAGTAAATGAGGTCTACATATTAGGGAGCATAATTCTAATTCAGAAAACTTAAAAATTATGATATAAATACCTCTTGAGATACTTTTATCTGTGAAAGAAACACGAAGAAAAAAATAAATGTAACCTCAGTTACAAGTTATTGCTTCAGGGACAGTAGGAAAAGTTATTTCGCTTTTACAGCAATCCCTGAAACAATATATAAAGTTTAAATTTATATTAATCAAAGTACAGAAAAATAAATGTAGAAGATCAAATAAATAAATATTTTCTCATAATATCTTAATATTAGAGTTCTGAAATTAGAAAGTACTAACAAAGTATATATAAGCTTAATTAATGTTATGAACTTTTACGTATATTACACTTAAAAGAATACTTTGTACTCTAAAATAAATATATTTATTTTGACTTATTTTTAAAATCAGTTATCTATTCATTTTGTTTTTATTATATGGATATTTTTAACAAGATATATTATTTTATATTATTTTATCTTTATATTATTATTTATCTTTATATTATATATTATTATTTATCTTTTATATTTTATTTATCTTTATATTTTATTTGTTATTCGACTGAGCGAGATATTTTTCTTTAACTATGTAAGAGACATAGAAATGCTTAAAGAATTAGCTTAATATTAAAACATTTTAAATATTAGTACCTTATTGTGTTTAAATTCGCATTATAACATATTTTAACAAACAGTAGCGTTAATAGAGTTACCCTTTACCGGGGTAAAGCGGAGAGAAGATTAGTATGAGCTAATGAAAGATTATATCTCTTATCATTTCGATATAGACAATTTTTACTCAGGGCTTTAATCTGCGGTGCATCAATTTTCAAGCTTCAGCTTGCTAGTATTAGCTTGATGAGTCTTGTCTACGAAAAGAGGTCACACATGCTTGCACTCCCAACGGACTGAAATCTACCACCTGTCTAGATTGCGGGGGTAGAGGGTAGTCATAATTCTCCATTTATCTGAGAACTCCGGCTTGTTAATGTATGGCTGAAATAGAGACAGGGTCTTAAAACAGGACTTTGTAATCCTTTTCTGATCAAGAAACATAGTGTCAACGGCAATCTCAGTAAAATACAAGCATAATTTTGTCACCCGTTTTTCCATTCATCGATCAATAATAAACCTATGGAAATAAGCCTGACGATGCTGGAAGAGTTGCGTCTCTTTTGCTAATATAATTAGAGAATTTGATCTGAACAAAATTATAAAAGTTTAAGAATCAACGGAAAATACTGGAAAAATTCTATAGTCCCTGAGAGCAGATGACTTTAAGAACGTTAGTATTATCCAAATAAAGATTCGTAATCTATGCAGATATGGTAATAATTAAAATCTATAGGGATATGTTATAGTAGTTAGCTCTTTCCAAATAAGAGAGGGATTTTACATGCAATACCTTGTTTTGAGCTCTAAGAATAAAGAATTGCCAAACATCAGTTTTTCTTTCCAGAGAAAAATTTATGTTTTTAATGTAGTGAACCTTCTATTTAACGAACCTCTATTATACGAATTTCTCTATTTTTCGAACTAATAACCTTGGCACCAAGAACATTGTGCGAATTTTTTTCGGCAGAAAACCTCTCTAAATAGTGAAGTATTTAACAAACTTTTTCCTGTGATCTAATTTTTTTCTTCCCCAACATACTTCTGGACATTTTAAACTTACTTTTTTTAGCTCATTTTATAACGACCAATAATCTGGGACTGGTTTTATCATAAAATTTTAACCTAGAATTTTTTTTATCTGAAAATACTATGCATTCCTGGACAATGGTTTGTTTCATTCTCGTTTCCCGAGCAGATTTCTATTTTATGGAAAAAATAAATAAAAGTAATAGCTATTAATCTATACAAAATGTGCGATTAATCATTTTTAATGATAATCAGTTTTTTAAAATTTACTTTCTGCTTCGTGTACTTTAAATGTCGAATATCTATTTGATGAACTTCCTATATTGCAAACGTTTTTTGAGAGTTACCGGAATTAGTTAACACATTGTGGGCGGGTACATTTCGCAGCGGCATTGTACCCGCAGCGGGCGTTTTGAGCGTAAATTTAGTTATTCAGTTAAATCTCAATAGATCGAAAATTATTTAGTTTTTTAACCAAATTTTCGTATTTTATATTGAAATATATAAACAAATATAAAAATAGAAATATATAAATAGCAACCATAAGATTTTTGTAAACAAAAAATGTATTTTTTAGTGGATAAATCCCCTATATAATAATAGCCTAAGTTGTCTGTCCGCGAATTTCTGAAGCGGTTGTACCTGGAATGGATACAGGTATCCATATTGGATTTTTCATGAGTTAGGGTTATCAAAATTGGAAGCAAGTTCGAAATCCACCCCATCCCCCCCTTTTCGAGAGTTTAATGCTATTATTTCAAGCCTTATCCTTCCTCTTATTCTATACGAAATTCATTCTTGATAGAATGGCTAAAGCGGAGAGTAATATTTAAATTTCTAGACTGTTTCTAATTGAACCTTCATATACTCTAAATGGTTCGCTTACCACATGCAGGCGTTGTACGTTTGGTAGAATGTCAGCCCACTTGATTTTCGTACTTCTCGAGTTGACGGTTCTGTCCTCGACGCAACCAATTTTTTTTAATGTCTAATAAATTAGATATTTTCTACTTTTTCTTTTAAATTCTTATTCCGAAATTTGTTTTATTATTTTTATAATAAATTTTTACTATTTTTTCAATTTTTTATAATTTTTTAATTTTTATTTTATTAAATTCACGTATTGCTTTACGGATGTCCCTGGCCACATAAACATTTCATGTTGTGTATCCTTAAACTTTCTTCTCGTAATGTAATAATAGCCTAAGTTATCTGCCCGTCTGTCCTCGAAGTTATGAAGCTGTTGGACCTGGAATGGATAGAGCATCCATATTGGATTTTTGATGAGTTAGGGTTTGCAAAATTCAAAGCGAGTAAAGTTTATCTTTTCCTAAACTATAGATCCGATTCTGAAGAAAACTGGTATGAATAAGCTTTATATCACAGCGAAAAATACTATCCTCTTTAAAACGTTCGAAATCCACCCCGTCCCATTTTCGAGCGTTTAATGCCATTATATCAAGCCCCATTTTAAAAGCAAGCGATTAAATTTATCAATTTATCACGTAATAAATAAGTAAAAATGACAATTTTTTTTCTAGCATTATGACTTCATTCTTTTAACCATCTCATTGAATCATTTCTTATTTTAAATTATTTAAATATTTTCTGCATTATTTTCATACATTTTATCAATAAACTTAGATATCACGTAAATAATTTACTTTTTTATTTGACTTAAATAATAGATTAAGTACATATGTGATAATTTTAATCGATTATTTTTGTTAAAAGGTAATTCTCAGCCAAAAAAACAAACCATTTTTTTTACCTGCCTCATGGGGTTCTTTACAATTCTAGAAAATTAAAAATTTTACTGATCCCGTCATATGACGGGCTATATGCTAGTTTATAATAGTGTCGTAAATATGAAAAATCAAATAGGAATATTAGTATATAGTTTTAATTTTTTCGAATTATGTGATATATAAACATTTTTATCTTACAGAATCTATGTAGTAGACAAGAACATTCGACTTCATTTTCCTGTATATACCGTTATTTTTGTATCCACGAACAAACCATGTTGTTACATTAACCCGTACTAGTACGTGTCCCGCATACAATGTGATAAAATAAAATTTTAACCTAAAATTTTTTAAATGAAAATACTATACATTCCTGGACAATGTTTTGTTTCATTCTCTTTTCCCTCGCAGATTTCTTTTCTATAGAAAAAATAAATAAAAGTAATAGATATTAATCTATAAAAAATGTCTGATTAATCATTTTTAATAATATTTAGTTTTTTAAAGTTTTTTTTCTGCTTCGTGTACTTTAAATGATGAATATTTATTTGATGAACTTCCTATATTACAAACGTTTTTTGAGGGTTTATGGAATTAGTTAAATGAAAATACAACAGTACTTTACTTTTCAGAATTTGTTTAAATGCATTAAAGCGGTCGAGTAGCAGCTATATTAGATTCCTATAGCTGCATGTTATCAGGAAAACTATTCTACCAGTTCTTCTGGCGCGGTTTCCACTTAAAGATTTTTAAAAAATTTTCACCAAATAATGCAACGAAAAATTCTCCAGGGAAATGGAGTGACCAATTTTTAAAATTTATGGTGGTAAAATGTCATTATTTGCGTTCCAAAAAAGACTATATCAAATATTTTCACAAATAATTTAAATGACATCTTTTTGCAGTTTTTAACGTTTAGTTATACATTATCATGGAGAATATTCCAGTCTATCACGCGCTAAAATTTGTTTAAAAAATATTTTGACGCAAACTGCCCAGAAGTAAAATAATTTTCCCCAAAGGCTAACATGGAGTTAGAGGATTCCAGCATGACCAACACCCCACCATTTTAAGGTCTATGTAAATTTCATTAAACCCGACTTTGTAGTTTGTATAAAATACTGTCTAATTTTAACTTAATTTGTTTTAACAAAAAAAAAAAAACCTTTAATAATTTTTATTATCGAATTTTATACTTCACTGCTGTTTGTTTTGTTTCTGTATCCATATAATTCTTTATGAATATTTTAGATTGCTCGGTTGAGACTTAAGGGTAATTTTAACACATTGTGTGCGGGTACATTTTGCCGCGGAATTGTACCGGGAGCGGGCGTAAATTTAGTTATTCATTTAAATCTCCCTAGTTCTAAAATTGCTTAATTGTCTAACCAACTTTTGGCATTTTATATTGAAATATACATAAACAAATATAGAAATAGAAATATATAAATAACAACAATAAGATTTTTGTAAAAAAAAAAATATAATTTTCAGTGGATAAATTTTCAATAGTATCGTAAATATGAAAAATCGAATAGAAATAGTAGTATTTAGTTTTAATTTTTTCAAATTATGTTATAAATAAACATTTTTATATTATAAAAAAATGAAAAGAGCAATCATAAAACTAATAATGTTTTACAAAGCGGTAACGTTCAAAGCATTTTCCTCTATGAAGAGGTACACGGCAAGATTTGCATATGTAAGATGTTTCACTCCACTTTTTTTTTTACAGCACACACACGACATTGTCTTTGCGGCTTTATCTTCTTCTCAGTAGTAACAACTTTTTTCTCTAAAATGTGTTTCCACATATCAAATGATAATCTTACAGGAAGGTCATATTTAGGTGCCCTTTGTGTACTAGATGTGGGCGGCCCTGGATCTGAAATGCTAGTTTCAAGTAATTGATCAGTTACCCATTGCAATGCAACATCTTATAAAAATTTTTATATTTAATTTTTTTCGTCTTTGAGGAATTGTATACATCGAAAAATTTTCCAGAATCTATGTGGTAGACAAAAACATTCGGCTTCGTTTTCCTGTATATACCGTTATTTTTGTACCCACAAACAAACCATGTTGTTACACTAACCCGTACTAGTACGTGACCCACTCTCAAGTATCAATCGTCAGAAAACGTACTAGTATGTGTCCAGCATACAATGTGTTAATATAGTTTAGGTGGATGATTTACCCTTACTCTCTTTCTTTACTTGAAATAAATATGATGTGGAAACTTCCGAAATTAGTTTCAAGTACATAATAATACAAAATTTAGTACAGTGCATACTTCATTTAGCACACTCATGTCAGTAATGCAAATAAACATGTATTGAATTGATGCAGCTAATGCGATCGTATTTATAAATTTCTATGTACTTCCTAAAATATTTATTGATATTTCTGGTATAAATTTTTGGTATGTATTTAAATATTAAAGAACTAAATCACAGGAAACTGCTTGAAAGTTTATTATTAAAATTAGTGCTAGAAAAAAGTGTTCAGTTTAAAGAAAATTAACGTCAAAATTCAAAGCGTAAATTAATTTCTTCTAATTGAATCTTATTTCTAAAAGCATAGCAACCGCTTTTAAAGAGGACGAAAAAAGTGCATTCAGAAAAGTCCGTTTTTTTAACAAATAAATCAAAGACGCGTAAAACTGTTTTATCCTTCGATTCATCCCAAAAGCCCTTTTAGCCGAATCTGTTATTAAATGTGATTGATACCATTGCCTATAATCTTTTGTCTTAAATGTCTGTTTAGATAACAGAAATGATTGTCATATTGTTATCAGTAGACTATAACCTTAAAAGGTTCTACTTGAAATCCACTAGCATTACGTGTCCAATTAATTATATATTACATTTAACTCATAAGATGAAAATGTTTTCACACTTTTTTGACAACATTTCTAAAGATTTTGTTTAACAAGTTTAGTCTTCAATAATTTTGGAAAGTTAAGTAATATCACTGTTGTATTTTTGGAATTTCTCATTGCAAAATCTGCTTCCTGGAAGTTTCAGTTAAAATGTACATTTAAATGAAGAATTCAGATAAACTCAAAAGAGAAGAAAAATCTAACTTTTCAAGGAAATGATATCATTTAAACTAAAGTACTGTAAATGTTATTTTTTCTAATTGAAAAACATTTAGAGAGGTTGTGCTATAATTACAATAATAAATTTTATATTCTAGTGACAGCGAGGTATTTTTAAGGAGCCTACTAACTTCACAGAACTTTAAAATTTTATAAATATTTTGTCTTCCCACACCCCTTTCTTCACCTTGCTCCCCTACCCTACACCCATCTATGCCACTTTCCGTCTCCCTTCCATGCCACTTTTCATCTACCTTCCATGCCCCTTTCCGTCTCCCTTTCCATGCCCCTTTCCGCCTTTCTGTCGATACTTCTACCCCCTCCCTATTCCTCTCCGTCACCCTTCCCATACCCCTTTCCCCACCCTGTTCCCCTACCCTTACCTCTACACCCACTTTGCCCCTTTCCGTCACTCTTTCCATATCCCTTTCCTCACCAACTCCCCTACTCCTACTTCTTCCTTGCCCCTTTCCGTCGTCCTTCCCATATCCCTTTCCGATCCCTGACCCCCTACCCTGACACCTGTCACTGTCCCTTTCCGTCATCCTTCCCATACCCTTTCACCACCTCTTACCTCATCCGTGTTCTTTAAGTCATCCTTTATATTCCCCTTTCCTCACCCTGTAAAACTATTTGCTATAATCCCATGTTTTAATATATATTTTAACGTTCAATTCACTTGTGTTAGCCCCCCCCCAAAAAAAAGGTTTTAAATCCTCATTAAAACAAGCAAAATATTTAATTTTTTAATGTAGCAACACGTTTATTCGTCAGCGGTTTTTTTTTTTTTTTTTTTTTTTTTTTTTTTTTTTTTTTTAAACGTAAGAATCGAAGATTGATAGATTCAGCATATGAACTTTAAAAAGCAGTGCTACTAATCGCAGTTATCTGTGATTTAGAAAATTAAAACATTCTTCAGTTGACTTTAATCTCTTAAATGTCATATCTCCTAATAAATGTTTATATATAAATATTTGCAGGAATTATTCTTTGTGCATTTATATCTATTTCCTTTTTTTTAAATCAAATTTCTTTACATTCTATTAACGTGTGTTAAAACAAACAAAAATGTTTTTAATCAACAATAATACAATCATTTTTTGTTTGGCATAACATTTATTCTTCAAGGTAATTGCAAAGTACAAATGCAAAGTAAAATCTCGAAGACTGTTATTTTCAGTAAGATTTTATGAATTATTAAAACAGTGCTACAAATTGCAGCTATGTTTTCTGTGACTGTATAAAAAGGAAATTTTCCACAATAAAGTTGGAAAAAAGATTTCTAATCGAGATTTTGGGTTTGGAGCTTAAATTTTCTTGTTTTCAGTGATTATTTGTTAATCTAATGAAATATAATAGATTAATATCTTTTAATATTACCAATTACCGATTTGAAAATCTTTTCCTTACTTACTACAGTAAAATCGTAAATCTTTTTCACAAAAACTTAGATAAAGAAAGCCCATAGAATAAATAAATGCTTAATTTTCAAAAAAAAAAAAAAAAAATCACAAGAAGATTTATCAGTCAGTTTATAACTTGTTTTCCTTTGTATTTATTTTTCGCTCTGATATTTGGGTATAAAATTGTGTTTAATCAACCAATTGACCTCAGTTGAAATGAAAAATTTCTCTCACCTGATATTTATGAAAATGAAGATTTATTAAGAACCGCACGCTTGTATGACACTCGCGTATTTTGGTTGACAAATTGCTGGTCGTGACTTAAAACACTTACCCATGTTGCTTTTCTGATTACACAGTAGACGTACCTTGAGATCAGGTTATGATTTCCTCGTAAATTAAGATGATATATCTCGTCTCAGGTAGCAATTACCACATGATGCATGTTAGGATTGAGGTGCGAGAGATCCTACAAAAAGATTATAGCTAGCGATTCAACCAAATTTATGCAGACTTCCCCATAAATTTAATCCCGAGTTTTTTCCCTTCAGAGTGGTTAGTTAATGAAATCTTGGATGGCAAGTAGAGATATCTCTATGATTTAAGTTTTGTCTGATACATTTTTAGAAACGCAATCAACCACCTATAAGAGTAGGTGAAATAATGGTAGCCTGTCACTAATGTGAAAATGAAGAGACTTTTAAACGAGTGGCAAACACTGGCACTAATGTTATACAGCTTAACGACTGTCAGGGAATTGCAGGAGTATATTTAAAATAATTATACTCCTATTTCATTTAAGCTCGTGTATTCGATGAAACTTGACACTAAAAGCAATAAAATATTAAGACATATGTAAAATATTTGTAAAGCGTTAGTGTTTTATCAGGCATTTCTACTTCTTAACACTTGATTTCGTACCTTTGACTACATTGCGGTTTATTTATGGAAATAAATATAGGGGGCTGGGACAAAATTAATCATTGTATTAGATATATATTATTATCTCTTTATCTAATTATTTATTGCCGTGAAATTAGGGTTAGGCTTTGACTTATTGAATTTGCTGTGTTTTAAAAGCTCTGGTGGCTATGTTTTAAAGGAAAAAGATTCCATTTAGCGAGGTATAAGATTAAACAGATCTAAAGTATGTAACAGGCATAACTGAGAAAGTTTTAAAGTTTGTAGGATAATTACTCTCTCATGGTTTAATGAATTTAAAACATATTTTTATTACCCAAAATTTTTAATATTTTAACACATATTTACAGCTAGAAAAATTTTATTCAGTTATTTTCCCTGCTCCAGCAACACCTTTATTTTATGAGATGTGCTACATCCGGAAAAAAAATTGCTTGTTGAAGATAAAGTATAAATCTCATATACTAAGAAAATCCCTGATTTTTTTCAAACTGTATCAATTAACTTTTATTTAGGTTTCTTTACATGAAGTTTTTCGATAAAATCTACAACGAAAAACTTTATAGATTTTTTAAAATAAATCAACTTCTACTAAAGAAAATGCTTTAAATTCTACGAAACCACTTCTTATAGTATATAAAAACTATTATATGGTATGAATATCTACCCTCTTGTAAGAGATGTCAGTAAAAACTATTATACACCAATTTATAAGAAAAAAGATTATTTTTCTTAAAAAATTACAGCCTTGCCAAAGATTTTAACATCAATTACATTATTGTTTTACATTTCATGTCCAAAATTATTAAATAAAATATCATATCCTAACTGCAATATGTTTGTCGAGAAAAAAAATATTAATATCAATTGATGTGCTTTGAGTAAATTAGGACCAACAGCCTAAAACAGGGATAAGCAATCAGGTATTAATTTTTTACATTTAATCACCAAAATAACTAAACAAAAAATCATATCCTAACTGCAATATGTTTGTCGATAAAAAAAATATTAACATCAATTTATATGCGTTATGTAAGTTAGTGACCAACAGCTTAAAACAGGGATAAGCAATCAGGCATTAATTTTTTACATTTAATCACCAAAATTACTAAATAAAAAATCATATCCTAACTGCAATATGTTTGTCGATAAAAAAAATATTAATATCAATTTATGTGCGTTGAGTAAATTAGTGACCAACAGCTTAAAACAGGGATAAGCAATCAGGCATTATTTTTTTACATTTAATGTCCAAAGTGGTTAAGTAAAAAATCATATCCTAACTGCAATATGCTTGTTGAGAAAAAAATATTCATATGAATTTATGTGAGTTAAGTAAATTAGGACCAACAGCCTAAAACAGGGATAAGCAATCAGGCAGGGCCATGTTGTGTAATGCCATGTAAGCCAGGTAGCACTCCTTTCATATACACGTTTTCCAGTCTAGGGGGGGGGATTATAGTTTTGCTTCCATATAAAACTATACATACAACACAAAAGGAATAAACAAGGCATATTTAAAATAAAAAAAAAAATACTTATTTTAACAATTCGTGAACAGAACTATCTAAAGTTATTTATTTATTATTTTATACACACTTTAACATTTTTTCCTAAGAAACAAAATTAATATCTAATTTAATTTTTGTCAATAGTCTCCCTGCTTTCTAAAATTCTAATCATAGGTATATATAACAATACTGTCTGTGGTTAGCTATGAACTTACGATTTCTTAAGTTAAATTTTCCGCTCAATTGAATCTTTGTACATGCGTTCTCAAAACAAAATTGATTGGTAGCATAGGTTAGGCCTTATAGGAAGGTAATCAACGTACAAAATATTTAATATTTAGCAAAGGGACGATGGACCTCTAAGACGTCAATTAAGCTAGGCTGAAAAATTTCCTGCATACGTAAAGTTTTAACAAGCTAACTTTATTTAAAAATACTACTATTATTTCCCTATAACCTAATCTGAAAAATTTAGAAAAGTAATTATATAACGATAATAACAATGCATCCACGAGCTTTTCTCTATACTTTAACCGAAAGCGTTATAGCATTTTAATTTTGCAACATTTTATGAAATTTTTCAAACCTACAGTTTCCTTATAGTTCTTTTACTATTTACCAGTATGAACGCTTTATATAATGTCCATTCCAAAATCTTTCATATTAGTAAAACAGTATCTTAGGATTTATTTATGAAAACTTATCCCTGAACATTTACGGCTATCGAACTGGAAAAAGTTTTTTTTTCTTTTACATTTTAACCTAATTAAACTCAACTTTGCGTCACGTTATATACTTCTTGGCTACTCTAAAAGAACAAATGCTTAACAAGAAGATTAGTAAGAATGCAAATTAGCATTTTCTAAGTATGGATTTTTCTATGTACCTTGCAACATTGTTTTGCAATTTTTATCACTGAGAGAAAAGTTGCGATTGCAAGGTAATAAAAGTATTTTGTTAATAAAAGTTTTTAACTAACATTAACACACTAACAAAATATAAAAATATATAGCATTATACATTTTTATTCCATAATCTTAACAAACTATACTTTATTAGGATTATGGGACAAGATTTAATTTGTAATTCTTTCAAACAAGGTTTTCTTTTACCACGCAACTTAGTGTTTTCTATGAGCTTTACGATTATGCTTTTATATAAAACACATAATTGGAGTTACGACAGAATGTGATTCTTGCAATACTAACTTCTTTATGAAAATATCTTTATTAAATTGCATAGAGCTAAAAAAATTATCTATCTTATATGGCCTTTTATTCCGCTTCGAAGATGGAAAGCATTTATTCTTCCTCACTGCATTTCTGACATGTCCTTTATCTTTTTTATCAGTTTTAGTTGAAAGAACGTTCAGTTCTCTTAACATAATTCGTGCTTGATTCTCTTCTCTTTTTAGGATATTTATCTAAATTTCACTCTATACCCCCTCCGTTACACCGCTTTTGCTTTCTTTTTCTTCCGTCTTTTTTATTTTATTCTCCTGTTTGACAATAGAGTGTATCACATTCATCTTATTGTGTTTATCGCCGTTTGAAAATGCTACTTTCTTCTAAATCCCATTTACTTAAACATTCTTTTTCAAGAAAATTGAGAACCTAAAATGCCCATTTCACTCTCATTTCTGAATCGTTTTTTTCTTTTTCTCCTTTTTTGGCATTTCATTCACTGGGAGTAAGAGAAAAAGCAATTGTTTCTTTCATTATTTCTTTTCTTGTGACCCTAAATAAAATCCTTTTACACCCAGCTTCTATTTCTGACACTATTTCACAAGCCTTTTCTGATAGACCTAGATCAACGATACATACTTTTTTTAGGGTAAATCTTTACGTTTTAAGAGGCAAAAAAGTATTATGATAATTTTCCTTTTATAATGGAATATTTCTATTTCTGGAAATCTTTTCACTAGATGATATAGTGAAGTTTCCTAAGTTATTTTTTATTTTAGAAACAAAAGTAATTTTAATAATTTAAAAAATTATATCGAAAATATTTTACTGATATCTGTTAAACATTTCTAAAAAAACCTTGAACTGTGTTGAATTTCTTGTAAGAAAGGAGATGTAATATTGTAATCATATTGCTTTCTAATAGTTAAAATCATTTTTACATACTAACAAAATTTTTAATTTCAGTCAGGACTAAAATCATTCTCAGATTCAGGACTAAAATCTTTTTCACAAAATCTTAGATAAAGAAAGCCCGTGGAATAAATAAATGCTTCATTTTCCACTAAACAGATGAAAATATTAATGCCTTCTAATCATGAGTTGGATATTGAAATGGCTTTTACGAATGTTCACGGCTATTGAAACAGAACTATACATGGCTATCGAGCTAAATTTTGATAATAGAAGTTAACTCTTCAGATTTTGAATAAATAAAAACATGCATGCTTTAATTAGATTTAAAACACTTTATAATATTCTAGAGAAATGCAATCTTAGAGAATACCATATTTTGGATACTTTAAGGTACTTGATAAAATGGTAACTGAAACTATTACCCTAGGATCATCTTTCCATAATGTCTCAACTGCTGTCTATAGGGTAAAATTGCAGTAACTTGGCAATCAGGGAAGATATTAGAAGTCAGTTAGATATTAGTGAAATCCACTACAAAGATGCATGGACGTATTGCTGCTATGGATATATTTTTTCTTTACCATTCAGAACTTATAGGTAGAAATTCAGAATTTCTGTATATGCATGTGGTATACCAAGAAATTCATTAACTACATGGTTCACTGTGTATCTACCAGAAACATCATGAAACCAGTTTCAAACTATCATCTCATGTCCCACACCGTAATATTAAGTTTTACGGTGTAGACCATTTTAAATGTGTGAATAAGAAAACATGGTTACGTGACCGCATAGAGTTCTGTAAGCTCTACATTATCTTTCTGTGTCCATTATCTACTATCCACAAACTTTTCTGACTTTCAGAGGCTTGATTACGTCTTTACAGATTCTTGACACTATTGTAACCAAACTCTGACATTCCTGACGAAAATTACAGGTTTCTGGATCAGACTCTAACAATTTTTAATCATTATCTGCAATTCTTTATAAACTCCTCTCAGATGATATATCACTTTCTTTCATACAGGATCTATAATTCTTTTTCTTCGACATGGACCAGGAGTCTTGTTTTTAAGTGCTAAACTAGCAGTCTTGTTGTCAAATGTACATTCGAAAACGCGGGAAACACATTGAATTTATTCCTTGGAAATTGTGACTGTTACTAAATGTACTGTAACAAGATATCATTTTTCAATTAATAGCAAACCTGTCTTTCTACTTTATTTCCCCTAAAATGAATATGTGTAGCATACTTATACCAATATTTTGTTTCCTTGTTACTCATGCCTTATACAGATTTTGTATAATCACACTCTATAGTAAGGTTTTTAAAAATATTTAAGAATTCATACTGCTTAGAATGGGTGTGTATAATGATAATTTTATTTAAATTGTAATTTATCTTCTTGTTTCTGCTTAAATTATCTATAAGCTTATTTTTATTTGCACTTTTCATGAACATATCTTTATCACACTTTAAAGTGTTTTAATCCAATAAACGAAAAAGTGAAAATATTTTGTATTTTTTTGGAAATATAGAGAGTAACATTTCTTTTATTTTGTTTTATTTTATAATGGCATTAAGGCAAAAAAACTGGTAAATTTCTTTTCAAATATTTTTATGGTTTTTAAGACATATGATTTTCTGTCATAAAATCTTCTCCTTTTCTCTCTACATTTGAACTGAACGCTTAAAAAAAAGAGCATAAATATCTTAATCCGATTACATGAAGTAGTGAAAAGATATAGCTATATTTACGCAGCTTTCTGAAATAATATTGATAATTATGAGTAATATTATTTCCTTACGTTTACAACATTTAAAAAGACATCCAGTAACAGTAAATATACTTATTTATATTAGGTAAATAACGGAGAGGAGGTTGAAGAACTCATCATCGTATTGATGTAATGTCCAGAAACCTACTTGCGTAACAATAACAATTTACCAAGAGTACTAAGACGTGCCCAGTCTTTGTAATGACACTTTAAGCAGTGTTTATGAAGATCGCAGTCAGCATTTAGAAAGGCATAAACCCATTCTACCGTCATTCGGGAGTAAACTATAAAATTTTAGCACTTTGCCCTTGGGTATATATATTAGGCTTAGGAATAAATAGCCTTGTCCTTTCAATATTCTGCTACTTAGGCAGCCACCGAGTTTTCTGGTAGTCCAACAGTCTGGAATTGAGTATCGTTTGGTTCAGATCATGCACTGGTACGGAAGGAAAATTTGCAAGAGGAAATGGGTTCGTAGATATTTGCAATTTTAAATTTGATGCTAAGAACTGGTGCATCAGTGATATAAGAACGATTATGCAGTTCTGTAAGTTTTCTATAAATAGAATGTATAAGCACTTTTTTATTTGTGAATTGGAAAGAAAAGTTACTTTAGCCAGTTTGGATCTTTAAAGCCTGAAGAATGGTAAGGTATATTAGATATAAGGTATATTAGATATATATATAATCTTTTCAGACACTATTTGCAAGTATGTTTTGTTGTCTATTTTAAAGATTTTGATCAAGTTTTAAAAAGGACATAGTGCATTTAAAAACTAAAAAACTTAATTTTTAAAGTTCATATTCGATTTATTAAAAAATAAAATGATCTGTTCCTTTTGGAATGAATTTATGAGAAATTATTTAACAACTCTCTAACTTTAAAAATGTTTAATTTTGTTATTTAAGATAGTATATTTTTACAATAACATAGAAAATTTACACCAAATGAAAAAAATTAAATTCATTTATGAGGAAGATAATTTTTAAATACATAATAGACTCTAAATATTTATGTCAAATTGATGTAAATTAACTCTTTTATTACGCAATTTAAAAATGTTTAATTTTGTTATTTAAGATAGTATATTTTTACAATAACATAGAAAATTTACACCAAATGAAAAAAAAAATAAATTCATTCATCAGCAAGATAATTTTTAAATACATAATAGACACTAAATATTTATGTCAAATTGATGTAAATTAACTCTTTTATTACACAATTTAAAACTTTTACGGTATTTGACATTGTAAAAGTTAGAAAAAATAAAACTGCTAATAAATTGAAAATTAAAAAAAAAGTCTTAACTACCGTATAAAGTAAAATATATTGCTCTAATTAATGTTATTGAGATTCACAGAATAAAATGATAATTACCTTCTACGTGATATAAAAAATTGTTTCTAATTTACAAATTTTCGAAGTCACATTACGGGTTAGTTTATATTATATTTGTTTTCTAATTGTTTAGTTTCATGTATATCGTTTATCATTTTTTAAAAATATTTATTTTTTAAAATGTGTTGTTTCAAATATTTTTTTAAAAAATGTATAGCTTCAAATATTAAAAAAATGAGTTGCTTCATATAACAAAGCTAATTATTTTTTATCAAGTTAAACACTTATTAATGATGTAGGAAAAGTGTCACAAATTGACCAGAAGGTTTTTTTTTATATTGAACCAAAAATAGGCTTAATAAGGAAGACTTTCAGCTCAAAAGGTACTATATCCCTTTAAAGCATTATGTATATATAAATTAATTCATTAATAAACTCATCTGTAATAGTTAGTTTCAGTAGATAATGAAAAGATAAGATTTTAAATAGTCTTCAACACATATAATCCCTATGAACTCCCTATGAAATGTGGAGACAGTTATTTAATTTATAAAGAAAATTTGCACAATTTTATTAAAATTCTGTGTGTTACTACTTTTTGTAGCTAATGCAAAAAATTATGTAATAACATTAATTGAAATATTTGATTAGAATTATTTAGTATTTCTTAAAATTCACCATGCGGCAATGAAAATGTGGAGTATTGCACATCTTTGAAATATATAAAAAAATATTTCTATACAAACTTCTATTAATAAGTAATCAATTATTTACATTTTTAAAATAAATTATTAAACAATAATTAACAACAGTTTCAAGGTATACAGTTATTCCTCACAATGAAATGAGGTTACTTAGATCCTTAGATATGAAACAGACTAAATATATCTCATTATTCTCATTAGATTTAAATTATTAGTCAAATGCAAGTAAAAGTTATTGCAAGTAAGTAAATTGCTGTTGCAATACTTACAATGAATATTTTTATGTGCTTCCGTGAGTGAAATAAAATTTGATAAGTAAATAAAAGTAGGGAGAGTTAGGAAAACAATCTTCAAGAACACTTTAAATCCGAAATAATGTCTGAGTAAAGAAAAGGAATATCAGTAAAAATAGAAAGCCAGTATTAGTTAAGGCATGTTGAAACAGCAACAAAAAAAAAATTAGAATAAAGTTGATGAAAAGTCTAGTGTTGAAATGTCCTTATCAAAAAGAAACTTCTGGGAAAGTCCTACATACTTTTAATTTTTATTTTATTTATTTATTTATTTTTTGCAGTAAAATATTTTTGATTCTTAAATTTAGTTTCAGCTTTAAATAAAATTTACTCTAAAATTTTTTTGAATGTTTTAAATTCGTAAGGATAGATACACCGTTAATGTCTTGAAATCTTTTGAGCTCAATACTCTTTCCCTAAAGATTTACTCTGCAAAAAGTATTTTTGGGAATAACGGCAAAAGTCTAGAAATAGGATCCAATAATCATCTACATAGTGTACAGCCCTTGAAAAATAAGAGGAAAATAAAATTTACACCGTTAAATACTCTTCTGTGTGAATTATGTTATTTTAGATTGTTAAAGTCAGTTACAACATTAGATAACATCAAATTAAAAAAAATTTGAATGTTTTAAATTCGTAAGTTTAAAAAATATCTTTAATTTGAAATATTTTGAACTCATCACTCCTTCCCTAAAGATTTACTCTGAAAAAAATAATTCAAGAAAAAAAATCGAAGTCTAGAAATTGGATTGAATAACTATCTACTTTGTGTACAGCTGTTGAAAAATAAAAGGAAAATAAAATTTACTCTTCTGTGGGAATTATATTATTTTAGATTGTTAAAGCTAGTTACAACGTTAGACAACATAAAAATTAAAAAAAAATTGAATGCTTTAAATTCGTAAGTTTAAAAGCCCCTTTAATTTGAATTATTTTGAATTCATCACTGCTTCCCTAAAGATTTACTATGCAAAAAATATTTCGAGAAAAAAATGGCAGTCTAGAAATAGGATCGAATAACTATTTACTTTGTGTACAGCACTTAAAAAATAAAAGGAAAATACATTTACGCAGTTAAATACTCTTCTGTGTGAATTATGTTATTTTAGATTGTTAAAGTCAATTACAACGTTAGACAACATCAAATTAAAAAAATTTTGAATGCTTTAAATTCGTAAGTTTAAAAGCCCCTTTAATTTGAATTATTTTGAATTCATCACTGCTTCCCTAAAGATTTACTATGCAAAAAATATTTCGAGAAAAAAATGGCAAAGTCTAGAAATAGGATCGAATAACTATTTACTTTGTGTACAGCTCTTAAAAAATAAAAGGAAAATACATTTACGCAGTTAAATACTCTTCTGTGTGAATTATGTTATTTTATATTGTTAAAGCTAGTTTCAACGTTAGACAACATCAAATTTAAAAAAAAATCATAAGTTTAAAAATTCCCTCTAATTTGAAAAATTTTGAACTCTGCAAAAAATTTATTCTGGAAAAAATATTTCGAGTAAAAAAATGGCAAAGTCTAGAAATAGGATCGAATAACTATTTACTTTGTGTACAGCTCTTAAAAAATAAAAGGAAAATACATTTACGCAGTTAAATACTCTTCTGTGGTGAATTATGTTATTTTATATTGTTAAAGCTAGTTTCAACGTTAGACAACATCAAATTTAAAAAAAAATCATAAGTTTAAAAATTCCC
This sequence comes from Pardosa pseudoannulata, assembly GCA_032207245.1. Classification (NCBI taxonomy): domain Eukaryota; kingdom Metazoa; phylum Arthropoda; class Arachnida; order Araneae; family Lycosidae; genus Pardosa; species Pardosa pseudoannulata. The sequence continues at coordinate 91,114,690 of CM063503.1, read as the reverse complement.
TCTAATTTGAAAAATTTTGAACTCTGCAAAAAATTTATTCTGGAAAAAATATTTCGAGTAAAAAAATGGCAAAGTCTAGAAATACGATTGAATAAGTATCTACTTTGTGTACAGCTCATGAAAAATAAAAGGAAAATAAAATTTATGCAGTTAAATACTCTTCTGTGGGAATTGTGTTATTTTAGATTATTAAAGATAGTTACAACGTTAGGCAAAATTTAATTTAAAACTATTTGAATATTTTTAATTAATCTTTTCTTAGAGTTCTCCCATTAGACGTATTTCTTATTAAGGTTAATTAATATGAGATTTAAATTGGAAAGTTTAGAAAATCGTTAGTTTAAAATTTCTTTTGAAATCACCTGAATTATTTTAGCAAAAATTTACTTAGCAGAAAATAGCAAAAGTGTAGAAAAATAGAGTCCAATAGCCATCTACTTTACGTACAACATTTGGAAAATAAGAGGAATCTAAAATTTATACAGTTAAATACTCTTCTATGTAAATTATGTTTCACACTTACGTAAATTGAGATGAAGAAGAATTATCTTGGATATAAGTGTCAGTTTTCTCACTGACTTTAATTACTTTCCGAGCAATTCCTCAAGGGAGAAGATTTATATTCGCATCCATTCTAAGTATCTCCATCAATCATCATCACCAAACTTAAAAAAGATTATGCAAGAGTAAAACCTTTCTAACCACCTCCAAATATGTAGTTTTTTTTAAATCGAAAATTTATTTTTCTGAAACCATCGATCTATTTCTTTTTTTTTCTGAAGCTATTTCATAATTTACGTCTTTTCTGCATTTTTTAAATCTCCGTGGATCTCATCTAAACCCAGCTTTGTGATGACACTTCTTAATATATTGCCATACTTTGAAAATTTTTATTGCGATGAGGTTTAGGGCTCAATTGATTTTATTAGACAATTTCCTTTGCGGTTCATCGAGCAACTGCCTGTTTTTAAGTGCCTAATTAGAAAAGCAATGATTTATTTACCTAACAATAAGTCTAAATTTAACAGCGATTCGGCATTTACAAATTACGTTTCTTCGTTTCATTACATTTGATTTTATTAGACAATTTCCATTGCGGTTTATTGAGCACCTGCCTGTTTTTAAGAGCCTAATTAGAAAAGCAATAATTTATTTACCTAACAATAAGTCTAAATTTAACAGAGATTTGGCATTTACAGATTACGTTTTTTTATTTCATTACATTTGATTTTATTAGACAATTTCCTTTTCGTTGAACAACATCGGTTTTTAAGTCCCTAATTAGGAAGATGACGATTTATTTAACTAACAATAAGTCTAAATTTAATAGGAATTCGGTATTTACAAATCACGTTATTCTGTTTCATTATATTTGATTGGAAACATAATATTATATAAGTTGTAAATTTGTAGAGAAAGAAAACATGGAAGTTTATATTCATATAATACTCCCATTAATCTATTATGGGTAAAAATTTGTCTACACTGTACATACATTTTCTTAATAGGTTTCTGAAATTTAGGAATTATTTAAGTGATACAATGGTTGTTAAACGCACAGTTTTGCAAAGAATGGAAATTGGTCTTCCATACCTTTAATATGAACATTTTCAGAACTATACTCTGTGCAAATGAAAAGTTAAATTTTTAAGATATTTTTTTCTATTTGATATTGAAAACAGTTTAATTTCTTTAGAAATACAAATAGACATAATTTTAATATTCAAAGGGAGCTTATTATGACCAGTTCTTTAAAAGACCCTATTTAGGTCTTCAAATCCAAACAAACCTTTGAATGATTACCTTTATCGAACTTGAATTATTACTATTGAAATGTAATATTTTCAATTAGTATGATATATTCATTATCGTCTTCTTAAGTCTAAAGCGTACTATCAAAACTAACTTATTTCGTTTTTTACTAACGTGTTTGAAAATTTAGTATTCTATTAGTAAAACTTATGTAAAAGACGTTAGAATATTTATATATAGCTAGATTTATATTGTCACGATGATTCGAATGAACACACCGTTTAACCTAACAGATGAATTTATTGAAGCAAAGTAGCAACTCGCAACTTTACAAGATCGAGAAGTTGCCCACACAGGATCACAGGATCACAGGATGAAGTAGTTACAGAACTGCCTGGGCCGGGCCCTCTAATTCTGTAATACTAGGTGTTTGTTAGAATAACACTATGGATTAATTTGGCTCTAACATGGCATAAAAAGATAGTAAAAATGGGAAGGGGTGCTTGAGTTTGGGTAGGATGAATACAATATAAGAGGCAAGATAAAAATAATAAAACGGAAAATCCAGTTATGGATGGATTACAGTATGCTATTTTTGCACTAAGTTGCGTACAACTAGTGGGTATTAGCTTTTATACCAGAACAGAACATTCGAGAAATAACTAATTTACATAATAAAGAAAGTTCTAGAATGTTAGAGAACATAAGGACACAATAAATAACATTTTTAAATTAATAATCCATGTTTTGAATCACCCGCCTTGGCGAGCACCGAATTCACAAACTTTGGGCCTGGATCTCGTACTCTAACCATTCGGTCAATGAGCTCGCTGGCAAAGTTTGTTTATGCGGCAATATATTGAGGGTTAGCATATATATGTATTGATAGTGATTAGTATATTTATAATTTATAGTCTATTAAAATTAGCATATTTATGTAAAGTTGGTTACAATTTCAAGGTAATACTTACAAATTTAAAAGTTATTAACCATTAATAGTTTCAAAGCTATCTTTATTCTAAGTGCATCCTTTTTTCGCACAATATAGTCATATTTTACTGAATACCTTTTAGACCTAAGAACAGAGGTTGAGAATTTTTTTACCATCAGAGGTCTTATTTAAATTAAGTTGTAATAATAAAAACAACATAGTGATATACCTAAAAATACGACTTTTGTTAACTTGATATAATTTTTGTACAGTGTTATTAATTTATTGTATTATACAGAAAAAATAAAATGCATTATGCGATTTATTTATTACTAAACAAAAGTTGCAACATGAACTATTTTTGCATTTCCATAAGTGTAATAACTTATTATGAAATTAGCTTTTAAAAAGTTTGAATAAACAACTATATCTTTAAATGCTACTTCAAATAAAAAGAATACAATAGAAGTATTTTTAAATAAATGAATTATGTTATAAAGAAATACAATAGAAAAATAAAATTAACTTATAAAAACTAATATAGTAACAATTGAATTTTATTAATTTAATATAATAAAATATAAAATATAACAGATTTTTATCCTTTTTTCTATACGAAGTATCTATAACAGTTTTTTATTTTATTTTTTGGTAGATTTTTTGCTGTTCGAAAAAAATTAATCTTAACTAATTTTTATCTTATAATCTACAAGGTAAACAGACCAGAAACTTTAACGATACATGACAGTAAAATAAAGCATTCTACGGTAATTGAGTACATGACGATAAATGATTTCAAGTGTTTCAAATATTCATAAAATTCGAAAAAATTTTTTTTAAATTATTTAAATTGAATATTAGTAATTAATATTCTGTTGTAGTAAAAATTATATACAATATATGGTGAGAGAAATTAAAATGATGCCCTTTATACTCTGCTACTTTATACTTTGCATTGAGTTAAAATCATTGAATTTTCAGCCAAATGTAACCTAGCTGAAAGTTTACTGTGACCTTAAATTCCTAAAAGACGATTGGGATAATCTTTGTCCTGTTAATATATATATATATATATATATATATATATATATATATATATATATATATATATATATATATATATATATATATATATATATATATATATATATATATATATATTCAAGGCTACTTTTTTTTCAAAACAAAAGTTGTTTTACAAAATTTACTATAGATGCATTTAAAGGAGATGTCTGTCTCTTGTGAATATTGGAAAAAAATCTGCCAATTTTTAAAAGAAGTTTTTACCTTTCAACATATTCAGTTAATTTCGAAAACTATTATTTCAAACTTTATTTAATGCATTAAAAATATTGTCTTAATGGATTTTTACTTTTGCTATTTATATTAAAATGTTTTTTACCAACTTAGTGTGTCAGGATAACTACATAGTTTTTGTTACTTTAAAGCAAATATTTTAATGTAAAAGAATGCTCCCCTTAATAAAGTAAATAACAATTTTTTTTTTAAAAAGTGTTAGCAGAGTAATTAAAAATTGAACTTTAAGTACAGACAAGTTTACAAAAATTACTTTGTCTCTAATATTTAATTGACCAAAATCATTTAATTTTCTAGTCAATTTTTGATAATTCCAAAGCCAAAGATACCCTTAAAAAGTTCGCACACCTTTAATAAATGCAGTTCCATTTATTATAACATTTAAACAATTTCAGAAAATAATTCAAATTTAAATACTTAAATAGATTTATACTTTATAATTCAGATATCTATTTTAAAGCGGTCCCCGTTATAAAGTAGTAATAAATTACATGCCAAGCTTTGTTATTTTCAACTACAAGTTTGGCATTATTCCTGCTATATTATTGTTGGTGGTGTCCAAAGCTTAAATGTTGATCTATAATCGCTGCATGTATAATCTTGGAAGCCACATTCAGATTTAAATTTCGTAAATACATTTATTTCTCGAAATACCGAAAGTTATTTGAACCACATTATAATGCTATAACTGATTACATTTAAAGCTTTGTTATTTAAATTTCTGTTCCATAGCTACAAATCTGGCGTTTATTTTTCCAATACATGTTCTATCGTTATTTTTGGCGTCCAAAGCTGAAATGTTTATCTACAAATACAACATGAATAGACCAACACTGTAGCAAACAGCTGTTCCATAACTAAAGTGATATTGCGTGACGCAAGTCACGTGGGATTTGAAAAGAAATTGTAGTGTATCTGATTCACCGAAAAAAAGTTGACTTCATAAAACTGCGAAATCAAACGTTGCAAAAAGCAATACAATTAATAAAGGCTGAATTTGACATTTTCATTCCGTTATTGAAAGTTGCCTTTTAATGGGAGATGAACAGGCACGCTATGATTACCCTACGAATAAACGCGTCTAAAGTACGTCATCGGACCGTCCTATCTGATGTCTTAGGGTACGTAACATGCCCTAATTCTGTATAATGGTACAGAACACCTGTCCAGAAAACGAGATCTCGTGATCAATTTTGTGGCCGCCCAATTGTATTCTAAAGTGAGTGAAAATTTTGTGTTTTTTAGAATAGACAATGCATATGAATATTGTACCAAATTGTGGACAATGGACAAAAGCTATATTTTCAATGGAGATTTGTAAGTTTTTTTTCCATTCATGAAACATACTCTACAATTGCAATGCTGGTAACATTTCTAAGGATCATAAATGGTTATCCCAAATTTATAATACTAATTAAATACCAACTATATAATCTATTAACTTTTGTTGCTTTAAACTATTTTGTACGAGTATATTGATTTTCTAATGTTATACTAGTTTTAAAATTTAATGTCATTCTAACAAACGATTGTATGTATGTTTATGCCTTTCAGCGATAAATTACATGTCTATCTATGCTATTTTCTCTGAAAACTCTTTCGGAGTAAGAAAACTAAAAAAAATGTAGTCGCAGTCAAGGAAATTAATATTTTACTCAAAACCCTGCTAAATTTATTCCAAACAGTTTTCATTTGAAAGTGCAGTTTTGGGGTTGAAATGCTTTATTAAGCTGCATTAGAACATTATATGCAATTATGAGGCAAGAAAGCTTTTTTATTTAAATGTTGGAGATGGGAAAATTTATCCTACAAAATAAGCTCAAGCTCTAGATAAATGATTTTGATGAAGATAATGAAATGGTTTGCTTATGAAGAAAAGGTAAGAACTTACCGTTATCTCAATGGATACGAAATTAATGTCTAAACTTAAGCAAGAGTAGCTTCTAAAATTTTGGTGTCAGATTCAGCTAGAAAATCCAGAAGTTGAAATATGAAAGGCGACTAACGATAAAAACAGCAATTCTGAAATGAAACATAATTGTGGAACCGCCTCCACATTGATGTTGTTGTCACTGGTGCACTACAGGTGAATCCACATTTGTACAGATTCAGGCAGAAAATCCAGAAGATGAAATATGAAAGACGACTAAAGATAAAAACAGCAATTCTGAAATGAAACATAATTGTGGAACCTCCTCCACATTGATGTTGTTGTCACTGGTGCACTACAGGTGAATCCACATTTGTACAGATTCAGGCAGAAAATCCAGAAGTTTCTTACTCATCTATAAACTTTTGTATTCTATTCAGAACAATGCATTTAATCAAAAAATTCTCTCCCAACATATTTGGGAACAAAATCAAATTACAGAAACGAATTGAATTTATAGTATGAAAGGCGACTTATCTCTATCACATGATAAAATTTCTTTAAAGAAATCTTTGACTATAAACCATCCAAAAGTAGAACAATTTTCCCGAGTTAACACAGTACTAGAGGAATGCAAAATGACCGGTATCCAACCACCTTAAATTAGATTCATTTTCACCTAATCTTTGTTAATACTTACCATTGTATCCCCAACAATCTCAACAGGAAGAGTAAAATAAAAGTTCAGTAATCTTAATGTGACTAGTGGCTTTCAAGAATCGTATTTAGTGGTTACAATTACAAAAACGTCAATTATCAACTAATTTTCTAATAATACTCAGGTTAATTTTTTTCCGTGAGAAATTGCAATAAACAGTTCTTTCTTTTTTTCGCCTTTAACAAATGCCATCTTACTAAAATTCAATAAAATAAAATTGAAAAGACTATAAACTTTCATAAACATTTACTTATAGAAATAAAAGTCAGTATAAAGGATGCATTAACTTTCCGGTGATACGGTCCATTATAGGGAAGAAAATTCACTATCTAGTCATATTTACAAAATATCATTCATAAACTGGAAGTTGGCTATTCAACGATGGGAAATTTACCCCTATGTCATTACTTTAGCAGGAAATTTCCTTCATAACATGATACAAGAGACTTGATGGCATTTTTCTCCTTTGTTCTGCAAAAGAGGAAAAAAAAACATTTGTGCCATGCAGGATGGACTTTTTTTTCTCATTCGACAAAATAACTGACTTCCATAACTCCATTTGACATGCTCCTAACACCAATTTAAAGAGTTTTTTTTCCTGTTTTGCCTAGTAGTATTTTGTTTCAGATACGATCATCTTTCGTGTCAGACTGGTAAAACTGAGTAAAGAAGACTTTAGGATTTTATATAACATGTACATTTTTATTAATGTGCTATCTGAATCTTATCGAACTTATATATTTCACTTGTTCTGTCTCACACATTTTTACCCATCAAAATTGTACCACTCAGTATCACTGAGTTTATATAATTTTTTAATATCTGAAAAATACAATTGTCCGTGTAGCCTACTTGTTTCTTAACCCCTAGAGTTCTTACTTAAGGACAGTTTATAAAATTGTGTATTGAAATTTTATGCTCTTTTGGAACGACACTAGTAACTAATAGAAGCTGTTGGGAACGTTAAAGTCTATAATTTGATAAACAAAAACCAATGAAACCGTACTACATCTTAGAGATAATTCTTTAATACCAAACTTTAATACCAAAAGGTCTAAGCATTCGACCATCGTCTTATTCAAACAATTGCAGTGTTCCAAAATCATTTATATTACATCAATATATTTACAAACACACATACGTGCACATAATATATACGTACATACATACATACACATAAGTTCATCCAGTATATGAGAAATACCGTTTGACATATATTCATGTTAACGTGAATTTCAACACTGTAATAAAGTTATTTGACTAAAATAAAAATTACGGAAGTAACAGAAGAGGACGATAAGTAGTTTTTTATAATGTTTTTAGAGCAATAATGTTCTTCGAACGGACTTATAAAGTGCCAAAGTCGTATAGCTAAAATTTGTTTACTTGAAGTGAACCTGCTTCAACAAAGGCATAGAGTGCTATAAAAGAAAATTACAGACTTGAAGTTGAGTGCATCGCCGAACTCTGGGGATAAGTGTTTTATTACCAGGATATCGCTCATTCATGCGGGAAGCTATGAAAAGACAGGAATACAAGTGTGAAAGCATTGGACAGCAAGGAAAGCGACGAACCGAAAATCCGGACACGAAATGCCTCGACACCACGCAATAGGGATAAGCATTTCATCCACGTGATACACGCGGATCATTTAATTGCTTCTTGAGTGTTAAGATAGTAATAAAGCACTTATATAGGTGTGACAATGAATGCTTTAGCGGTTTAGTGGTGCCCACCACGCAAGGAAATGTGAGCATGCAATCCTTTTCGTGCTTACATTTTCTTTTATTAAATTATTAGATTGTATCAACTTTATTGCGCATTATTTGCTTATATGCATCGACGTTTCAGGCCACAATGAGTTCGTGTTTCCTATATTCCATTACCGTATCCTAAGAAAATCTAACTTTGCTCAAAATGCTTAAGACTTTTTTGATCTGAACTATGATATCCCTGGTCTACACGTTTGTTTAACATGTCTAAAATTGAATACATATTTGTGGACCTACTTATTTTTGGGCTCCCATACATGTAAATACAAACACTTAAAACTGTATTACATGCGTATTTCTATATATCAACATGCACTTATGCTCATAAATTAAGGATATTTCGGAATCATATGGAAATCGTGTCCTACAACAACATCTCATAGAAGATCATCCCATATATTTATGCAAGGATAGTATCACTGAGTTTCTTGTTAACATAAAACCCAAGAAAAGATCGAAAGGGAGATGAATATATCTAACGAACGATAGCAGGGATGCAGCGTAGGCACAGGCAACTCGAAAGCCTAAAATTTCCATAACCGATTAGTCGGCAGCCTCATAGGGCACATTTAACTGAATTTTTAAGTGGAAATTATCGGTCTTTTTGGATGTGGACGCATGAAAAGTATTCAAGGAACTTGAAATCTTTCACAGAGTCATATCTAAGCATTGGCAGCAGCTGTAAGCGAATAGGAGCGAAAGTATACGTTTGAGTACAGGTCGTCCCCCGAAGTTATTGCCAAATGCTAATCTGTCAACTTTTCACAGCCTCTGGCATCTCTGATTCTAGGCATACGTATATAGGCGCTTGATAAAGTGTTGTCCATATGCCCGCTGTGCTTTCAGATATGTTCCACACACAACAGCTTAGGGTCAGGGACGTTTAGATTGGTGCAGAAAACACTTGACAAGGACACCTTTAAACTGGAACTTTTAATTGTTTTCCAACCAATCCGGGTTTTAAATGCAATTGGAATAGCATCGTATTTTCATATGGAGAGTAGAAGTGACTACTCTAAATCAGAAAAAAACCATTGAACATCACTCTTACGGTAGTAAAAGACTACTCATTTTGAGAGGCATTACCATGAGCTCTTTAACAGATCTCCATGTCCAACTAAAACTTTCCAAATCTAAAGGAACACCATTCTGCTTCAACTTGTTTGCCTAGCCAGAAATAAAATAAGCACTGATTACGTATTTTAAGATGGCATACCCCTCTCACAGCGTGAAAGTTGTAAAACGTAGTGTTTTGAATAGTCTGCTTTTACTTGCGATTTAAACTCGATTGAGTATGTATGGGACATGTTCGGTTAGTGAGTAGCAACCAGCAACTTTCTTCCTAAGTTTATCTTGGAATTGCTGAAAGGAATTAGGAATGATAAATCATACTCATCATTGAACTGAACCTTCACCATAAGCAGTTAGATAATTTGCTTTGAGCATGCACAGGCGTTATGCTAAGTGGCTGTTAGCTCATGTCTGTTATATACCTTATCAACGGTCATGCAAACCGTCTGATATTAACTTTTCTGCTCGGGACATGTCTTCTATTGCTCCAAGGAGCATTTCCTTTATTTTTTTCTCGTACTATGGTTTTTTACCCATTTCTTTATACTGTTCATTTATTTATCAAACAGATTTTATTTTTATCTCTCGTTTATTTTGCTTTAGTGTCTTTATTTTTACATTAATGCTTTGACAAGATTCAAAGGTCATCCATAAAAAGAGTTTTCCAAAATCCATAAGAAGAAACAAACTATTCTTACCTGGAAAGATTTATTTTAAAAGGTGCAGCAATATTTCAACGACTTCTAAACGTAATAACTACCCCAAATTTTAATACTTGTCAAGCATTTGTAGTCCAATATCACAGCAGTTTTGCCACCTGGTAATCAAGCTAGGATGGCATAATTGCCTGCAGATCTTTGTCTGTGGTGAAAGAGCAGGTATCGTTACAGGTACAAAAACAGATGGAAGTATGAGAGTAAGATCGAAGTTGTAGGGTGAAAAGCCGTCATGGATGACAGGTAACAAACCGCAGAGCTGGGCATTTTGCCTACTTCTGGAAAAACCCTGAGACAAAATACGAACCATCTACTTGCTCATCACACCCGGTTCATACTCTAAATTCAATTGATGATTCTTTCATATACTACGTTCATACACTCTCAGTGAGAGCAGACATCGTAGCTCATTACAACGTTACTAATATAAGTGATCGGGAATTTAAAATTGCCACTTACGATAGCCCCACCTGCAATTTACACGACTTGTGCCTTCATATTTCGAAGCTATTTCAGTCCCTTTTTTTCGATTTGGGAAACTTACTATCTGGATGATCCTCGCATAACATGTACGGAAATATAAATATATTATTGAAGATACTTATGCAAACAATTGGAGTGTTTACGCTGTATTTTCTTATTTATGCATTGTTCTTGAGTTAAGTGTTATTTTTTACTTACAGATTCTTCGAATATCGGAAGTCTTTAAGAGTCAGAAATAGGAAAGGGATTTTACTATTCAAGTGATTGGTAAGTAATTTTTACACTGTTTTTAAGGCTACTAAAAATATTTAACAGAATTAATTTTAAATATAAGTTATATTGTTTGTAATCTGTTACACTGAACCGCTAAATTAAGAACCATGTGTAGACAATATTTCCACAAATGTAACTAATAAGGACGTGGCAATTTTCGTAAGGAATGATACCTTTAGTTGCTTTGCATTTCAAGGAACATAAAAAAGGAATTGAAAGTTTTGAAACCTACAAAAGGCTTAATATCATACTTTATTATATGAAGTAATTTATTATACTTTATTTTATTTTATTATTACCAAGTGCTCTTAAAACTTTTTAAGACTTTGCAATACAGTAAGGTTAGATGGAGGACGAATAGACAAGGCTTCATATTTAAGTAAAACAATCCGAGTTTGAATACTACGGATGACATTAATGTTTGTAAAGGTATTTGGAATTTGAATTTTCACTAATAGTAGGTTGCGATTTAATTAGCTCTGTAGGAAAAAAAAAATGACTATAGCGCTCTAAATTTAACCCTTATATCTTTCGTTCCATGTTACACGGTTGATTTCAATTTTATTAGCTATGATGTAAGAAACAAATATAATAAGATTGTTTGTCTATTTAGTGATAATATACAAGCACACTTACCTAGATTGACACTTTTGAAAGATTATGATGCCTCCCAATATGTAATACAGGTAGTAAACTTTTAGCTTTTGTAATTGCTAAAGAAAACCAAATAGTCAGAAACAATCTCGTTTTTCCATTAGTCTATTTTGAATAATTTCCATAACATAATGGTTGGGAATTAGATGGTCAACATTGCTCAGTTAGTATAGGAAATCATATGTCAAAGTTGATTTTAAAACTGAAGATGATGTAGGAATTGCAGCTCTGAGGCCCAAAAAAGGAATACTGGCTATTTTTATATAGAATGTGATGTACCCTTGAGCATTTCAGCATGTTTTTCCTCTTTCTATGGCAAATAATTGCTGTTAAATTGAATTTACTATATATTTTAATGGTTTCTTTTATTATGGTTCCAAAAGTAGTATACTTCCCAGCATAAGAATTTAAACAAAACTCAAGCCCTTAGTCGGGAACTTTGTGGGTAGGCATTTTGCATCAAGTTAGTCCAGGATCTTCTGCTTAACCCTTTCTTGGGTTGTGGGAAGATTACTTCCCACCTACACGATCTTAGAAAATACACCTGTGAGAAGCGCAAAACCCATTCTAATATATTGGTCTTGTTATTAAAATTACGGGAAGACTGATTCCCGCTTCGGTTTTGCGCTGTCATCAATTGTTCGATCGATTGAATAAAATTAGCAGCTCTGTTTTGAAAGTTCGGAAACGTGGAGTGAGAAATAAATGGCCCACGAAAGGGTTAAAGTCTATTAGGAATAGATACGTATATACTGCGTACTTGTTTCTAACAGAATATGAACTATAGAAGAGTTAAATACTCAAGACCGTATTTAAGTCCTTTAGAGCCGTGGCAAAAGACTGGTCTGCGCCCCTATCACCAAATATAGTGAGAAAATATATAAACATTTTTTTTATATCATATATAGAATGAACTCAATATTTTGTTAATTCTTAAAATGTTCCTAGTATATTAATTTATAACTTTTTTCTTCTATTTTTACCTTATTAATACTTAGACATTTTTTAACATTTTGGGGATATTATTTTGCTGATAAATTAAATAGTTTGAGGGGAATATTTTTTGTTTCGGAGTTGAATTTTCATAAAAAATATTAGTGAATTTCTAAACTTAAATTTACTTTTAATAAATTTAATAAATTCAAAATTTTATACAAATACTTAGAATTATATTAAAGCATATTAGTGGTGTTTGGTAAGCATTTTGTGTGAATCTATAACAAGTTTAGTCTCTAGAAACCTTTTAAAAATGAGAAAATTCATACAAAAAAAGCAATTTTTGAACTCATTGGATTTTACAATTAAAAACATTACTTTCCAAATTTTCCTTATTTCTCCTCGGGGCGAATCGTCCTCTTTTGGACCCCATTTTCTCCACTGTGCGGCTCCAAACCCTAGTTACGGCTCTGTAAACTTGTTTAATGTGAAAATGAAATTTTTGACTTGTTTCTTTTGTTGTGAGCTCTACAATCATTCATTGATTTACTATAGGAAGCTACGTACTACGTTCAGCTAACTTTACCAGTGATGGATTTCTGCACCTGATATGACACCAGAAGGCAAAGCAAAATCTGTTCAGACGTCATCTAGCTTGAAATTGAATAGGTATTTATTTCCTTTTAAATTCAATTTTTTTTTCTTTCAGGCTTTTTATTGTAGTATTGCTTACCTAAAAATATTAGAAATATTTTTCTAAGATTTCGCTAACACTCCTGAATAGCTTAATTTACAGCTTTATTTGATATTCAAAGAAATTCACATAAATATTTAAATTGAAAACCAAATCTCTGCAAAACCAAATTTACTTATATTTTCACTCTTAAAATATCGATAAGTTGATGAAACTTTTAAGGTTATTTTTCAAATGGTTTGAAAAAGAATGCTAAAGTCTATTGTTTTAGTATGTACTTGAGAGCTAATGAGACGGGGACCTACTGCTTATAGTGATTCCGAAAGATTCCGCACATCCATGCCAGCAGAGGGATTCAAACCCATTAACTCCGGTATAGAAGAGCAGTGTCCTACCCTTTCGGATATCTGCCGTCATTTTCTAAATGGTTATATTTAAAAATTCTCACACATATGCAAGCACATTATACATATATGAATGCATACATATATGCATATATACACACGCACATATGCACATATATATATATATATATATATATATGTGTGTGTGTGTGTGTGCATATGTGTGCATGTGAATGTGTGTATATAAAGAGAGAGAGAGAGAGTGAAAGAGAGACAAAACATCTGAAATAAAATTGTGTTTTACGTAAGATTATTTTGAGAAAGTTCTGAGCATAAAAATTATTTACCAGAGTAATATTCTAACGTAAATCCCAGAAATTAAAAAAAATCTTCCTTATACGTAAATTTCATAACTGGACAACTTTACAACAATTTAATATTTTGTTTCTTTAATTCCGATTTACTAAATTTGGCTATGATTCAAAAACACAATGCGTTTGTCTATTTCTTTAAAAACGACATTTATCTTCTAAATAATGAATATTTAATCTGAGAATTCCATAAAAATTGTTTTAAATAAGTGGATAAAAAAATTTACTGAATGTTAATTAGTTGTAAATTAATTTAAGCGTAATATTACTTAAAAACAGTCTATTTTAAGGAAAGTAATCCCTCATATGGCGCCATCTATTGGCTAACTTATTTTAAGTACTGTATAGCAAAATTTTTAACAGATGAAAGCAACAAGTATTACCTATAGAATAAAAGATTTAAATTTTATTCCTCATCACTTAGCTGACTAGAGCTTTTCTAAGCTTTAATGCTTAACAGAAAATTACTACTACTGACTAAAAAGTGTATTGTAAGTTTATAAGTTATAGACCAATTAATAAAATTTCTTCTAAAACATTATTCTGAATGTTAAGTTAAACAAAGTTTCTTTTCAACCATAAAATGCTATAATTACATCCCAAAATATGTTAATATCTTTAATCATAACAAAAATCTCTGAATATACATTCTATTCTGTAGTGTTGCTTTTAAAATATCAGTATTGCTGAATATATATTATGCAATAAATGCAAAATATATATGATAGTAGTAAATATCCTAATACAATTATTTTGGATATAATACAAAATTTTACTTGAAATATCGTGTCTAGAAATACCAAAATGTATTTTATAATTGAAAAAAATATTAGTATGCATAATTCTTTAAATTTATAAATATATATGCATATATAAATGCATAAATATATGAACATGCCTATTATATAAATATTTCCTATTATACAATTATTTTGTAATATATTTTTTATACAATTTTAATTTTACTTGAAATATCGTGTCTAGAATAATACCAAAATGTAATTTTATGTTTTATAATTGAAAAAAATATTTATTACAATAAACAATAAAGCATAATTCTTTAAAGAAATTAAATATAATAATTAACAATATTTCAAGTTTATTTTATTTTATTCAGACACTAGTTATATTCTAAAGTTTTTAACTGAATTTCCTAATTACTGCGTATGTTATTTAAACCCCAAAATATTTTATTAGCAAGAAAATGCTATTAAAAAAATTATATACAGAAATATAAAAGCTTGAAGAGAATGTTATATAAATTTAAATAAATCTATACGTCACAGCCTTCCGGTTTATAGAAGAAATCTGCAGAAAAATTAAATTAATAAATCCTTATTCATAGCATAATTTTCATATTTATTTTTCTGGTAAATCAAAACATTGATATCCTTTTAGTTTCAATAAAGCATATTTCGTTTATTAGTCTATAACTCTTAATCTCGACGTATTTGTCTCATTAACTTAAATAATGGCTAATTCCTATTTTAAAATAGCTAAAAAATTTCACGTATATCCATTTAATAAATCATTGTTTTACATTTTTAATGATTTCATAAAAATATCCAAACACCACACAGTTTAAATTTATTATAGCATTGCTTATATTAATCTCAATGTTTATTTTAGAACCTCGAAAGAAATACTCTTCCCGTTTTCGACCTTTTTGTACTTTAACTTAATTGTTATAAAACAGATGGAGCCACAAGTTATTATAAAAAAATAGTTTAAATCTTTAACGTGACTAACTAATGCTAAATTTATAGCTCTTTAATCGCCTTCAGTTTTAATTCGTAACTTTGCAAATTTTAGCTGAGAATACTAATCGATAGGTGACATTAAGATCATTAAGAATCATAGAGTCAAAAAACAATAATTTCTGGTCTAAGGCATTAAAAATATATTTTTTTAAAAATTTGTATGGCTTGCTAAATGAGATTTTGGAAAACGTAAAATTTCTGTCAGATATATATAATATTTTGAATTAAAAAAAAATACAGTAAATCGTTTAGTCATAACTGAGCGAAAACAAGTTTTGCTTTTGAATATTTCAGGTCAAAAGTTTCAGGCTTTTCAGAAACTAATTTAAAAATGAATTATGGGGATTCACAATATATTTTTTAACAGTATTGACTAAAATCAACTGGTTTTGAGCGAGTGACTAGTTAATCTTAAAAGAACTTCATTAAGTGTGATATTCATTAAAGACAGAAGGTAATTTTTATTGCAAAGAATTTCTGTTTCCACCAGAAACATTTTTTCTCTTAAATTTCACACTATCCAGAAAGTCTCCAAATGATAATGGATCTTCCATATCAAGCACATTAATTAATCCAACGTTAATTAAACGTTTTTTTAGTAGTGATGTAATTTTTCTAAATAAACCATTATTGATGTTGTTAATATTGGAATAGTATAATTGTTGTAAAGAAGTACGATAGACAAGTTAAAAAAATACTCTATGATTTGGAGAATTTATTTAGGATACTAAAAATGGTGTTCAAATTATTGTAATATCTTTGACATATTTATGACTTATTCGTTTGAAAATTAATATGCACTACGTATGAAATATCAAATTGTACAAATATAAAAATTATATCATGCGAGCTTGCTGACATATAAACTATTTAGTAAAAATACTCAATTAATACTAATGCTCAATAAATACTTTTATACCATATACCATACATTTTATGGTGATTGAATTTGTTTAGTTTGTAGTTGTTGAAGTTTGTCAAATTTTCTAAAAATTGCATTGCATAAGTTTTGAAAACTTGCATGTTATAAACAAAAAAACTTGCGAAATTTTTTTTATTTTTATAAAGAAACCTTTATATCTACCTGAATAAGCATATAATTCTTACAAAAAATCCACACAGATTATTACAAGCAGCATCATAATCACATGTCCTATGTACAACTTGTTTCAAGTAGTATTTTTTACAGGGTAATCTCAAAAATTATCGTTCTTCTAAACTTTGCTTTTGTTCTACTGTTTTCTTTCGAGACAAAAAAAGAAAAGAAAATTCGCTTTAATAGATGGCATTTAATATGTTTTTTACTTCCTCAAAATTTCAGGATAATTCATTAAGAAGTTTTTAAAATATTTAACAAAAAAAAAAAAAAGTTTCCCAATTATTTATTTATAGATATATATTAATATATATATATATATATATATATATATATATATATATATATATATATATATACAATATATATATATATAGGTTACAATAGGTACAGCTTTGTTGAAAAAATTAAATTCATAAATATGACCTCGTGTGATTTGCAAAATTTCACTTAAAAAACATGCCTTGTATATTTGCAACGTTAAACAAAACACACAGTGAATTTAGATGGTAAATTTTATATTGATATTAAAATATTGCATTGTTATAAATAATATAAGTAAAAAGACAAAAATTCAATACAAAGAAGATGTTTTATTTTTGTTTTCACTTCGAAAATTCTGAGATATCCAAGGACTATTGCTTTAAAAATAGGTTTTATGTATTTTTGGTATACATTCTTAGTAAAAAAAATAATTTTCAAGTAAGAAATTTTACAGTTCTGGATAAAAAAAATCATGTAACTAGGTAAGAGCCAGGCGATGGTGGAATCAGAAAGGTACTATATAAAAATGGGTGATTGTTTATTAGAATTCTGTGGTTGGCGTTGATGTTCAAAGCTGTACGAGATCTAATGTAAGCAGTAGGTTCTGGTCTAGTTATGCCTCGTACTGCATAAATTGAGACAGTATTACTCCAAACCAAACATAAAGCAATCAAACAATCAATAAGCGAAGATATCTTCTAAAACATTTTAAAAAGGTTTCCATTTATATTCTAAGATAATCCTACATTGCCTAAAACTGTTAGGCAATACGTCAATAAAAAAGGAAAAAAAGTAACGGTTGATTCGGATTGGGCATATTTTCAGATTTAATCAATCAGATTCCACATGAATTGCATTTACTTGGGCACCAGATGGTTAAAGAAGGAACCCAAGACCGACTTCCCCCAAAAAGATTCTGAAAAAGAAAGACTGTCGTGGATGATCCAGCTAGGGATGTTCCTAGAGGTAGCTTTAGACTGGACAGGTTGGGGCACAGAATTCATGGTCTCATGGCATGTTGAGATGCAAAGCAACCTTGAGTTGGATCAGGCATTAGTGGAACCGAACACCATCCTTTGAATTCACTTGTCTCAATAATCCTCGTGTAGAAAATAAAATAGACCGCAGTGTTCTATATCAAACAAGCAAACCAAATATTAGAATTGTCATTAGAGATAACCTCTACACAGTGAATTCCAAGTAATGGCTTCTGAAGAACAGAAAACTCTCCTAAAAAGAATATTTTCTTTAATTTTTCTTAAAGGTTTACCCATGATATCTAAATTAAACAATGTGTAGAACATATAGCATACTATCTTACCTAATTTATTTCTTCTCTCAAAGAAACTCTATTTGGAGGTTCTAATATATTTTAAAATATTTTCAGAAGACAGTGTCATATAGAAAAAGAACTTTGTGAAAAGAATTCAGGAAAAAATAAATGGAGATAGTAGTAACTATCAATGGTCTGAAAATGTCTTTTTACGTTAGAAAAGAAAAACTTAATGTGGGATTGCCTACTTTCGTCAACGTTGAAACATGGCGAACAAAAATAGATTCGAAATAAGAAATCATTTGAAAAAAATTCTAGAAAGATAGCTAAGAATCAGCACAAGAAACTGAGTGAGTAATTAATTCTAGAACAGTCATAGTTAAATTTTATTACAGTGTTTCTAGCAAGTCCAAAATGTCTTTCTGTCTCAATAAGTCTATTACAAAATATTTTTCCACAGAAACTTTCCGGTTATTGGTAAATGGTGTGTGTTATTAATAATTCTGGTATGCCTTAATCTACTGATTAGTTAAAGTATTGAAGCTCTGTTTAGTGTTTCGAATAGAGCAGATAAATATTAAAGAAGCAAATAACTACTTCTTGCGTACAGTAATAAAATTTACAATTTCTACAATAGAAAATTATTTCCCTAAAATCACCTCATTGAAGTATCTTTATGATATGGCTAATACTTTAAACTAAAGTTATATAAAAGGTTGTTTTCATTATTCAAATAAAATAATTTTGAGTCAAATATTAGAATTTTTTTGTAATATGAGCCTCATATTTTTGTAATATGTTCTTGTACATTGACCTAATAGAGAAACAAGGAGGGGCCAAAGAAAAGAACAGGTAAGATATGATCTAAAAAAATGGTTTATTCATAAGCAATATAAATATTCTTCAACTACTCTCCAGTACAAGAATTGAGATTCACAGAAAGGAATTTGAACACATATTCATGCATACTTAATACAAAATATTAATAATTTAGTACGTGCCCAAAATTGCATATTCATGTTGTCACCCGTGTCACTACTTTTCAAAGAGAATAATACGATTACACTTTGAAAAAGACAGTCCCTTTATGCATTTTTACATAATCTAATAAATATAACTAACTGTAAGGTGGTTACTTTTGATAAAAGCATCCGGAATCGACAAATTGCATGGACAGAATTGCACGCAAAAATCTACTCTCCGTTTGGGCTACTATGCATTGCAGTGTGTTGCCATATCCGTTTAAGTGATATTTCCGATTAATAACGGAAAGGACGTAAATTCTAATTTTCTCTCTTACTCTGAGCTTCCGCCATTGCATATTCAAGTTACTTCGGTATTATTTCAGGTTCTATTCAACATTTTTCTATCCTCTGAGCCAGAAGTTTTAAATTGCGTCGCTGATTTTGAAAAGGCATTTAAAGCTAAAGCAGCATATAATAGACTTGCTTCATTCATGACTCATTTTTATCATCGAGTTTATCCCTCCTCCTCAGATATTAAATATTAAAATAACAATATAAAGATAATTTTTTCGTTAAATAATTTATTTCTTTGGTAAAAAGTATACATGTGACATACCTTGAAATAGAAATAAAACGCAATTTGATGCGTCCGAAAAATATTATTCAGAATGTAGTATTTCAAGTATACAGAAATTACCCCCTTGGTATTCAAATAAAACGCAATTTGATGAGCCCAAAAATTACTACAAATTAGTTAAACTGTCTTATTTAATATTTAGTTTAATCAAACATTTTCATTTCTGTCATTTGTGATAATATTTAAATCTATTAGTCTCAAATATTGCCTAGTATGGTATTCACCGCGCTAGATCACTGTTATACTGAATACTAAAATCAATTGCTTCTTTCTGGTTTATTATGGATGCAGATATGTTATTGGTAGTGTTGAGAAGGAGGGAGTGTGGTAATCTAAAACATTGTAAGGAAACCATAATCAACGCTCGAGAAAAGCATGTGAGTAATCTGATATACTGCACTACAACTGCCGAAAACAGCTCTTGTAGAGGTAGACTTGTCAAAGCCTACAATGGCACATGAAATGAATGACGACCCAAACTTGTTAAAGGGTTTGAGGATAACGGGATAAAAATTCCCTTTACAATTAGTCGTATGTCCTTACATGCAACTATTGGGCAAAAATAGCTGCATAAAAAATTGAATTTATCTCAATATTTGACAATACTATACATAAGGGATTTTTAATGTCCAATGATATTTAATTTTGTAAACTGAAGAAGTCGATTCAAGTAAGTACGAACTGATAAAAGAATGTTGTCAAGTAGAAGTGTAAAAGAGAGAGAGAGAGAGAGAGAGAGAGAGACGAAACGAACTTCGGCTGAACTTCAGAAATGTTTATTAGAAAGATGCAATCACATAATTAAAACTACCCTTAACTCGAGGAAAATCTCTTATATACAGCTTAACAGTTTTCTCGAAATATGGAAATAAGTTAAATTACCATAAACGAGAACTTTCTGAAAATTTTCAGGATGACAAAATTAACTAGAGTGAAAGTAAAATAAACAATTATTAACTGGATTCAATCCGACGAACTGTAGACTAGCGATGGAATGCTTTAGCTATTCAGTTATGCTACTACTTTCAGTTATTTTCAAAAGTGGCAATATTAAAACTTATTTATGTGTTTTATTTAAATTTTTTTGAAAATCCGTGTTTGTTTAAAAAGTATTACATAAGTAATAGAGAACTGGAGTTTTAGGCAATACTCCAGGAAGGGTGCTTTAAGAAGTTTTAAGTTCTACTGCAAAGAGAAAGATTATAAACTCAGTAATTGTTTTTAAGTCATAAGACCCGAAATCTGTATTCTCAATGTCCTCAGAAATTAGAAGAAAGCTTAAGGCTAAAAATTTTATAATTAGTCTTAATTATACATGATTTCTCGGTCGTAATCAAACTACCATTAGTTCTGTTAATAGTAAATTCAATTAGTTATGTAAATATTAGATATGTAATAGGAAACAATAAAGAAAGCTAAATATGGGGATGGAATTCTAGTCGGGGATAGTATTGAAGCGGAAGAAGAGGAACTTGTCTTCATTGATCCATTATGTATAGACTAATATAGCTTAATATCTGAGCCAATAACATAAAAAAGGTAGCAAAACAATGTTCTATAACATATAGCGAAGATAGTGCTGTTATATCCGTTTCACCACAACAAACAGCGGTTACATACTCTACACCAGTAGTCTTCAGACCTAAATACCATATAACATTCATAGAATTAGTTGGGAAAATACATAATTGAACATGACATAAGCAGTAAAAAGAAACTACAGAACAGCGTAACACGTTTTCGTGTAGTGGCGTTATTCCTAAACAGACAATCACGCGTTTGAGCGTAGTGCTTCAACGTTTGTTTTCCTCTTTCAATCAACATAGCATATCAGGTGTGTTTGTAAATATTAGTGTGAAGTAAAGATCATAAACTAGTTATAAAGGTATATGGTTTAAAGTTTATTACTATACACTGGTTTTAAATAATATTTCTTTTAAGAAATAAGCCAGATTCGGAGAACAATCTACTACTGCGTCAGGACAATGACTACATCAATTGACCAGCAATCAACGTGTTAAGAGATGATGAGTGGGGCTAAAATGTCTGTTGTACCAATCGAAAAGCTCTTGGAATGTATTCCTAAAGGTTGCAAGCTGTGATTCTGCTTAAGAAATATGCAGCTAAATGTTATAATTAGCTGTTTGTATCATAATAATAAAATCAATTTTGTAGAGTGATTTTTCATCAGCGTTATATTTATCCATTAAACAAATAAAATTCGAGTGTATAATCTTTTCTTTACTTTTGAATATGGAAAATAAGAGTATCAATAGTAAAAATATAAATTTTTTTAATGAAAAATTTGACCTGTTAGTTAAAATAATACAAGTTTAAGTGCATACTAAATTTTCGGGCTCACTCTTGTGTGACACGCGCCTGGAAATCTAATATTAAGAAATGACGGAAAATTTCTTCCATATACTTTATATTACCTACATTCACTTGTTAATTAAGGTTTTAGAGTTACTTTTCCCATAACGTTAAAATCTTGATTCTAATCTAAATAGGCGTCTAGTATTGTCAAGGCCTTAAACTGTCTGCAGTGCTTACTTAGCTATAGACATTTACTCAACACTGAAAAATTTGCTTTTAAAATTTAAGGAAAACTATAATGATAATATTCTAGCGTTCGTTTCCTAAACGTATTATGCTGATTCTAATTTTTCGTTTGCAAAGGATGACATTACTTTCATTTCCTGTTTACTCGTTTTAATCCAAATTTGAGCCTAATATAAAAATAATTACCTAAGAGGTTTAGTTAAGAAATTTTTAAGCATTTAATATCTCGTTTTCCTTATATATTTACCATAATATTTCTTAGAAACGAAAATTATGTGTTGCAATGATAAAAAGCAGGAAATAGCTTCCATTACTTCGTTCTCGCAAAATAAATTTGAATATCAAATACAAGATTATACTACGAAATTTTTTGTTTACTCTTTTTATATTTTTTTTACCAATGCTTAGAGTTCTTTCTCAACCATCAATTGGCATCTCTGATAAAAGCTTTATAAAAGTATTTTATTGAAGCAAGATTATAGGTAAAATCTTTTTCTCAATTTTAGTTACTACAAAATAAAGATTTAAATTAATATGTTTTAAAACATTCGCGTTCAATAAAATATTGAACTGTTGTTTCTTTCAATGAATATCCAGAGAAATTTGATATTTGATTTATATGCAAAACAAAATTCTTCAGGTCCAAATAATCTAATTCAAAGTTAATAACTATTATAACTTATATTTTACATAAATTAAAATTGAGTATTTCAGTAACGATTGCATAGATTCAAACTTATATTAACTGACACAAAAATGTAGGTTTTGTTAATAGAAATGTGAAATAGGAGCATTTCTTGTACTATATGGCTAGATGACAGTCCCTTTTCTATGGCACTGGTGTTTCGAACCACTGGTATTCAGCGCCATATTATCGGCATGGCACACGGGGCACGTGCCCAGGGTCCACCGATTTCAGGGGCCCAAATATTTTTAGATCCAAAAAACTAATAAATTTTGTAGACTTAAAAATTTCATGTTTTTATTCTATATAGACACTAAAATAAACTAAAATTTTGAAAGTTTTTCATTATTTCACAGAGTACCAGCAAGTATAAATACCCACAGATTTGTCAATCATGGGTTTGCACTTAAAAACCAGACAAAAGAATCCAGGTCATTTTGCAAACGAAATCCTTCAATAAGATAGCTAGATTTTGAGAACTTTTCTCAAAAATGTTCTCAATCGCAAAATTGAGCTCTCTGATTGGTGGATTCCGTTTGTGAAATGTTTGGAATATGACTTGCATAATAGCATGTCTTTTCAACCCTATGGTCAAATAAAAAAATGCTTGTTGCATTACGCAAATCTTTTAGCTATACACTAATAAAATGTAATAATAATCTACAAGGGCCCAAAACATATTCTCTGCCCTGGGCCCAAAATCTTGATAATCGGGCCCTGCTGGTATTAACTATTGTTTATCATCCCAGTATTGCAGCTAGTATTCGCACAGATTTAGCTATTGTTTATCATCCCACTATTGTAACTGGCATTCGCATTGATTTAACTATTGTTTAGCATCTAACTATTGCAATGGATGTTTCTAGAAAGGCTAAATAATGTCACCACGTACATCATAGTGAAGAATAGGACTTGTAAAAATTGACAGAATTTTTTCATAACTGGGAATTTGGTAAATGAAAATTAAAATGCTGGATCTGAATTCTCAAAATGTAACATTAAAAGTAATAAAATGTCGTGGCAAATTAATTTGTGATTTGCGTAATTTTATTTCAAAGACAAAATACTGAATAGTAATCAATGTAGAAGGTAAACATTTAAATTTAAACAAAATATGCAATAAAAATATTTCTTTAATGATCAATTCTTTAAAATGTTTATGAACTATTGAGAAACGGTATATCTGAAAGTGAATATGCAAAGAACAATAAATAGATAATAGATAATCTTTGTAGCTATATATTTTAAGTGTACGAAAAAAAAACTAATTTGCCTAAAGTTTTATCTCTTAATGAAGACCTGATTCTAATATAAAGAATCTAGCTGCAGAAAAAAATCCCTCAGCTCTCACTCACATTGATCGGGTGGTTTTATACGAATGAATAATGTACACAAGAACTTGAATGCACTTGAATTACTGCTAAAAAGGGTTTTAATTTATTGGTAAATATTTATTAGTTTCTTTTCAATTTACTGGTAAATCCAATTTATTGGTAAATTATAAGCCCTTGTTAAAACCTGGGACGGCAACAATCTGGGACTCTTGCCCAGATTGCGTTTTGTGCTTGCAGAAACACGATTAAAGACAAACGGGATTTCAAAGCCCCCCCCCCCCCTTTCTTTTTAAGTTTGGCATATAAGAATCATTGCTATAACTAAAACTTTTTTTCACAATTAAATTTTTTTACAATGTGTTTAAAAAATGACCGGTATATTTGAAAAATCAATAAAAACTAAACGGTGATAACACTAAACGATGAAAATGGCAATAAAACAGTGATAGAAATATACAGTTTATTGCAATATTCTTGGGAAAATATTAAATTTTTCGGCAGGCACACTTACAAAATTAGTTACATTGTTCCACAACAGATGTCGTTGCAGTCTAGAAAAATCTAAACTACGATATTTTCCAGATATCCACCATGCGCAGCAATAATATGGCGTATTCTCAGAACGAAATTATCAGAAACCGTGTAAACGTCTCAGGCGGAATGGCTTCACATGCAGAACAGATGTACTGTTTCAGTTATTCAATTGTTTCTGGATAGTGGCGGTACACCTGGTCTTTTAAGAGTTCCCACAGACAAATATCGTAGTTTAGATTTTTCCAGACTGCAGAGCCATCTGTTGTGGAATATTGTAACTAATTTCAAAGTTTGTCTGCCTGAAAATTTACTTATGTCCCAAGCATATTGCAGTAAACAGTAAATTTCTATCACTGGCCGTTTAGTTTTTATTGATTTTTCGAATATACCATACATTTTTAAACACCCTGTATATATAATAAAACAAAGTAACTTTCCGATTGTAGGTTCTTAGTTTTCACCCTCAATTGTTCATACGGTATCTGAATAAGTAAAGCTCTGAGTTTTGGTTAACAGAGTATATGTGGTCGAATTCTATTGTTTAAATGGATATTCGTAGCCATTTTGAATTAATTTCGTAGGGTCTAGTCTAATAAGCTCCTTTGTTTCAAAACTTTGGCAGAGTTTCAAACCAATCAACCTTCTCGAATGGTTTTGAGTGTTATTTTCCTTTCAACAGTGACGTTTTCAATAAAAGACAATCTTATGACAAGTATGAGTAAGTAGACTTTTTCCTTTTTTATTACTATAAAATTTTTCCTTTTAAATTCGTATCAATTCATTCCACATACAAATATACAAAATTATACTCCAGACACGGAAGTGAGATACCTGGTTGGCAGAGTGCCAAAAACATTTTATTTAATTTATTTGGCGATAGTTAAGCTAAATGGAGACAAATTTGAACAGATCCCTCAGTGCATTTTGTAGAAACGTAAAAGGGCATATTTGTATATATATATATATATATATATATATATATATATATATATATATATATATATATATATATATATATATAATATATATATATAGAATATATATATATATATATATATATATATATATATATATATATATATATATATATATATATATATATATATTATATATATATATATATATATATATATATATATATATATATATATATATATATATATACATATACATATACATACATATATGTAATCCAGGAATTATACAACTGCTGGACACATTTGAAATTATAGGCCCTATTATTTTTACTTGCCATGGCTACTGGACAAAGAGAAGCCTAAGCTTCTAGACTATTTGAGTAAATTGCAGTAGAACCATTTTGGTAAAAAGGAGAGACACAGTTCGTAGCGAAACTTAAACTTTATCCATTACCTGCTAAAAATGAGAATTTTACCAGTCAAAGACAAGAGAATGACACGAAAAACACTTTGTTCGAACAGAGGTGTACCCAACAGCGAAGACAGATAGAATTTTCCCAAGGGACAAGAAACTTAGTCAGCGAATTTAACTGTTAGATCAGGAGAAAAGCTGAGCCATTTGCAGGCGACAGCTGGAAAACGTGTTGAATGGACGGAAAAAATTACATCTATTGGGTAAAAAGCTTTGGGAAATGTATTGGAAGAATTTCAAGTCTAGGACACACCTTTGATTAAGACATTTTGAGGCTGGGAAAATACAATTTATGGAGTTACAATGGGAGAGAGGAGGTTTTTAAGGAAATATTAAAGTAAAATAATTTTGATATATTACACACACACACATATATATATAGTGGTCCAGAGTGAAGGCGAATGGAAAACAGTCTTTCTTGGCAGTAATAAGTTTATTAAATCATAGTTCTATTTGAAAGCAACTTGCGCCATTTTCATTTTTTTTGTCAAAGAAACACGTAGAGTGTGTTCACAGTTCCATGTCCATGCGCCAATTGACTGTTATCTGTTTGCAAGCTCATCAAATTGTTCCAAAATGCTTCCGCCTGACCGGATGATCCCAAAAGCTTAAGCGAACGTATGTCTATTTCATTTATTTTATTATTATAAAAGAGTTCCCTTGTTAAAATCGCTTTTAACTCACGTAATTTCCAACTAGTCCTTTTTTAGACCTGACATGTATATATATATATATATATATATATATATATATATATATATATATATATATATATATATATATATATATATATATATATATATATATATATATATATATATACATGCCCTTCCTAGGCATACCATATTCAGGATTCAATGTTTCGTTTAATACTATATTTTGCAAAGAATCCCGTGACTTCGAATATTTTATGAACAAACTCAGCTTGGGAAAACAGGTTTCCCTATTTTCCATACAGGCTCTCCTTTTTGAGATATACCCAGATATGATTTAGATATGACATGACAATATGTCTTTTTCCCGTGGGTGGAATTTAGTGGGTAAACTATAACTTTAGGTAGGTGATATGACATCATATATATAATACATTATAAAATGAATGACACCTTGAAATATTTCCGTTTTGTTGAATCACACTGCTTGATACTATTGCAGAATTACAGGCTATTACTTTTATTAAATATCATAAAGCTTTCCCAATTTGTCAATAAAATAAATTAGTGGATACGAAATCTTATGTTAAAATAGGAGTTAATTTCTTTTTTAGTTCTCTATATTTACATGCTCCATATATACTCTCCATCTGCATAAATAAAATAGAAAGCTCCGAGGAAAAGGTCTTTTCTACCATACGGAAAATCTCGTGAGAATACTGCATTATATTTATAACAGTAACTTAACACTAATGCATCTTTTTAATTTAATATAAAATTAAAATCTTTATGGAGCACAAAATTGATTTATGTTTAAAGAAGGAAGTATTACACTAAGTAGCATACATTGCTCAGAGAAGAAAAAAAATGAAAGTAATTTAAAAGCAATTAAAACATAAGAAATTTTTAAATGAACACTTCTGAAAATTTTTAATTTGAAAATTGCTATCTATTATATATTGAGGACTCTGATATTTTTAACTACTCGAAAATTTTCCAAAATAAGCTTTATTTCTAGCGATTTATAATTTAAAAAATTACGTATTTATGAAATTTTTCATAATGTACTTTATATAGCTTCTTTGTTTGAGAAAATTCGAAGTATTTCTAGATTTAATGCAAAAGTATTTAAATTACCATTATTTCAAAGATTCTTTTTGTTTTATTTATATCTAATTTGAAGTATTCTTATATATTTGTTTATATGTACGTAAGGTAATGTTTATTTTTATGTCTTTAAAATAAAATTTATACATATCTGCTTCCCATAGAAAAACTAATGTTATTATGTACATGAAGACAATAAGGTAAATTTTGAATTGTAAATATAAAGGTTGTTTAAACATAAAGCAGTACGCTGTCAAATAACTTCAAAACGAAATCGTAAAGTAAATTTAAAAAATTAGAAAAAAAAATTATATATCGAGCTTGTCGATATTTTATCTTTAAGATTTTTTCTTTAGATATAAGTTTTTTCTTTAGTATATTTTTTATAGATGTTTTTTCTTTAAAATGTTTTTATTTATATATGTGTTTCTCATCTAAATTTTTTTTTGGGGGATAGATTTTCAATTTAGGATGTTTTTCTTTAAAGATATGTTTTTAATTTTATGCATGCAATAAAATTCTTCAATTTAATTAACACAAAACTATATCAAATTTAGAATTTAAACATCATCAAAATTGTAAAATTGCAAATACTTTTACAAAATGAGATCAACAAACTAAAATGATGAAAATTTTCTCTAATAATAATAAATAATATTAGAACTTTTAAATTAACTCGATGATTCTGTACGTTTTTTTTTTACAGACTGCACTTTTATTTATTTATTTATTTATTTTTGCTATATGAGGGTAATGAGGAAAACGTAGAATTGTTTACAGATGATTCCGAACGGCTACGAACATTCATACTAGCAGTGGTTTTAGAACCCACGATCTCACCAATGAGCATCGCCTTGCTCTTTAGCCCATCGTTTAGCGTAAGTATAAAGACAATAAAATTCATCTGGAAAGTCATCATATATTATAAATATATATCACGTGTCTCCCATTAATTTATAATTTTTTTCCTAATTTTATCACTTTCTTTTTATTACACTTTGCAGCATTACTGGTAGGCATTTAGAAATCAGATCAATTCTGGGTGCTTCATCTAAGTATTTAATTATTAAGTTTCTATATTTATAATAATATTCATAAAAATTTAGTTTATTGTACAGAAATAATTCAGCGGAATAATTTTTAAAATGTAAAGTAACGGCAAAATTTGAAATATGAAAAAAAAATTAAAACGAACTGCTGAAAAAAAAGGTTAAACTATCTTCTCCTAAGAATATACTTTTTTTCAGCAGTTCATTTGAAGCAAATGAAGAACTTAGAAATACCTGTTATAATTTATGAACTTCTTGGATCTACTGAATCTTGCGTTATATATCAGGAGGTAAACAAAGTTTAGAACATAAAAGGTTTCCAGAAATAAATCAACGCTATTGTCTCTGGAACGGCTAATTTATAGTGGCTAAGCTACACAAGTTTAATTATGTGGATCACAAGAAGATTCATTGCGCTTTAAGAGTAATATAAATCTTGATTAAAAGATCGTTTTGATAATATCTTTGTTTTGCTTGTTAGATTTAAAGCGCAGGTTAAAAGAGTCATCAGCTGTTATCAATATTAGTTCAAAGGTATTAAGTGCTCTTATTACTTTATTTAATGAAGATAAAAGTTAATAGAGAATTTGTGGAAATTTCAAAATTAATGCAAAATATGAATGTACTAGCAAAGACTGAGTAGTAAATCTATTATCGATACAATTTACCAACATGTTTATCTCTTTTCTTTATATTGCAATCGAGGCATTGAAGTTATAGGTATCATTTTACCCAACTATTACAGTTTTGGAGTTCCTAATCTATAATATTACTTTAGATAGAATTATTAAATGTGATATACAGATATATGGACGCAATGTTGCCGTTGTTGCTAAGGCCACTTGAATAAACCAAGCAAGTCATCCAAAAGTTACTCAAATTATGGCGAAGGGGGTGGACTTTAGTTTGAAAAACATCGCTCGTTTGAAAGAACGACTTTTTTCAAGGGTGTCCTCGTAATTTATAAGCAGGGACCAAAAAGAAGTCGTCCCTGAATTGACCTGCCTCCTTCATAGCTATCGGAGGACATTCCGACCATGAAGTTATTATACATTGCACTGCCGCCATTCATGAACACGATGGATCTTTAGCCGACTCAATCTTCGATCCCACAACCCTACGATTTCAAGATCGATGCTTTTGACCGACTGAGATACCGTGGCCCATTGACACAATAATACACTTTAATAATATGACTAATGAATATCCTTTCACAAAACCTATAAGAAATATGATGTTGAAATATGACTTCTTGTACGATTATTATAGTGCAAGTATTTTTTATGTTGATTATAGGGAGAATCATTAGAATTAAAATTTGCACACTCCTGTAAATGCTCACAGTTAGTTTCGCTTTTCAAAGTAACGGTATAGTCTAACTAGAGCTTAAATACCACCAAGTTGAAACTCCTCCTAGCGGCATCCGGTAGCGCTGATATCCGTTATATTGAGATTATGTTTTATATATATATATATATATATATATATACATATATATACATATACATATATATATATATATATATACATATATATATATATATATATATATATATATATATATATATATATATATATATATATATATATATATATATATATATATATATATATATTTCGACAGTAACAAAATTTTTCGTATTTGCAATACATTCTGTACACCTTCCTGCACAATAAAAATTAAAAATAATTCTCTAAAAAGGATAGATATTTATTTTTGAAAATGTTCGCGGTTGCAATGCTTCCTGTACTTCAAAATAAAAGGGAAGAATAAGGCTGTAGGATGTTCGAATGAGTTGGATGGTGCCTTTCCGAACCAGAGTCTGTTTGCTCGAATCCTATTTTTGATATGAATGTTTGTAGCCGTTCGAACTCGGCTCTACCCCCTTATCATTAACTTCTGTGAAGCAAAAGGTTTTAGTACAGTAAAAGTTACAGTCGACAAGTAGTATATGAATGTCATATGAATGTAGCCTGGACATTATAGACGGAGAATGGATGTAGTGTGGAATATCTGTGTTGTTCGGATTTATACCTACAATTTTCAGATTAGGCTATTTTTACCTATATTAAAACGCTGTAAGTTTTATGAAACTTAGGAGCAAAGTCGAAAAATATATAAATTTGATTATAAAAATTTTGAAATTCTCAATTTTTTTTCCATTTAAAATTTTAGTTCGGTCGACTTATTAAAGCACGTACAGATTATCACACAGAATGCACCACAAAAAATGCCTATTTAAAAGAATGTTTGAGAATTACAAAGCGTCAAACAAAGACTTGAAATACATCAAAAAGATATCCATAAATTAGTTATTTACCTCTGAAGATAAAAGATATAGACATTGTCTAAACATTGTGGACGTCGAATAGATATCCAGTGGAACCTCTGTGCTCCTGGGATTATTGGATAAAAATGATATACGTAAATTCGATTCTTTTCAAGAATCGATTCTTCCAAAGAATAGATTTTTTTTAAAATCTTCTAAAGAAATCGATTTCTTTTGTATAGTCAATTCTGTTCAAGAACCGATTCTTAGAAAGAATAGATTCTTAAAAAATTGATTCTTCTGAAGAAATAGATTCTTTAAACGAATGGATTATTCAAAAAATCGATTCTCTTAGAAGAATTTATTGCTCGAAACAATCGATTCTTTAATAAGAATAGATTCTACATTTTAAGACCGATTTTTACCTATATTTAAACCATACAAATTTTATAAATCGGAGGAACAAATTAGATACATATTTAAAGTTAATTTAACAAATTGTCAAACTGTCATATTATATTTTTCTGCTATTCAAAATTTCAGTTTGGTCGACATTTTAATGTATTTACAAATTACTTTACAGAATGCACCCCAAAAAGTGTCTATCTAAAAAAATGATTGAGAGTTACAAAGTATCGATTCTAAAACAATCGATTCTCTCAAAAGAATTTATTACTCGAAACAATCGATTCTTTAATAAGAATAGATTCTACATTTTACGACCAATTTTCACCTTCATTTAAACCCTGCAAATTTTATAAATCTGGGGAACAAATTAGATACATATTTAAGTTAATTTAATAAATTTTTATATTATATTTTTCTGTCATTCAAAATTTCAGTTTGGTGGACATTTTAATGCACTTACAGGTTACCTCACAGAATGCACTACAAAAAGTGTCTATCTAAAAAAAAATGATTGAGAGTTACAGAATATCGATTCGAAAACAATCGATTCTCTCAAAAGTATTTATTGCTCGAAACAATCGATTCTTTAATAAGAATAGATTCTACATTTTACGACCGATTTTCACCTTCATTTAAACCCTGCAAATTTTATAAATCTGGGGAACAAATTAGATACATATTTAAGTTAATTTAATAAATTTTTATATTATATTTTTCTGTCATTCAAAATTTCAGTTTGGTGGACATTTTAATGCACTTACAGGTTACCTCACAGAATGCACTACAAAAAGTGTCTATCTAAAAAAAATGATTGAGAGTTACAGAATATCGATTCGAAAACAATCGATTCTCTCAAAAGTATTTATTGCTCGAAACAATCGATTCTTTAATAAGAATAGATTCTACATTTTACGACCGATTTTCACCTTCATTTAAACCCTGCAAATTTTATAAATCTGGGGAACAAATTAGATACATATTTAAGTTAATTTAATAAATTTTTATATTATATTTTTCTGTCATTCAAAATTTCAGTTTGGTGGACATTTTAATGCACTTACAGGTTACCTCACAGAATGCACTACAAAAAGTGTCTATCTAAAAAAAATGATTGAGAGTTACAGAATATCGATTCGAAAACAATCGATTCTCTCAAAAGTATTTATTGCTCGAAACAATCGATTCTTTAATAAGAATAGATTCTACATTTTACGACCGATTTTCACCTTCATTTAAACCCTGCAAATTTTATAAATCTGGGGAACAAATTAGATACACATTTAAGTTAATTTAATAAATTATTATATTATATTTTTCTGTCATTCAAAATTTCAGTTTGGTCGACATTTTAATGTACTTACAGGTTACCTTACAGAATGCACCACAAAAAGTGTCTATCTAAAAAATGATTGAGAGTTACAAAGTATCTCAATCAAAGGCTTGAAACATATTAAAAGAGTTATTCATAAATTAGCTATTTCCCTCTAAAGATAAATGATATACACTAGATGCACACGAATATGATGTATTCTCTTCCATTTATATTTAGCTGTAAAACAAATATTAGAATGTTACATTTGTGGTCCCTTCGAAATTCTAATAGGGTTTTGTATTTGTTTAAGCGTACAACCTAATCATCATAAGCAATAAATAATGCTTTAATTAAGTTGGAAATATCTTCAAATTATAAACTCTCTTCCCCCTTTCTCTCTCTAAGGAAAGGATTCATTAACAGATAGGCGACAGCTGTTTCGATGCCCTTTACAGCTGAAAATTAATTCCACTGTAGTTTTTAACGTTGTACAATATTTAATACCGATTAAATCTTACGTTCGTTGGACGTCAGATAATATATTTCGATTATAACACCCAGTATTAAACGTAGGAAGATGTTCGTTGATGCGAACACATTCCAGCTTTCATTACTTAATTTTCTCACCACTTTCATTAGTATTCATTTGGTAATGTGTTCATTTATCTTGTATCTCATTTTATACAGCTCAAATTACTCCGGATAGGACACGTGTTACTAATATACCGTTCATTAAAAGTGGTTTCTTTTTTTGTTCCTCCTGAAAAATCGGCCGAAGATGGTTTCATAAGTTTAAGTAATTACCACTCTTTTGTGGTGGAAACTTAAACTGCTGAAACCGTCAGGAATAACAAGCTGGATTATATGATGGAACGAGTCAACGATGTCTTGATGATTAGAGTTGTCGTACGTTTTTTTTTTTTCTATAATGGAGTAATTTTAGTTTAGGTTTGCTGGAAGAAAAACTCATACAGGAGTTAATCTTCATCGATCTCCGAAGATCAGTTTCAGTTTAGTATCACTTAGAATTAAATCATCTAGAGTTTGAAAAAAATTAAAAAAAAAATTCTTATGTATCCATTAAAGTTAAGTATATTCAGATGCATTTTTAAGGCCTGTTTAGATGCCTAAATTATAGAAAAAAAACACAGTAAAAAACGGTAATAAAATAAATTACAAGAAAATTCACAAAAAACTACAAGAAACTTTTTTTTAAAATAACTATCTTTTCACTTTGAAAAAATTGACTATTTCGAATTTCTTAAGGTATAATACAAGTATACAGGAAAATTAGTAAATGCTGACAAAAATAGACACCTTTAAATTTTTCTTGAAATCATAATATATGATTTCCCTGTTCATTTGAATAGATTTAACAGCATAAAATCCATTTAGCATGAGATTTCTTGAAATTAAGGTTAATTTCATACTAAATTAAAAATATAAGTTACTTGAAATAAATTTTAAGTACCATTAATTATAATTATCACCAGAATTGCTGTCATCATTAAAACCAGGACTTCTTGTAAAGCATATTCCGATTAGATAGGGGGAACCATGTCATATTCGGAAATCAAATCCGTAGTTTCCGATTGAGAAAGGCAACGTTCTGCCATTTGGCTATAGTTTTCTAAAGTAGCATAAAATTTTGGGTGAACTTATGCTCAACTTATAATGCTTTAGACTTAAATTTTCGAAGCAGTTCGTATAGTTTTTTTTTAAAAGGGAGCATTAGGAATTATCCTAACTCGACATCATGTCGACTTTCCCAATTTCCTGTCGACGTCGAGATGAAATTCCCAATTCTTCCATGCTTCCATTGAAATCTCTGTACCGTTGGAGAAGAACTTCTCCTTAAGATTTAAAACAACATACGTTAAAATAAATGTTTCAAATCGTGCTATACTAACATAAAATACGTTAGATTGAAACTTGAATATACATCATTGATACCTCTCAATGGGTCCCCTACCTTAATAGTCTAAATCATTTGTAGCACCCCCAAGGAGAATTCCCTCAAGTTTGATCAATTTAAGGAGGAAAGAATTTTGCTTCTGATCTCTCACCTACAAAACATCCTACCAATAAAACATCCAGACACACAGAAATAAACTTCATAATTTCTGAGTATACAGGGATCTGCTTTCTGCACCTACTATGTTTGAATCAGATATCCAGGGATTCTATCCCAGCACCCTGACCATTAGGTCATCCAGGATTCACAATATTCGTCACTCTTTAAATGAAATCGACAGTAACTGGGTTTGATATCCGACTGAAGGTCGGATGTATTTGAATTGTTATACGAAATAATGCTGACCACCAATAAGTTGATCCCATAGTATAAAGCTCAACTAGCGGTGTTGTAAATTCAAACGTTGAATAGAAGCAAATATCAGGAATATTTAAAGTTTTATTTTCTATTGTTAAAATGTTATATTTTGCAGTAATATTCTCTTAATTTGTAATGCTCTTGTAAATCGTAATGCTGAGTAAAGGCAATTACCCGCCATGAAAAAAAAAAAAAACAGTTTTATTTTATATTGATAACGCATTGTATTTTGTAGCAAATCGCCAAAATAATGTGTATAGATGGTTCTTTAAAAAATGATAGGGAAGTTTAGATGCACTCGATACAGAGAGTAATTAAAGGATTAAACTTTGATTAACAATAAGAGCATAAAATCATATAAAATGGACAAAACTTTATGTCCTACTAAAAGAATAGGAATGTTAAAACGAAAGATTATGTTTTGCCAGTCTTGCGTTTTATATGACAATTAACTTAAAATAAATATACTTTCATTAACCTCTTAACGTGCACGCTCGAGTTAACTCGAGCTCGCTAAACTAGCTAAACTGTGCACACTCGAGATAATTCGAGTGCGTTGTACTTTACGCTGCTATAATTTTGCACACTCAAATGCAATCGAGAATTGAAAACAACAATGCGGTTTGGTTTGAAGTGCTACGGTCTACTTTTTTGCAACACGAGGGTTAATGAGACCGGGACCTACATCTTAAAGTCGATTCCGAATGGCTATGAACATCCATGCCACAGTGGGATTCAAACCCACGAACTCTGGTACCGAAGGCCAGCACCCTAAGCAATCGACCGTAATTCAGCAAAATAATAATAGGAAAACAAAAACAAAAAACAATCATATTATTGATATTTATCATTTACATGGGATTGTAAGCTATATTCGACTATTTTCTGCAATGTTATCAAAATCCAAAATTGCAATAAAAATTTTGATTATTTTTGTATTTTTGTAATTTTCTTGGCAAGACAACATTTCCATTGTGTTTTTTACATTAAAAAATTGATTTTTTTTTGGCCGACCTTTTTTAAAAAAATTGTGCATTAAGGCTAAAAAACTACAAGTTTTCGATCCCATCAGTATAGTTTTACAGTGAAATTCGTATTTACATCTAAATATTCAGAATCAGTATGGCAAATTTTACTTAATTTTAAATTAGTCTAGTTTATGTAATATTAATTTTTCTTTCTATACGGTAAATAAAATTCCAGTATAAAAACAGTTCCTCATCTTTTCAAAGATAAGTAAGAAATCGATAACAATGATGACCTTTGAGATTTCAGATAAGATTGATTAAGAATATAGATTTTTGAATCATCTTGAACAACTTATTTATGTAATTGAACATATTATTTTGCATTCACAAAAGACGTAAACTGAATGCTGTCGTTCAGTTACTAACATTAATTTTTTTACTTAATTAGGCGATGTAAAATCTAGCAGAAAACTGCTTTTTAATGGTTTTGGTGTCAAATAAAGCAGGTCAAGACACTAGTAAAAAGAAAGAAAAAGTAAGCATTCTCTTTATGTGTGCATTCCTCTGAGTAAAATCATCTACTTCGGACTCATATTAAAAGAAGTAGAAAGAAATCAACGCCAAAGAATAGCTGTGTAACGAGCACCGGAGTAAATTTCTTTGAGGTTAATTATAAAGAAGACAAATGCATAGAAAACGTAATTAAAGCAAGGTGAATCTTAAGATTATTCCCTTCTTCTACGTCTGAAAGACTCCACTTTTATTAGATTTTGTCCAAGTGATCTTGTTAATCAATAGACACATGAAAAAGCCTTTATAATTAACAATATTTGCATAACAATAAATATACCATCGAAGAAATAGATTATAGAAGAAAAACGGAAAAATTTATTTTTCTCAAAGAATGCGTCATTAACTATGCATATAGAAATTATTTTATTTTTTTTTTTAAAGTTTGTGTTTGTATTAATATCTGATTAACTCCTCTCTAATTTCTCCTCGACTCTCTTGTCTCATGCTCTTTCTCACTTCTTCGACTCAGTTTCTGCTTTCTCTATAGCCTCTCTCCTCTCCTTCCGGACTCTCTCGCTCTCTTCTTTCTCCTCCGCCCCCCCCGCCCGGGCCCCCGCCCCCGCCCCCCCCGCGCGGGCGCGCCGCCCCGCGCCGCCCCGGCCCTTATTATTAAAAAAACCGGAGCATTTTAAAAATAATTAATCTTGGGTTATATTGTGCAAGAGCATATAGATCATATTAGTTCATTGATTTAGACCGCTACGATCAAGTATTTGCTACGAGAGATTTATTAGATCAAGGCATACGTATTAAAGTAATACGTAGGTATTGCTTTAACATACGTATTGCTTACGTAGGTAGGTACTTTATACGTAGGTATTGCTTCCGGTGCTTCAATTATGCATCGGAAATAGGACGAATATATAGAGTGAAGCCTTTCGGTGCAGGAATCAACGGGTTTAAATCCCGCTGCGTTAAAAAGAAGTTAGCATATTTTTAATGTCTGCATTCCTCTAAGACAAATAATCTGCTTCATATTTATATTAAAAGAAGTAAGAAGTCAATGAAAAAAATAACTGCGTAACGGGTACCAAAATTATTTTTTTGTGGTTAATTATAAGAAAATGTAATTTAAGCAAGGTGAATCTTTAGATTATTCCCTTCTTCTACATCTGAAAGACTCCACTTTTATTAGATTTCGTCCAAGTGATCTTGTTAATCAATAGACACATGAAAAAGTTTTTATAATTAACAATATTTGCATAACAATAAATATAACACCGCAGAAATAGATTATAGAAGAAAAACGGAAAAATTTATTTTTCTCAAAGAACGCGTCTGAACTATATATATAGAAATTATTTTTGAAAGAAGTTTGTGTTTGTATTAATATTGGAATAACAGTGCCGTTCTGTAACTTTAAACTTGAGTTTTAAGTTATAGAATATGAACCCTATACAATTTTAAAAAATATATATTGGGTTTTATTGAACAAGGGTATATAAATCATATTAGTTCAATGGTTTAGAGAATTACGATCAGGTATTTGCTACGAGAGATTTATTAAATCAAGAACTGCGTATTAAAACAGTTAAGCTTCAATTATGCGCCAGAAGAGGGACGAATATGTTGAGTGAAACCTTTCGGTGCAGGAGTCAATGGGTTTAAATACCTCTGCGTTAAAAAGAAGTAAGCATTTTTTTATGTCTGCATTCCTCAGAGAAAAGTAATCTGCCTCATATTCAGATTAAAAAAGAAGTAAGAAGTCAATGCCAAAGAATGACTGCTTAACGGGTACCAAATTTAATTTTTTGTGGTTAATTATAAGAAAATGTAATTTAAGCAAGGTGAATCTTTAGATTATTCCCTTCTACATCTGAAAGACTCCACTTTTATTAGATTTCGTCGAAATGATCTTGTTAATCAATAGACACATGAAAAAGCCTTTATAATTAACAATATTTGCATAGTAATAAGTATAACATAGCAGAAATAGATTATAGAAGAAAAACGGAAAAAATTTATTTGTCTCAAAGAATGCGCCTGAACTATGTATATAGAAATTATTTTTGAATAAGTTTGTTTTCTTATTAATATTGAAATAACAGTGCCATTCTAGAACTCTAAAACTGAGTTTTAAAAATATTTTAGCTTCGGTTTTATTTTAGAAGAGCATATAGATCATATTAGTTCATTGGTTTAGAGCGCTTCAGTGGTTAGAGATCAAGTATTTGCTACGAGAGATTTATTAGATCAAGGCCTGAGTATTAAAACAATACGTACGTATTGTTTTAAACGCACGTATTGCTTAGGTAGATACTTACTTTATACATAGTTATATCTTCCGGTACTTCAATTAAGCATTGGAAATGTTGAGTGAAGCTTTTCGGTGCAGGAATCAATGGGTTTAAATATCGCTGAGTTAAAAAGAAGTAAACATTTTTTTAATGTCTGCATTAATGAGAGGAAAAATTTTCTGCTTCATATTTATATTAAAAGAAGTAAGAAGTCAATGAAAAAAATAACTGCGTAACGGGTACCAAAATTATTTTTTTGTGGTTAATTATAAGAAAATGTAATTTAAGCAAGGTGAATCTTTAGATTATTCCCTTCTTCTACATCTGAAAGACTCCACTTTTATTAGATTTCGTCCAAGTGATCTTGTTAATCAATAGACACATGAAAAAGTTTTTATAATTAACAATATTTGCATAACAATAAATATAACACCGCAGAAATAGATTATAGAAGAAAAACGGAAAAATTTATTTTTCTCGAAAAGTGCGTCTGAACTATGTATATAGAAATTATTTTTTTAAAAAAAGTTTGTGTTTGTATTAATATCTGAATAATAGTGTCATTCTATAGCTCTAATCCTACATTTAAAAAATAATTTAGCTTGGGTTTTATTGTAGAAGAGCATATAGATCATATTAGTTCATTGGTTTAGAGCGCTACGATCAAGTATTTGCTACGAGAGATTTATTAGATCAAGGCCTACGTATTAAAACAATATGTAAGTATTACTATAAGGTACGTATTGCTTACGTAGGAAGGTACTTACTTCATACGTAGGTATTGCTTCCGGTGCTTCAATTATGCACCGGAAGTGGGACAAATATGTAGAGTGAAGCATTTCGGTGCAGGAGTCAATGGGTTTAAATCTCGCTGCGTTTTTATGGCATAAATGTTCGTAGCCGTTCGGAATCAGCTTTAAGCTGTAGGTTCCGGTCTTATTAGCCCTCGTGATGCAAAAAGTAGCCCGTAGCACTACAAACCAAACCCGCTGCTTTAAAAGAAAGTAAGCATTTTTTTTTATGTCTGCATTCCTCAAAGAAAGATCTTATTCATATTAAAAGAAGAAGTAAGAAGTCAGTGCCAAAGAATGACTGCGTAACGGGTACCAAAATTAATTTCTTGATGCTTAATTATAAAGAAAATGTAATTTAAACTAGGTGGATCGCTAGATTATTTCCTTCTTTTATATTCAAAAGACTCCACTTTTATTTGATTTTATCCCAGTAAGCAGATTAATTAACAGACACAGGAAAGAGACTCTTTAATTAACAATATTTGCATAACAATAAATATAACGTCTCAGAAATAGATTATAAAAAAAAACCGGAAAAATTTATTTTTCTCAATGAATGCGTGTGAACTATGCATATAGAAATTTTTTTGAAATAAGTTTGTGTTTGTATTAATATTGTAATAACAGTGACATTCTATAACTCTAAACCTGAGTTTAAAAAATAATTTAGAGTGGGTTTTATTGTACAAGGGCATATAGATCATATTAGTTCATTGGTCTAGAGCTCTACAATCAAGTATTTGCTAAGAAAGATTTTTTAAATTAAGAACTACATTTTAAATCAGTTATGCTTCAATTATGCGCCTGAAGAGGGACGAATATGTTGAGTGAAGCCTTTCGGTGCAGGAGTCAATGGGTGTAAATCCCGCTGCGTTAAAAAGAAGTAAGCATTTTTATATGTCTGCATAGATCATGCTAGTTCATTGGTTAAGAGCGCTATGATCAAGTATTTGCTATGAGACGCTTATTAAATCAAGGCATAAGTATTAAAGCAATACGTAGGTAGGTACTTACTTTATTACTAGGTATTGCATCTGGTGCGTCAATTATGCACCAGAGGTGAGACGAATGTGTAGAGTGAAGCCTTTCGGTGCAGGAGTCAATGGGTTTAAATCCCGCTGCAGAAAAAAAGAAGTAAGCATTCTTTTATGTCTGCATTCCTCAGAGAAAAATAATCTCTTCATATTCGTATTAAAAGGAGAAGTAAGAAGTCAATGCCAAAGAATTACTGTGTAAGTAGCACCAAAGTTAATTTTCTTGGTTAATTATAAAGCAAACGTAATTACAGCAAGGTGAATTGCTAGATTATTTTATTATTCTACATCTGAAAGACTCCCCATTTATTCGATTTTGTCCCAGTGAGCAGATTAAATAATAGATACAAGAAAATGACTTTATAATTAACAATATTTACATAACAATAAATATAACATTGCAGAAACAGACTCTGAAAGAAAATGGGAATTATACTTTTCTTAAAGGATGCGTCATTAACTGTATATATAGAAAGTATATTTTAAATAAGGTTGTGTTTATATTAATATTTGAATAACAGATCAAATCTATAATTCTAAACCAGAATTTTTAAAAATCATTTACATGGGTTTTTATTGTACATTAATTTATAGTTCATATTGTCTCACTGGTTATTAGTACGCTGGCGCTACGGACAAGTATTTGATATGAGTTATTTATTAGACCAAGATTTATTTATTAAAGCCAGCTCTGTTACAAGTATAAGCCGGATGATGGCCAAATAGGTAGGTCGCTGCCTTTCGGAACTAGACTTCAGGGCTTTGAACCCACTGCAGGCATGTATACTCGTAGATGTTGGAAATTAACTTTTGGCAGTTGGTTTGGCAGTCAAGGTATCCGTCTATGTTAAAAACGTCATTTTTTGCCAAAAATCTTAATTTCTTTTCATTTCTCTGTTGTAAAATTTCAACTTTTAGGTTTATAAATCTGTTTTTGTTTTATCTCTATGGCGTTTTAAAGAAAAATTACAGGTGTTTAAACATCAGTGACAGCTGTCAAACAAAACGGAAGTAGAGATTTCGGAACAGGAAGCTATGAATTTAAAGTCTTTTAAAGAGCATTTTTTGGACAAAATTTTTAAATTTTCATGAAGATTAGTTTAAGCATTTTTTTTGGTATTTTTAATAATTAGCAACTTGGCAATTAGAAAGTTTTGAAGCAAGAAATTTTAGGAAATTTTAAACATGCATTTTAATTTTTTAATAGCTAAAGTTGCATTCATAAACTTCAAATTCGTTTTTCTCAGAATGGTATTTTTAATAACATGTTGAAACTTCAAATGTGATTTCTCAAAAAGTTCTTAAAATATTTTGTTGAAAATTATTATGAATGCTTTTGATAGTATTTACTAGTAGATGACCTAAAAGCTTTAAATTTGGATAATTTTTAATGATGTTACACTCACAGTTAGACATAAAGGTAATGAAAATTCGTTAAAAATTCAATGTATATGATTTTGAAGGACCCAATTTTTTTTTTACCAAATGTAAATTAAGCAAAGATTTTAGGTGATTCACTAGTCCAGTGTATAAGAAATGTGTTTCATCAAAAAATATTGAAATAATTTAATTTATTAAAAAATTAAACCTTTT
Organism: Pardosa pseudoannulata; assembly: GCA_032207245.1. Classification (NCBI taxonomy): domain Eukaryota; kingdom Metazoa; phylum Arthropoda; class Arachnida; order Araneae; family Lycosidae; genus Pardosa; species Pardosa pseudoannulata. Next base: position 91,071,959 of record CM063503.1, on the reverse strand, counting down.
GAAAAAACTCGATTTTTTTTACTAAATTTTCTTCATTTATTAGAAATTTTATAAAAACTTCTCCGGGAATAAACTTTTTAAGTGCTGTTTCTGAATGATAATATGAAAAACAAATCTAAAAATGTAAAAACATGAAGTAGTTTCTACGTATAAAGAAAAAAGTTATCCGAACGTAGACGGATACCTTAACTCACGTGTAGCAAATAGCAGATCACAGAGCTCCATACCTACAAATACCCAATCCAGCAATGGGAAATCCGTAAATCCGTAGATGGGATTCCAACTAGTGAAGCCGAACGATGGCCGATTGGTTAGGGTGCTGGCCTTCGGTACGTGAGTTCGTGGGTTCGAATCCCACTGGGGCATGGATGTTCGTAGCCGTTCGGTATCGGCTTTAAGCTGTAGGTCCCGGTCTCATTAGCCCTCGTGTTGCAAAAAGTAGACCGTAGCATTCTAAACCAAACCAAATCCAACTAGTGAAATGTTGTCAAAACGAATGCCTTACCCGTTTGTCCATCTTCAAGCTATAATTCACTTCTAGATATACAGTATCATTTTTTAAAATAAAAGTTTTTAAAATAAAATTTAAATTATTGAAATGTAAAGAATTAAGTCTTTTGTAGCAGATGAGTAACTTAACACATTGTGTGCGGGTACATTTCGCAGCGGAATTGTACCGGGAGCGAGCGTTTTGATCGTAAATTTATTTATTCAATTAAATCTCAATACATTGAAAATTATTTAATTGTTTAACCAACTTTTGGTATTTTATATTGAAATATATATAAACAAATATATAAATAGAAAATATAAATAACAATCATAAGATTTTTGTAAACAAAAAAATATTTTTAGAGGATAAATTTATAATAGTATCGTAAATATGAAAAATCAAATAGAAATAGTAGTATACAGTTTTAATTTTTTCGAAATATGTTATATATAAACATTTTTGCATTCCAGAATCTATGTAGTAGAGAAGAACATTCGGATTCGTTTTCCTTTATATATCGTTATTTTTGTACCCACAAACAAACCATGTTGTTTGACTAACACGTACTAGTACGTGTCCCTCGCTCAAGTATCAGTCGTCAGAAAACGTACTAATACGTGTCCCGCATACAATGTGTTAACTTCAGGAGTTGAATAGTCCTGAATCGCAAATTGCGTTTCTTGATCGAAAACGTTTTCAAATTTTTAAAACTAACTCTTCAGGGAGAGATAGTTTAGTTTGGTTTGAAGCTCTACAGTCTACTGTTTTGCTCACGAGGGCTAATTTAAAGGAAGATACTACTTTTCGAGACTTAAAACCTTTCTTGTAACTCCATTTTTTACTATTTATCATAAAATAAAATGTTCTGATTCTTTAAGAATGAATTATTTACAAGTTCTTTAAAGACACTCTACCTTTAAAAAATATTTAGTTTAGTTATTCCAAGTCTACTTTTCATAATAAAATAAAAATATACTAAACTAACTCCTAGGTGGTACAGCCCAACTTGGAGACCATGCCTTACGGTGCCAGTCTCCATTTTCAAGTCCAAAGACCCTGGGGTGAAAAGCATATGTCCCGGTTAGGTGGTCAACCTTACGCGGAACCCCCCCCCCCCCAATGCTTATATGAAAAAAATTTAAAATTTCATTTAAAACCCCCAATGTTTAAAATGAAAATATACAACAGACGAAAAAGGTAAATTCATTTACCCACAAGATAACGTTTGAAATACGTAAGTAAAACTAAACTTCAATCTTAAATTGAAAGAAAACTTCTATTTTATTCTGTAAACTAAAATTTTTGAGGCATCTGAAATTTTAATATAAAAAAATTACAAAAATTCTGAAATTTAAAATTAAAGAAATAGTTCTTGTCACAATATATAATAAACTCCAACTTGGGGGCCATGGCCTACGGTACCAGTCACCATTTTCACGACCAAAGGCCCTGGGGTGTGAAGCATATGTCCCGGTTAGGTGGTCAACCTTACACGGCCCCCCCCATTGTTTATATGAAAAATGATTTAAAATTTAATTTAAAACCTCAGTGTTTAGAATGAAAATATACAACAGATGAAAAAACTTCACAGATGAAAAAATTCACTTACCCACAAGATAGCGTTTGAAATACATAAGTAAAACTAAATTTCAATCTGAAATTGAAACAAAACTTCTATTTTATTCTGTAAACTAAAATTTTTGAGGCATCTAAAATTTTAATATAAAAAAAATTACAAAAAATCTTAAAATGAAAATTAAAGAAATAGTTCGCATTTATCACAATATAAAGTAAAATGCTTTTCTCATAATTAATAATATTCAGGTTCTCACAATAAAAATGATCATTAGCTTCTATTTAATATAAAAATAAGTTTCTAATTAAAAAACTTCAAAAGGTAATTTTTGGGTAAGTGAATTTATTCTCATTTCAATAAGTTAGACACTTATAAATGATAAAAAAAAAGTCTGTCGATGCTGATTACTTACGAGCATGTAATCAGAAATTTGAAACCTAGAACCGAAAGACAGCGCTCTACATATTAGGTCATCGTTCCATTAAGCCACTCCGGCGTTTCGTTTGCTACAAACGAGCTACATTATCAATGAAAGCGAATCAGTGGCTGAAAAATCAGACACATTGGCTAAAACTGCAGACCGGAGCACACAATATCTCCTTTTAGCTACTGAATTTTCATGCATTGATAATGCAGATCGTTTATAACTGCAAAACAGCTGTGCTCGTTCAAACGCCTTATATTTGTGCCTTACTTATGCTAACTTTTCATTTATTGACTAACGAGACCGGGACCTACTTCTGAAGGTCGATTCCGAGCGGCTGCAAACAGCCATATCAACAACTGGATTCGAACCCAGGGATTACATTGCGACTACAGGGCTCTACCGATTCAGCCTTCCACAATCACTGCATTTATACATTTGAATCTAATTGTCTTTAACATATAATTTCTCTGTTTCAAGAAAATTTGAATTTAAGGGAAACAATAAATGGGAATTAATAAATATTAAGGCACTAATTTATAATACTAACGTAATATATTCTAAATATACGAATAATCTTATTGACTAGATAGTGTTAGTGTAACGACTGATTTTCAAAACGTATTATCAATCGAATCCTGTAAAAATTTATAACGCTATAAACCAATACAAATTTTATTGAATATTTATATTTAAATTATTTTATATCCATAGCTAAATTTAAAGTAATTAAATTTATTAGAAAATAACCGACTTGAATAAATACTTTAGATGCACAATATTCTTAAGAACTTTTAAAAATCTTTATATCTAATAAAAAACAAATTTATGCATTTAAATCTTCTATATTTGAAATGGGCTATATCGTGTTTTCGGCTTTAAATTTAGTCCAAACTGTCAGATAGGTATAAATATGCATCATATAAGACAATAAAATATTGTTAATGTTGATTTACAATATTTATAAAATGGAAATTAAGTTGTACCTAATAATTTAGCGTTTATTGTTTACAAATAGTTTGAAAATTGCTCACCGGATGGCGCTATGTATTTAAGAATGAATCATTGAAGTAATACAAACAATAGCGTTGCTCTAAATTGGATATGGAAATTTGTTGGAGTATAATTCCTGTAAGGATATAATTTTCGAAAATTTTATTTTATTTATCCATAATGAAGGTATGTAGCCAAAGTATCTTTAATCACCAAAAGTGAAGTGAAATGTGTAATAAATTACTTTTTCATATCGTAATTATTATAACCAATTACCCACTTTTCGTTAATATTTGAAACTCCTGGTAAAAGTATTAATACGTATCATGAGTGAAAAATGTATACATATATATATATATATATATATATATATATATATATATATATATATATATATATATATATATATATATATATATATATATATATATATATATATATATATATATATACAGTGAACATATAAAAGTTAACGCATATAGATTTTGAAAAGAAAATGAGAGTGCAAAATATGTTAAATGATATGTTATATATATATATTACAAAATATGTCATTTACCTACAATATGACACAAATTACTACTCTGGCACAGTTCATTTATAGCTGATTATTTACCCCAAAATAACAAAATAGATACATAAGAAATTTTTAATGCTAACACTTATTATATAAACATTCTACACATCTGTGTTAAAACATTTACATCTCCTACTCACATGAACATATATTTATAAATACACACATGCATGTATGAACATATAGGCATTGCCTTCAAGCATATACTGATATGTTACACACATGCATATATATATGTTTATATGCATGTATGGGAGAAGAATACATAAAGCTAAATTTAGCTGTTATTTTGTTTCTTTTAAATGAATCACACAATGCTCTCTCTTTATCACATACACACACATACACACACACCACACACACACACACACACACACACACACACACACACACAGTATGTGTGTGTGTGTGTGTGTTTGTGTATTTATGGTTAATTTTGTTTAAATATGTTTAAGTATCCCATGAATACACGATTGTATACTCATGTAAGGTAAGATGTGTTAAGATTTGATTAAACAGTCCTATTAAAATCTGTACATACAACAGAGCTCTGTACAGAATGATGCAAATTTATGTTTTGGAGTATAAAAACAATCTATATATTCAGAATGTGTTTTGATGAATAGTTATGGATATGGTATATTTACAAATTTATGAGATAGAATACTACAGATACTTTTCTAAGAATGAGTACTCACAATGAGTACTCTCAATGAGTTTTACAATTTGTTTTATGCAATATTTATATATATTACTCAAGCGTAAAAGTTATAAAGAATGGGTAGTAATGGGTATTTATATAATACTTAAATGTTTAGTATACTTTGTTTAAAGAATTTCTTTAAGATCTGTATATATAAAAAAATTATGTATAGAATAATGTTCACTCATATTTCCTCAATTTCTATAGAAATTGTACATTTAGAAATTTATGAAATGGAATATAACAGATATTTTTCTAACACTTTCTAACAGTAGTCTTTTACTACACGTTCTATACAATATTTATGTCTTATATTTAAACGTACTATTGAAAATATTGGATATAATGAAAATACTAATGAATTTTTAATGCTATCGTTCTGTTATAAATATATAAGAAGGACTGGAATACATTAATGAAAGTGTATAAACCATTTCTAGTTAAAGTTTAACCATTAAGCTAGAGTGTGATTAAAATAATTACTATCAACTGAATTATATAGACGGCTAAGTATTTTAAACCATCTCTATACATTCTTCCATCTTGTTATACTTCTTACACATTTTTTAATTTCATACATAAATAAAAAATTGAAAAAAAAATGTAATCCTTCTGATTTAAATTATGCTACATAAGAATCTTGAACAGTGGGTTTGAAGAAGTTTTAAAAGCATTTAAAAGTCGGCTATATTAAATTAATAATTATATATTGCTTTTTATAAGTTGCCCATCAGATATATTTAAATTAAAGTATTTGCTTCTAGAATTTAAAAAGGATTTAAATGAATATATATATATATATATATATATATATATATATATATATATATATATATATATATATATATATATATATATATGTATATATATATATATATATATATATATATATATATATATATATATATATATATATATATATATATGTGTGTGTGTGTATATATATGTATATATATATATATGTATATATATATATTAACTAGTGCAAGAAATACGTATGAAGCAGAACAAAGGAAAATTAATAGTGAGTAACACTATTGATTGACACTAAGATAAAAACTTCTTTTCTATAAATACAAACGTTTGCCTTAGTATGTAAACAACTTCTTATATAAGTTCTTCAAATACTGAAAAAAAGAAATATTTGCATGAATAAAGAAATTCTATGATAATATTTTGGATTATTTATGACTGGGGCTAGAGGAAAGATACAAAGTTCTCGTTTGAAATTTAAACCTCTAGAAATGTTGCAAATTCTTTCATTTTTTTTTAAATTTCGTTGCACATAGTAAATGAACCATTATTAACAAAGTAAACATCATTAACAAGGATTAATTATATACTTTCATATTTTAACAAAACTATATACTTTTGGTTAAAAATTATACTCGATTAAATATACAGCGGTAACTATTAATTTTATTTATATTATATAAGAACCTTGTTGTAGATAAATATTTAGAAACCTGATAAAATGAGAAAGTGAAGAGTAAATCTGTGACTTAGCAATGTTATAGAAGGTAGAAGGCAAAGCAGGTCATTGTTAATAACACTCAATGTAATCCTCCCCCACACTAAGTGATAACACTATCTCCTACGTATTAGGAAGAAATTGAGGTAATATATCTCACCCGTGTTAGAGATAACTTGCTTTCTTTTCATTCTTTGATAAAAGAGATTTTAAAAGCCACAAACAGGGTTAAACTGTTTTTTTAATCGAAAACATGTAGCGTTAAGAGTTGCGTAAAACTACATAAATCATGCTACTAACCACGACCTTGCCTTTAATTTATCAAAAAGTTGCTTTGGGGTTGATAAAATTGGGAGAATGTAACGGATGGAAAATATAAAGCGAATTGTCTTTGTTTAGTAGTGTCAGTAAAGATAACTCAACTATGATATACAAATGCAGATAGTGAAGAATTGTCGATTCCTGACAATCCCGAAAATTGAGTTATATAAGTTGCCGGTGTTAGAGATAACTTGCTTTCTTTTCTCAGGTTGAGAGGTTTTAATATCCTCCAACAGGGTGAAACAGAGTTTTAAAAATCAAAAACATATAGTTTTTCGAGCTTCAAAAAACTAACATGATATTATCCATGACTTGTGTTTAATTTAACATTCAGTTGCTTTGGCAAAGCTAAGAGATTTGGGTTTGTTTTACATTAAATCTCATGTAACGGCTGTGGAGATATAAAGTGAATTGTCTTAGTTTAGTGTTTAAATTAAAGATTGCTCAAATACGATCTATAATCTTAGATAATTACCATCTTTATTACTTTTATCATATGGAATATATTTACGATCTAATTCAAAATATTACAACTATTGAAGGTCTAAGCATTTTTAAGCATTTAGGGATACTTTTGTCCTACAGATGGCGATAGGTTTTATGTACCTTAAATTCTTAAAAAAAAGCGGGGTTTCTGATCCATTTCTAGAATTGAACGTAATGTTTTGTTTGGTATTTTAATTAACCATCATGAAAAATAAGTACATTTTTAAATACTGTGACAAGAGTATAAATGATGATACATGCCTACATATGCACTATATATATTCACATGTGCAGAATTACCTCTACACATCTCTATATTCGTGACTATTTAAGAAGGAAAAAATAAACTTTATTTTATGAATAATAGTTTAAATTCTATAAAGTATATTTTCTAATGTACTGGTTTAGTATTATGGTTTAAAAAGATCTATTCAGATTAGTTATATGTTTTTAAATTTTTGATTAAAATTTGCCATTCTTACTTCTATGAAACTAATACGTGCCAATTACTAATTAGTAAAGTGTATGAACAAAGTGTGAAGCATAAGTTCTATTAGGATAAATTTTGCATCAAAGTAGGGAAAATAGTATCATTTAAAGAAGTTTTAAGTGTTAAAATGTGTAGGTATAGTATCGATTTATTCCTGTAATCTAGGATCAATTTAATACTTATGCCGTCTCTCATGTGGCCGTTATTTATAGAATAAGTTGTTACAAAAGCATTTATTTGAAGCATAAAAAAAGAAAAATTAATCAATAGTTTTTTGATAAGTAAATTTAATGCATTCAGCTTTTATATCACTATGACCATAACAGCAGGGTTACAAATGTTTTGAAGGCTAATTTTAGTAGTAAAATTTATCTTAAAATATGTAACAAAATATTATTGCACTGAAACTAATAATTGTACTATAATAAAAGTCATTCTTTACGAAAGATAAAAGTAATCAGCGTCTCGTTTACTTGCTTATTGTAATATTATTCGATAAATAATTATTGCTTTAAAAACTAATACGGAATTGCAATAAAAGTAATTCTTTGAAAAAAATATGAAGCATCTTCTCCTTTACTTGATTACTTTTTTAATGAATAACAAATTGCAACATATTCATACTTGAGAATAATGCCATATTCTTATTATTGCAACATTAATGTATTGTGCATATATTGTGTGGATATACGTATTTTGTATGTAAGCTGATTCTTATTTTCACAAAAAGTAGTTGTTTTACAATTAAATTATTAATTTTAATGTAATAAACTTTTGTCAGATATTCTACTATAAATTTTAATATTTCTGTTTCAAATTCCTCAATTTCTATTAAAAAAGTGTCTATTGATCTCTTCATAAATTACCGCAGTATATTTATAAAAGCATACTAAGAAAATATGGTTTAATTATTTGATGTTCTTACTAAGATTAAGTTAATTTTGTTTCAGCTAAAGACCATTTAATTTTAAATATTACACTAATTAAATAAGAAGAATATAAAAAAAAAAGAATTTAACTTGAATTTTATTAAATTTTTAGTTAAATGTTTTAACCCTTAATTTGGCAAGATGTTTTTTCAAATATCGATTAAAAATATATTTAAATAAATAATAATAACAATAATAATAATATTAATTATTTGATGTTCTTACTATGATTAAGTTAATTTTGTTTCAGTTAAAGACCATTTAATTTTAAATATTACATTAATTAAATAAAGAGAATATAAAAAAAGAATTTAACTTGAATTTTATTCTTTTAATTTTTATTACTTGATTATTATAATTTTTATTACTTGAATTTTATTCTTTTCTTAATTTTTAGTCAAATTTTTTAACCCTTAATTTGACAAGATGTTTTTTCAGATATCGATTAAAAATATATTTAAATAAATAATAATAACAATAATAATAATATTAATTATTTGTTGTTCTTACTATGATTAAGTTAATTTTGTTTCAGTTAAAGACCATTTAATTTTAAATATTACATTAATTAAATAAAGAGAATATAAAAAAAGAATTTAACTTGAATTTTATTAAATCTTTAGTCAAATTTTTTAACCCTTAATTTGACAAGATGCTTTTTCAAATATCGATTAAAAATATATTTAAACAAATAATAATAACAATAATAATAATAATTAATAATAATAATATATAATATATTTAATATATTATATATTATCGATAAAAATATATATTTTTTGCAAAGATTTTATTTATTTGATTGTTCGTTGTAGCGAAATTAAGTGTTAGCGAAATTAGCCAAATTAAGGGTTGCACATCTATTTGTCAGAATTTTTATTGTATACTTAAAATTGTTAATTTCAACAGGTTTCAACTATATAGTTGACTGAAACTTCAAAAATGTTTGTAATATCCATTGATTTTTAGTAACTAAACGTACGAAACCCGAGCTTTTAATGTCATTCCATTTTACTTTGTGTTTTTTATTTATAAGTAACAGATGCAAATGGCTGCATCCCATTTATTTCGCTTGAAGTGTTAAACTATTAAGCCGTTACAAAAATCATCAGTCGAAGAAAAACAAAGATATTTCAGTAAGCTAGTTTGATTTGACAAATGGTCTTCTACCTTAATTTCAATAATATTAGAATTGCCATTGAATGCGATTATGACGGAACTGCGATATATGATAGCGAAATTTATCACAAGTTTCCGCGAGCAATGAGCAGCCTACAGTCGCCGCATTTATTATAAGGTAAAGCCATTATATATGACTTCACTGTGCTACAACCGAATCATTTATTAACCGACTTTGTGAATCCTTAAGCTCTTCAATGCTTAAATGCAATCTTGATCATTCATTTAATATTCACATAACTTTTCAGTTTCAGATCTGTCATGCGTAAATGGAGGCACGCAATCCGCATTCGTTGCCGTGGAAAACGTAATTTACAATTACACGACTCTGCAGAAAAAAATGCACACAGTCTTTTTTTTTTTTTTCCCTAAACCTGGTTACGTTTCAAGTTGATGTCGTTGATTGATAGCCGTTATACATAATTTAAAAGATGCTTTTTTTTCATATTAATAATTTTGCTTTTACTGAAGGATGAAAAGTAAAAGGTAAATAATTTATATGCATATAAGTAAATATATGCACAGAAACGTATATATCTGTGTTACACAACTGTTACAAGCTTGAAACAATCTATAAAATACTATGTGAATTAGTCAAGAATTTAATTAAGTGTGACTGAAGTATATAAGCACTATCGTTTCCCATTATTTTTCTCTAACATATTTCATACAATTACGAGATTTCGTTATCTTGTTAAAACCTATTTTAGCATTGTTTTAGATGCCCCTGTAATCGGAATTTAGTATATAATAATATTATTATTCAAATATTTTGTTTCGCTGTTCCAAAGCAAATATCGCTTCTGTAATTTTGTTCACGCATTGAATGTAATTTTGAAAGTTTTTTGGAAAACCATTAAACTACTGTGTAATATTGAATAAGAATTTAACTACTCAAATTTAAGTACACAAGTCCTATTGTACTCAGTATGTTGAATAACATATTTCGAACAACGCTTTACTTAATTCATTTAAATACTTTTAAGCTTTTCATTTGTTTCTGTAGTAAATACAGTACTATAATACAATTATTAGAGCCCCCTTTTTAGCTGTTCCAAACCAGATGTTTGTGTAATTTAAGAAATTAAATGTAATATAAGAACAAATACCACAATTAATATGAATATATATATAT
>CM063503.1:91051182-91058682 GCA_032207245.1 Pardosa pseudoannulata | reverse complement strand
GGACGTCCGTTCACTCATTGATACGTGGGACTCTCCACAATATTCATACTAAATTATTCTTTTTAAAATTTTATTTTGATTACATTATTTACTTTAATTCGCCTTTATGTGATTTTTTTTCTATTGACATTTCTCAATATTAATTTAAAAAGATTTATACTGTTGAGTAATCATCTTCAAAATTAAATCATTTTATTATAATAGCTTTTTGTTTAAATATAATTTTACTCTTTTATGCTATCGTAAAATAATTAGTATTATAAGAACTTTAATTATTTTTATTAAAATTTAAAAAAAGCCATTTTTCTCTTTTGATTTCGTACTTTCTCATGTTTATTCTTAAGTTGGAAATGTACAAACAGTTATAAACTCTAGAAAAGTATCTTATATCACAGAATTTCTGAAATTTTTTATTTATGATTCAAACATAGGCTTAGTCATTTTAATAATGACTAAACCTAAACATTTGTTTGAATTATACTATGTATATTATTTCGTACTTATTGTATACTACTCACAGAATTTTACTAAAATAAACCATTTGTTACAGACCTGCCCATGATCATGTATAAAGTTTCTAATGTGGCCTTCCAGCCGTTACTAGTTACTACCTACTCATGAGAATACCTTGAGAACTATGAGAATGATGAGAAAGGAGAAAAATAAAAATTATGAAAATTATTATATTTAAGATGTAATAATTCACGAAATCATTTTTATCTTTGATTTTCATGAGATAAGTATGCAACAGGGTGAAGATAATTATCCCAAATGGTTAAAAAAAAGAGAAAATAACTTTGAAAAAAAACAAAACAAGTCTTTAGAGAAATTATTTTCAAAACAGGTTGCGGTGACTTTTCAGAGAGGAAAAGTTGCAAAGGGGTTTGAGCTCTGTGGGGTGCCAAGAGGGAAGCTTAACCTTCCTGCCCCCTTCGGAAATGAGTGGTGTAGACAAAATAACCAATCATTCCACCGTACCCGAAAAAGCGAAAATTTAAGTAAGCTTCCCTTTACTAACCTCTCTCTCAGTTATTACAGTTGAATCCCATTAGAGTCAACCGCCTGCCGACCTGTTAAAAATCTCACTGTAAGCGAAGTTTCACCATATCCGATTGTATTGAAATTCTTTTAACAGTTGATGGGTATTTTTTTTGTGTGTCGGAATTAGTCATAAGGGATAGCATAAAATGTATTAATAAGTTATTAATTACTAAAATGAGAATATATCACGTTATTAGAAATGAAGTTTTTTGAAGAAATTACTTTTACATACCATGGTAAAAACTTGTAACTTTTGTTTGAGCCATTTTCGTTTAGAAAGTGAAGTTCATCAATTTCTTGATCGAATTCCTGAAAGATTCCATAGTCTTTGTTTATATTTTTCACAGAAAAATTTTATTTAGAAACCAGCTTGTTTCTATTCAAAGAAAGACAGACGGAAGTTCAGAAAGAGTTCTTTCGTGATCCTAATACGTACATATTTGTAAAATTGAAAATTGGAAAAAAATGTGTAAGAAAAATTTCAGTTCACAATAAGTGAACTTTATTTTTCTCAAAAATTCGCTATTGTTATTAAATAGGAGTTTAATTGGGACCAGTAAGAAAATTTACTACACTTTAACTGTACTTCGAGGTCCTTATAGTAAGGCTCAATTATATATAAAACTTAAAAAAAAAATCCTACTGTGAATTGGTATACTCAGGTCTGTATTAAGACCCGTTCTAGTCTGTACTACAGCACACAAGGCAAAATCTGAGCGTCGTCAAAACCAAGACTATAGCAGTAATAATGTAAATATAGCAGTCTTGTGTTTAATATAAAACTAATAGATTAAGATTTTAAGAAAAATGGTAAGTGATTCTACTTACAGTTAAACTACCCCCCAATTTTTTTTTCATTATATAAGCTAATTTTTTTTACGTATCAGTTAATTCCTGATATTCAGTATCAGGATTTACAAAATACTATAAACTAAACATAGAAATTACATCTACCATATCCAAAATTTATCAAGCCAGAAATATTTTTGATACACCAGAGTATAAAATATCAATAAATATAAACTGTGCAGGTACTACATACACAAACGGAAGTTATTGGCACTCAAAAAAAAAAAAAAAAAATTACATTTCAATATACTTTTGTTTTTATACTCCGATAAAATCATATTCTACTTTTTCATTGTTACACAGAATTTACTGTAATCTGTGATTATGTGATGTAGTAATGGATGTTAAAAAGTAATGCCAATGTTTAAATTCCCTGTATGTTCAGAATTCTATTCACTGTGATAAGAGGAGATATTAAAGGAATTCGATCCCAATTCTTGTGAAATTATGAAATATGAACTTAATGTGAAATTAAACACTTATGAATTAAAAAAAATGTATTTTGGTTGAAAGTACGTTATTTTTGTCATGAATAAATTAGATGTTAATAATGAGAGAATTGAGTCATTTAAAATTGTGTAATAATTTATGCTATTAAAATCCTATATAAACGTGCCATGATATGTTTATGGTTGTTTTTTTTATAATGTACTCAATTTGAAGTGGTGTACCTATAAAACACTGCTCGTTTCCATATTTTAACCGTAAATTTCTGCAGGAAGGTGGATATTAAATTACTTAGAGCACAAGGACTCATATCTAAATACAGTCCTGGCTATACTTAAACCAATAGTATTTTATAGAAAAAGAAATACAGTAAGATTCTACAGAATAAAATTCAAGGAATTAATGATTTAAGAAAGCTTTATAAGAGGCTAAATCAGCCGTAGAGGAAAGAGGGCTGCAAATGCATTCAATCTAGAAAATTAAAACAAATCAGTGAATTAAAATGTTAAATTTATTATTTATATTAATATTTTACACCATTATACATTGTGTTTTAAAAAGCTATTCGTAAAGAGACAAAATCAAATTCAAACGAACTGTTTTGTTTATATACTCAGATCAGCCTTCTAGTCTTGTTTTATCAATTCTTATCTAAAACTATATCAACTCTGAAGCCTTATATAAGACCAATATCTATAAGAGGTGCCCCGAAGATAACAACTTGTTGAAAACTTATTTTCATATATTTTTACTGTTATTTTTTTATAATTAGGAACTTTATAAAAAAGTTTTCAGGTGGTAGAGAGTGTTAAAGTGATATCTTACATCTTCAAACTGGGTTTACAATAAAAAATATTAATATCTACGGCTGTAAAATACAAACAGAAACGAAAGATAACTAACGGACAAAATTGAAATATTTAACACATCTGCTAGACATAGTTCCTTCAGTATTTATCGATCCTAGTTCATCTGACTTCACTGATGATGTCAAAAAACCAGTTCAAAAGTACAATGATCAAAAGAAATAAAATTTAATTACATACATCTTCGAAGAAGCCTTATATGAGACCTAAATCTATAAGAGGTGCCCCGAAGATAACAACTTGTTGAAAACTTATTTTCATAAATTTTTTTTTATAATTAGGAGCTTTAAATAAGGTTTCAGATAGTAGAGAGTGTTAAAGGGATATCTTACATCTTCAAACAGGGTTTACAATAAAAAAATATTAATATCTAAGGCTGTAAAATACAAACAGAAACGAAAGATAACTAACAGACAAAATTGAAATATTTAAGACATCTGCTAGACATAGTTCCTTCAGTATTTATCAATCCTAGTTCATCTGACTTCACTGATTGTGTCGAAAAACCAGTTCAAAAATACAATGATCAAAAGAAATAAAAGTTAATTACATACATCTTCGAAGAAGTCTGCGAGAACCTGTTTGATAGGAATTATCAGCTGATCCAGATAAGAAAATGGAAACGTAATGACTCTAAATAGTATGTGAAATAAATATGGCGGAATAAAATAAATAAAAATAATTATAAATAATAGTTCCTAAAAAATAACTTTCAGTTTTATTTCAAAAGATAGGCGTCAGCAGTATTCATTCCATACAAAGATACCTTTTTGTAGGAGGAATGGTGAAGTAAGGCAAGTACACATACGAGGTGCAAAGTTCAACTTCATAACTCATAACAAATGGGCTACTAATGTTAGGCTAATTCTTTTTTACATTGCTCATTTTAAACTTTATTTTTTAACAATACAATTAATTGTTTTACTATTATCCGAAAGATTGTTACAAGTTTGAAGGAAAAACTGTGGTAAACCCAAATGATGTACTTACCCCATTAAAAAGGGGTAACTTCATAATTCTCTTCTAAAAGTCTTTCTAATGAATTGATTATTCAATGGGTCGGGTACACAAAAGAGCAATTCTAAGCAATTATTTTGCTCTTTAAATTTTTAAAATCAGAAGAAGCGTTTTGATGGATTAGTATGTGTAGGCATTCAATTTCTACAAAATTCCTTAGGTCGCAGAGCTTGCAACAAAATAACAGACAAAGTATGGCTTATCTTAAAAAGACTTTTTAAAGATAGACCTTTTTTAAAAATAATTTAAAAAGAACAGACTAAAATAACACTTTTAAGGTAATTTTAAATATGAATTACAGATAAATTTTGACAATATTTCTATTACAAGTTTACAAAAAATGTTTTATTGAAAAGCAAAATTTACATTTTAAACAACCAAACGGAACGGAATTTAACTAAGACTTCGAGATAAATTGATATTTTTATTCCTTGAAGGTTGGTTTCACTGTCGAGTTTGCATTTAATGGGCAATTACTATTTTTACTTTATACAGCGGTACTTATTTCTACATGTATATATTATAGGAGAGTAAAGCTGGATGGTGTTTATTAACAATGTTGGTCAGTTGATAATTATTACACTTTTATACAGCTTAGGTTCTTCAAACTCTTGTTTAAAGTTTCCAACTTTTGTTAGGTTTAGGTTAGCTTAGGTTCTTCCAACTGGTGTAACTATGTAACCCTCGAGGCCAATTTTCTGGCCAGAGAAAGGTTTTTGAAAAATAAAAGTAAAATATTTCATAACTCTGTAGAGTTTTTCTTAAGTCATTAAAAATTAGTAACGAACTCGAATTACAGATTCGTCTTTGTTTTATCATCTGAGATTCAACATTAAGAGACCTCATTGTGAACATCTATTCATTGGTTGATGCAGGGAACCATTCACTATACTCCCACTAAATTATTTTTTTAGTTCTATTTTGATTACATTATTAATTTTGGTTTGTTTCTAGGTTATTTTTTTCCTTTTGCAATTTATTTCTATTAATTCAAATAAACTGACACTACTGACGGATTGTCTTCAAAATTGAATTGTTTGGGGAATAATAGATTTTTGCTGTTTTTAAAATTTCATTCTTTTATTCAGTTGTAAAATAGTGTTATGAGAACTTGATTCTTAACTTTCAAAAAGCTATTTTTTATTTTCTCACGTTTATTCTTACATTTAAAATGTACAAATAGTCATGAACCCCCAGAAATGCATTTTAAAACACACGAGTTTCCAACTGTTTAAAGAATTGAAATGATAAAACCTTAGTTTTAATTCGAAAATTTTATTATCTCATATTGGTACTTCTTTTTTATGCAGAATTTCACGAAAATTAAGCACTTTTGTTCAAGTGTGGCTCACAATTGTGCATAAGGTATGAAATATGACAATCGGACTTTCACAAGTTGGAAACCCCTGAGTTAGCTGAAGCACTTGTTCAACAATTATCGAATGACCAATTCCGCACAGTACGAATGATTAGAAAGGATTTGCTGTATTGAATTAATAACAATAATAAGACAGAAGTTCATACTTTTTTAGCTTAGAAAAGCTACTACCATGACGGGAAATAAGAAAATTTTGCTTATAATATTACAGTGACATTAATTTTTGACATGATTGTCAAAATAATAAGTATGGTATTTGTTTAGTATATTAGTATTTTCTTTATTATTATAATATTTTTTAAATCTTATTTTTATAGCAGTTTCTAACATTTTTATTGATATCTATATGTTTTTGTCCTATATATATATATATATATATATATATATATATATATATATATATATATATATATATAATATTTCCTTAAAAACCTCCTCTCTCCCATTCTAATTAATTAAAATATTTTTCCCAGCCTCTAAAGGTCTTAATCAAAGGAGCGTTCTCGACTTAAAATTCTTTCAATCCGTTTCATAAAGCTTCCTATCCTACAGATGTAAATTTTCTGTCTATTCAGCACGTTTCCCAGCTGTCGCCGGCAAATGGCTCCTCGTTTTTCCTGATCTTGCACTTAAATTTGCTGAGTAAGTGGGAAAATTCTTTCTGTTTTCTTTCTTGGGTGCACCTCTGTTCGAGCAGAGTGATTTTTGTGTTTTTCCTTTTTCTGTCATTGACTAGCGAAGATGTCCGTTTTAGCAACTCTGAAATAAAGTTCTAATTAGACTTGTGCCGGTCTCTTCCATGAGGTCCGACTGCATTTTTATTACTGATAGCTGAGATTAGGTTTCGCCTTGCTCAGTAGCCAGGGAAAGTAAAATCAATAGAGGCTACATAATTATTGTGACTAGCGTTTTTATATATCTGATATATATATATATATATATATATATATATATAAGTATATATATATATATATATATATATATATATATATATATATATATCTGTATATATATATATATATATATATATATATATATATATATATATATATATATACCTATGTATGGCAAAAAATGATTAAGCAGGAAAAACTTTCATTTTTGATGCCTTTTTCTGAAATATACATCCCAGTTGAGAAGTTAATAATTTTATTATAAAGCTGAGTAGGCTTTTAAAAATGTTCAGTGTTTCGTGGAGTTAAAACCCGTATAATACCGGGAAATAAACAAAAAAACTGGCTATAGCATACAAGTATAATTGATTATTTTATATAAGTTGCATTTAGCGTAAGTAAGTACTTAGCTTTTTATACATATATCCCACATATTTAATAACAACATGAATACTCTATAATAATATGCAGTACACAAATAATACTTTTGATGAATGCATTTGTACTATTCAATATTTTTTAATATTTTCGTATTTTAATTCATTTCTTGTAAATTTTGCTTTTTTATATAATTTATCATGCACACTCTCTTAAACAATATTTTTAAAGGGTGTTTAGTTCAAAACATAGAATTTTAACATAAATTGCCAGCTTAAGGATGCAGTTTTCATTACTCTAAAATAGCAAAAAGGTACTAAGATTATAAAATAATATGTTTTGAACTGTATTTTTGTTTTTGAGGATTCTACATTGAATTGAAGTTTTTTCGGACAATTAAAATTTTACACTGCTTTTTCCTTTTTCCATAAAAAAAACTAATCAAACTAGATGTACTAATCATTGTAAGGATCCAATTTTTACTACTCTATCATAGTGAATGAAAGATATTTTGATTATATTTAACTTTTTATATAGGACAAGAAATGTGCTTTAACAACAAGTAACTATACAAGTTTTGCTCATGCTTTTTCTAAGTATTATACATTAAATCAAATCTTTTCGCAGGATC
>CM063503.1:90946182-91048682 GCA_032207245.1 Pardosa pseudoannulata | reverse complement strand
TTTATTGGAATTATAAATTGGAGGTTATATTGTTAGAAACATCCTTGCAGTAATCTATTTTTTCTAGAACATACGAATAGTAATTTAAAAACAATTAATTACTTGTGTCTTGCAGATGACTACTCTAACAAAGACAGAGTTAAGAGAAATAGCACGAAATTATAGTTTCCTAAAATTAATGCATTATTCTTGTCACTATCAATTTTTGTAAGTTTAAAATGACATTCTCCCAACTTGAGTTCTAATGAATTTAGGAAAAGAGGAAATTATGATAATACCTATGATTATATCACCTTTAATTTCTTGCTTTCTGCTTGGTAATTAATTAAATTTTCCCCTAGATTCGGAATGATAAATTACTATAGCAAATGAATGAGCTCTGTAATCAGAATATATGCGAAGGTCACCCAGATCTTTGTTCCATCCTGTAATTCTGTTTCACCCCCTCTTAACACCTACGCATAAGAAAATAGCCTTGGGAAAGCTTGCTGTCGACTACGCCCAAAGAAAATCACAGTTTTCTGACCCCTCTTTAAGGTAACCAGCGCTTGGTAAGTTGAAACACTTTATATTAATATACCTTTTGACAGGGTAATATGCAACCCCCCACAGTGAATATTTGTCTGAGGGTTAATACAAAGACTATCACTTCTAAACTGTGGCACCACAAATTCGAAAACCAATCATTATTGTATCACGCATAGCCTGGTCACTTGAGGATGAAATTTTGATTTATCATTGTCTAACATTTCACTGTAATTATCATATTTCTCTTATCGTTTTCAGCAAATAAACCGTCTTCTCACAGAAACGCTGTGGAATCAATTGTTAGAAGCAATTGACCGTATCCACCCAAAGAGTACATTGTAATATTCTGATTGATATAAAATATGAGCTGAGATGGAAAATAATTGTAATAACGTACCCACAAAAGCTTGTTGGAGTCTTATTGGAAATGAAGTCGATTTATGATAACGTGCCCAGCGAAACCTCCAATGGGAAAATAATATAATATTTCTTTACCTTGTTTGATATAGCAAAAATAAATTACAACGATGAAACATTTGCTGCATCTGAAGGAATCAATCTTACTTATGGAATCTTTTATATAAAATTATTTTAAGAACAATTTACTTAGTTATTTATCAAAAAGATTATTATTTTGTTATCTGTCTAAATATTTCACGAAACATAAACTATTATAACTAAAAAGTATATAACGGCATAGAAAGCTTAAGAATTAATAATGTAAAAGCAAGATTTGATTTTGTTTAATCCATCTTTTTTTACGTTTGGAAACATTTATGATTTAGAGTACACTTAAAATGGCTGTAGAAATATTTCATTGTTACAAATATTTGTCTCATTTTCAACTTTCCATAACTTGAACTTTTATTTTTAATTTGAGAAAACGATAAGTTTACTAAATGTTCAACTACTTTTCATTTTTGATCATGCAGCATCATAAATATTATATATTTAACAAAAGATAGTTATGAAAATATAAAAATTTCAATGATATGTTTTTCATTGCGCATATCACTGCAATTATTCTTTATAATATACACAATTTTTTAAAGATGAAATTAAATCAGCATAACATGTTTTCAAAATAATCAGCTATAAAATGGCTGTATTACTTTTCTCCCCAAAAAATTTCAAGAATATTTTTTTTAGAAATTATAATAATTTAACTAATAAATTAAGATGTAAATAAAATCCGTACCACGGAAATAACAAGACAATTCACCATGTTGAAAACACATTATATTTGTTTAATTTTGATTCAAAAATTAAGAACAATCATAAAAAGAAATGCATAATGTTGTGTGCAATAAAATAACTGTAAAAAAATAAAAATCTATCAAATTTTGATTTTTTGAAAATTTTCTGTTAAATCAAAAAAATTTTTGATGCCACATAATTTGAAAAGAAACCTTAAGATTTACATTCAATAAAAGTATCCTTTTTCTAAATATATAATAAATTAAGCTATAGAAAGTTGAATTTAAGATTCATATTGAAGCAAATAAACAGAATCAGACTCCCTATTGATAAAGAAATGCAATACTTTCTAGAATAATTCAGGTCACATTTTGAGATATTTATTCTCATTTTGAAAAAAATGATCATTTTCTCTTTTGAATCCATATTAAAAAATCTTATTAGAATTTTCTTTTTTTTAATTAGTTAAATCAAATAAAGTTAAATATATCCTCGTTTTTAAGCAATAAAATAATCAGACAAAAATAATCAAAAATAAAATTTCTGGTTTATTTCAGATCAATTTATAGTTTAATTTTAATTCTTATCTTAAAATACTATTAATTTCTCTTTTGAATTATTATAATTAATTCTTATTGTATTTTTCTTTTCCTTATTTAATTTTATAAGTATGTAATTAGTTTTTAGAATTATATGTAATACTTTCTAGAATAATTAAGGTCACATTTTGAGATATTTATTCTCATTTTGAAAAAAATGACCATTTTCTCTTTTGAATCCATATTAAAAAATCTTATTAGAATTTTCTTTTTCTCTTTTAATTAGTTAAATTAAATAAAGTTAAATATAATCCTCATTTTTAAGCAAATTAAACGTATCAAACCAAATAATTAATCAAAAATTGTGTAAAATTTCCTGGTTTATTTCAGATCACATTTATAGTTTAATTTTAATTCTTATCTTAAAATACTATTAATTTCTCTTTTGAATTATTATAATTAATTCTTATTGTATTTTTCTTTTCCTTATTTAATTTTATAAGTATGTAATACTTTCTAAATAATTATATGTCACATTCTAGACATAATTCTCATTTTGAAAAAAAAATGCTCATTTTCTCTTTTGAATCCATATTAAAAACGCTTATTAGAATTTTCTTTTCCTCGTTTAATTAGTTAAATTGAATAAGGTTAAATATAATCATCATTTTTAAGCATATAAAACATATCAGACCAAATAATTAATCCAAAATTGTGTAAAATTTCCTGGTTTATTTCAGATCACATTTATAGTTTAATTTTAATTCTTATCTTAAAATACTATTAATTTCTCTTTTAAATTCTTATTGTATTTTTCTTTCCCTTATTTAATTTTATAAGTATGTAATTAGTTTCTATAATTATATGTAATACTTTCTAGAGTAATTCAGGTCACATTTTGAGATATTTATTCTCATTTTGAAAAAAATGACCATTTTCTCTTTTGAATCCATATTAAAAACTCTTATTAGAATTTTCTTTTTCTCGTTTAATTAGTTAAATTAAATAAAGTTAAATATAATCCTCATTTTTAAGCAAATAAAACTTATCAGACCAAATAATTAATCAAAAATTGTGTAAAATTTCCTGGTTTATTCCAGATCACATTTATAGTTTAATTTTAATTCTTATCTTAAAATACTATTAATTTCTCTTTTGAATTCTTATAAGGAATTCTTATTGTATTTTTCCTTTCCTTATTTAATTTTATAAGTATATAATTAATTTAGTTATACAAAGTTGAATATAAAATTCATTTCGAAACAAATAAACAGTGTCAATCCTTTTAATCAATAAAAAAACTAAAAGTGCAAACTTTTCTGCAACGATTCAGGTCCCATTTGCAGTTTAATTTTAATTCTCCTTTTAAAATTATTATTCATTACCTCTTTTAAGTTCTTATTGGATTCTTCTTTTCCTCGTTTAACTTTCCTGCAAGAACTGAATCGAGAAAAAAAAATGGTGAATTAACTTGATTTCAGAACAAGTCTTCTTTATAAGATTTGGAAAATGAACAAGGTCCTTATACTTTCCTTTCTTTTTTTCGCTTAATCCATATTTTTTCTCATCTGTGAAGCTCTGAACCGGTACATGAAAGGTTAGAAGTTAATCTGAAGATGTTGTGGGAAGTAGTAAATTGCTTTTCCTTTTCCCGAAGTAGTTCGTATTTGGTAATGGATCTATAAGACGAGCAAAATAAGAACTACATCTTTTCCATTTTTCTGACACAAAGTTTCAAATGAAAATCGTAAGGTAGTGGAATTAATAAAAAATCACAAAACCTAGAAAGCTCAATTTTTTTTATACCGTTTATTTAGCGTATCAAGGTTTTACTAGAAACACGAATGGTGTTTCTATAAATATTAAATCTTTTGAGGAATCCTAATTTTTTCATGAATCACAGGTAAAAGGGAGAAAAATGTCTCTAATAATTTAGAAATACACTCTTAATTTGAGTTCTACAAGACACACTTCCTGATTTTTTTTTTTTTAAGAAGTGATAACTTAATCTTGATATAGTATATAACAGAACGAAGAATGATTGTTTCAGTTATAAAAATATTCAGTTATTTGTAGAATAAACGATTTTCTGTCATTTATTTCTATCACTAAATATGCACGTATTTGTATAAGGAAATGGCGCAGCAAATATCAAACAATATTTATTTGCTTGTTAAATTAATTTTAATACTAGAATCCGTAACAGTAGAATTAATTACAATCTAATAACACTAGAATTAATTTAATGTTACCTCTAGAATCAAGGTGTTTATATACAAGGTATATCTAGAAATATAGTAAGGGACTATTTTTGCAAAAGATATATAAAAAGGCATATTTCAGTATTTTAACACGTTGAATGCCAAGGCAATTTTCAGAAATATGGCCTAAAAGGACAATTTGAATTAATCACATTATATTATTAAAAACTCTAATTTGTAGACAGAAATTCAACAAAGTCATTAATTATTTAATTTCCAAGAGCATTGATTTTTTGTTCTTTTCCCAGAAGCCATCTATCGATATTAGTTAACTGATATACTACGAGTTTATTCATAGCTGCACAAAAATGGCATGTAATTACAGTGCGAGATAACCCGTAGTTGGCTTCCTAGAAAAGAACGCAACATACGAGTTATCTCGTAGTTAGCAGTCAACGTGTGAATAGTATATGGCCAGAAGTCCGCGACTGTATGACAGCGGCTTTCAGACTTATGCCTATAAGTATTAATAATATTTAATGCATATATATGGATTTCCGATACTTTCATTATCATGTTTCATCAACACTTTGGCTCTTCTTTCTCGACACTCTATTGACCCCTGGTATATGCTTAAGTAAATAACACCTATATAGTCTAAACTACAAATTTTTATTATTTATTATATCAAAGTTATATTATCACATTATTACGAGGCCTATACTATGTAGCAAAGAGTCAGCTTGCTATATTAGTTGTAAATGATTAATAATAGCCCCAAGAAGATACCAAACTGCATTGCTAGATTAAGAAAATGTGTGTAATGTTTAATATATTTCACTACCTTATATACAAAAATTAGATTTACTAAAGCGGATTATAAATAACACAGAAATGCATTACCGGCAAAGGATTTCACATACCTTTATATAAATAATTCTGTATACCTGTAAGATAATATACGTTTAAGATAAGGAAAAAGGCTCCCTTATCATAAATTTCCAATTAGAAATTGCTTAATCGAGGTCAATGTAAAATAATTTTAAAAGTTAATCATTTAGTCAAGTGTGGAAAGATTTCCTTTACAAGATACTCCAGTGTAGATAATTCGTAATTTCTCTGATAAAACTTGTCTATTACATAGCAGGCAGTCTTAAAGAGTAATTTTTTTAAAGCGAAATGGTATTAAAATTTTAAAATCAAATGTTTCTGTTTCCATTTGATACTTTTCTTTCAAATATTGATTAATGTTAGGGCTGTTCCCAACATACTGTGTTTTCCCAGTGGGAGCATGGGAAGTCTAGCAATGAATCAGGTGGCTGAGTAAGGTCCCTATCTCCTATGATATCTCAGTAGTGAAATCGGGCCTTCGAGCGAGTTCAAAAGGATAGCTAAACATAATTAAGGTATTACACTTTCTCATGACAAATTTTAAATCCTTGACGATTAATGTTTCAGTTTCAGACAAAGTGGCCCACTATATGGCTCTGAAGCAAGAACATTAATTTCCCTATCTTCAGTCATAAAGCAAATGTGTTCATTTTCTCTCATTCTTTTCAAGTCTTTGTCATAATTCAGTAATTTAAAAGAGAGGGGTTCTGTGGTGTGCCTTTAGGCAGGGTCTGTCAGAAAATTTTAGATGGCCTAAAGTGGAACTCCATAAATCTTTCTACAGCAACTAAAACTTTTGAGGGATTGAGCAGTTTGGTTTCTACACGGGGCTATCAATCACTTTCGATTAATATAGCAGGCTAATTCCTTCTATATATTACTGATGTTTCAGAAAGAGTTATGTCCATAAATCATCATATGATCATTAATCTTAAAAGTGTCATCAAGTGTTAAAATGCATAATTGGATCGCTTTTAATGAAATAAAGATAACTGATATGTCTGAACTGAAAAGTTACTTTTTAATAAAACAGTGTGAATTAGCTGGGAAAAATTAGCAGAGGATGTTTTTTACTTATGATTAAGAAATACCTAAAATTCATTGAGATTAGCATCAAAGGTATTCATTTGAATAAATATAATTAATTAAAATTATTGGAACCTTTAAGTTACACTGGTTAATAAACCGAAATAAATGTATGGAATTTAAATATCTATAATAAATGTTTTTATCATTATAATATAGATATCCCTTTTTCTGCTTTAAAAATGGAACTTCAATAGACACACTTGTAATTGGAACCAGGGGCTCTTAAGTTATTCAATTTTTCTGTAACTTTACTTATACTACAGGTTTTTTACTTATAAAAGAATTTTAACTTACATCTAACTTATTTATTTTGTACTGTCATCTTGGACTGTGATTTTATAAAGAAGAAACTATGCCACGGAATATAAGTGAAGGACGGTGTTTCACCCAATTATGATTTCTGAGTATCGAATATAAAGTATGAGAAATCATAAACATACTAGAACGTTAGGGTAAGATTGCTGAAATCATACCACTACCTAAATTGTTCTACTTTCAGTGTTTTAATTAAAACATTAAAAAAGTGTGATGGGCTGTAGACTCAGTCATTGTTTTCAATAGATCATTAACAAAAAAACTTCCGTTTCTTATGTATATAGTTTAAAAGTAATTTTTTGGTGATTTCTCTAATTTTCTATATGCACCAACAAATCCTCTATTGTTATAGAAGTTAGTAATATCTAGCTTTTTTAACAATAGAGGATTTGTTGGTGCATATTTATTGTTAGATATCGATTCTGTAGTAACTAATAAGCTATTTGGTCAAACAATGCCTTGATACACTATTCCAATATTATTAAGACAAAGATAAGCACTGAAAACTATTTCTAGTTACTGTTTTGTGCTGTAGTTGAGAAGGAATATAAGTGTGATGGTGTATTTTCAACTGACTGCAGCACGAAACAATTTTAGTGCATATATTCGGCTCTTGAGATAGGGGCTTAACACTGCATCTAATTATAAGTACGTCTTATTTCTTCCTTCGACGCATTGCCTTTTTCCAGTTTTCAGCTCCAAGATTAACCATCTGGTAAGCCGGACTGTGGACGACTGGTGGGGCGATGTATTTTGACACTGAACTCTGCAGGTTTGAATCCTGCTGCTAGCACGGAAGTTCGTAGATTTTTGGAATTGGTTTTAAGCATTAAACCACGGTCCAGTTAGCCCTCACATTGCAAAATGTTGACCATAACGTTCCAAGCCAAACCAAATCTACCTCTTATGATTTGGTTTGGTTTGGTTTGGAGCACTACGGTCTACTTTTTTGCTACACGAGGGCTAATGAGACCGGGACCTACTGCTTAAAGCCGATTCCAAACGGCTACGAACATCCATGCCACTGTGGGATTCGAACCCACGAACTCCGGTTCCGAAGGCCAGCACCCTTTCGGCCACCGTTCGGCCTACCTCTTCTGAACAAATTAAATTGACTAGAATTAGGATAAACAACTCAATATATATTTTGTGTAAATTTGTCAACAGTCCGGGGTTCAGAAAACTGTTGATAGTATAGTAAAAGTAGGGTAAACATCCCAAATCATGGATGGTTAAATTATTAATTCTTCCCAGTACTAAACTATGTCAAAAGTTTTAACAAATGGTTTAAGAGCATTTTTTAATTTTTTTTTAAATTTTTATTTTAGTTTTTTAAACTTTAGTCACGCATAATCCTTCTAAATTTTTCGGTCTATCATATGGTAAAAGTTGTTTAAATAAATCTCATACAAATAACTTTTCAATGCATGATTCTGTGAGATTATGTTCAATTAGCTAAATCAAATATTAGAGATGACGCTGCACTTGTAATTCTAAACACAACTATTAAATTTCTTTATAGGGCTTTGTCAGTGGTGGAAATATGGGCTTTCGTTACAATCCCTTTTCCCTGATAAAATTGTCGTAACGTCATCATAACCAGTCCTAAACTAGTCTTCACAGATGGTATTGTCCAGTCAAGCTACAGCATTTCGGAAAAGAAATAGCACTGACACCCTGTAATTATTGCGTAAGTAGTTTATTTTCTTATAAATTTGTAATATATTTTTCTTTATCTGCAAATAGCTTTACAATCTAAAGTTCTTTGAAGTTTATGTTCAATAGCTAAAGCAGACATTACAGATGTAATTGAATTCGAGTTTAAATTACTGTAAGCACAACCTGCAAATTAATTCCGAAAAATATGGCAATGGGAGAAGTTCGGGAAAATTCATTATACTAACTTTTATATATATATATATATATATATATATATATATATATATATATATAATAGGCATATCATTGTAACTAATCCTAAACCAGACGTGAAAAGGTGTATTTTACAGTGAAATTTCTAGTATTTCAGAATAGAAATCGCATTGCAACCTAGTAATCTATTAGGTTAGTGGTATTTCTTTGTAAAGACGTAGTGATGTGAAAATTACATAATGTTTTTTTCTAACGAACTTATTTATTTTGAATTATTTTTACTCATATCTGATAATTTTTTATTTGTTTTTAAGTTTTATCTTCTTATAATCCTAAATTGCCTTCTATGGTGTGACAGGTTATTTGCTCATTATGAAAAGTAACCTCTAAAAGAATAAATTTTAAACAAATATCTACATGTAAAATTCACTCTATTCATAAGGAAAAGGTTAGTTAAATTTGTACAGAACAAAATACTTTGTAACAATAGTTATTTGATGTTCCTTATCAAAGAAATAACCCTTATGTTTTAAATTGGGAAAGCTTCATTTATTTTAACTTTTTATATGGCTGCAATTAATATATTACTAACCACGAAAGTCATGTTTTAAAATGTCTATAGTAAACCATTTTAATACTTCTGGTTTGGTCTACAATTTATTAATAATTTCATAAATTACAAAGAAAATTAATAAATGTCTTGACATCATAATATGGTTTTGTAATAATTAAGGTTCGTTTTGGATATAAGAAATGACAGTATTATGAAGCAAATTTCTTCTACCCTTCGTTCATTTGATTCATTTTCCTTCATTGATTCGATACAAATTATTTTTTAGATTGTAATATTTTCAAAATATGCGTTATAAATATTATTTATTACAACTTAAAAAGAAATAAATGTAAAATGCCCTACCTTTTTAATAGTACCCAGTGGTCTGTGTTAAGTATATTTCTCACCAAAAAAGAAGTTAAAATCAAATTAAATTAATAATCAAGATGAATTTATTTCCTTAAATCAGCTTTTTTTCAAAAACTTTTAATATTATTTTAATCTAAGTAAAAATAGCCTTGTAAAGATTTAAACAAATTGTGTTGAGGTTTTTTTTAACCCAAAAAGTCTTGCTAAAATATGCCTGAACACCCCAAAAATTCAAGTAGAAGAAAAAAAAAGTATAATTTAAAAATTTATATTCATTTGAATTCAAATTATTATTGAGAAGATCGTAAAATTATTTTATGGTTATATTTACAATTTATTTCGATTTTTTTTCTATTTTAAAAATAAATCTCGAACTATTATGTATATTTAAAATTTTTTACAAAATTGTCTTCAGTTTTAAAAATAAATGTGAACTTCTCTTAAACGCCGTCTTAAGACAAAGATTTCTAAATCCATTTTTCCAGTTATCAACGCCATCTATTGTCTTTCTCAACAATTACTGTTTGATCAAAGGTATTCTAGGATTTTAAGATTGGTTACTGTAAGGTTATGTTTATCGTATAATTCTCTATTTAGGCATGTTATGCAAATATGTACATGCAAGATTAAAATAAACATCTTTTAAATTTACCAAACTTTGAAAAAATTTAATGACAAAGAATTAGGCTAAATTTTTTTAATACAACATATTAGACCTAATTCAAACTTGTTAATTGTCTACATTATTTCTTAAACCTTTTTTAAGTATATATTATATATTACCTGTTAAATTTCAAACTTTTTTTATTTTTATACTCTAAGAATACATTGAATCATCCGTTCTCCAGAATAATAAAAAATTATAAGCAAAGGGAATAGACTGGATATATGAGATTTAGTGTGATTTGATTTGGAACTCTACGATTTATCATTTTGATGTTCAAGAGTTAGTTAAAATATTTGTCTTAAAACCGATTTTTAACAGTTACAAACATTCAGGTCAGTAGTGGGAATCGAGCCCACGGACTGAAAACTGCGGGCTACTTGTTTGGTCATCTTCCAGCCCTGGATGTCTCATTGTCATTCCAATAGGCCTAAAGATAATGGTTCAGTCAATATCCGAATAGTAGGGTATGCATTTCGGTATCGTATTTCACGGGTCCGAACCCCCACTGATGTCGAGGATGATGTTAGAAGTTCGGAATCTACTTAAAGCGGGTCTTATTAGCCCTCATGTAGCAAAAAAGTAAACTGCAGCGCTTCGAACCAACCAATGAGCCAAACTGGGAACAATGGATAATGAGAAATGTGATAAACAATTTAATGTTTTTATGTCACCAAATGTTGAAATGTTGCTAATAATGTGAAACAAAATTAATCTTCTCATATAGATCAGATAATAATGCATATAGTCATTGCCAAAGAATACAATAGTTATTCAAATAATAGCTTTAATGTTTTATCAAAACAGAATTTCTGCATTTTCTGAGTATTTGAAATACTCCAAGTACTTTTTTAACTGTTCTATTCCTTTCAAATTAATCAACTACTTAGTTTATAGTGAGTTCAGTAAAATATGGCTGAAATTAATAATAATTTTAAAGCGCAAAAGACGTCAATTTTGTATTAAGAACTACCATATCTATTTTATAAAGGAAAACTCTTACTTTTTTCTCTTGACCCATTCTCGACTTTTGATTATAATTCACACTATTTCAAATCCCATTTCTGTTTACCAATTACTAATGGATCGATTAACGATGGTGAATTTACGGCATTTCATATTCTATTATTGGTTAATGCTGACATGCATTCAGGCCATTTCAAATTATACTCCTAATTGCAACTGACATGAATTCAAGTACAGCAATTTTTGTTTCTGAATGCGGCAGCAACATAACATGTATGTGTTACCGAAGAAAATAATAGTGATTGGAAAAAGAAATATAATTAAAATAATTAAAATAATTCCATTATTGTGTTATTGAGGTTGTATTTTAACGTTTCAGTGCTTTCATATTTGAGCTTGTAACCATTTAATTTATGTCCGTACCTTAACGGTATAAGTTTGCGTCAAGCAGATTTCATTCTTTTCTTTAATACTCAGAAACATAAGGTAAATACCGGTTCCGAATATATAAATATTGTCTGAGAACTACATCTTAAATTAACATTTATGTTATATTCTAAGGTCTAAAATATATTTTTCAAATAAAAATAACCTTATTATAAGTAAAAGAATGTGTATGGAATGTTTCTGATGAAGCTAGTTGCAAAACAATCTAGTCATAATTAAAATTTTTCATCTGTCTATTTGTATCATCAACTCCTCGAATCCAGCTGGGAGTTTGGAGTTCAGCAAATATTCACGTATTCGGTTAAAAAATTCTGAGGAACTCATTTCGCCAAGTCTTATCTCGGTAAAACAATAATTAACGGAGATATTAAGAACCACCCAAAATGTTAATTGTTTGGTCTAAATGGTTTTTTTATCCGCAAGCGATTCATGTTCAACGAAGTCATGAGTGAAAGAAATCCATGAAGTTAGCTGTTATCATGTGCAATCTAAATAATTTGACAGGTGAAGTTTACCAGATAGCTTTCATGTATGATTCAAATAAACCAGAATCGCCTGCGTGAATTGCATAGGTTTTATTTGTTAATATTAAACAACTGTTAAAGGAATTAATATTGTACCACGTATTTTGAACCTTTGTTACATAAATACATCACTCAGGGTATATTAAATGTTGGTGCAGATTGATTAAAAACAAGATAAATTAGCTTCTAATGTCCAATTTTGAAGTTTTGCCTCACAGACCACCGGAAGTTTCTCAGTTTGAGGCTCACACAATCTACTAAATACACCTCACGTACACAACCCCCTTTAAAATCTATAGGGCCTCTTGAGCGGTTTGTGATACGGGAGAGGTGTGTTTTTTTGAAGTCGATCCCCTACCGAATGAAACCAGAATTGGGGAGTTCCTCATAGGGTGTACCCATAATAAAATAATCATCATGCTGGCTACTTATTTATCTGCTGTCTATATCATATCTGCATTATGATGAAGACCATTACCGGGAAAAGATGGGATAAATAGAATAATTAAGACTTAAACATACTCTTAGTTAATACGAGACTTGCATATTTGAATTAATTTTAAATATCCTAGGCAAGGAGAAGTAATAGCAAACGTACAGAGGTTTACATTGAGAAAAAAAATGTAATAGAATATATCTAGATTTCAATATAGGAAAAAACAATCTTCTTCAATTTTTTTTTAAATAAAGTTTTGAATGGCAAGACAACAAAAATTAGTTACTGTGAGAGATTTGTATATTCGAATATATTTTAAAACTTCTAATTCAGAAAAAATTGTAACAAATTTCACTATAGATGTACAGAAATAATAAAATGCAATATAATGTGTCTAGATTTAAATATATAAGAATATTTAAATATCTAACAGTTCTTCAACTAATGTATAGATGCTTCTTAAAACGTCATCGTATTTTAAAAAATAAAGAAGCATTCATGAGATGGTAAGACGTCAGAAATTTATTCCAAAGAAAGGGGTGAAATCGCAGATTACTTTTAGTGCCTTTTTATATAGCTTTTAATTATTTAAAAACGTTTTAAAAACTCTCTGTACAAGTCATTTTTTATTTCTAAGGTTATATTTCATGAATTGATAAACAATCATTCCTCTATTTTATAAGTTTTCATAATTGAAAATATTAAACGCCCATGAAATACTGCATATAATAAACCTTCAGCTCTACAATATGTATACTTGCCCCCCAAAATCATGTGACTCGTGAAATCTGAGATATATTAGCATGAGACGTATCGGACTAAACACACTGTCTAGGAAAATTACTCCTTGTTCAATCTAAACCAGGATGTTTCGTGGATATAAACGAGCAACTCTAGTTCTTTTTCTTCAGACCATATCATATGTGCGCCGCTTTGGAATCTAGCTGTCAGTAAGTTTGAAATCACTAGTCGGGTGTTTGCTTGTTTTATTCATCCAAAAAGCTTGTACTGTAATCCATCTCTTAGGAGGGCTAAATTGATTGCAGTTTTTATCACTTGGGATTCATCATGGCCGAAAATCGTGATTTAATATTTGTTTTCTTAAGTTTTTCGTTAGTGTGATTTCTCCTTGCTCTTAATTCCAAATCGTGATTCTTTCCTCCAATCATCTTTAACTACACCGTATTCAATAACAGTCCAGGGTTATTATGATTAATATCCGTCTTTTGCGAGGGTGTTGGAATATCTAGAAGTAATAATAGGCTGCTAAATGTTAAGGCTCGTTTCAGAATGTCCAAAATTAAGAACTAAATTGCAGTGTTATTGAATATTATCTAGTAAAATCTTTCACCGTTTAGGTGAGCTAGAATACGACCATATCATATAAGGTTAAAATATATTATATGAAAATCTACTTTTCTTGGTATCACATTTTAAAACCTGTTGTATTATGTGGCCATAAAGTTGGTATAAAGTAATGTCTAATTCCGAATTAAAAAGTTGTGTAGTATTTGTAAATATTTCTGAATAGCTTTTTATAAGTTGGGTACATGAATAACTTGATAAGGGTGATATGTCAGGATTTTGACGAAATATAGTTTTTTCTCACCCTATTTTTTAAACTGTCGGTATGCACCTTAGATTTTCTTGCCAGTTCTCTTCTGTCTAGAAGGAATAAAAATAATCATTTAGAATCCCCTTGAATTCTATTTGAAGATGTAAAATTGTGTCTGCAAATTTGAACATTTCATTATCCCTTTTATTCCTTTGATATTGTGCCATCCGAAACTTTCTGTCGGTATTTTAATTCATAAATTCAAATAAATTTTTAGTGACGTATACTCAAAAATCATCGAATCATATAATCTTTATTTTCTTTCATGATTTTTTACACCTCTAAGGCAGTTGGGAAATATGAAAGAAGTTTATTCTTAAAGAAGAAGTTATTAAGGCACTGTTTGATAGTCTCCAAATAAGTGATTCTTTGTTAATCAAAAATTTCTGAATCTACCTGAAGTTAAGAAAGTTGAAGAAGTTTTGGGATGGGGAGAGAGATCTGGTGAATACTGGAGGGAGACGTAAACCCCGTCAGCCGAACACGATAAGTCTTTGTGTGACATTCCTCAAAATATGCAACTCAGAATTGTCATGAGTCAACGATTAGTCATTTATGGGGGCATTGCCCCAATTTCTACTTTGTAAATTCCTTTTGGGGAATCGTATATCTCCGAATTTATTGTTTAATTTTAAGCAAATCATTTCTTCTTTTTAAGTCAGCCCGATTTCGGATGTGATTAAAAATTTATTCAGATTACCTCCTGGTCTTACCTTGTAACGTTATTGTAAAGTATCCAGTTCTCATATACAGTTATAAGAAGTTTCATAAAAATGGCTTCTTTATTTAGATGCAGTGCAAAATATTATGGTGAAAGTTTACCAACCATATTCTGTTCTGTTGAAGTATAGAGTATCTATAAATCGTTAAGGTTTACAAACTACTTTAATTTATCATGTACTATTCTTTCTGAAATATTCTCTTTGATAATGCCCCACAGAAAGTAAATTCACATTTTCACTCAATTGGGAAAACATTGCCTCCTTAGAGGCTTTGTACTGGTATCGACTTATCATTTGTTATATACTAAAAGAACCTGTTGAGGCTCAAGCAAATAATTCGACTCTGAATCGATCCCACATTGAAAAAAAGCTATATCCTGTATTAAAAGTACCATCTTAAGTTGCTCGGTTAATTCTGACCAAAAATTTTAAAAAATGTAAAATATATTAAGATTTTAATAAAATGTATTCCTAATGCAGTACAGTAAAAAAAATAAATAAGATTTACAAATGCATTGATTACTTAAATAAAATAAAAAGCTATGTTTAGCAGCTAGCTTAGCACTTTGTATCCCATTTTTGCTATTTATAGGACAGTTTAAAATCAGCATGCGGAAGCATAAATTTTACTCACTTTCTTTCAGCATCCTATTTAGTGAATGCTGAGTAAAGGAATATTAAAAATATTAAAGATAATAATTAAATTTTATTATATTTAGTCTATTTACATTCAATATATACCAGAAAATACAATTATTCTCAAATTTCACAGAAATATTTTGGGGTAAAATATGTTAAGAAGTTTCTTCAGTGTGCGATAGTAAAATATTCTTGCAGAGAACTGCCAGTCTTGTAGTTTTCACCCAGCTAGCTGCTTCTTATTTTTGTACAAAAGTTATTTTTTATTTAGTTTATACTTTTAACCAAAAATATTTTTTTTAATTTTAGCAGTTGTGATTGAGAAGAAAATTACACCATAAGCTTTAAATGCATTATATATTGATAATTCTGATTCAACAAAATATATTTTGGAGTATCATTGGTGACTGACCCTTTATAAATGTTTCATTAATTCATCTCAAAAGCAAAAGTATTCTATCTCCAAATTAATTTAGCAATGGAACCCAAAGGGGAGAGATCTTAATAGCTTTAATTCTCAGCGGAGTTGTAAAATTCATTAGCTTTACTTTATGTTCTGTTCTAACAGCGTGACCTAATTAGTGACGATGGAGAGCAATAAGTAATAATTGAGCTGATTGCGGTAAATGTGTAATGAATTCCACAATTTTTACTTGGAATGAAACTGGGTGATAGGATGCTTAAAGATATTGAATCTCTATACCACTTTAAGTTTTCCAGATCTCTTCAAATTTTTCTGAAGTACATATGACTAAAAATTTGCCTTATTAAGATACTTGCATTACTTTATTAAATAAAACTTAGAAACAAACTACAGGTACAAACCCAGTTTTCTTTTTAGTATATATCCACGTTTTATCGAAATAAACCAGCAAATAATTTTTTTCAGGTATCATTTAAAATTTTATACTCTTAAATAGGTCAATCTAACTTCTCATGCTGGTCTAATAAAACTTATATATGTCTTTGTCTATACTTGACTGAAAAGTAAGCACTTATTAAACTTTTAAATATCAAAATTCTTATAAGTGTAAAGGGCAAAAAAATGTGAAAAATCAGATGTAAGTTTTAAACCTTTTTTTAATGTAACATTATATTTGCAATTACATACTTATATAATATGCGTTTAAAGATATGTAGTTTTGATTAGCAGCTGATTACATAGTTTTAAGGTTTGTAGTTGTGTGACCTAATAAAGTGCATCACAAATACTGGAAAGCAAAACTGAAATTAGAAATTAAATTAAATTTTTATTCAATCATAGCATAAAGCAAAATGTATACTCTTAAATAGGTCAATCTAACTTCTCATATTGGTCTAATAAAACTTATATATGTCTCTGTCTACACTTGACTGAAAAGTTAGCACTTACTTAACTTTTAAATATTAAAATTCTTAAAAGTGTAAAAGGCAAAAAATGTGAGAAACCAAATGTAAGTTTTAAAACTTTTTTTAATGTAGCATTATCTTTTCAATTACATGCTTATATAATATGTGTTTAAAGATATGTCGTTTTGATTAACAGCTGATTATTTAGTTTTGAGGTTTTTAGTTGTGGGACCTAATAAGGTGAATCATAGATACTGGAAAAGCAAAACTGAAATTAGAAATCAATTAAATTTATATTCAATCACAGCATATAGCAAAATACGATATCTGCAGAATAAATAAAAGAAAGTTGTATGAAATGAGATTAACAAGAAATTCTGATGGAAATGAAATTAGAAAAACAATTTACCCATATATTAGGCTGGTTTAAACAAATTCTGATGTTCATAAAACGTTGTTACTGTTCTAGATTTCTGCAAGTTTCTTCTTAATCTATATATCATCCTTCCGATAAATAAACTAAAATTAAGGTTAATTTTAAGCTGGAATCTGAGAGAGACGTATTGTCTAAGGTAAAATATATTTTCAGAATAAATACATGTTTTGGAAACCACATTTTTATCTCCAAATTAAGAATAATGTACCCCGTTTTATACTTTGTGTTTAGTCCTAAAAATGCAACAATGCAAGACAGTAATGGAAAGTAAATTAAAATAGTTATTATGGTTCCATTAGAAAAACAACAGTGATTTTAGAAAACTGTAATTATCACCTAACTTTTTAATATTTTATTTCTCGATTACGGAAAACAGGTTGTATGGGTGAGTCAGAAAAGAAAGTAATTAGAAGTGGATAAAATGATATCAGGATATAAATTAGAATTATTTTATATTCAAAATTTATACAGAATATTATTGTTTTAAAAGATTTTTTCCAGCTGTCACTTGTACCAAACAGAATAATTTTAAAAAAGCAAAGAATATAACATCGATTTTGTTCTCCGTTTTCTATTACACTATATAAATATTTAATCCAGTATTTATATAGAGTTAATATAGCGTTGTTGACAAAATTCTCCAGATTAAAGAGGATGATACTTGCTGGTTATTTAACTTATAAATTGAAAGAATGATGTGAATAATTTTATAAGTTATTACAATATACATTTTATCCTTATTAACATCGTATAATTTTGTGTCCTAAACTCCACTTTTTTATATATTATTACACAGAATTTTATGCTATTTAGATAATTACTTAATCTAAAGCTCTTTAAACAGGAAAGTAGATTATTTATGTTTAATTTCATAGTCTCTTATAAGCGATCTATTCTTTGATAAGCTCTCTGGCAAAAAGTGACGGATCGACAAACTTGACCCTTCCATGTCCCGCAATGATTTTAAGTCTATCCACCAACCTATGATTTCGACTACTGTGGACTTGTAAGTCCTGCAGTTTACTGAATAATAACAAGAGGTTAATCACTTTGAACTGGAGGTTATATGCAGGAGTCATAAAACGGGAATTTTAGATCCTATCAAATTATCTTTGTGCAGAAAATTGTTTGAGAACGAATGCACAGTCAAGATCAAAATGGGAATAGAGTTCAAAGTATCATAGTTGTTACATTACACATGCCATCCCAAGAAGTGCTTTCAAAAGAGAAAATATAAGCAAAAAGAGTACTCTTTAGAGGGTTTTGTCATTAAAGTCAAAGAAGGTCAGATGCGGAGTGTCAAATAATTAGCCAGAAAGAAATAAAAGAAAAAGAAATACCGTAGTGAACTGTATGAGTACCTTAGAAAATTATAAAACTTCAAAGGAGTTACGAATAAT
Organism: Pardosa pseudoannulata; assembly: GCA_032207245.1. NCBI lineage: Eukaryota > Metazoa > Arthropoda > Arachnida > Araneae > Lycosidae > Pardosa > Pardosa pseudoannulata. Next base: position 91,029,950 of record CM063503.1, on the reverse strand, counting down.
CTATTGGTAATGAAATCTATGACTGTATCTGTTGATTATATTGAGGCATAATCTATTTAGTAGACTTTGTAAGATAAATATCCCATGATTCTCAATATATTTCATTTGATAAAAGTCCAAAATTTAACTTTTTGTTTTCCGTTTAAATACTGTTTAAGTAGTTAAACAGCTTAGTAAGGTTGGTCTTTATTTTTTATTATATTTCTGTTTTGTCACCTAGAATCTTAAAATCATTTAATTTTCCCAAGAAATCCCCCATGCATTTCTAAATATAGTAATGTATGACTATACAACTTGAGAAAAAATAAATTTTTCTATCTTACTTCTAAAGTGTTCATCTTACTTAAGACAATAAAGTTATTGATATTTTTCTAAATTAATATATATCAAAAACAAGTAATTTAAGGATTTTCGCAATACAATTAATAAATAGTTTTAATATATGTAAATACGCATTTATAACGTGCATGCCTGGTACTTATAATATTCGTGTTTCGTGCTGATTTGAACACCGTTATTATTACTACACTCTTTTTTTTACTGTTAGCAACATATAACCAACGTGAAAAGCCGCATAGAAACATTTTGTTAATATATACGTTGCCACTGTCATGAACAAATTGTCAATGACATTCGGAATGTATTCGTAACTTATAAGACTTGAAAAAAAAAGTATTATTATCAACTTTTGAAACGAGAATGACAATTATTTCTTAAATATCACATTTTTAGCTTTTCATGTACTACTGTAAAAGTGAATGGAAATATTACGATGATAATGGTAAATGACATTATATTTATGAAATTACTTCAGTAAAATATCTTTTTATCCTAATTAAAAATATCAGAGGTCTGCCTAAAAAACCAGTATAGTGAACTTTGTTGCATATGGGTAATCATAGTAACTTTTATATCAGAGCTGTAGCTAGAAACGGAATAGTCGAGGAACTAGACCTATGCTGATTAGCAAAGGTTTACCTTCCATCGACAACTTCTGCTTTATACTCTATCAAACTAACGACCTTTGCTAGAAACGCAAGAAAATTCCATTTATCCTTGCTGAAACAAATGCAAACTGATTGAGTCAACTTAAATGTCTGAGAAATATTTCAGTAAAAAATTCTTCTGGCCGTTTTTATATGTGGGAGGCTTCTTTAGCCAATTTCGCTGTTAATTCCATTTTTGACACCCATACATGATGATTATTTTGCTTGGAGCGCATCGGATCTTCCCTCAAGACAATGTGAGGTCTAAAACAGTTAGCCCTGTTGGACAGGTATTTCATAGAACACAAATTCTAGGTACTTCTATGACTTCTAATTTTTATGAAGGGAACAAAATCGACCATCTACTGAATCACTTCAATCGTCTTGTTCATTCTTTGAATTTTCCACCCTGATCTCTTAGCAAAATAATGGTCTGAAGCACTGCAATCTGCATAGTTACAAACGTCAATGACAGACAGTTGCTGATCACACTTCAAATATGATTACTTTATATACTAGCTGGTGGTCGATATAATGGGACTTTATTCTGTTTGTTGAAAATAGTCAGAATTTCTCAAAACAATTTTTTATTCACCTGGATAAAACTAATTTCATATTAATTAAATGTCTTCTATACATAATACATATTTTTTTCAATAATTAAAGTCTCTAAGAGATATGTCTACCTAAGAGCACTAAACCTAAAACTTTACAGATTTTCAGTAATAAATAATTCGTTTCATGAAAGTAAATTTCCTCCTTCATTTCCTGTTTCATCGACTTACAGACTCTATGCTGTAAATTTCCCACAAGTAGTTAAACCAGTTGAATATGTATCCTTTAAGTATCACTGATCAAAGTAGTTTCCGTTTCCTTTTGATTTATTTTTCTTTTAACACTTCTCTCTGATCACTGATAATAGAAAGTATTCAAAACTTTAATCCTCTCTCAACTAAATCAGATATTTTTTTTTATCTTTGTAAGTACCTTTCAAACCAACTAACTTAATTTGAACCGGTTATATGATATCTTAATTTGGTCATTTTTTAAAGTAATTTGAGTTTTTATCTCAGAGATATGAATAGTGAAGGTTTTCTTATGCATTTTATTCTTACTTCTGTTAATATTCAGTATAAGTGGCAATTCTTTTTAACTTATTTATTAATTGTATGTCTTTCTCTAAATGGTGGTACTGATTGTTTGTTTTGGTCAGATTCCTTAAGGTTCTGAAGTTTAGAATTGTGACTGCTTACGTAATTACGGTACTAAATACCTCTGAACTTACGGTACAAAATATAGTATGTAGAGAAAGCTATTACAGATAAAGTGTAATAAGAAGAACTAAAGATACTAAAAGACAATGGCACAGTAGATAGCATAAATTTACAAAAATATGTACAAAAGTGGAAAACAGACTGTGTAAATGGAAAGTCATTGAGAGAAAGGAGAATGGTACGCAAACTTTTCTTTTGCTGTTAATAAAGAGAGGGATCTCATTTTGCTTCTATATAAGTCTCAGAGTAATATGTATCGCTTATAAATCTACATCAGGTGTGGAAAATTTCATTTCCTTTGACTAATTTTAGGGTAACACCTCTAGACTTTCAGTTTTATATGTTGTATATTTTTGCTTGTATTTTTAAGTAGATTTGTAGCAAATTTCAAATCTACACAAAATTTTTTTGTTGTTAATAAGGAGAGGGATCTCATTTTGCTTTTATATAAGTCTCAGAATAATATGTATCTCTTTTAAATCTACATCAGGTGTGGAAAATTTCATTTACTTTGGCTGATTTTAGGGTAACACCTCTAGACTTTCACTTTTATATGTTGTATATTTTTACTTGTACTTTTAAGTAGATTTGTAGCAAATTTCAAACAGAAATCAATTGGTCTTTTATTGAAAGATCTCCCAAAAAACACTTTACGTGCTAGCTTACTTTTTTTATAAAACATTCATGTTTGATACTTTATGTTTATAAACATGAAGAATATCTCAAAAAAATTATTTGTATCTCTGAAAAAATTCTTAAGTTATTTTAAAAATAAAGTTACTCTGCAAATTGTCTTAACATTTTCTTAAGAATGTCTTAAAATAAATTTAACTCATCTTAACAAATTCAAAATATCTCAAAAAATTTTGAAGATAATCTTAAGAAAAACTTGAATCTCAAAACAAACATCCCATTTTTGAAGATTTTCTTAAGAAAATGGTACTTTCTTAAGAAAATCTTCAGATTTTTTTAGTAGGGTAGTCCTAAAAATGCAACACTGTAAGACAGTAATAGAAAATAAATTAAAATAATTAGTATGGTTTCATTAGAAGTACAACAGTGCGTTTAGAAAACTTCATTTATCCCCTAACTTTTTAATATTTTATTTCTCGATCACGGAAAACAGGTTGTAGGATGAGTCAGAAAAGAATGTAATTATAAGTGGATAAAATGCTATCATGATATAAATTAGAATTATTTTAATTCATCATTTATATAGAATATTACTGTTTTAGAAGAATTTCACAGCTGTCACTTGCGCCAAACAGAACAATTTTGAAAAAGCAAAGAAAATACATTGATTTTGTTCTCCGTTTTCTATTACACTATATAAATATTTAGTCAAATATTTATATAGAGTTAATGTAGCGTTATGGTGACAAAATTCTGGAGATTAAAGAGGACGATACATGCTGAGTATTTAACTTATAAATTAAAAGAATGATGTAAATAATTTTATAAGTTATAACAGTATACGTTTATCTGATTTTCTTTTATTCAAACATCAAATAGAATAACCTTCAGATTTTCAAATAAAGAAGTATTAAAGCTTGTTTTTCTTGTCTGTTAAACTGTAACTTCTTAGTTTATGCTGTATTAACAGAAAATAATCACAAACAAATATTTTACTTTTAAATAAAGGTTATCTCTTGAATTTCTTAAAAGTATATATTTTGAATAATTTCAAACATATAAATTGAAAATGTAACCAAATCTATCGCATTAAAACATTTAGGCTTGGTTTTGGAGCGCTACGGTCTACTGTTTTACACACAAGGGCTAATGAGACCAGGACCTACTGCTTAAAGCCGATTCCAAACGGCTACGAACATTCATGCCATAGTGGTATTCGAACCCAAGAACTCCGGTACCTACGATCAGCGCCCTAACCAATCGGCCAGCATTCGGCCATTAACACGTTTAATAAGTAGATATGTATTTTTATTTCAGTGATAATTTCAAATAGATCAAATTGTACTCATTTGTCTCATTATTATTGAAAAATATCTTGTAAAAAATATGGGTATTATTTTGTTAATTGATTGGATGATTAACGTATACAAATTAATTTTTCATTCTCTGCGTTGAACTTTCGTGAAAAATTGGGACTTTTACAAACATAAATTGAATGGAATTCAATGCTTCTAGGAAAGTCAAAACTGAAACTAGGTACATAAATATATATAATAGCAGTAATTACTTAAAACATATTATTTTGCATTTTTTCAATAAAGACCTGAAAGTAGATTCATCGTGCCATAACCATTTCACGCACTGTAAGAAATATCCATACAAATACTTAAGTTGGACTGAAAATAAAGTGCATGAAAAGTGTCACTAACACAGCGGTAAGACAAAAACAGTAAGACAAAAATGTAATAAAATATTCTTTGACTGAGTTCCGAATAACCTTGTAATGCTGATAATACAAGGTTTTTGTCTTATAATATTTTTTTTACCTTTCTTGTTATGGCAGATGGGCGTTTAAGAGATTTGATTGCGTAGAAAAAGTCCAATTGTGATTGTCTATACGTTTTCCTGTTTTCATCATTTTTTATGCATGTACATCTTATTTTCGTCTAAACACTATTAGATTTCGTTTATATCATTATTTTTTGTATTCAAACGTGAAATCGAATAACCTTCGGATTTTCAGATGAAGATGTCTTACAGCTTCTTTTTCTTGTCTGTTAAATTGAAGATATGTTGTTCTTTTTCGGCTTTGTTTTGCGAACAGAAAATAATTTCGTACAACATATTTTATTTTAAATAAAGTACATCTCGTGAATTTATTTCTAAAATGTACATATTTTGAAACTTTAACACATATAAATTGAAATGCAATTAAAATCAACCAATCACATTAAAAAATTATACTAGAATCCAGATATATATTTTAAAGTCTGTTAATTTTTAAAATAATTTTTGCGCTTTAATTTTTAACTCATTTTGCCTCATTATTATTGAAAAATATATTGTAAAAAATATGGGTGTTATTTTGTTAATTGATTGGATGGTTAAATTATACAAATTAATTTTTTTATTCTCTGAGTTGAACTTTCATGAAAAAAATGGGAATTTTACAAATTTAAATTGAATGGAATTCAATACTTTTAAGAAAGTCAAAACTAAGACTAGGTACATAAATTTTTATTAAATGTATATAGAAAAATTTGGCATAATTTGTTTGAAATCTTCAAATTCAAATCTCAAGGGCCTGTTTAAAAACTAACATAAATTAAAATTAGTAAAAATTTCTGTTTAAAAATATGATTGAGTTATACTTCAATCATTTAATTAAATAAGCAAACAAATGACGTTTTAATAATATATGCAAGAAAACAATTAAACTAAAAATACGTATTGGAAGCTTTCTTCAAAACAACTGTAAGATTTCGGAGTGCATGTCTGATATTGGATATGGACCATAACAAGTTACAAAAGAACAAACTAAAATATGTGAATAAGCAGTAACTATATTTTTCTGACGAACTTTAATTTTTTTCTAAGAAAGGTATCAGGAGAGCCTTTCAAAAAAAATTGTAAAATGCAAGTCAGGTAATTCGTGTAAGAATATATACCATTAATCATAAGTTTTCAAAATTTTCATAAGAAAAATTAAGTTTTAGAAATATTGGTAACCTCAAAGATTTATTTGTTGAATAACCATGCAATGTATGTTTATAAATTAGAGAACTATGGCACATTTTAAAGTTTTACTTAATTTTGAAATATATATTTCAAGTTTCTATAAAGTTAAATAAGACATGAATTTTTGAGCTCAAAGCTTACTTTCCTATAACATGTGAGAAGTAAACCATTTGAATTATTATGTTACAAATCTCTGACATATCCAAAAATTGACTCCTCTACATTCTTCTACGCTGAGCACTTTAAACACGGTTTTAATGTTTGAGTTTTCTGCAATGTTGCAAGATAGCAACAATTTACTTGTAGAATTAATATAAAATGTCTATACTAAGTCTTAAAGATTTATTTGTTAAATAACCATGTAATGTATGTTTATAAATTAAAAAACTCCGGCACATTTTAAAGTTTTACTTTATTTTGAAATATCTATTACAAGTTGATAAAAAGATAAATATGACGTGAATTTTGAGCTCAAAGCTTACTTTCCTACAACTTGTGAGAAGTAAACCATTTGAATTACTATGTTACAGAGCTCTAACATATCCAAAAATTGATTTCCTATACACATTCTTCTACCCTGAGCATTTTAAACACAGCTTTATTATTTGTGTGCAATGTTCAAAATAGCAACAATTTACTTGTAGCATTAATATAAAATGCCTATACTAAGTTTATTTTTTATATTAAAGTTTAATTCTAAGTCTGATCGGATGCACATTATTGCTGAAATAAACTTTAGTTTTATTATTATTAGTAGTATTATTTTAGAAATGAGGAGACGCCTAAAATGAAATTGACACAAAGAAAAGTTCAAATACTTTATGTACAGATAATTTTGTTTAGAATAGCTTCAATAATTATAAGACTTATGCATGTTTTGCTTGTAGAAAACACAATAGTTTTATTAATAAATTTTTACTTCTGTGTTTAAACATTTTTAGTTGTTTTTAATTGTTTCAAATGATGCCTTCTGATATTTGAGTAAATGTTCTTTAACTCGGAGCTGTTGAGATACAAAAGGTTAATCAAAACGTGAATTGGTTGAATGACTAGTAGTGATTAAAATATTGACTTTCTTCAAATATCAGAAAGGCGAGCTCAACTACAATAACTATTCTTTAGATTTCATAATTAATAATGCGTGATGCACTCTTTTGCGGCTATCTGCAGAAGAAGACATTGAATTAAATTTACAGAGCAATCCAGTCGTCTACTTTAGAGCTCATCTTGAGACAAAATCCCCTATATAATAATAGCCTAAATTATCTGTCTGGCTGTCCTCAAATTTATGAAGCGGTCGGACCTAGAATGGATAGAGGCATCCATGTTGGACTCTTGGTAAGTTAGGGTTAGCAAAATTCACAGCGAGTTCAGAAACGCTCGAAATCCACCCCTTATCCCCTTTTCGATCGTTTAATGCTATTATTTCAAGCCCTATTTTCCACGGTTAAGAGCAGCAGGCTATGAATAAATTTATCAATTTATCACATAAGTAGATGAAAATAACATTTTTTTAGCATTATGACATTAGCATTCCTTTAACCATCTCATTTAATCATTTCTTATTTTAAATTATTTAAACATCGTCTGCATTATTTTCATACATTTTATCACGGAACTTAGATACTATGTAAATAATTTTCTTTTATATTTGGCTTAAATAATAGATTAGCCACATATGTGATAATTTTAAATATAATCACCGATATTTTTTTTTCAATGAAAATTTTATCACCGATATTAACAACAAATTCTTTTCATAAAACTCTAGGAGTCTATTTCACGGACTAATAAATATCTATCATTTAAGTTATATATTTTTGAAAATTAAGAAATTTGTTCGTTTGTTTGTTTTTTATACATAACCACACGGTTTGCAATAGATTCGATAAATTTTGGACAACATTCATATATACCGCCAAATAATCACTATCAATATTAAAAACTCTGCTGTCCATCCTATCAAGTAATATCACAAGATAAATTCGGGTTAGCAATTAACATGCGGTCAGTAAAGAAAAACAAATTATAGAGCGTGTAGTAGATAATTCTCAGCCAAAAAACAAACCATTTTTTTTACCTGCCTCATAGTGTAATTTACAATTCTGGAAAATTAAAAATTTTAATTATCCCGTCATGTAACGGAATATATATTAATTAAAGAATAAAAGATCTAAACCTATTTAATAAAAACTATTTAAAAGTAGTTTTAACAGAACTACGTTTTATAAAACTTCTAATGCGGATGCCAACAGTAAACCCGTACTGAAATTGAATTTAAATCATACCTTTGTTTGTTTTCAATCATATTTTATTGCTTTTTTTCAAATCCTTCCCTATTATTAGCCCTTAATTTTAGCTTTTTAAATCTATTTTACTTGCCACAAATGCAAACAAAATTTACATAATTACAGCTCTCACAGACCATTTGCTTGAGATGCAGCGACTATATCTGAATTTATATTTCATTTATAAATGCATTGGAGGATCTTTTACTATCAAACCATGACAATTCTTTATTCTTTATTTCAGTAGCTGAAAGATAGAATCATTCGGACAAATGACTTCAATGACAAGTTATAATTGTTATGCTGAACAACTGGATATAATTTTCGGTACAAACAATGAAATTGTTCATTATCATGCTTCCGTACTTGAACCATAATTATATAATCTCTAAAGTTTTACGCAAGGTTGCATTTAAATTCTTAACACGAATATTCAAATTTAGATTTTTTTCAGATATCGCTTTTCAAAATGGATAAGCCGAATGCAAAATTACTGAACATGTTTACAAGGAAAGAAAAATCTGCATTGTGATAAGATTATCTACAAGAAATGTAAATATACATGATACTTCAATGATACTTTTAGATAGCAATTTAAATAACAAAAGCAATGAGGTGTGGTGTTTATTTTCTAATAAATTACCCAAATACCTTTAACGAATACAAATTGTTTGGTCAGATTGCTTAAAGAAAGTTACCGAAATCTTGTTTTAAACTTATTACCTATTCTTAACTAAAAATTATTGATGAGGAGACACCTTTCAAGCTGAATAGACTTCAATAGAGTCTATACTTGGTTGCATATAAAACAAAATGTTCTGGTCTGTTTAGAATAAATTTTTCTACATCATTCTAGATTATAAATGAAATTTTAATTTAGTTAAAAGTTAAATAGTTTGATTACGCACAGTAATAAATTTTTAAAGAGCATAAAATATGTACGCGACGTGATGAAAGTAGAAATCCACTTGCCCACAAAATAAAAATTAAAAAAAAAAATCTAAGTTTTATATCAAATAGAAGCTACATATCTCCCTTATTCTGTTGGTTGGTTGGTTGGGAGCACTACGGTCTACTTTTGGCAACACGAGGGCTAATGAGACCGGGACCTACTGCTTAAAGCCGATTCCGAACGGCTACGAACATCCATGCCACAGTGGGACTCGAACCCACGAACTCTGGTTCCGAAGGTCAGTGCTCTAACCATTCGGCCATCGTTCGGCCCTTGTTCTGTTAACCTGAATGATAATATTACGAGAAATTTGTTTTATAAAACCATTCAGATATTTTTAAAATTTTTAATTTAATGCTTTTTAGTTTTTAAATTTAAAAAAAAATTAAATATTGTCAGATATCTTTAAAAGTTTATGTTTGCAGTATAAAACTGATATTTTACTACAATTTAATATAAAAATTTAGTTTCTAATATACATATTTCAAAACTTCTTGCGGGTAAATGAATATTATTTTTTCCTTTAGAGTACATTTTATGTTACTTAACAAAATACTCCTTGATATGATAAAGACAAATAATTTTCAAATCACTCAAATTCAATTGAAATGAAATTTCAATTCACTCAAAGCTCTAGTGATGTTATAAAACTTGCAAAACTTAATACTAATAAGAATGGAATTTTTTTGTTTAATGGTGAATCGAATAAAGGCTTTTTTAAGTCTACAAAGCGACCATGCCTCTAAATCTTCAATTAGGAAGCCATATGTATCTGAACAATCCCGGAATTTAAAAACAAATCTCCTCCAATGTTAGATTACATTATGAAAAAAGGAATTTAAAGAATTATGAACATAAGTGAAAATATATAGGCAAAAATTATATTTGGAATAAAAAGAATACTTATTCCTTAAATTTTTTGCATTACTTTTCCCAAAAATTATCTTTGCATAAAGAATTTGAAACTGCCATTTGCAAGAAATTTACCTCTCGTATCTCCAGTTTTATTTATATATTTTTCTTATTTAATGAACTCAAAGTATCAGTAAAAATCATATGCATCTGATAAAGGATGAATGAAACTTTGATAAGAAAAGTAAATGTATTACCAGAATTTTTGCGAATTGTGCAAATTGTGTTAGTTGCACTTTTGCATGATGGCAGCAAACAATAAAACCCTCTTCTACAGTTTATTTTGAAAGTGACATCAACTTTTGAGTACGTTGCAGATCTGTAAGACTAATATCCAAAGTGTTAAAACTTTTTATATTACTTATTTGTAGAGTCCATCTGTAGGGTAAGTAGTTTTTAACAATATGGCATTCATTTATTTGTTAAAACTAATACATTAAACTTTCAACTTGATGAAGGCCTTTTTTTTCCTATTTAGATAGAAATGATTTTTAACTTACAAATAAATTTAAAGTATTTTTGTGTATATACTTTAGAAAAAGAATGACTATTGTCTGTGAAATGTCTAACAGACTTATGATAATGTTGTTTTTCGAACAATATCTTTGAATAGGTCTCTTACAATGATGTACCATAAAATGTTGCAGACGCATGCATTATATGCCATAATATTCAAAACTTTCCTCTGGTTCGTGCCATTTTAACACCATGATATATTATTCTGTGTTTCTAAAAAGTCGCCGACTTAAAAATTGTCTAGGAATTCATATTTACAAAGATTCTAACCTTTGTCCCAATCTTTTAATCTGAGGTAATCTTTCTAGAAGACTTAAGTCACGTTATTGCTCAGAGGTGCGTGAGAGTGAGAAGGGGGCAGTTAAAAAAAATGATGAATCGTTTCATTGGCAGCCGCAGATTAACAGAAGTGTGTTACTCGTGGAATTGACCGTCATGGTAAGATCTGAAAGAACGAGAAGAGAATGTTGATTATGCTTTCTTCCAAGGCCAAAACAAGACGACAAAGATTATGTGAAATCGGAGTCTCGTCTTACTGTAGCACAGCTCAAGCCACTTACAAGAAATGATTAATTATCTTACATCTCGACGTTGCGGCCCAACCCTATCAGGGGATATCAACTTCGACCTCTGAGGAACACAGATCCTGATTATTAAAGATTACATGCACATGGGGATCTCTTGAAGCCCGCTGTATACTTGATATTCTGAACGCTGTGGTCAGTAGAAAAACCTAGAAATGCGAGACGAGAATATTAATATGTTTCCAATCATGAAATTGATTCGCTTGAGCTACAGTTCGCTTCTAATATGATGACTATTGTCTTACTCGAACTAGAATTGTTCTCATTCACTTTGATGGGAATAGAAATCTGAGCGATTATTTTTTAGTAGTTTCACTTTCCTAGAAAATATGAAATAATAATACTCCTGTTTAATCCTCTCGCTCTTATGAACATCATATCAGGTTTCAAATATAAGTAATAAAAAAATTCATTTATTTGTTAAAACTAATACATTAAACTTTCAACTTGATGAAGGCCTTTTTTTCCTATTTAGATAGAAATGATTTTTAACTTACAAATAAATTTAAAGTATTTTTGTGTATATACTTTAGAAAAAGAATGACTATTGTCTGTTTATTGACTATTGTCTGTTATTTGACTATTGTCAGACTATTTATCAGCCTAAAATTGTCAACGTTTTTATCTTTATTTACACCTATTACATATCTAGACATATGTGTCTTCAAATTTGATTTATTTATAGATAACAGTTGAGAACACAAGATTCGCAAGTTAATATTTTAGATTTGTTAGAGGATTGAATTCAGAGTTTTTGACTAATTTTTGACAATTTGAAAGTAGTGAGACTCCTTTTAATATTTTACGGTTTAAGCTCAAGTGACTCTCGAGTTGTTGCTTAAGTCGAAGTAGATTAAGACCGAGTCTCTCTCGGTGTTATCTTTTAACTCTTTGAAGTATAAAATTCCCGCTTATATACTCTTGTGATTTGTTAAGATAATATCCATGAAATTTTCTCTTTCCTAAAACATCCTTGAAGAATTTGTAAGATTTGAAAGAAAAATATCAATGAAAGAAATTAGAAAAAGATTGGGTGAAAAATGTCTAACTCATTTCGAAGCCTGGGGTAAATTTTTGCTTTGAAATGTATCATACTGAAAGAAATTTTACTTATTAATGTTATTTACAAGTTAAAGTACATATGAATCTTTGTAAATTATTCAAGCAAGTTTTCATTCAAGTTTAAAATTTGACTTTAAACAATTATGTATACTTATGCAAACTTTTTTTAAATTTTTAAACTTAAAACTAATTTTTTTCAAAAATTTCTCATTAAATATTGATTAATTTAAAACCTAAATAGTGTCAATATTAGAAGTAAAATCAGTTTTAAGTTTGTAGTAAAATATGTTTCCTTATGATGTGTACCTTCATATTTTTTAAAGACATTTTTAAGGAAAGCATCCAAAATCTTCAGTCAATAGATAGGCATGCAGTCGAAATAGCTCAGTTCTTAAAGTGTTAAGAGCAACTTTCGAAAGTTTCTTTGCATTACTTTGTAAAACTCTACAACTTCGAGTGTCTACGTAATTTCGAAAATAAATTAGTGATTTGAAAAGACTCACTGGAAATTTTCCTGTTAGCAAATGATTTGATACAGTTTTACTATGACACTGTCAGACTACGGCATAAAATTTTCATGAAAGAAATAGCAATAAACGAAAGCCGAAATAAATTTTTGAATAAAGAATCAGCTCTTTGCGTCTCATTAAGTCAACAAATTGATAATTTTCTGTGTCCATCGTAATTGAAAAATGACATAAAACGGGAACCGAATGACGAATTGTTCTTTTACATTTTCTAATTCTTATATATAAGCGTACTAATTTATAATTATGCAATATAAAATATTAATTAATTGCTTCTTCACATTATGTAATTTCTGAATATTATGCTAATGTATCTTCAATTGACTCGTATATCACGCTAGAGAAAATTGGAGTTTATGATCATAAATCATGGTAGAGTAAAATACATTTTTGTTTAAAAAAGAACAATAGATAAGCTGAAGAGGAAACGCAAGAAAAATCCAGCATTATACTGTATTAGAATTCCAAAAGATCGTGTTCTTCTTGTATAACTTTTAAACGTCATGTTCAAGTATTAAAGGACAATATTTCTTCAAACGGCTTTTTGTTCTCATATTCATTCTTATAAAACAGAATAACAGATCTTAACATTTATTAAAATTATCTAGGAAATAAAATATCACGAGCTACCTTATTCTCCTCTCATTTTTGCTATTCGCGTGCGTACACTCAATTCCGGTACTGACTTCAGATTCATGCTAATAAAAAGAAGGGGGGGAGTTTAACAACTTGAAATTAATGGGTTCAATCACGTAATAATTTACTTTGGCTTCCATTTTCTCTTTAAGATAGGCGTACATTGTATCTGACTGTGTCCTTGAAAATATGGGACTTATAAGGGAGATCCCATATTACGTGTTGCGATTTATCATTTTCCGTGTGCTGAAACAAAACACGAAAAACTACCCCAGTTTTATGTTAATTTTATTAGTTCCTAATTTTCTCGCTATCAATTATTTAAGAGATTATGAAAGTGACTACGGGAACATAAATAATTTTTATGCTTTCATAATCACTTACTCAAATTTTAAACTCTTCTTTTACATTTTCTGTCTTTGATGTATGACAGGATATGGAGAAACTTGCCACCAAATTAATTTCTTAATTGAGGATCTGGCAATTTGGCGAAATTTTTAATGACTGTAGTTGTTTTCGAGAATTGCGACCATTAGTGTCTTTCGACAAGTCTTAATTAAATATTGTCTTATTTTAATAATTACAGGTTTTTAAAAGTTTGCAATTTGACTTATAATCTTTTATCTCTGTCTATTATGTGATCTACAGTAATAATTAACATAATTAACAAACACTTTGTTTTGTGTAATTGTTTGCTCTATGCTATTTTATACTAAAAATTATGCCTAGAGACTTTGCGTGTTCTGAAATTATTACCTTAGAGTTTTAAAAAATTTTTAGGCACATATACTGAACCATAACTAAATTACTTTTTTAAAATATATAAAAATTTGATATTTTTTAATCATTCATTTTTTAAATTTATTAATAGGTAATAAATAGGTAAAGTGTTAGGTAATAGGCAAATTGTTTGCGCTATGCTATTTTATACTAAAAATTATACTTAGAGACTTTGCGTATTTTGAAATTATTACCTTAGAGTTATAAAAATTTGTAAGCATATACAATGAGCCATAACTAAATTACATTCTTAAAATATATAAAAAATCTGATAATTTTTAATCATTCATCTTTTAAATTTATTTAATTTTCAAGTGTTCCTTACTTAGTAATTTCTACTTTCATCCTCTATTATTGTCTTATTATTACTGCAAAATAAGTTTTGAACATCTAAATTTAAATTCTAACATTCTTACTTTCTAAATTTAAATTGAGTTTTAATGATTTTGAATAAAGTCGTAATTTAAAACGGATATCCAGATTTATTATAATGTATATGAAGAGTGTGTGGTAAACATTTTGTTAGAATCTACGAAAAATTAAATCGCTAGGAGCATTTTAAAAATAACAGAAAAATTCATAAAAAGATAATTTTAAAAATTATTGTATAATTTTAAGAAAACAACTTAATGTGATAAAATAACTTATACTTAAGTTTGTTTATGTATAAAAATTTCTAACTCAAAGTTAATATTTTACAAAAGTACTTTGTAATGCCCACTATCTCCTTAAGGTTTAGAACAGGGATGACAATAACATGGCACGCATGCTAAATTTGACACTTATAAGATTTGAAATATGAATAAAAATAAATAATAAAAAGTAATATTATATTAAAAAATATTCTTTTTGCTTCATAAAATAATGTAATGATGGTAATAATGTAATGTATTATAAGTCTGAACAAATGCTTAGAAAATCCACTAGATGACGTAAAATATCATTATTGAATATTGAGTATCATTATTGAGAATTAGTATTGAGCTGCTGATGCATCCATCATGACTACAAAAATTAGAACACTTTTTGTGGCAATTTTATATAAAATTTTATTCTTACAATGTTTTTTTATTGTGTATTACAAATAAAATGTATATACAGGTACTGCACAAGCTTTCAGTCGATGTATCAGCGAAAACATAAATTTATGTTCAAGGCTTGAAAACTCATAAAATGTCGATCCAAAAAGCAAAATAATAAAAAATAGCAGCTATACAAAAATTTGGTAGATTCTTTGTAGGATTGCCAATCTACTATCGCTTAAAAAGAAAAATCGCTTCGAGAAGATATAAAAATTTTACAGGCTTCTATTTTTAACCTGTCTTTAAAAAGAGACGATAGGAATGAATGGGATATACAAACAGAACATACTAGCACTTGAAAAAATTCATTTTTTAATTAACTTTGACTTTGACACTTTGATAAAATCCTACTTTTCATCCGTAAGTTAAGGAGAATTTTTCTATGCAGCTGGCAATACAGGCAGATATCCTTAGGCCAAACAAGGCTGCGATACTGTTACTCATTTAGCATCACCAGGGAAGCACATGTAGCTTAAGGAACACTACAGACGTGAGTAATAGTTCCCCACTGGGTTCTTGTAATTTAGAAGCAGGAACCAAGTAGGAGATCCTCAGGTTTGGATTACCACCTCCAGAGGTATCGCTTGAACTTGTAGGAAATTGCGACGTGGAACTGCTTTTACTTTTCCAGACGTCATTAATGAACATTGTGGGTCTAAATAAACACAAAAGCAAGTAGAAGTACAATTATTTATTTCATGACAAAAGAATACAAAATATCAAATAAATTACCACCCTCTATCATAAAAAAAAAGTCTTACGGTACAAATTTTTGTGTCCAAACTTTGTTGTTAAATGCTCTAAAAATTGTATTATCAAGGTAGTAAACTCCATTGAAAATCTTTCAGTATATTCTTTCTCCTATGAACTTAGATTTTGATAGTTCCTTTTATCTTAGAATCCCTATCTTGAATTAAGCAACTTAGTTTGACTTTTCTAACCTTTGACATCGCTATCTTTCAACGGACGGAAATATTAAAAAATAACACTTACAACATTTCAACAGATTTATTGAATTAGAAGCTAAATAAGCACAAAAAGAAATATAAGAAAAATACATTTATTGATTTGATGGCCAAAGAATGCAAAATCTCACAAAAAGTATCATCTGTCATCCCCCTTACCTTAACAATAAAGGAAAGAAAAATTCATACAGTATAAATTTTAGTGGCCCTTATAATTTTTATGCTCTGGGTGCCCTGTCTATTCCTGCTATCATAATATGATTACAGTTTCATAATTCATACATGTATCTAAAATTTGTATTATCAAGGTAGTAGATTAAATTGAAAACCTTCTAGTATATTCTTTCTTTTACCAACTAAAAGTTTTCCTTTTTTCTAGTTCCTTTTATCTTAGAATCTCTTTCTAATATGAGCAACTTTTGTTCCTCATTCCTAACTTTTGTCATCTCTGTCTATATGTTAACGGACAAAAGTGTTAAAAGATAACTCTTTTATAACCTTTCAACACATTTCTTTGAAAAAGATGAGCTTTTACTTTTTGTAATAAATCAAAATATTTAAAATTTATTCCCTCCTCTTATATCTCCTTTGCAATCTATACCAATGATTGACATCCCAAAAACATTCTCATATTTTGTGGTTGGATGCTGTCTACTTATTCACTTGTCATCATTACTCCTACAAGTATACTAGATAACATCTCTTTGTACATATACTGTAGAAGGAGAAAAAGCATGCATATGATTAATTGCTAAGTAATTGAAGCATATGCTTTATGTCAAGCCAGCAAATTGTTATCTCTGATGTCTACGCTTGCGTGATAGATTTACATCACACGGAGTCGCTTTTAGGGCAACTACTTTGCATAGACGCTTTGATCTTAAATCCGGTAGCCTAGCTTTCAGTAAGTAACTTAGATCAGATAATATTATAATAGCCTGATATCCTCGATGATGTAATCACTCAAAACTTGACCTTCAGTGCTTTCTTTCTCCCTATTTTGTTTAACATTCAAGGAAAATTCGCTTTAATTTTCTAACGATTTTATTCATCTATTTTCCCCTGTAAAAGGAATTTGGATTATGTATTCTTCACGTGTTTCGCTTACGTGTAACTCGTTCCCTGTAGAAAGTGAATGCTATAAATATATTTTTCCTGGGAGATTTGAAGAGAAAGTATGAATTACAAAAGAAATAATCATTTTAGGAATCTATTCTTAAAAATGTGAATATTTTGGTATTTCTTTCCGCACATTCTTAAAAATATAAGATTTTCCATCTGAACAAACAAGATAGAATCTTTAATATTTTCTTTAGTTTGTCGTACATAGAAAATATTAATTATTTTTCGAAGCTTTTAAAATTGAATTATATATATAGAAAACCTACTTGTTCTCTAAATAATTTCAGATCTACTATATACTCTTCACGTGTTTCGCTTACGTGTAACTCGTTCCCTGTAGAAAATGAATGCTATAAATATATTTTTCCTGGGAGATTTCAAGAGAAAATATGAATTAAAAAAGAAATAATCATTTTAGGAATCTATTCTTAAAAATGTGAGTATTTTGGTATTTCTTTCCGCACATTCTTAAAAATATAAGATTTTCCATCTGAACAAACAAGATAGAATCTTTAATATTTTCTTTAGTTTGTCGTACATAGAAAATATTAATTATTTTTCGAAGCTTTTAAAATTGAATTATATATATAGAAAACCTACTTGTTCTCTAAATACTTTCAGATCTACTATGTATTCTTCACGTGTTTCGCTTACGTATAACTCGTTCCCTGTAGAAAATGAATGCTATAAATATATTTTTCCTGGGAGATTTGAAGAGAAAATATGAATTAAAAAAGAAATAATCATTTTAGGAATCTATTCTTAAAAATGTGAATATTTTGGTATTTCTTTCCGCACATTCTTAAAAATATAAGATTTTCCATCTGAACAAACAACATATAATCTTTAATATTTTCTTTAATTTGTCGTAGATAATAAAAGCTTTCGAAATTAATTGTGTATAGAAAACCTACTTGTTCTCTAAAAATAACAAGTAACGTCAAACACAAATGAAAATTAGCATATATATATATATATATATATATATATATATATATATATATATATATATATATATATATATATATATACACACAGTTAATATCATTAATTAAGTGTAATTTTCAATAAACCAGTTCTAAAGTATTTCAAAAGTCAGAGCGGGTTATATATAAATTTATATCTATTTATATATACACACACACATAGATATGTGTATATATATATATATATATATATATATATATATATATATATATATATATATATATATATATATATATATATATATATATATATATATATATATGTATATATATATATATATATATATATATATATATATATATATATATGTATATATATATATATGTATATATATATATATATATATATATATATATATATATATATATATATATATATATATATATATATATATATATATATATATATATATATATATATACTGTTTTGTATGCATGTACAATATATTGTACAATATATGTGCACACCTTTTTCAAAAATATTTATCAAATCTATTCCACCCCATTATTAATAAGCTATATCAAATACTTTGTGCTGACTGAAAGTTCTGCAAATTGCTTATCCAATTCTATGAGCTTATATTTGCCACACAAGTTTAGGATATTTCTTATCCCCTATTTAATAATAGCCTAAGTTATCTGTCCATCTGTCCTCAAATTGATGAAGTGGTTGAACCTGGAATGGATAGAGGCATCCATATTGGATTCTTGATGAGTTAGGGTTAGCAGCTTTCGAAATCCACCCCTTCCCCCCATTTGCAGCATTTATTGCCATTATTTCAAGCTCTATATTCCTCTGTTAAGAGCAGGCGATTAAATTTATCAATTTATCACATAATAAATAGGTAAAAATAACATTTTTTTCTAGCATTATGACTTCATTCCTTTAATCATCTCATTTAATCATTTCTTATTTTAAATTATTTAAATATCGTCTGCATTATTTTCATACTTTTTTTCACTGAACTTAGATATTACGTAAATTATTTTCTTTTATATTTCGCTTAAATAATATATTAGATACGTACGCTAATACAATTTTAAATTCAATCATCGATTAATTTTTGTTGCAATAAAAATCTTATCACAGGTATTAACAACAAATTCTATCTACCTCCAGGGTGTAGTGGAAATGATAGTTTCATTCCTTTACTTCCATTAATTACTGTGGCAAAAGAAAAAATGGGAATAACTATTAATTTAGACGTAGCTAAGAAAACTGAATTATCTTTCTAAATGAATTCAACTTGATTCTAAACTGCATTCATAGTATCGGGAGACTTTAGAGGAGTATGAAGATAAACAAATTATGGAGCGTGTACCAGATAATTCTCAGCCAAAATCAAACCATTTTTTTATCTGCATCACAGGGTACTTTACAATTCTGGAAAATTAAAAATTTTACTGATCCCGTCATATGATGGGGCTATATGCTAGTTTTAACAATTAATTTGACAAGATGTTTTTTTCAAATATTTTTTAATTTCTGTTATTTTCCCATGTCTGTATAGACATTGCGATCTCTGTAAAATAATATATATATATATATATATATAATATATATATATATATATATATATATATATATATATATATATATATATATATATATATATATATATATATATATATATACATATATATATACATATATATATACATATATATATATATATATTTATATATATATATATATATATATATATATATATATATATATATATATATAAATATATATATATATACATATATATACATATATATATACATATATATATATTTATATATATATATATACATATATATATATATATATATATATATATATATATATATATAAATATATATATATATATATATATATATATATATATATATATATATATATATATATACATATATATATATATATATATATACATATATATATATATATATATATATATATATATATATATATATATACATATATATATATATATATATATATATATATATACATATATATATATATATATATATATATATATATATATATATATATATATATATATATATATATATATATATATATATATATATATATATATATATATATATATATATATATATATATATATATATATATATATATATATATATATATATATATATATATATATATATATATATACATATATATATATATATATATATATATACATATATATATATATACATATATATATATATATATATATATATATATATATACATATATATATATATATATATATATATATATATATATATATATATATATATATATATATATATATATATATATATATATATATATATATATATATATATATATATATATATATATATATATATATATATATATATATATATATATATATATATATATATATATATATATATATATATATATATATATATATTATATATATATATATATATATATATATATATATATATATATATATATATACTATATATATATATATATATATATAATTTTCCATTTTTGAGATAATTATTGTCCGCTGTGGTTAATTACTCATTAATTACTGTGGCAAGAAAAAATTGGGAAGAACTTAACGATGATTTCGACTTAGCTAAGAAAACTTTGAATTATCTTTCTAAATGAATTCAACGCGATTCTAAACTGCATTCACAGTATCGGAAGACTTTAGAGGAGCATGAACATAAACCAATTATTTATACCAGATAATTCTCAACTAAAAAACAAACCATTTTTACCTGCCTCATAGGGTACTTTACAATTCTGGAAAGTTAAAAATTTTACTGATCCCGTCATATGATGGGTTATGTGCTAGTTTACTTAGAAATAAAGATGACAGCGACAGATATTGCACTTATTCCGAAGAGCAATTCAGTTATGAACCCTCTCCAAATACTTTCAGATCTACTATAGAATGCTTTTTTGTGTATATTTTTACCTTGTGTTTTAGAATATTAATTAAAATAATAAAAATATTAATATAAAGTTATATCATACTGTATTTATATAGAATACCTTTTTATTTATAGGCAATGTACTAAATATCCTGAATATTATATACTTTGCTTACTCTAACACGTAGGCGCTGTTCAACATGTATTCAATATCTAAAATGCATTGCCGACATTCCTATGGCATCCTAAATTAATATGATCTTTTAAAATATGACTTGTATAAAAAAACTATCAATGTTACTAAATTTTAATAAAACCATGAAATATTGTAAAGAAAAATAAATTTTGTGTTTTATTATTTCCATTTTTTTTTATAAAACTGAAAGAAAAAAATCCTAATTTTGACGTTACTTTAGTACTATTTGCTGTAGAAACATGGAGTTATCAGGGGGATTTTTATTTAATTATTTTAAAAAGAAGAAAGATAGTCTAGCAATTAAGTATCTACATATATTTTTAATAAATATTTGATGACAATTTTTTCTTTATTTTAAATAGATTTTCTTTTTCTATAACAAACTGTCGATTCATGTCGATGATAATTAAATTATATCAAAATTATATGCATATTCTTAATATCTCTCAATGAACTATCTATCTTTATACCAGGTGGATCATATGCGATAGGGAAAAGTGAAAATTCCAATAAATTTATTTTTATAAATTTTTTTCAGCATAAATATATTAACCCATTTTACGCCCAAATTATTTCTACTTAATTAAAATATTACTCATGTTGAGGAATATTTTAAATCAAAATTATTATGCAGTCCTCAGAGTAGTAACGTACACAATTGAGGAGATATGGGTTCAAAACCTTTTCATGAACTAATAGACTGAAAAAGGGCATAATTTTTTTTTTTTTTAATTTTTAACATATATTTAACAGAAGATATATTTTCTCGACTTAAACACTTCTATTATATTTTTGTCAAATTACAACATGATACGTATTTGTATTATATCCCAATTTGACTAAATGGATGACTCATTACATACAAAAATTTATTTGTCGTCTAAAACTCCACTGAGAAAAATATATGTAAGCCACTGCCTCAGGGTAAGTATAGCAAACTTTTGACCATGTAAACAGTGAAATGGCTACCAAAACTGTACGAAGGCCCGTCATTTCAAATGTTTTAAAGCAAATCTACAAAAGTAATTACCAGAATAACTAGAATATTACTCAGGTTCTACGGGATCGTGAATCTAAATACACACCAGGGTCATTAAGAAAATTAAATAAAATGAATTAAAAAAAAAAACAAACTCTAAAGGAGTTTTTATGTTTTTTTATCATGTCAAAATTTAAAAAGTCTCAAAATTATCTATGTTACTTTATTAACACTTACTCTGTGAAGTTTTCTCATTTATATCAGTGTCATAAAAAAGGTGTCATTAAGAAAATTGAAATAATTGATGTAATTGCTATTATATATAAACACAGTACTCTAAAGTGAAGTTTTATAATGTATTTTATTATCAGTGTCATGAAAAAGGGTGTCATAAAAATTGAAATAATTGATGTGATTGTTATTATATATAAACACGGTACTCTAAAGTGAAGTTTTACAATGCATTTAATTATCAGTGTCATAAAAAATGGTGTCTTAAAAAATTGAAATAATTGATGTAATTGCTATGTTATATAAACACAGTACTCTAAAGTGAAGTTTTATAATATATTTAATTATCAGTGTCATAAAAAAGGGTGTCATAAAAAATTGAAATAATTGATGTAATTGCTATGTTATATAAACACAGTACTCTAAAATGAAGTTTTATAATACATTTTATTATCAGTGTCATAAAAAAGTGTCATAATAAATTTAAATAATTGATGAAATTGCTATGTTATATAAACACAGTACTATAAAGTGAAGTTTTATAATTCATTTAATTATCATAAAAGTGTCTTAAAAAATTGAAATAATTGATGTAATTGCTATGTTATATAAACACAGTACTCTAAAGTGAAGTTTTATAATATATTTAATTATCAGTGTCATAAAAAAGGGTGTCATAAAAAATTGAAATAATTGATGTAATTGCTATGTTACATAAACACAGTACTCTAAAATGAAGTTTTATAATACATTTAATTATCAGTGTCATAAAAATTGAAATAATTGATGTAATTGCTATTGTATATAAACACAGTACTTTAAAGGGAAGTTTTATAATACATTTTATTATCAGTGTCATAAAAAAAGTGTCATAAAAAATTGAAATAATTGATGTAATTGCTATGTTATATAAACACAGTACTCTAAAATGAAGTTTTATAATACATTTAATTATCAGTGTAAAAAAATTGAAATAATTGATGTAACTGCTATGTTATATAAACACAGTATTCTAAAGTGAAGTTTTATAATATATTTAATTATCAGTATCATAAAAAAGGGTGTCTTAAAAAATTGAAATAATTGATGTAATTGCTATGTTATATAAACACAGTACTCTAAAATGAAGTTTTATAATATATTTAATTATCAGTGTCAAAAAAATTGAAATAATTGATGTAATTGCTATGTTATATAAACACAGTACTCTAAAGTGAAGTTTTATAATATATTTAATTATCAGTGTCATAAAAAAGGGTGTCATAAAAATTGAAATAATTGATGTAATTGCTATTATATATAAACACAGTACTTCAAATGGAAGTTTTATAATACATTTTATTATCAGTGTCATAAAAAAGTGTCATAATAAATTTAAATAATTGATGAAATTGCTATGTTATATAAACACAGTACTATAAAGTGAAGTTTTATAATTCATTTAATTATCAGTGTCATAAAAAAATTGAAATAATTAATGTAATTGCTATTATATATAAACACAGTACTCTACAGTGTAATTTTATAATACATTTAATTATTCATATAAAAAAATTAATAGATGTAATTCAGAAAAACACTTATTAAAAATTTATAATCATTTTATTATATTCAAAAAAAATGATAAAAATTGAAATAATTATGAATTGCTATGTTTATATAAAACATACCCTAAAAAAAGAAAAATCATTTAATTATCTATAAAAAAAATTGAATAAGATTAACATGTAAATAAAACAGTATCAAAGTAATATAATATATTTAATTTAGCTCATTGAAATAATTGAGTTTCATGTTATATAAACACAGTACTCTATGTTTTATTATTTAATTATCAGTGTTTGTAATTGATGTAATTGCTATGTTATATAAAAACAGTACTCAAAGTATTATAATATTTTAATTATCAGTGTCATAATTAATAAAAATTAAATAATTATGTAATTGTTATATATAAACACAGTACTTAATGGAATTTTATAATACATTTATTATCAGTTCATATCTATAAATTTAATATTGTGAAATTGCATGAATCACATAAAGTAGTTTTATAATTTTTTATATTTAATTTATTAATTAATTGTTATTATATATAAAAAATATTAGTATTTTAAATACATTTAATTATTTATTTTTAATAGATGTATGAAACAGCAAACTTATGATTACTGAAAAATTTTTTATTAAAAAATACATTAAACAGTACTAATTATGGAATGTTTAATGTAAATATAATTAAAAAAGGCATTGAAAATATAAAAAATCTACAAATACTTTATTTATTTCAAATAGCGCTCTTATTTTAAAAAGATTCAATAACATTATAGTTTATTTTATAACAGTAAAATATTTATGTTTTATTTTTATATTTGTCCTTTGTAATCCTTTTAATATAAAGCACAGGTGACTCAAATTGTTCTGGAATTGTAAAATTGATATATAATGACGGACTTAATGATAAACTTAACTGAGCGTGATGATTATATTCATCACGGTTAATGGTAATTCTCCACACAACATGGAATTCAAGAGTAAGGTACCTTGACATGGAAGTTACGTAATCTGCATAGAATATACATTATAAGTTGCTCTATACGCAAGTCTGAAAGTTAGTCATGATACTAAAGTACATTTTTTAGTCAATAAATTTATTATTTAATTTGTTAATTGAAAATAATTGAAGATGCACAGATATATTTTTGTACTCAGTTCAGATCAGTATATAATTTATAAATACTCGGGCATGAATGCACAAAAGGGTTTTAGAAATATCTTTTAAACTTTTTAGGGATTAATAGCAATTGGTTATTTTTTGAACAAGTACAATCTTTATTTCTCGCGTTATATTCTAAAACCATTAGAATGAATTTCAAGTTTTATATTTTAAAACATTAAAACAGTTCTAATTTGGAATTGGTATGTGTAAATGTGAAAATGAGATTAACATTTTTATAAATTAAAAATGTAATCAAAACAATTAGTTTCGAGTGAGGCTATATAGCAGACCATAATTTATAAACTAGTATTACAAACAATCACGACAAAAGCTTTATTGCTTTTCGGAGAAATGTCAATAAATCGTAAATACTACAGTAAAATTTATGTTATTTACTTTAACTTAAATTTCTCCTTTCAATCGGCAATGTCTAGGTGTAAAAATACTTAATATTTGATTTCATAGATACGTTAAATAAATTCATTTTTCAAAAGTTCTTAACTGAGGCTCAAAAGAGATAATAGAGGTAATAGTATCAAAGGTCGATACAAAACTCGATTTATTCCTTCAATTATTTTGGTTCCTTACGGAAACTATAGATTCGGGACACTTATACTTTAAACAGGAAATTCATTCCAGCTATTTTTTGGAACGGCGACCTCCAGGTAAAAGATGGATGTTAAAACTAAAAACTGAATCGGAATAATGAATCTCAACTGTGTTTTAGATTACACACATACTCACACTCTCACTCTCTCTCACGTGTACATATACATGTATACATATCAAGGCGAGTATGTTCCTTTTTATACGGGTTGAGAAAATTGTATAGAAAGATTATTTTACCTATATTACCGATGGTAAAATTTCGGGTTTCCATACCGTTTTGTAATGTTGCCATTTAATGGATATTACATTGCCATCATTATGAGAATTAGTATTAATCACGGGATATCTATTAGATACAAATGTACAGAAAACACAATATGATCACAAGGGACTAAGAAATAATAAATATTTTATCAATACGATCTAGCAAGAGGTTGATGTTTGGTGTGAATGGAGAACACAATAAATCACGAATAATAAAGAACAAAGACTCTTTGTTGCTGGAAACATTGCAAAAAAATGCTCAAATAAGCAGTCCTCAGGCTACTTTACAGGAGTCACATCTACGATAAAGAGAGATTCCAATTCTCGAACGTCTGACAAAATTTCCTAGGGATGGGTAAACGACTCCTTTTAGCTGCTCCCAGAGAAAGAAAACCCTGGTGACAACAGATGAGAGGCTTGAAAACGGACCTAACACGGTTAATCCATCTTTTCGGTGTGTCAGTGTCCAGGAAGTCTCACACCATCCTCGATAAATGTGCTGTTATTCGTATCTATTTCATTCTTGTGGTCTTTGGGGGATCTATCGTATGACTTTCATCAAAGAACAAATCCGTCCCCAAGGGAAACAGGTTCATAGTATAATTTCGTATAACATATGCATTATTAATTAATCTCGAAATCATCTAATGTTCCGGGATCGTGTTGCAGCAACACTCCAAACCAGGTCTAGTGTTACGGGAACATCGCCAGTGTGCTGTAGTTTTTTTTTTTTTTTTTTTTTTTTTATATTAAATTATTTTGATGTGTGTGGGGGTTGTTTTCGTTTATTTTATTAAATGTTCGTAGTTCATTTTTGTTGTAATGAGATATCTCAGTTTATACAATTTACAGTTACTAATGTACATGAAAATATATAGGAGAAAGAGGAAGAAAAATATAATATTTTAAACGATAGGAGTAAGAGGGGTTGGAAGACAGAATGAACGATAGCGAAGCTATGATAACCTAAAAGATGGCAGCATTCATTATTCTCTCTCGATTTATGCTCTCGGCATTTCACATCCACATTTCTCCGGGTTTTTTTTTTTTTTTCATTTTCTTTACTTCATTCTCTACCCTCGACTCTTTAGCATCCTTGCTCTTCTGCATCATCTGTTTCCATCCCTCCGAGATTTAAAAGAGGTAAAAGATGCAAGATGCATTCGAGATCAAAGTTCGACACAAACTTCGATCTTTCTCGTCATTTATTTTGGTTCCTGGAGGAAGCCGTAAAAGAATCCCGAACACTTCCTACTTTAAGTGGGGAATTCATTCCAAATACTTTTTGGAATGGTGGCTTCCAGGTACAAAACGATATCTTAAAATTGGGAATTTGGAACTTTAATCGAAATTTTAGATCTCAAGTGGGTCTTAGAGGTCGTTGGGGTAGCGCTTCACGCTCCCACGACACAGGTTCGAGGTTCGATCCCCGGGCTGGGCAAGATTGACTCAGTCTTTCATCCCTTCAGTAGGTAGATGAACTGAGGACCAAGCGTGCTTGGGAACTAAACACTGGGGGTTCCACGTAAGACTGACCACCTAACTGGAACTTATGCTTTGCACCCCAGGGCCCTTGGTCACGTAAACGGAGATTGGCATGGTAGGCTCTGACCCCCTAGGGGCTGTTGCTCTGAGGAGTTTAGATTAGTTTTAGATCTCAAGACGATACCCTGTAATTTAGTTAATCTATCCATTTAAAGTAAAGCAGGCTTGTATCTACTTATATTTGCCCTACCTAAGTTTATTGCATATTTTATCTCTCTACATTTGTTCTTTATACAAATTCACAAAAGTTTGAACTATTCTTTGATCGTTGCCAAGAATAAAATATAGGTGACGTTGAAATGTATTACGTCCATCCTGTTGCAAGATGTCACCCTTTAATGGAATTTTAAAATGGTTTTTATAATCGCTTAGACCGAAAGTGGCTTTAAGTGGTCCGGTGATACGTATCAAAGCTAAATAATTGCAAAAATGTTGGGAAAAGTTGGGTTTAAGGCTATTTTAGGATTGTTTGAATGATAACCTAACCTTTAGAAAGATTTTAAGTGAAAGTGCATTAGTAGATTCAAAAGAAACAAATACATGGTACGCGGAAGTACGATACATTATTAGAGATATAAACCAAGAAACATTTCGAAAGTGGTCTCTTTTTTAAGTACATAACAAAGAATTTTTTTCATATTTAACACTCTAATATTCGCATCATAATTCTGAGATAGGCAGTTGCTTATTTATGTGATAGTCAGCTCATGTATGTTTCTAGTTTTCAATCAATTAAATGTTCATTTACCAATTATTTAAATGGTCTCTTTTCAGTTGTGCTATTTCTTTACCCCGACCAATATTCGATATTAATTATAGGTAATTGTGAAAAGCCAGTCGTTATTTCACAGACACGAGGCAACTATCATTGAGCCGCGCGTATTGGAGTGTTATAGGTAAGCAATATAGTAGTGGAAAAAACAGCAAAAAACAGCAATAATTTTAATGGGAGCTAATATATATTATTTTGAGCAGTTACCAATTTTAATGATTTGTAAACCAGCGAGAGTAAAGTGCTTTAAATCAAAAAATAACTTGCCAATGTACTACAATGCAAATAAAAATTCTTGGATAATAAGTGAACTATTTCAGAACTATATTTTAGTTCTAGACAGAAATTTCTTTATAGTCGATAGAAAAAAATTCTAATATTAATCGGTTATTGCACTGCTCATTATAACTTTATGGAACTCATGCTTTAATTCTAATATGATTTCCGTACTGCAACCTGTGGAACAAGAAGTCATTGAAAATCTTAAACATTTATGTCTTCTACAGGTAGTTAAGAATTTTTAGGTAACATTGATTTCAATTTGAGAAGACAAATAGATCTCTTTTTGCATCTCAAATAGTAAAAAATGCATAAAGACAAGTGAAAACACAGACAACAATGAACTGCTTTTCTGAAGGTAGGTTCAGGAAAACATTGTAGAAAATGTTAATACAATTCCAGATTTCTAAAAGTAGTACAGATGGATGTTCTGACACCAAACATTTTGAGATACAGCAGTGGCCGATGTCACCTACGAAAGATGTTAAATGGTGATTAAAAAGATTTTGTTTGTAGGCTTTTGACCGACACGTATATTATTGATAAAGTAAAGAAAAAGAAACTGATTCATCGAATGAAAGAACAGAAGATATTTTTGAAAAATTTGTAGTTCTAACTAAGTTGGAACCTAAGGTAATATTACAAAAAATAAGATAATTTGTCGAAACACAAAATAATGGTATAGATATTATTTTCTATTCTGCAAGTGAACTTCACCATTTCGTTCATTGTGTAAACCAAAAGGTAAAAAAGCAAATGAAAATTGCAAATTTTTTAAAAAATAAGATTTATGCTGCTGTTTGGAATTTTTTTTTCTTTTTTATTTCTTTTATATGGTCTTATTAAACAACGTAAATAGTTGATTAAGCTTTTTTTTTTTTTTTTTTTCGAAATTGGATAATTCGGAATACTTTGCATTCTCCTTGAAATTCTCTTATTTGACTGTATATACCAGAGGTAGAAAAATAAAAGAAATGTTTAATACATTTATTACATTATAAAGAAATACAACAAAAATTTAATATTAATTATAGGTTAAAATAGCATCAATACAATTTTATCAATTTCCAAATTGTCGTAATCTGTATAGTTAGCTATCAATTAGTACAAAAGCTATCTTTTATGAAGGCTGGACTTCCCTACCTATGTATATGCATAGTACAATAATATAAAAAATAACTAAAACCTATATTTATTATTCAACATTAAAAAATTGCAACATAATATACTTTTGTATTTACATGAGGCCATTAACTTGTTATAACGGTATTATTTATTTTTAAAAAACAAATATGTATTTTAATATTACTTCAAATACAAATAGAAAAATAAAATAAATTTTAATACATTTATTACATTATAAAGAAATACAACAAAAATATAATAATATCTAATTATAAAAGTCTAAAATAGCATCAATACAATTTTATCAATTTCCAAATTGTCGTAATCTGTATAGTTAGCTATCAATTAGTACAAGAGCTATCTTTTATGAAGGCTGCACTTTCCCTACCTATGTATATGCATAGTGCAATAATATAAAAAATCACTAACACATATATTTATTAATTAACATTAAAGAATTGCAACATAATATACTTTTGTATTTACATGAGGCCATTAACTTGTTATAACATTATTATTTATTTTTAAAAAACAAATATATATTTTAATATTACTTCAAATAAAAATAATAAAGTAGAAGAATTTTTTAATACATTTATTACATTATAAAGAAATACAGCAAAAATATAACAATATTTATTTATAAAAGTCTAAAATAACATCAATACAATTTTGTTGATTTCCAAATTGTCGTAATCTGTATAGTTAGCTATTAATTAGTACAAGAGCTATCTTTTATGAAGGCTGTACTTTCCCTACCTATGTATATGAATAGTGCAATAATATAAAAAATCACTAAAACATATATTTATTATTCAACATTAAAAAATTGCAACATAATATACTTTTGTATTTACATGTGGCCATTAACTTCTTATAACATTATTATTTATTTTTAATAAACAACTATATATTTTAATATTACTTCAAATGCAAAAAATAAAGTAGAAATTTTTTTAATACATTTATTACATTATAAAGAAACACAACAAAAGTAAAATAGTATTTTTTTATAATAGTCTAAAATAGCAATACAATTTTATTTGTTTCCAAATTGTCGTAATCTGTATAGTTAGCTATTAATTAGTGCAAGAGCTAGCTTTTATGAAGGCTGCACTTTCCCTACCTATCTATATGCATAGTGCAATAATATAAAAACCTCTTACACATATATTCATTATTCAACATTAAAAAATTGCAACATAATATATTTTTGTATTTACATGAGGTCATCAACCTGTTATAAAATTATTATTTAATTTTTTAATAAGCAAGTATATATTTTAATATTACTTCAAATACAAATAATAAAGTAGAAGCATTTCTTAATACATTTATTACATTATAAAGAAATACGACACAATATAATAATATTTATTTATAATAGTCTAAAATTGCAATACAATTTTATCTGATTCCAAATTGTTGTAATCTGTATAGTTTGCTACTAATTAGTAAAAGAGCTAGCTTTTATGAAGACTGCACTTTCCCCACCTATGTATATGCATGGTGCAATGATATAAAAAATCACTAAAACATATATTTATTATTCAACATTAAAAAATTGCAACATAATATATTTTTATATTTACATGAGGCTATTAACTTGTTATAACATTATTTATTTTTAGTAAACAACTATATATTTTAATATTACTTCAAATACAAATAATAAAGTAGAAGTATTTTCTAATACATTTAAAAAAATACAACAAAACTACAATAATATTTATTTATAAAATTCTAAAATAGCATCAATTTCCAAATTGTCGTAATCTGTATAGTTAGATATTAATTAGTACAAGAGCTATCTTTTATGAAGGCTGCACTTTCCCTACCTATGTATATGCATAGTACAAAAATATAAAAACCACTTACATATATATTCATTATTCAACATTAAAAAATTGCAACATAATATATTTTTATATTTACATGAAGCCATCAACCTGTTATAACATTATTATTTATTTTTAATAAACAACTATATATTTTAATATTACTTCAAATACAAATAATAAAGTAGAAGCATTTTTTAATACATTTATTACATTATAAAGAAATGCGATAAAAATATAATAATATTTATTTATAAAAGTCTAAAATAGCATCAATTTCCAAATTGTCGTAATCTGTATAGTTAGCTATTAATTAGTACAAGAGCTATCTTTTATGAAGGCTGCACTTTCCCTACCTATGTATATGCATAGTACAAAAATATAAAAACCACTTACATATATATTCATTATTCAACATTAAAAAATTGCAACATAATATATTTTTATATTTACATGAAGCCATCAACCTGTTATAACATTATTATTTATTTTTAATAAACAACTATATATTTTAATATTACTTCAAATACAAATCATAAAGTAGAAGCATTTCCTAATACATTTATTACATTATAAAGAAATACAAGAAAAATATAATAATATTTATTTATAAAAGTCTAAAATAGCATCAATTTCCAAATTGTCGTAATCTGTATAGTTAGCTACTAATTAGTACAAGAACTAGCTTTTATGAAGGCTGCACTTTCCCTACCTATGTATATGCATAGTGCAATAAATGTTGGAGAAAGATGGAGAAAATATAATTTTTTAAGCATATTATAATTAAAAAAAATGAACGATATACTATATAACCTAATGGTAGCACCCATTATTTTTCTCCCGATTTACGCTTATTTTTATAATTCCTATTTTTTTTCTTCTCAACATCCTCTTCACTTCTTAGCATTTTCTGCACATTATTTCCATTGAGATTTAAAAGAGGTAAAAGATGCAAGATGCAGTCGAGATCAAAGTTCGACACAAACTTCGATCTTTCTCGTCATTTATGGTTCAACAAAGAAATTCGAACACTTATTCTTTAAGCAATTCATTAGATATTATTATAGTACGAAAGCTTTTAAAAAATGGAGAAACTTCAATCGAAATAATGGATCTCATGATGATAACCTGTATTTTAGATAATCTGTATATTTGTACAAGGGAGCGTATAGTTGTATCTATGTATATTTGTTCTTTATATCAAACTACAAAAGTTTATAGAAATATTCTTTCCGGAAGGAAAATATAAACCATTTTAAAGTGACATCGAATTTTCACAACTAATTTATTTTCTTTTTAATCAACTCATTGAACGTCTCGCATTTAATTAGCAATACATTTATGTGAAAGTGGTTAAAATTAGAAGATAAAACATTAATTAACAATAGTGATATTATAAATATCCATTTTTCATGACGATAATCTATATTTTAGATAATTTATATATTAAATGGAGCGTTTATTTGTATCCATGCATATTTGTTCTACATACAAAACCAGAAAAATTTATAGAAGACATCTGTTATGACGGAAAGGAAATATTACATTTTTAAGGTGACATCAAACTTTCAAAACTAATTTATTTTCTTTTTTCAACTCATTGAACATATCGCATTTCATTAGCAACATATTTAAGTAAAAGTGGTTAAAATAGGAAGATAAAATATTAATTAATTAACAATAGTGATATTATAAATATCCATTTTTCATGACGATAATCTATATTTTAGATAATTTATATATTAAATGGAGCGTTTATTTGTATCCATGCATATTTGTTCTACATACAAAACCAGAAAAATTTATAGAAGACATCTCTCCTGACGGAAAGGAAAATATTAACCTTTTTAAGGTGACATCGAATTTTCAAAACTAATTTATTTTTCTTTTTAATCAACTCATTGAACATATCGCATTTCATTAGCAACATATTTAAGTAAAAGTGGTTAAAATTAGAAGATAAAACATTAATTAAGTTAGCAATAGTGATAGTAAAAATATCCATTTTTCATGACGATAACCTGTCTTTTAGATAATCTATGTATTAAAAGGGCGTTTTGTTTGTATCTATGTATATTTGTTCTTTATATCAAACTATAAAAGTTTATAGAGAAATATTCTTACCAGAAGGAAAATATTACATTTTTAAGGTGACATCAAACTTTCAAAACTAATTTATTTTCTTTTTAATCAACTCATTAATCAACTCATTGAATGTCTCGCATTTAATTAGCAATACATTTATGTAAAAGTGGTTAAAATTAGAAGATAAAACATTAATTAATTAACAATAGTGATATTAAAAATATCAATTTTTCATGACGATAATCTGTATTTTAGATAATCTATATATTAAAGGGAGCATTTGTTTGTATCCATGCATACTTTTTCTACATACAAAACCAGAAAAATTTATAGAAGACATCTGTTATGACGGAAAGGAAATATTACATTTTTAAGGTGACATCAAACTTTCAAAACTAATTTATTTTCTTTTTAATCAACTCATTGAACATATCGCATATCATTAGCAATATATTTAAGTAAAAGTGGTTAAAATTAGAAGATAAAACATTAATTAGTTAGCAATAGTGATAGTAAAAATATCCATTTTTCATGACGATAACCTGTCTTTTAGATAATCTATGTATTAAAAGGTACGTTTGTTTATATCTATGTATATTTGTTCTTTATATCAAACTATAAAAGTTTATAGAAATATTCTTACCAGAAGGAAAATATTAAAATTTTTAAGGTGATATCGAATTTTCAAAACTGATTTATTTTCGTTTTAATCAATTCATTAAACATTTCGCATTTCATAAGCAATACATTTAAACAAAAGTTCTTAAAATTAGAAGTTAAAACATTAATTAATTAACTATAGTGATAGTAAAAAATATACATTTTTCATGACGATAACTTGTATTTTAGACAATTTATATATTTAAGAGAGCGTTTGTTTGCATTTATGCATATTTGTTCTTTATATAAACTAAAAAAGTTTACAGAAATATTCTTTTATGCAGAAATGAGATATTAACCATATTATTGTGGCTTCGAACTTTCAAATCTAATTTGTTTTTAGCTTATCTCATTCAACCCGATTACATTAATGTGACCACTTTCTACTTTTGACTTTTCCTTTTAATTCGGAGTAGGAATTCATTTATAGATAGGAAATTAATTCATAATACGGAATATTATGAATTGCCCTTAGCCTGTGGATTTATACACGCGCATAATGTAAAGACATAAATTCCAGATCACCAATTTTCAAAATTTTATAATAAGCCCTTAAGCCTTGAGGAAATGGTCTTCTTGCTTGACATGGTTGCGGTTTACTTACATGCATATGGGCGCAACTTCAAGCAACTGAACTTAGTGCAATTGAATGTAATATGTCTGTTTTAATTTTTCGTAAAATAAGGATTCTTTGGCTACTACTGTCCAAGTTTGGTCACTACTATGCCTTTTGGATTTGTTGGAAATTTTATTGGATCTACATGATATAAATAAATTACTAAGT
This sequence comes from Pardosa pseudoannulata, assembly GCA_032207245.1. NCBI lineage: Eukaryota > Metazoa > Arthropoda > Arachnida > Araneae > Lycosidae > Pardosa > Pardosa pseudoannulata. Next base: position 90,994,619 of record CM063503.1, on the reverse strand, counting down.
CTATTCTAATTTTATTCTCTAATATTTCCTACACATTCCACGATTCCAGGAGAATCATATTTATATGCTAAGACAAGGATAGATACTTCAGCTGGTATAGATTAAAATGAAAACTTCGGTATAACTTTTAGTGCTTATTTCAGCAAAAAAAATTGCCAGAGAGTTACGCGCGTTCCGGTATTTGACTGCATCAATTACAGTAGCAAATTGGATAGGCTAATCATAGGCTAATCGTTATTTAAACGATTATTTTACCCTACGTTTACAGAATGCTCATTACATCTTTTTGTTGCGTAAGACCACACGCTATTATATTATCTATGCTGTGTGAGACACCGCTGTTTGGTAATAGAAGTTTCCGTATCCAGAGGGAAATTATCGCTTCCGGTCTTAAAGATCCACCTGTACACACTTTCTTGTGACCTAAAAAAATAAAAGGAAAATGAATAAGTATATGGTAGATAGGTACAACTTACATAGGCCTTTATTAACTCATGGGCAAATCAGGACTTCATAACACAGGTGGAACCCCAAATCTTAAAACTAGACTATGAAATATCCTTAGTAAGTTTAAATATTATTACTTATTGGTTAAAAAAAAATAGAAATGTCATCTAAAAAACTAAATTTATTATTATTATTATTATTACTTCTATTATTTTGATATTTTTAATAAGAGATAGTTTTAACATTAGTAGCTGATTTCAATTTTCTCTCGAGATATTATAGAAAAATTAACTGATTAAGCATGGACTTTTACATTTATATAATATTAAAATTTATGCAATTTTTCACTAAATGTTGTATGTTTTTTTAGTTATAAATTAATGAAATATAGGAGAGGGCTCAATCCTGTTTGTGTGTGTGTGTGTGTGTGTGTGTGTGTTTAAAAAGCATATTGATGTACGCACTAACCTAATTTAAAAATAGGGGCATGTGCTTGTTTGTTAGACTGTAAATGATTATGTAATTTCAGGTAATCTTTCGAAAGATTTTATGAAATAGCAATACAAGTTAATTTCAAATGTTTTGATTAAATTTTTTATAGTGAAATTTTACAGTGAAATTCCTTATGTTAGAAAGGAAAATTATGAAAAAATAAATAAAAGAGAATAATATTTTTACCCTTTGAAAAAAAATTATATAATAAAGTGTTACATATAAATATACTTCATAATAAGTGTTACAATTTGTAGCTAAGTATAGTGAAGTTTAAAAATAAAATTAACAATTTGTTATGAATCATTACTTATAAACTTTGTGGTCATGGAAAACTTACATTTCCAGCATTGTATTAAGCATGCAGGTTGTAACAAAAGCTGACAGGGATAGTTAACTAAGATCAATTTTATTGTTATCTCTATTTTCTTTCAACTCCCGCTGATGGTAAAATAAAGTTGAAAAGCTTAAATTGCTGTTAGGCAAAGTATTGTATCACTAGACGGACGTTATACAAAAACATTTAGAAATTCGAAATATTGCTGAAATATCAGATAATTGCAACAAACATAAATAATAAATTTGAAAATATAATAAACATCATTTTCTCTCTAAAGTTTTTGTTTTATTTATTTACCTGAAATCGTTACTATGCTCGTTTAAGATATTTTTTCCTTGTTTAATGATACATGATTTCCCAAATGTAATATTTGGGATTTTTGAACATTCTGAAGAAGTCTCATTTACTCGAAACTAAAGTTTAAAATACAAGTGAAGGAATGTCTTGTTTGGTAAAGGAAGTGGAAATGCAAAGAGAAATTTTAACGGGTAAACTGTAAAATATGCTACATTTCTTAGTGAAGTTGTTTCAACAATACGTATTATACTCTGAGAATATAAGATAAAGTCCTCATGAGGAATTCACTAAACTTCCTGAAGTTAAAGGGATTGTTATTCCAAAAGACTGCGCTGTTCTTCAAGAAGTTGAAGTTAAGGAAACTTCGGCGAACAAACTTAGAACAGGAAAACTTTGGAAGAAATATTCCCTCTAAATTTTCCCAAAGCTTTATTCTTCATAAATAAAAGCTTTACGTCTCTCCAGAGGAAAATATTCAGACATTCAAAAAAGGCTTTTTTCTTCCATACTTATGTGATGTGCTTGTTAAGTAATAATTATGTATGTTGTCGCCAGCGTGTACTTAGTACCAATTATTCACTCGCAGTGGTTTTGGAACTATAATTTATTTCCACGTCTGTATATGTAAGCAGGGCCTGATTAAAGCACGGGCTAACTGGACTCCCAAAAATTTGGTACTTAATTATTAAATTTTAAATAAGTTAATTAACAAAATTTGAAAATGTTTTTTGTTAATTCTTCAAGTAATATTTCATAATACCTTATTCGGAAATTAAATAAAAACAGTTAAAAGTTGACAATTTTATCTAAAACACAATATGTAAGCAGTGCCTGATTAAAGCACGGGAAATCTGGGCTCCCAAAAATTTGGTACTTAATTATTAAATTTTAAATAAATTAATTAATAAAATTTGAAAATGTTTTTTGTTAATTCTTCAAGTAATATTTCATAAAACCTTATTCGGAGATTAAATAAAAACAATTAAAAGTTGACAATTTTATCTAAAACACAACATGTAAGCAGGGCCTGATTAAAGCGCGGGCCAACTGGGCTCGCTAAAATTTGGTACTTAATTATTAAATTTTAAATAAATTAATTAAAATTTGAAAATGTTTTTTGTTAATTCTTCAAGTAATATTTCATAAAACCTTATTCGGAGATTAAATAAAAACAATTAAAAGTTGACAATTTTATCTAAAACACAACATGTAAGCAGGGCCTGATTAAAGCACGGGAAATCTGGGCTCGCTAAAATTTGGTACTTAATTATTAAATTTTAAATAAATTAATTAAAATTTGAAAATGTTTTTTGTTAATTCTTCAAGTAATATTTCATGAAACCTTATTCGGAAATTAAATAAAAACAGTTAAAAGTTGACAATTTTATCTAAAACACACTCCAGTTTACTTATTTACGTCACTCCAGTCACTTTTTTACTCATTACTTACTCCATGGTTCTGAGTAGAAAAATCCTTTTCTTTTCAGGTTATACTAAATCGAGTAACTGTATTCATAACTGTAGGGGGGAGGGGCGAAAGACCACCAGGCCCTGAGCCAAACTTTGCCTTGATCAGGCCCTGCATGTAAGTTTCTGTGTGTGTGTGTGGTTTGGTTTGGTTTGGAGCACTACGGTCTGCTGTTTTTGCACACGAGGGCTAATGAGACAGGGAGCTACTGCTTAAAGCCAATTCCGAACGGCTACGAACATCCATGCCATAGTGGGATTCGAACCCACGAACTCCCCTAACCAATCGGACAGCGTTCGGCGTGTGTGTGTGTGTGAGAGAGAGAGATATGAATAAGGTATAGATGAATAATTTAATGAATTTTTTAAAGAAAATTACAGCAAATGAAACTTTTACCTGCAAATTTTTGGGATGATTTCACTTCCGATGAGAGATAGTAATTCAATACTATAATTGAGTTCTTACTACACTTCACTACTTGTTTTGCAAAAAAAATATAAAGGTTAGTATTAAAAAGAAGAGTATATTAAAAGTTAAATTAAAACTGTGAAAGCAGTGATATATACTGCTGAGCAATAAACATTAAAAATACATAAATCCAGTTGCTTTTGATATTCGTGTAATAAACGTACAAATATTTTCAAACACATAAACCAATGAAACACAGAACCAAACATCCAGCGAGGAAACATGTAGATAATTTATCAAAATGAGTTAAACTCTCTGACTCATTACCTTTGAATTCATTTTCTGCAGAGCTCCGATATGAACCAAAACGCTGCGGGTCATATTCTCCATGGACCCAATCAATTAGCTGTCGTGTTTCAGAACAAGATGAGATATCATTTTTATTCCGAGGAATGAAAAAGAAATTATGGATGGGAAGAAAAATACCTTTCAGGAATAATTTGTCGATTGTTGTAACATATAATTAATCAATACAGGCAAAACTATGCTAGACGTCTTACACTATTCCCATAAGAAATTATTTTGAAGCTGAAATTTGTTTCATTCCAGCAAAATAATTGCAACTTCAAAAAATCAGTGTTTATAAAATTTAAAGGGAAAAATAATTTAAATACGCTAAATTCTATTACATTTCTAATCTAAGCATAGATTATAAAAGTAATAGCAATTAAAGTACTTAAAATATCTTCTATATCGTATATTACATTTTAATAAGTGTTAGGTATAGGTATTACGAAAGAGTTATTTGCACTAAACCTCTCATAATTTAAAAAAGACGGATAAGTATATAATTTAATAATAAACGGATAACAATAATACTAATAATTAAAGTATATTATACGAATAATAACAATAATACGTAAAGTGTATTTATTATATGGATAATACCAATAAGATGTAAGGTATATCTATAATAATATACTCATATATATTATTGATTAAAATATTAATGAATTAGTCACTCAAAAGCTAAATCAGCTGAGATAATTTTTTTATGTTTACAAATTATTGTAATTGTAAATTGAATAAATTTACTCGTTGCTTTGACAATAAATTATACTATTTATTAAAATTTTTTAATTAACAAATTAATTTAAATATTAATTTAAATGTTAATTAAAATTTTAATATACTAAAATATCTTTAACTTTATCGATTTTTTTTTCTCCGACCTAACCGTATTGGTTTCTGAACGACTCAAAAATAAAATAGGAAAATCAATTTAGTTTTAAAAGTTTATAATGAATATTTATTGCAACATATTAAGAAGAAATGCTTTAAAGATCAGCCAAACTGAAAAAAAAATTGCTTTCACACAAACTGAATGTCACTAGTATTCAATAAAGATGTAGCAAATTTTTGTATTGTATAAGACAGTTTCATGAAATTTTTAAATATATGTATATGTTTATGGTGATCATGAATGTTAAAGGTAAAGCATTTAATAATAGTATACAAATTATTTTAAGCTACAAATATAATTATATATTTTACATAGGTAATTAAATTTCAAAGATTTTTTAGATAATAAATCACATTTTAATTAAGTGTAAAGTAAGGATTTATAATAATTATATATATATATATATAAAAAAATTAGTTGAAAAGAAAAATAAATTACGAAGAAAATAATGACTGGTAATGCTATTTGATATTAGAAATCAAATACATTCGTCATTAATTTTCAAAGAGTATAGAATTTTATTATATCGTATAAAGAAAGATTCAGACTTTGGTGCTAAAACTAAGTTCCAAAAACTTATCTCACAGTTAAAATTACGTGATATTTTTCGAATCTTATCCTCATTCTCAACCTTAACACGTAAAGTGTTCCTAAATCTTTTAATTTGGAGGAAATTTAAAATTCTGTTAAGTTTTCAAAATCTATCTATGAGTATCTGCTAGTTAGATACTTTAAAGACTCTTATCAGCAAGTTCTGCCTAGAACAGCGCGGGATTATTAATGGATTTCAGCATCTTATGTACCTTCGAAACTCATTTTCCCTATCAAGTTCTGCTTTTCCCGATTCATCTTCCCTTTATGCAAATCTTGGATTCTGTATTTAGAACCGAGAATTGTAGCTGGCGATATGCCAAAGTCAGGCACTTTGAATAAATTACGAAGTTCGATGAAGCTCCAGTAGTTCATTCAGGATGGATTATAAATGATTTTTTTTTCTGCTTTTCTTTTGATTTTACTGTGTCTAACTTCTAAATCTTTATGCTCGCCACAAAACTTTTCCCTCATTTTCTAGGGTCTACGAATCACAGACAAGGACATTCTCAGGAAAGAAATTGTATAAAACGAAAGATCAAGTTGAAGAATTATTATTAATAATTTAGTATGCATTCGTTGGATTGTTACAAAAATTAATAAAACTGAAACTTTAAGCTTATTCTCAAAGTAATGATTTTTCTATCATTTTTGCTGTTTCTAACTCTTACATCGTCATGCTCACCACAAAATTTTCCCTCATTTTCTTCTGGAGTTTACGCTTCATAAACATGGTTCGTATTCTTAGTGAGGAAACTGCATAAATTGAGAGTTCTTGTGGCAGAATTAAAAATACTTTTTTATGTATAGATTTGTAGAAATGTTATAAAAATTATAATAAAACAAAAAATTTGAATTAATTCAAAACATATAAGAAATAACACACCGTACAGAAAAGGGATATGAATATTTCTGAAAACAATTTTAATTTTGATAACTTTTTCTTTTAACACTCTAACACTGGAATTCTTTAAGAGTTATTTTGTGTAACACCTTCCAACATAAAATCCTGGCTTCATGCTGATATCTATCTACCTATTTTTGCTCTCTCTCTCTCTCTCTCTCTCTCTCTCTCTCTCTCTATATATATATATATATATATATATATATATATATATATATATATATATATATATATATATATATATATATATATATATATATATACATACATACATATATGTATATACACACACATATATACACATTTCGGGGACCATAGAGATAGATAGATAGGTATAGATATAGATAGACAGATAGTGCATATTATATATATATATATATATATATATATATATATATAGGCTTACGGCAAGTTGATTTTAAACAGAAGAAAATGCTAATTCTCGCAAGGCCATCCGAATTGAATATGCTGCCATTTCCTGCGAAAGGAATACAGTTTTGAGTTGAGAAATATGCAAAAAAGGTCAGGATAAGAACCATACTTTGTGAAAGATTACAGGAGTTGTGTGTAAGCGATGATATAAACCGTTTAGAACTTCCCCATGCTTTGTTTTTAAATTATACGTGTTTCTTTAGTTTCCAAAAGACAAAAGGAAGAGTCTAAGTGGTGGCTTGCATTTGTATTCATTAAACAATCCCAGATGTTGGACTTTTCTTGCGTGTTCACCATTCCTTAATTTCACATTTATCGTAACAATTCATAACCAGCTAAAGAGTAGTCGGACAGGCGTCGAAAGGTTATGAGTTTCCGCAAGAGATCGGTGTATTGCTGCGATAGCCAAGTGGAATCGATGAGCGACCTCCACACGTAAAACATCCATAGCTACAGTGTGCATTGGTTAGACGATATCAGCCCCTTCTGTGCACTTCAGACTATTATTGAATGGACTGTAGGCTCGGATATCCCGTATTGTTGTTTTTTATTTGTCCAATTTGGAGGGACACGATTACAGTAGTGTCACCAAAATATTTGTTGGATTATGCCTGATTGGGGCAATGGGTATCCACGGATGAGTTCAGATTTGTATGCAATCAGATGCCTAGCGTGTAAAGGTCTGAAGAGGAGACAGGACAGTACACGTAATAGACCCCAGAACGTCGCACATTCTGAAGTGGAAGTTTCGTGGTGTAAATAGAGAATTTCTTTGGAATACTCAAACGACCTGCACATCTCTAGGCGGTTTAATAGCGACCGTCCAGTATTGGAATGAAGTCTTAGTCCCCAATGGGAGATTGTAAATTGCAGCTGTTGCTCTTTCGTTTTAATGGATGATAATGTGCGTCCCTACCTGAAAAGTAAGGGTATTGCACTTATGGAGCAACGGGCGTACTTGTTCACCAAATTGGTTCATTGGTTCATTGAAATTAGAATGCCCTTGGATGTGCTGTGAGTACACGTTTTCGACCCCTGCCACTCTCACAAATTTTAAAACTGCTCTACAGGAAATATAGTCATTTCTTAACTCTACAAAATTTGATTACTTCATGAAAAGCATGGTCACACGCTCTAGACTTCGTATGTAATTTAGGGGAGCTCAAATTTCCTTTTTTGTTGTTGTTGTTTTAGTTTGTCTGTTTCGGCTTTAAAAATATTTTTGTTCAGGACTCCAGTGTGACAGGAAAATTCAATATTGTTTATATATTGTACATATATTTGCACATATTTTTTATTTTGTTCGCATAAACATAGCCATTTTCCTACCACCTATCGTATCATTCAAAGCAAAAGTTGATCTCCCAGTCTACAAGATCCCTTCCTGTAGAGATTTTGTCAAAATTTTCAAATGTGGTACCTAAATAAACTCAAAAGTATTAAAAAATTTAAAAAGGAACTTGCTTTCTAATTATTATTTCTTGAAGTTTCCATAGAATATAAAAATATAACAGAATATAATAAAATATAATAAAATATAATAATTTAAATTTTTACTAACTTTGGTTATTTCTCTTAAATAGTGAATCTACAATCAGTTTAAGGTTGCATTTTATGCGATTTTCAAATAAAACATTTTAATTTCTAATGACTTAAGAGGACAATTAATGATACAAAGCTTTTGTGTAAATCATTAACTTAGAGATAAACTTTGTAAGATAAAAATTGGAGTATTATTAATCTAAATCCTATAAGCTTTTTAAATACTTAGTTTTCTGGAATTTTTTTATAATTTAATAAATATTTCTTGCTATATAATCTATTTGTTTACTTATTTTGCCTTATTATTTCTTTAAAATACATATCTGAACATTGAACATATTCGGGTGTTTTTTTATTGCATTAATATTTAATTTTTCAGAAAGGGTTTTATGTTTGTGGGTTGATTTTTCATGAAGAATTGATATTTTTCTAAATTTAAATTGAGTTTTAATAATCTAAATGGAGTCGAAACTAAATTTGTATTTAAGGTTTTATTTTAAAGTGTATTAGAAATATTGGGTTAAAACTTTTATAGGAAATGAATGACAAGTACAGTCGCAAAGAATTTAAATGTAACGAAAATCTTTAAAAAATTTAACTAAAAATATTTAAATATTTTAAGATGATCAATTTTATGAAATTTTAATGTATATGTGCTAAAAGTTACATAACTCTAAGTTCATAATTTATAAAACTGCTTAGAAATGTCCACCTAACTTTGTTTGCATAATCTTTGTTATCTTAGATGTATGCTTCCAGGCATGACATGCAAGCTTGATGGCTCTAATTGCAGAATCTTTGTTTTTAAAAGCCTACAAGCTATTACCTACAACATCTACAGTGGCTTTATTTTTGCAATGTATTGTAACGAATGTTTTCAGTAATGATAATTCCCTTTATCACCAATTTTGTTGTCTCTATTATGGTTTATTGGAAATTCAAATGATTTAAAACCTTGAGAAGCTATCGAAAATCCTCAAATCATTTCTATTTCTGACATACATCAATCTTCCTCCTAGCATTTTAATTCTTATTAAAGGTATGTAATTATGTATGAGATGACGACATTCTCAAATTTGATTAAATCTGTGTTTAAGGAAAGTGTTAGAGATCGAACTTTTATTTTTTCCCTCATACTTGACATTTCATCTTCTGTATTTCCTTTTACTTTTCCGTGATAATAGGGCTTCTTTTTCCTAAGGAAAAAGTAATATCTGAAACTCGTTTTTAGTGTGTTTCACTTTTATTTAATTATTTAATTTTTGCAATGTAGCAGATAAATGCTTATACAATAAAAACTCATTTATACCAAACTCACTGCTACAAAAATATGCAGTTATAGGAAATACCTTCGGGAATATACCCTTCCTCGGTGAAACTTACATTAGGCAGGTGTAATAAATTGTCAGCTTATACAAATTTTCAGTTATACGAAACACAAGATGAACACAAAAAAAACAGAAATGATCGATCCCTTACGTAAATTTTATTCAGTTATATAAATGGAAAAAAAAATTCGCAAAAAGATTCGTACTGTACAAATTAACATCTCCCTGTAGTTTTCTTCCTTTTTTATTTTTATTTTTTATTTATTTATTTATTTATTTATTTTCAGAATACTAGTTTATATAATTCTTGAGAAGTGGAGCGAGTTTTTAATTCCTGTTTTCTATTTCTCTTTCTATATTTTATATTATTATAGTCTAAAAATGTTTCCTAAAAAGTTTTCATTGTATGCATTTGTGTGCTTAATACAGAAACTTGCTGTATTTAATATAGTCGAAAACAATAATTTTGTTGTTATAGTTGCAGATGTTAATATGAATATAATTTTTAACGTTAAAATGCATTTTTTTCTAAAAATTAAAAATAAATAAAAAAAGAGAATGACCACACAGTAACATTATATTTACATAGGAGTAAGTGACTACTATTTACATATACGAAGCATTCACTTGAAGAATTATCTCTTTTCCCTACACTTCCTATAAGGGATTTGCCATTGTATATATATGTAATGATATTTAAACCCATTTAACTATTTTAATCACAATGACTTTTTCTAACAATTTTTAGGCTATTCTATACCTAAAAGACAATCTTTTCCTATCCTTTTTGCGATATCTAAATCCTAGTAAAACTGTTGACGAGCATAAAGTCACCATGTTAAAATTCTGTATGAGACAACACTAATCATATAACATTTATATTACAACGATAGCGTCCTCCCATGATCACAAATCTAAACTTTAATTGGCTAAAACCTCTGTCCCACCAGACCTTTTTACTCATTGTAAACTCTTTCTCCTCGGAGAGCAGCTAAGATCGTCATACAACTAAAACCTCTCAAATTGCACCTCTACAAATTTATCTTTTCTTTGCGTAAAAAATCGACATGATAATTAATAATCGGCATCTCCAATTTTAACTTTGCATAATGTTTAAAAAACAGCTTCAATCCAGAAAGTGCAATTATTTCAGTTTCCCGGAAATAAAATCTTTAATTCACAATTGTGTCATGTGGTTTTCATGAGATGTTTGTACCCCATACAGATTTTAAACCTTGTCAAGGACACATTTACTGACCATCTGGCAATTCTTAGCACCTCAAAAAGTTTAACTAAAACAATTCTCACGGAGATCTGTTTTTTCTCTCTCTCTCTCTGGAGACATCACTTTGGTGGCAGATTAGATGCTCTAAGAGCATGCAACCTTGGCATACAAAATGTGATTTTAGCGGACTTTTCGTGTGATTGAGCTTCGATGGGAAATTAATGAAGTTCACCTTTATTAACTTCACATCGAACTTCACCGAGACTTCAATTCCATTTGTTGAATCTAGAAGGGCAAAACAAATAAAGGCGAGTATTTCTTTGCAAAATTACATGTCTAAAAAATAATCATGTCATAGATATGTGTGTGTGTATAGATATTAGTTAAGTGGATATAGATATATAGATAGATAGACATTATGGGAAAAACTTATAAAAACAGACTAAAATACTGGTGGTACAGATAAATAAAAAAAACATGTATTTTGGGAATGTTAATACAATAGTTATGATGTTAACTGCTTAGGTTCTAGAAAATAAAATCTGACTAAAAAATCATTGCTTGCTGTTTTCCAATTAAAATCAAATACTATCCCTATATTTATGTACACAACATAAAAATATGAGTAAAAAAATTTCTCCCAGTATCAAACCAACGAGCTTCGCGTTATTAGTGCAGTGCTCTTTGAATATTGAATTGTGATATTTTTTTGAATATTGAAATATAGAGTTATAAGGAGAAAATTCTGCTCAGTTTTAGAGACAGCGATATTTTGGTTTGGTTTGTTTTTGCTACCCGAGAGCTAATTTGACTGCTTGAAACTGATTCCAACCGGTTATGAACATCTATGCCAGCAGGGTAATTCGAACCTATAAATTTCAATACCCAAGAGGAGCTATAGATAGAGAGGAGTTGGTATCTTCGAGTGTTCAATAAATTTTAAATTGTCCTAGAGGATCTACAATACAAAAAAAAAAAAAGGACATAGATAGTAAAACAAAAATACACACATATTAATAAATACTAAAAATTTGTCGACTTATCAACTCCAAAAATAGCATGCAAAGTGTTAATGATAATAACGAATTTGTCAATGTTTTCATTTTTCCAGGACGAAGTAGAAAAACCTTACTGATTGGAAAGACAAATTGTTACCAGAAGAAACATGGCCCTAAGAGGTAGGCAAGGTAGGCCACTGCCTATGGCGCCAAAATTTAGAAGCTGTAAATCGCTTGAATTAGACCACAAATTATATAAATGAATAATAAACACAGCCCACAAACATATATTTCGAGTATTTGAAAGTAGAAAATAAATTAGTAGTATTGTTTTGGGGGCATTTGGGGGGGGGGGGCTTCGCTTACGACAACAGAATGGTTAGGTCTGGTCCGTCGTGATACACACACACACACACACACACACACACACATATATATATATATATATATATATATATACATACATACATACATACACATGCACATTGAATATATATATATAATGATAGACAGAGAGATTTTTGTCATATTTTTCTACTAAATATATGGCTATTTTATAACTAATTTATTTTATTCCAGTAGATTCTTCAAGCTACAGGCATTATTCGGATGAAGTTCTCCAGTGAATGGTGAAATATAAAGAGAGAATATGCAAATTTTACATGTTCAAACCGAGGTGACGAAATTCAAATACTTTTCATTGTAATAACGCATTCATTATCACTTCTATTATCTTGATTCAGTCTACATTATGTATAAAGCTTTTTAAGAAAATAAATTTTTAATTAAAAAATCGGTTATGTTATTTGTATACACTCAACAATATAATTCACACTTTATACCAGAGACGATAACTCATGGCTTGGTAATTAATTCCCTTGTGGATTTGCTCGGATAGTTTTTAAATGCCCCAAAGCCTTAAACCCGTTCGTAAATCAATCATGGTTCACATTTCCCCCGAGAGGCATTAATTGTTTATCACTTGCCTTGTTTTCCCCGCTAAATCAAAATCCCTTCAAATGCCAAAGGGACGATTTGCGAATTTTATACACGTTGAAACAAATAAAGCATTCGAATATTGAATTTGAAATGAAATTTATTGTCGAAATAAATATGTGTAGAAGGATTGCGATTATTACTTACTAAATCCAAATAATATCCATTGCCCAAATACTTTCATTATTACTTCATTTTCTAATTATGTATAAAACCTTCAAATAAATTAAATTATGAACTAAAAAATAACTAATCTTATTTGCTTAGATTCAACACTTTAATTTCCACTTTCTGCCGGAGATGAAATTCACAGTTTGGTAATTAATTCTCTTTCGAATTTGTTCCACCAGTTTTTGAATGACCTAAAGCCCTAAACCCGTTCGTAAATCAATCACGGTACACTTTTCCCCGAGGCATTAATTGTTTATCACTTCCCATATTTTCACCACTAAATTAAAACCCCTTCAATGGTGACGAGTTCCGAATTTCTTACGCGTTGCAACAAATGAAGCATTCGAAATTGAATTTGGAATGAAATTTATGGTCGAAATAAATCTGTGATGAAGGATTGAAGGTCAAAACGATTGTTGTATTCCCTTAACAAGTTTGAAACACTTCGAGTCGTCCTTTATCTGCTTATTATCGTTGTTCTTCTGGTAGTGATTGCCTACAACTTGATCTTCCAATTTAACGTTTAACATATAAATAACTTAATATGAAAGAATGAAGTCTCGGTATCAAGGGCTCGGCGAGCACTTAAATACTTGATCCGGGCAGTGTTCTATGACATATCCAATTCCTGCAATTTTTTTTTTTTTTTTTTTTTCGTTGCCAAGTAAGTGAGTGTCAAGCCTCCATCTATTAAAATCTCAGCAGAGATCTCAACCAAACCCTTTATTTTTAATATGCTGTTAAACCATGCCTTATGATAATCACGCACCATGCTGTATGATTCATAAATGACACTGCAGAATACCGGTTGTAGTCGACAATTACACATATTTAGAAACCGGGACCACCTTCTAGTAACACGTTACTCCCTTGAACCCTTGACCTAGGGAAGAAATCCCTACACGAACTGCTAAATTTTCCCTACTTCAAAATGCGCTGAATTGTAAGTCCTCCCATTGGTTGGAAATCTGACAGGTCACGTGGTGCATAAAGGGCGTTACTAGTCCCCTTTTAGCCCCCCCTTCCTTAAGGTCCCCTAATGACTGGGTGCCTCAAAGATGGATGAATCGCTTGGAAGATGAATTACATTTGTTCGCTGTAGTTGCTAGGTTCATTTCAGTGCATTGGAATGCCCTAGCTAGATGATTGATCATGCTAAGCTAGCGTTGCACAAGAAGACTGATGTAATTCCAGAAAGGCCGTCGTCGTTTTTTTTTCTTTCTTTTCCTTTTCGTTCATTTTTTTCATTGTGTTTTAACAATTTTTTACCTTCGATTCCGACCGTACTATCATTTGGCAGAACCGGATTGTCAATGTAAAGACCTCCGATAAGAAGTTAATTACAGTGAGACACTTAGACTGATGAAATTTCAAGTTCATTATAAAACCCCCAGCGGGAATATTTTCACACATTGATTTTAAATTTACCCCAAATACATTTAAAAAAAATAAAGATTTTTAAAAAAAATAAAGAGAGAAAAAATTGTTTCACTTTTCATTTTTGATTTACTAATAATTTCTAATAAATTAAATTTACCCCAAATACATTTAAAAAATAAAGATTAAAAAAAAAAATAAGGAGAGAAAAAATTGTTTCATTTCTCATCTTTGATTTCCTAATAACTTCTTCCTCCTTTTTTAAAATTTAGCTAAAATATAGTTACACCCATCTCCTTTAGAAAATTTAGATCATTAAGGTCTGATGTTATCACTGAAATTATTCTAAGTTAAATACATAATGGAAAAAATAAAAGCATATGAACGATTACATAAAGTTTAAATTATAATTTAAGATGTATCTATCTCAAATGTAATTTCTGTAATAAACCTACATTTTTAGAGAATTTTTATAAACATCAATTTACAATAATTTTATTTAATGCAAAATTTTGAATCATTTAATTAGAGTACATGTTTATATCCCAATATTTTCAATTGGGAACTGTAATTAAACAAGATATATATTTTTCTGGATTCTCAACATTGCTCTCAAGTTATAAACTACTAGAAAATATTAATAATCTATTTCATTTTAAGAATTTCATTAAGTGAATAAAATAGCATTATGTTTTTCCTGTCACATGCTAAAAAGAAACTGTCTAATAATAAAGAACTACAAGTAAAATCATTGCTAACTAAAAAAAAAAAAAAAAAAAAAAAAAAAAAAAAAAAAAAAAAAAAAAACTTCTGTTCATATATTTATTGAATAATGTGTTAAATATTGCATCACTGTTGTTACTTCGGTAAAATTTGAAATAAAATAAGATAGAGTTTATGAAGAAATTATTTAGTAATTAACTTATAGATTTGGTCACTGAAATATTTGTGCAAATTATATATTTTTTTAATTTTGTCGAAGTGTCATGATATTGATCAACTTAGAAATATTGCTAATTTTAACTCATTAATTGCATTAATTTCTCGGGAATTTTTTCTCTGTTATTCATATATAAGTATTGTTAAAAATAGGTAAATTGTGTAAATTGGTATTCCCAAAGTAATAATAATAATAGTTTAAGTAGTACATCCCTTTCTGAATAATCTTATATTTCAATATTAAATTATCACCCTCTTCTTAAGGCTGACTGAAGAAGTTTCATTAAATTGAAAGAATAATTTTGAATAATTTCATTTTATCCGGAATCAAAGTAACTAAACTAGTATTTAAAAAATTGAAATTTGAAAATACAAATTGTTGTATAATTATAATTATATGCTTTATTTAGACAGGTGAGTTAGTTCATTATCTAAGAAAGGGAACTTCTCTAATTTTTGTCTTCTTCACGATTTCGTGTTCCAAATTATTTATTTCATTTAGTGCATGATTTAGTGATGAATAAGTTTTTGTTATTCTTATGTTATTCAGTAAACTGTAATTTAGTACTGTTCTTATTATTCAAATTAATTCGTATATCTGACTCAAATTATTTAAAAATAAATTTAATAGGAGTCTTCTCTTTGAATAATCTGACTCAAAGATTTAATTATCACAGACTCTTACTAAAAGTCAATGAAACACTTATCACTAAATTGAAAGAACAATTTGATTAAATGCACTGTTAGATATCAAAGGGCCTAAGAATGAAATATTATTAGACTTAGAAAAAAAAATATGATTATTTTGTGCATTTGAAATTTTAAGCAATAGTGTTAGTATAATTATGGAATCTAGAGACTCTTAAGGTATCCGTCTACTTTGGGAGAACTTTTTTCTTTAAACGTAGAAACTAGTTCATGTTTTTACATTTTTAGGTTTATTTTTTATATTATCATAGATAATTGTACTTAAAAAATTTATTCCTGGAGAACTTTTTATAAAATTTCTAATAAATGAAGAAAATTTAGAAAAAAAAAATCGGTTTTTTTCAAAAGGTCTAATTTTTTAATAAATTATATTGTTTCAATATTTTTTTTATGCAACACATTTCTTATACACTGGATAGTGAATCACTTAAAATCTTTGCTTAATTTACATTTGGTAAAAAATTTTGGTCCTTCAAAATCATATACATTGAATTTTTAATGAATTTTCATTACCTTTATATCTAACTATGAGTGTAACATCATTAAAAATTATCCAAATTTAAAGGTTTTAGGTCATTTACTAGTAAATACTATCAAAAGCATTCATAATAATTTTCAACAAAATATTTTAAGAATTTTTTGAAAAATCACATTTCAAGTTTCAGCATTTTATTAAAAATAAATACCATTCTGAGAAAAACGCATTTGAAGTTTCTGAAAGCAACTTTAACTATTATAAAAATTAAAATACATATTTCAAATTCCCCACACTTTCTTGCTTCAAAACTTTCTAATTGCCAAGTTGCTAATTATTAAAAATACTAGAAAAATGTTTAAACTAATCTTCATGAAAATTTAAAAAGTTTTGTCCAAAAAATGTTGTGAATTTAAAAACCTTTTAAAGGTTTTTAAATTCACAACTTCCGGTTCCGAAGTTGCTACTTCCGTTTTGTTTTGACTGCTGTCACTGATGTTTAAACAGCTGTAACTTTTCTTTAAAATGCCATAGAGACAAAACAAAAACTGATTTAGAAGCATAAAAGTTGAAATTTTATAATAGAGAAATAATAATAAAAAAAATATGATTTTTGGCAAAAAATAAAGTTTACGACGTAGACGGATACCTTAAAGGATATCTGATTCAGAAGTAAATTTGGTTTTTCGAAGATTTAATGAAGAAAATCAATAGATCCAGAATCTTGAATGTCTTCTTTTTTATAACAAATATTATTGATACAGTTGAATAAATAATGGCATCTGACTTTGTCTATACCGGCCGGTTGTTCCTATCATTAGTTGTTATTTTTCCAGCTACTCTTATGTAGGTCATATCCAGAAAAGTATACGACTGAGGTGTGGATGCTGTCCACTACAACAGTTTTTAAGTGTTTGATATTGACTTACAGCAGTGTGTGGTCTCATTAGTATTAGTATACATAATAAAGTAAACCATGTTCTTCAGAGAATTGGACACTGTATCTTTAGCAATCAAGCAAAACTCAGAGCTGACTACAGATGCCTGGCATCTATTTCATGGCATAAATTAGACATCAAAACATCAGTAAACCTAGTGTTAGACACAAACTAATATTTACTATTTTTAAGACCCATACCTATTACTTGGATATATACCTGTTTTTGACATAGTGACATTTGCTTGAACGCCCATGATACATACTAGAGTATTTCTTTCCTGATTCATGAGCAATTGCATATATGTTTGGGTTCACTTGATTCTTGAGAGTTAGGTGTTGTTACAGCTAATATAATAAATAATAAAATAAAGTAGTCTTCTAGTGTATATCAAATCATTGTGACATAAGTAGAAATGTCATGGTAAATATTTTGATCATTGGTTAAACAAATCTTGAAATAACTTACCTTGTTCCCGAAGCTATTTCTAAAAACTTGCAGTGTTTTGGTTACAAATTACAACTACCAGAAAGAACAAAAACAATCATATAAACAACAAGAACAACAACAACCCTCCCTCTCTCCCATGAAATGAAGATTGCTACTACATGCAAAAAGGTGCATTAGAAAGCTATTTTTTTTTGTTTTGTTGTTTGGTAGCTCTGATTATCTAGAAATCCTATCCACATAACTGTATTGTACAGATTTAGCACTTTATGTGCAAATTTAACATTCTGCTGAACAAATCTTGCATGGGAGTGTTTTAAGACAATGAGAAGATACATAAGGAGAATCATCTGAGGTAGATCTATCTCCATCTACTTAAAAAATTTATAGTTCTTCTACCAAGGGATGATTAGGATTCCTGTATACTGATTTTTTCATCTATCCTTTTATGGAACATATTTATATACTCCCAACAAATAGAATTTTAAAATTTCAGTTCTAGAAATAAAGGCTGTTAGTATACGAATAATAGGGAATGAGGAAATAGGGAATGAGGAGAACATGCATTTTGGATACCCTATTTGTATATGTATGGGGGTGTTATCGTATAATTTATATAGAGCATTTTAGTAAGGTTTATGTCAATACAGACAAACATATACGAGTGCATGTATCTATGTTAGTATATATGTATAAATGTATTAAAACGAAATAGCTCTATACGGTTTAAAATAAGTTTTATATTTTTTCCCAATGAAAAGTAGTTCTTAAAATAAGGGTACTGTGAAAATTAGCTTGTGACTCCGTCTACCTCGGGCACAAGCTTTCTATGGCTTAGGGGTGTCTCCCTGTTATGACAGTTCAACAAAACTACCATTCATCTTTCAGGCTTATACTGTACTTGGGGACCAATAGCAATCTTTCTCACTGTCCCAGCGATTAACCAGAAAGATGACAATAATTACTCGCACGTTCTGAATTTTTAGCTGTCTACTCGAATCAGATTTTATCTCGCGTACCAATCTAAGGGCAAGATAAGTATGGAGTTGTCGATTTTTGTATCCGTTTTTTTTTTTTCTTCTATCTTCTTCTATGGTGGAGAAATTTATGTTAAGCTATGATAAGCATATACGGCTATTAAGGTAAAATCAAGTAACGTCGCGAAAAAGAATCAGGACTCGCAGATGTTGAGAAAGAACATGTGTTCTTACAAATACAATTTCAGAGTTACCAGAATAAGAAATTTATTGCGCTACGTTTAACCAAATTTCTTGAGTCAAATACATGAATTATTTTCCTCATTTAAGCTGAAAATGATACATTTCTAATTCTAATATTACCGTAACACAATTAACCGCCGTATTATTGTGGATATCAATAAACATTCTCATTTAAGGGCACACAGAACATCTGCACAACCAAATTAGGGTGATGTATTTAACTTCTGATAATAGATTTAATCATATAATTTACATAGCAGTCAATGCATGAATTAAAGGTTATATTTAAGGTCAAATACAAGAATTAAACCAAGAGCTAAACTGACTAATGATTTGATTATTTTCAAAAATTCATTAAAATTTTCATAACGTATATCAATTGGTACATTTTTTTAAAGAACTATTGAATTCATATTTTAGATACTTGGTAAGGTAGCAGGAAATATGTCATTTGTTTTTTGGTAAAGTAACAAATAATTTTTAATAATTAATAATTTTTAAAATAAGAAGTTTTCAAAAAAATTTGAATTCCCCCTTCCCACCTCTAATTTCATTACTTAAAGTTTTTTTCTTATGCTAAGCTTACTACAGAAGCAAGTGATTTTTATAGCAATAAAAAACTTTAACTATTTTCATTCTGCAGTTCTTCAAATTGTACGTAAAGTCAGAAGAGAAACATTTTGTAAAAAATAAACTAAATCAGTACATTTTACTACCATATTTTGCGTACATAAAACTTTAACGTTTCTTAAATCTTTTCTTCTTCTGTCCCATAACAATAGTGACAGTTGATGTAAGAAAATTAATATAGAATGCAACTTTTATTATCAAAAAACAAGTAATAAATTAAAAATACTTCTAATTTTTATTTAGAGTATTTAGATATTATCTGGAATTTGCAATAATTGCTTTACTACATAATAAATTATTGAAGCTAACATAATTGCAACTTTTTGTTTTCCTTTTAATACCTTAAGAACTAAACAATTGCAACTCGATATTTTCTTGCAAACTGTCATCTTACTTTTATGTTGCGTAGATATTCAACTTAAACAAAAAGTATTAATTTTGATCAGCAGGTAAAATTAGAAAAATTATGAGTATTCATTATAATTAAGTTAACCTAAAAATTGGAAGATACGTAAAACAAATAACAGATATGGCGAAACATTGGTTTTTAGTGAAATTTTCACAATTTTTCACTTCAATATAATTTACAACTACATTCGCCAATAACTACTTTTTAAATATTCACTTGCCACTATTATTTTGGGACAGATGGAGTATAAATTTTATACAGAGTGGTAATCACTTCAATTCACTTCATTTTGAAAATGAAAATTATAATTGTGAGCCTCTATTTGCTTTGCTTATCTTTCATATGATACCGAAACTAAGACCGTTTATAGGAAAAAAATTCAGGAGGTACGGAGGATTTAAGTTTTTATGTTTCTGTGTAATATATTTCAATTCATAATGAATATATCATTTTTAAAATATACAATTCATAACACAAATACTTGAATAATTCACAAAAACAGCCTGCAGAGAACAATTGCCATGAAGTGGGTGAATAGAAATGCAGGGGAAAATTAAAAGTGTTTTCATCAAATTCTTTCACTTATATCTTTGAATAGTGCTTTCCCCCAAACTATGCTTTTCCTCAATATATAACTGTATGTGTAATATATTTCAATTCATAATGAATATATCATTTTTAAAATATACAATTCATAACACAAATACTTGAATAATTCACAAAAACAGCCTGCAGAGAACAATTGCCATGAAGTGGGTGAATAGAAATGCAGGGGAAAATTAAAAGTGTTTTCATCAAATTCTTTCACTTATATCTTTGAATAGTGCTTTCCCCCAAACTATGCTTTTCCTCAATATATAACTTTATTTTAAAAATCTTTGCATTTTTTTTTTAATAATTGCAGTGCAAAGGTGCATTTAAATTCAATAAGTATCTGACCATAATTGAACATAAAACATTATATAAAAAAAATATACGTATCTTTGTACTCATATTAATATATGTCTAAAATTTCAAGGGGTTGTTTGAATATACCCCCTCCTACTGTCTACGGTCTTACTACAATTTATGTAATATTAATAATTACTAATAAATATATTTATTAGTAATTATTAATATTTATGAATAATTTTAATCAATTTAAGTAATATTAATAATTATTAATAATTTATGTAATATTAATATAAATTTACTCATATTGTATTGTTATGGTCGTTACTGGGCTCCTGAAAGAAAATAAAAATACCACAGTAATCATTTTATATATACTTTGTCCGTTGGAGTTTGACAAGACCAATGATTTAAACTAGGTTGGAGGATATATAGATAAAATATTTTGAATGAAGTATGTATGAAGATATCTGGAGCACAGGCTGACTTTCTTGACTGAATCATTTCTTTTAAATGAGGATAAAATCTGTCATGAAACGAATTTCTCACGTATTAAGTGAAGCTGCTACAAAAATAATTTCAGAATTTGATCACAAATTCTTCAATCATTTCAAGATTAATGCTAACAGCAAATGTTAGCTCCCTGAAGTAATAGATCATGCTGAAATTTTATTTATGTTGATACAAAAAAAAATTGTAGGAAATGTTTTTACGTCAAAAATGTGGTCACGAAATGATTTTTTTAAATAAAAACTTCTTCTGATACTCGGTCATGCAGGTTTCTCGTCGCAAAATTAATCAATATACAAGTTTTATTTTTTTCTTTTCGGAAAACGCTTCTTCATTATTTTGGAATGTCGTTATCTTGAGTACAAGGTAATGAGAGTTTTTGTAAATAAAGATGCGCAAAATGTAACAAAATATATCTTCATATCAAATGTAATGCATACCAGTGACCAGGTTTATAGCTAGGAAAGAATTTGCGTTGGTTGAGGGAGAGGGGGTTCACGTTTTACATTTTGTGATAATTTTTTAAGGTATCGAAGACTTATGTTTTTTGAATACACAATACATAATACAGTATCGGTAGCCCATCGGGAGTCAAGCAAAATGTGTGATATATCTCATTGCAAAATATATCCAGGGGAAAGTAGGTGATTGGGAGTGAGTGGTAAAGGGTTTACATTTCTGAACAGATGAAATTAAAATACAATAAAATTAGTGTAAATGTATTAACAAAATTATTATTTAGTGTAAATTATTATTATTTAATGTAAATATAATAACAAAAATTAATCACTTAAATAAGATAACAGTTTCATTCACCTTTTTAATGTAACAAACTGTAACAAACTCTTCATATCAAATGTAATGCATATCAGTGACCAGGTTTATATCTAGGAAATAATTTGCGTTGGTTGAGGGAGAGAGGGTTCACGTTTTATATTTTGTGATAATTTTTTAATGTATCAAAGACTTATGTTTTTTTTAATACACAATTCATAATAAAGTATCGGTAGCCTATCGGGAGTCAAGCAAAACTTGTGATATATCCCATGGCGAGATATATCTGGAGGAAAGGAGGTGATTGGGAGTGAGTGGTAAAGGGTTTACATTTCTGAACAGATGAATTTAAAATACAATAAAATTAGTAGTATAAGTATAATAACAAAAACGAATCACTTAAATACAATAACAGTTTGCATGTACCTTTTTAATGTAACAAAATATATGTTCATATCAAATATAATGCATATCAGTGACCAGGTTTATAGCTAGGAAAGAATTTGCGTTGGTTGAGGGAGAGAGGGTTCACGTTTTACATTTTGTGATAATTTTTAAGGTATCGAATACTTATGTTTTTTAAATACACAATTCATAATAAAGTATCGGTAGCCTATCGGGAGTTAAGCAAAACGTGTAATATATCCCATGGCGAGATATATCCGGAGGAAAGGAGGTGATTGGGAATGAGTGGTAAAGGGTTTACATTTCTGAATAGATGAATTTAAAATACAATAAAAAATTAGTAGTGTATAATAATAAAAACGAATCCCTTATATACGATAACAATTTGCATTTACCTTTTTAATTTTATTCGCAAATGGAATATAGTCCAAATAAGTTTTATTTATCTGTAATCATTCTCCCAAATTATATGATTTTTAAAATATAGTTGCATTAAGCAAATAAGGAGAGGAAAATAAAAGCCTGGCGTTAAATTTATGGAAATTCATCTGTACTGAGTGTAAGTGAATGTATAAAATAAAGTCTAATAGAATAAAAATCTAATAAAATAAAATCTGGAATATAATCCAAATAAGTTTTATTTATCTGTAATTATATTACCGAATTATATGATTTTTAAAATATAGTTGCATTAAGTAAACAAGGAGAAGAAGAATATAAACACCGGGCGATAAAATTACGGAAATTAACCCTTAATTTGGCTAAGTCCGCTACACCGGACATGTATATTTATAACTACTATATAACATAATTGTCAGTGTTCGCCACAGCGGACATTAATTATCTCAAAAATGGAAAATGATATATTTTTTTTTGTTTATTTTACAGAGATCCTAATGTCTATACAGACATGGGAAAATAACAGAAATTAAAATTAAAAAATATTTGAAAAACATCTTGTCAAATTAAGGGTTAACTGAATGTATAAAATAAAATCTACTGAAAAGTATCTGTTATTACTTATAAGTTGTGCAGTTACTGAATTTGAAAAATACCCAGTCTGACTAAATGCAGTTTGTTTTCAAACAAAAAAGGAGAATTTCCAAAAACAAGTATAATTTTAAAATTCAAAAGGTGTTGTTTTATGGAACACTGGTATTATTCAAGTAAATTCCTCTTGGTGCTTTGGACAGTTAAAAGCTTTTATTTATTTTATTATTATTATTATTATTTTTACATTTTTGTCTTTATTTAAAATTTTAAACTCCTCTTGAGAATCACTCATCCCAACCTTTGCTCTGAAGTTTATCTGTTTCGCAAGATTTCATTATTCATCCCCATCAACTACCTTTCCAAAATGTCATTTCTTTTTTATATATACTTTAAAGGTAATCCAACAACTGAAAAACAAGATGCGAAAACTACATTTTAACACATGTCTCCTTTCATTGCATTGGCATAAGTAATTTTTTTTCATCAGATATCATATGTAAAATAAATTGTCTCTTTCCCACGTCTGAAATTCCTATAAAATTTGCATGTGGTCTTTGCCTGGAGAGGAAAATGCAAGGGGAAAAAAAACATACGTACTACAGGAACTGGACCTTTAACCTCATGCTTGCAGGGAGACAAGGTGGAAAATGGCCCCAGAGAAAAAAGAAAAAAAAAAAAAAAGGTAAGCAGCTGAAGCGAAAGAAAATAATAGGCTTCGCGTGCATGGGGGAACTGTTACTTCAACTATTTTTAGAGCAGGCGAGCAGAGCTAACCAATCTTTCCTTTGTACCGATCACATATGTGGTCAACAAAACTAAAGTAAATGCCTTTGAAAGGGATGATCCTAATCTCTTTTACATTGTGTCATTTTCTTTTTGTGAGCAGAAAAGAGTTTTTCCTTTCGTAATAATATTTAAAAAGTCAATATTCTTTTATGATAACAAGAAATTCGTAAGGAACTCGAAGCAAAACTATTAAGACAGCATTTACCAATCCTTTCTACAGATGGTATATTTGGCCAACAAAACTAAATACCATTGTAGAGGGATTTGCTTTTGTTAGTCTGTTTGCCGCAAACCAATTGTATAATTATTCTGTTTGCGGCTAAATCTCTTTACCGCTTTTAGCTTTTGCCATTTTTTTTTTATCAGAAAAAACTTTTTTTTTTAACAAGTATTAAGAAATTTACTCCTTTTCTCTGGGAACCGGTAATTCACTCAAATTCAACAGTAAGAACTGAAACCAAAATCATTAACAAAAAATAATAGCAAATGTCGGTTGAATTGGTTTAACCATGAAATGCAATTCTGAATTGATATTGTAGTTAACAAAACTAATACAAATGTTTATTCCTTTATTTGTTCTAAGTTTAAAAGTTCTTCAACTGGTGAAAATTGTTACAAACGCTGAATATCTAAACAATACAGCAAACGTCTCTTTATGATTTTAAAATAATTTCCGAAATGCTGTGATGTATTTCATACAGGAAAGTTTAGATATAGTTTATACTCTTACTGCATTTCGTGTTTAATATTTTGTAAAATTTGAAATATATTCCATTTTATACTGATTAAATATTGCCTTAGCAGTTTTAATTGATGCAGCGTGTTATTTAAATATAAAAAGGCAAATTAAATTCATTTCAAACTACTTTGGTAAATTAGTTCCTACCACTTAATACATAGTCCAAACAAATAAATGAATATATGTTATAAAATATGGTAATGTTGAAAATGGGCAATTAACCATCAAGCATATCATCATTCACGATTAATGATATTATTAAGGTTTAACACAAAAACTGTCTAAAGCGAAATTTTTTTTAATCTCATTAATGAAAAATAACATGATTGACCGCTTAGGTCAGACATCAAAGATCATCTGCTTCTTAAACAGGTGTGCTGACCTTTGTGCTACCTAGCCCAGTCATTGCATATGAAGTAACGTCAAAGAATTAAATGTTCTTAGGATGTGTGATTAACATTTTAGATTAATAAAATCTTATGTGGGTTTCAAATTTATTGTTCTGAAAACAATCAGTTATTCGTTGTCGTTCTAGTTTGTTGATTGATCGGTCCCGTTAAATTCCTAATAGGTTGTCCATATAAGAAACATTCTAGATCTGTTCATACGAAACTCTTCCATCAGAATGTTCTAGATATATAAAACCTAATAGTATGAAAAAGAAACAGATTGTTTAATATACAGTAAATATAAAAGAACTTTCACTCGAAAGTGTTGTAATGCAGTAATTTTATTGGATGTTCAGCATTTTTACTGGATTTTTTGCAATATAAATAAAGAATTTGAATAGCTCTTTAGTGATTAAATTTACTTTATTGCATTTTAAGCAGCTTCATAATGCAACAAAATAGCACTTATGATGTATACTACTTAAATGTGTGCAACTTAAAAATTTCTTTGCATAAAGTTATAAACTACTTTCGAATTTGGACAAGGATCTAAAATGATAAATGTATCATGAAAGATAATGAACTATGGAAATAATTACTACACACTATTTTGTGAAAGAATACAACTGCAATAATATGTCTAACTCATATTTTATTGTAAAGGTATGTACTTGACGAAGTCAAATGTATCATACGTCACTCACACACGCATACACACATATACTCTAAAATACATACATTTATACATACATACATATATAAATATATATATATTATATATATGTATATATGTAATATATCAAAATTATTTAACTTTAATATTTCCTTAAAAACCTCCTCGCTCCCATTCTAATTCCTTAAAATCATTTTCTCGGCCTCTAAATGTCTTAATCAAAAGAGTGTCTTCCACTTAAAATTCTTCCCAAAGATTTCTATCCTAAATATGTAAAATTTCTGTCTATTCAACACGTTTCCCAGCTGTCACTGGGAAATGGCTTTTCCTGATCTTGCACTTAAATTCGCTGAATAAGTAGGAAAATTCTTTCTGTCTTCGCTCTTGGGTGCACCTCTGTTCGAGCAGAGGGATTTTTGTGTCTTTCCTTTGTCTGTCGTTGAGTAGTAAAGATGTCCGTGTTACCAGCTCTGAAATAAAGTTTTAATTAGATGTGCCGTTCTCTTCAATGTCGGCCGACTGCATTTTTATTACTGCTAGCTGTTTAGCTTTCTCCTTGTCCAGCAGTTTTATAATTTAAGGATTACATATATATATATATATATATATATATATATATATATATATATATATATATATTATATATATATATATATATATATATAATATATATATATATATATATTGTATTATGTGGGGTGTGTGTTTAACTAAGTGAAAAGCCTTTAAACGTCAAAATAGTAGGGAAATAAAAAATATATATTATTAAAAGATGTTAATGCAAGTATTATGTTATTAAGGTCTGTAGTTTTAGAATATTATTCAAAACTAAAAAAGAAATCTCTGCTGATTGATTTTCAGAAGTTAAAATTAATATTATTATACACTATAATATATTTACATATAAAAAAATAAAAAATTAATGTGGGTCAAGTTGTGTGTGTGTGTTGTGTAGCATGTAACTCTAACCCTGATAAAAAAATAGAAAAAATATATATATTAAATATATTAAATATTAATGCCTTTTAGATACAGACAAGTTTGTCTTAGTGGGTTTTCGTAATTTTCAAATTTTCATGAAGAATCTACCATGTAAAACAGAAGGAATATACAGTAAAAAATTAATAAGCTTTAAATTTAATAAATACTAAAAATTTGCCAACTTATTGCCTCAGGAAACATTCTGTAAAGTGGTAATGTTGATAAATAAATTTGTCTACGCGTTCATTCGTGAGGTTCAGTATAATAACATTACTGACTATAATAACACTACTTACTGGATAAGACAAACTGTTTTCAGACACAAAAACTAAATTTAATGTAGCATTACATAAAATGAAAACTAATTAAATTTTGAAATAAGGAATTTATTAAGCTTTGCATGGTGTCATGTAGAACCACTGTACGAAATATCATGCCTCTATGTAGTAGCATTTACGTTCGATCGGGTATACAAACGACCACACTAAGCATTTTATGAATTATATATATATATATATATATATATATATATATATATATATTATAAATATATAAATATATATATATATATATATATATTTATATATATATAATAAGACGGACTTCACGATATGTGGTTGCAATCATGGCAAATAAAAATGACACATTTTTAGTCATAGACTTTTATTAACAGATCGTTGGAGGACGGGTTCCCACTTCATTATAGGGACAGGACATAATGCGGGGTTAGCTATCATGAAGTTAAAAGTAAAAGGCCCTTAACACCTGGGTCAACATCTCAGTCAAAATCGATGTGAATACCTCTAGGAAAATATGCCTCTGATAGCTTGCATCTCCTTTTTGTTTGGAAATTTCCTAAATTGTACGCTAAGTCAACGTAGGGTTATAATTGGTTAGACCCCTTCTCTGAGGGAGTAAACTGTAAACCTAGTGGTCAATTTAGGTTAGGGGTTGAAAAGGAGAAAATAAAAGGAAACGGATATTTTTGCCCTTTACACAAGATTTGAAAACCCCTGAGAATTTTTTTGGGGTGTCTTAGGGGTTTTATATAAAATGCCTACATTAGTTTCGCGATCTAGTTTACTTTTCCTTACACACACATATACATATATATGTATCCAAATCGAACAGGAGGTAGCTTCTCTGCATTGAAAATACTTGGCCCTTTTCCCTGAAATTTCGTATACAAGTCTACGTTTTTGATTTCTGAAGGAAAAAAAAATAGTTTATACTTCAGTTCTGCGACGCAAGTTATTTACACATTTCTTAATATAAAAACATTTTCTTCCTAAAAGAGGAATTGTGAAGCTATTTTTATCCATAGCAATGCATTTGTTATACCCATAGAGTAATTGCTGATCGAAGGATATCTTTAAAAGGGTAAAATTTCAGGGTATTTTTCATAGTTATTCATGACATCGTACATGACATCGTAGATGTCCAATTCCCATCCACTACTGCTACTGTTTCTTCCCAATTTAAGAAGTTCGTAATTGTTTGAGAGCCTCTTCGTAAACGTTTCACTTGCCAAAATGTTTTAAGTGCAGTCGAATCGTTGGTGTTTCACTGGTGAAATAGTTTAGAAAGTAATTGGTATACTCAGTTTTACGAGAGTCAGAATATGGTATGTATATATATTAGGAAGTAATTACTTCATAATACCTTTTATAGGTTGAGGATATTACCAATATTAAGAAATTTATAAATTACCTGTTCCGGAGAGACATTTTTCCTTCTAGTGACCAAATTATAAACAAAAACTTCCGTTTCGGAAACCGAATACTCAGAAGAGCATGTGTAAAACATTTTAGTAAAATTGGCCTAATAGTTTTAACATTACAGACGTGTAAATACCTCTTTTATGGACACCTGAGTTACATAATAAGATGGATACAGTTGTGGTGGGTCAGGCAAATGTGGCTGATGATATGCGAATTATAGGTGATGTTAATCATTAGAGATAATAATAGTATCTGTGGAAATCTATTGGTCATCATTCGTACTGAAGTACAAGACACATTTCCTCGCTTTGTCATCGAGGATGGAAAGACATTAAGGATTAAAAAAGCTAATAATTTGAGAAGGATTCTAAATTTCAATAATTCTCAAAACATCTAAAATTTTCAAAAATCTTTAAATATTCACGAAAATTTTCTGAATTCGCTTTTTGTTCTATAATTTACTGAGGTGTGTACCAGGGTTCTAGAAAAATTTAATTGACCCAGCTTCTTGACTGAGCCGGGACCTTAAATTTGAGTGGTTGTTTAAGAGCATTGGTTAAAAAGAGGAAACACAGGAACATACGGAATTTTCACTTATCGAACATTTTATAATTCCCTAAAATAGTTGAAGGTGATTCATTTGAGTTTTAACTATAAATTCTCATAGGAAGCTTTGTATTCATCTGTTACATAAAACAACCAATATATTCAGTTGTGGATCGTCTTAGAACTTTCCTGTAATTTACCTTTATGCTTTTAGGTTCCTATATATATATATATATATATATATCTATATATTCTGTAGTTTTTATTAGTACTTAAACTATAGAGACTTCGATAAGAGCCATGAGACTGCTGTGTTGATTATATAAATCAATTTCAATAAGTTTCATGGTGGAAAAATTGTCTATGTTCAAAAAGCTGGTTTTAGGGGCAAGTGCACTTTTAGGTAGTTAATGTAATATCATAGATAAACCAACAGTAAATGAAAATTGAAAGGCTTGCTATTTGTAAAGAACGAGACAGCATATAACTGTAGGATATAGTCTATAGCATATGCTGTCCATGTCCTTTCCGGCTACTGCAAGACAAAAGTTATTTGAGACTATGTATAGTAAAATGTAACAACCTTTGAACTCTATTGAACTGGACCTCTGAACGGGTATGTATACATGTTTGATCATCATGTAGTTAAAGCTACTGTTTTGCAGTATATTTTAACGAATGAGAAAAAGAAATATTTTGAGGGGGAAAATGCATGTTAGAATCACTGAACAACTTTAACAATCTGTAAAAAGTAGAAGCAAGATTTTGGAGATTTTTAGCACCACGGGTTAAGGACAAAAGTAACGTTTATTAAGGAAAAGCATGTTACCAGAAGCTTTATCACAGGTCAGCAACGTTGTACTATGTGGACAATTAAAAGTAGATGCTTAGCCTTACTAGTTAGGGTTAACAGTAAGAATACGTATAAAAGCTTGCCTTATGTTGTAACAAGCCCTTGTCTACTGAAACAAATCATACAACCTTTGATTGCATGATTATGGGCAAAAATGAATGTTAAGGCTGTTTCAGTGAACCGTCGATCTTCCAAAGAAGAGTCATACAGATACGATGAACATTGCACTGAATGAGAAAATTGAGATATCACTTAATTCATAGACGAATCTCAATTTATTCTTACATCTAACTTACAATAACAGATCTTCTGCCCACCTGAAACATTGTTTATACTGAGTAATATGTCTAAAGAACTGTACAGAACTAATAGTATTCTGAAGGTGTTGGTAGTTATAAGGGGAGAAATCGCAACGGCCTTCCCAAGGTAGCGATTGATGAGGAACTTTATTCTTTATGAATAAGTGAGACTATACTAAGCCTAATAGACATATACATCTAGTAAAAGGCAATATCTATTCAGATTAAACCTACATGGTAGAAATTGAACACGTGGCAAAAAAGAAATTAAAGTGTATCATGGTTATCGAGGTCATTCAATTTCAGTCCAATGTCATATGCAAGGGAAGCTCTCAGTAGTTGCATTCCATCCCACACAGCATCATTAGGGACCGCACAAGAACTGAAACGTGCTGAAGAGCCCAAATGGAAATCTTGTTACATGGAAGCTTGGACAGCTTTGAGGAAATCATGCCTGAAGTTTTGAGGCATGCAATAAGGTCAGAGGTCAACATAACCCTTTCAGGTTGCTTTTAACAGGAAAAAAAGAATCAGTAACATAAGCATGCAATGTGCACCCCTAAATTCTTTTATTGTATCTTATTCCATCACGAATTAAAATAAGATCATTAAAAGTGAACAGCATATTCATGAAAACGTTGATTACACATCGTTAATTTCGTTTAAATACTCATTCAATCTGTAAAAGAGAAATTAAAAAAAAAACCCAGACATTTCAATTTACTGAAATTCCCATTATGTTTCTGCGAGGGATAATTCAGTAAGAAAGATTTTCCGTCATGCAAACAGAACTAGTTGTAGTTTTATTCTTGAGATGTCATTGTTTAATTCCATACAAAACTTATTTAAAAAATTATACAAGATTTTTTTGTCCACTTCCACACTATTAGTAGTATTCCAAAATGTAAATAACTCATTTATTATTGTTTGAAAACATTTGAGTAATTCTATCTCACAATTAAGGTATAGATTTCTATATGTTATGGTATTCATCATGCAGTAAAAAAAGGAAACATTTAAGCCAATAATATTTAATAAAAATGGCAAAAGATTCACCAATATTGACTTCCCTAATCCTTTCCGTCCCCTTACACTACACAAAATTTAAATTAAGAAATTTTGCAAATTTTATGCGAATATGATCAATGTAAATGAAAGACTGACCTTTTGAGACCTAAATCTAAAACAGGACGAAAGGTAGTAGGTGACTGCTATCATATAACTGTATTCAGTTTACGTGAAGTTTGATTTAAAAAAATATTCTACACACTTATGAGAAAAAATGTATACTAAATCAGGGAAGTAAAAGTAACTTCAGTGAACAGAAACATTTTGATAGAAAGGAATAAAATCGTCAAAATTTTAGAACATTTGTACGACTAATATTGATAGTAAATGTAAATCCTTTTGTAATTCCCCCTCTAATAATTTTCAAACAAGTGGGAAAGAATTGCTCACGAAATCACGGTATAGGTTTAATGCAATTTGAAATGTTATTAGATAAAATGCTACTTCATAAATTTTGATTCTTAACATTAGGTAATTCTTTTTTTAAAAAATTAATTTAAAAAAAAAATCGTGTGCATAAAAATGAACAGCCCTGAACAATGGACTATTTTTCTTCTGATATAATAATTTTTCTTGAGTCCCAAAACTTTTCAGACCCACCGTTTATATATCCAAAGAGTAATTATTTTTATCCGTGAACCTCTCTCTCCAACCACACTTTGTGCCTTTAAAATTTGCACGAATTACACAAAAATTCTGTACTTTTCAAAATTTTTAAGGCTTAAAGAATTTCCAGAATAAAAACTAGAAGTCTTTTTTTTACAGTAAAAGCATTGTTTACCATAGTTTTGAAGACGCTTTTAGGATATGGCTTGAACTTGTAAGAGAAAGCTTCAAAAAGAAAGAAAGGTTTCAAAGAAATTCCTTGAACTGGGTCACGCACATCGAAAGCTGTTCAAAACTTAAGACAATTAAATTTTGTCATGTTGGGTCTAGCTGGTAACCCCAAATCTTTTTTAATACGAAAAATTTATGAAAGTTTTTGCCCACGAGTGTTTTTATTTTCATGAGCTTATTTTTCTCACCTAATTTTTGTGCCGATCTTTTGTTCTCTTACAGAAATCGATATTTTTAGCATTATGAGCGTAGAACTTTTCTCCTGCCTTATGTTCGTTAACAGAAAAAAACTCCTTATTCAGCCGTTATTATATCCCATTCGTAGTTTTTAAGGTAGCTTTTTTTTTTTTTTTTTTTGGAAAATCTTTTTAGAGAAAGCTTTAATAATTATGCACTTTACATTTAACTCGCTTTCTTTCGAATTACGGTAATTCAGGGAAGAAAAGAAGCAAATTTTTTGTTGCTATCACAAGAAAGAAAATGTATTGTTTCCATTCCCCACGATAAATAAAATACGTCATTCAATTTAATTTATAAATCTGCTGTTTTAGTTTTTTCCAATGGTATTTTTAATGACATTTTATATGAATATTTTGTCAGAATCCCAAGATTAGTTATATAATCATTGAATAAAAACACTTATTTAATAACTAAATATACAGTTGTGCAAAAATAAATAAATAAATAAATAAATGAGTACTGTACCAAAAACTTATTTTTCTTTGTTAATCTCTGACTTACTCTTTATTTTTTATATGTAAAGTTATGGTATTTACAAAGTACTGTAGTGCAGAAGAGGGATTCGCACAGTTTAAAACTTAGACGTTCAAAATAAATTTACACAAGCAAAAACAATTTTAAGGAGTTAACATTTAGCTTGTAAATAATTGGAGACAATATGAATTTACGGTTTTTATTCTAAAAGAGCTATAAATAGACGTTTTCCCACTGAGTTTGGTAATTATTGATTAACTTATGAGGTATTTTTATTGCACAAAACTATCATAAAGTTGTTGAGGTATATTTTGGCTGTATAATGTGGTTGTATTAGTAAGGGTAATTTTAAATTTTGCAAGAAGGAATAAATTTGAATGTACCATTTCAAACATACACACTCATATATATATATATATATATATATATATATATATATATAGCATTTTCCCATTAAAGCTCTGTTAATTATGAATTTTTTCTTGGGATTATCTTTAATACCCTTTATAATATCTTCCCTTCTGATTAGTTTACTGTTTTAAAATTTCGAAACATACTCATACCTCTTTACTAAGTTTTGTGAAATAAATAGTACAAGAAATATACAAAATGATTTAAAAAAAATGATTTTCTTCTTTAAAGTTTTATTTGAGGTTTCTATGTGTTTTAAGGAGCAATTGATTTAATATGGTATCAACACGATAATAGAATTAAAAAAATTGTATTGTAATAAGTCCAATACTGCTTCAGTCACGTGTAATATTAGGATAAAGTGTAATACGATAATCTAACAATTGTTTGATGTCAGAATTTAAGGGAAAAAGTGGCAAGGAATCTCACTTTTCAAAATATTAAACTTTTATCTGTATTTATTAAACTTTGATCTGTATAAGGTTTCTATATAAAATATATCAAACTCTAAAATCGAAAAAAAAAATTTATTTTATCCAATATACGAAATATTTTCGTAAAAATTCAGTTGTCTAACAACATTTATTAAATTTATTTCTATTTCGTTGCATATTAACCACTTATTTTTATTTGTTTATTATATGCTTCGCTTCATTTAGAAACAAAACTAGATATAGATTTTTTATATGATATTGCATACTGTTTACATAATATAATTATTCTTAATTATATAATACTTTAACAATTTTTTCGTCGTTTCATGGCACCAAACCTTTTATAAATCGACAAAATACTTTTACATTTTAAGAAAGCATACCCAGTTTTAGGACAAAAGCACAAATACATAGTCTAAAAAAATGAGGCAGACTGAGAGATAATAATGCACCTGAGATATTTTGATGCCACTAAATACGATGTCAAAAACATAAAACTGAAAAATATTTTTTCTATATTTTAAAAGTAAGGATGTATGATCAAAAACAAGTTTTAGAAAAGTAAAGTAATCATTCAATAAGGAAATTTTTATTTCAATATGCAACGACTTTATCAGGGAAAAAATCTTATTTTTAGATTAATTCTGTCCTTTTAAGGTTTTTCCCCTTTAAACTTAATACTGATTCCTATATGTGTTGAATTTCAGTTTTTTTGAAACACTATGAACAATTTAAAAATTTCCGAAACATTTAAATTTTTCTTTTCACATGATTAGACTTATGTATAAATAAACCCCAAACCAATTTCTCATAATATTTGAAATAAAATAACCAAATTCATGTATCTTGTACTGTGATTCCGGAAATAGCCACGATAGGTCGCGTGATTTGTGTACATTAATAGTTCACTGATTCGTTTTAAGCGAGAGGACAGTTATACATGATTTTTTCCCCCTTCTCCAAGATTTCCTACCAAAGTTTTCGGGGCTAAGATCATTAGTCAAGTCGATCACATTCAGAAATGTTCATTTTAACGATTTTTTTTTTCATGCGATAGAAAATCAGACTTGTTTTACGTTCCGTTAATTATCTCTTTCAGTGAATTTGTTGAGATGAGAAACTAGAGAGAAAAACCAATACCTTTAAATTACTGCTTTGCAAATACTCCTGTGTTATCAAACCATGAATGAAATAACAATATCTTTCTTTTGAATTAAGTTACAATATACATAAAATAGATTAATTTAATGTTTTTGATATAGCAAGATTTTTATAATCTTATATTTTTTTTTTGTTGAATCTGCCTTATCCATTATGTACCTAGTATTTTACATTATTAAAAAATTCAAAGGTTTTATTTTAAATCCCGGGGTTTTTTCAACGTGTAAAACAAGAAAAAAGTAAAATATCATACGGTGTGCATAGTTATAATTTTTATAAATTTTATAAGGAGGAATTTCTATGAAAAACGTGATTGTATTATAATTATCTACTTCATTTAATCAATGATATTTAATTATACTTATGTCTCTATCAATAAAATAAAAAACCTCAGCAGTTTTATGAGTAAAAAATTACAGTAAAATATTCTCTTTATCCTGTAAAACTTTAAGAATTTATTTTGCTTTTATCTAAATAAAAACTTTAGTATAACATTTACAGTAGAAAAATGGTGTTTTATCCTTTTAGAGAAATTTTTTTTATTCAAACTACACTGCTGCATTTTTGTAGAAAAGTTTTGCTCTAGTATAGTATTTATGTAAAAATAGCACGTAAACATTGCATGATTTCCCAACCGTATGTTCATATACTTTTTAAACCATGTAAATAATACAGTTTGGTTTCCTTATGGATATAAAGGTGGGTGTTAAAGCTTATTTTATTGATTTTAGCCGCCTGGTCGCCTAATATATTGATACCTAAAATATTTCTAAACATCGTATTAACAAATAAAATGATTAAATTTAGAAAGTTAGCTATAAGTAATGTTTAGAACAAAATCTTTCTCTCTGTAAAAATATCATACGGTGTGCATAGTTATAATTTTTATAAATTTTATAAGGAGGAATTTCCATGAAAAGCGGGATTGTATTAGGATTATTTACTTCATTTAATCAATGATATAATTATACTTTTGTCTCTTTCAATAGAATAAAAAACCTCAGCATTTTTATGTGTAAAAAAATTACAGTAAAATATTCTCTTTACTCTGTGAAACTTTAAGGATTTATTTTACTTTTATCTAAATAAAAACTTTAGTAAAACATTTACAGTAAAAAAATGGTGTTTCAGCCTTTTAGAGAAATTTTTTAATTCAAACTACACTGCTGCATTTTTGTAGAAAAGTTTTGCTCTAGCATAGTATTTATATAAAAATAGCACGTAAACATTGCGTGATTTCCCAACCGTATGTTCATATACTTTTTAAACCATGTAAATAATGTAGTTTGGTTTCCTTATGGATATAAGGCTGGGTGTTAAAGCTTATTTTATTGATTTTAGCCACCTGCTTGCAGATACCTAAAATATTTCTAAACATCGTATTAACAAATAAAATGATTTAATTTAGAAAGTTAAGCTATAAGTAATGTTTGGAACAAAATCTTTCTCCCTGTAACTAATATTACATAATATTTACAAGTTTCACACATACGTCTAGGTTGCATTAGATAAAAGAAACTGCTTTACCAATTAATTCTGAAACAATAAGGGGAACACCTGCCTTTGATTTTTATAAAATATCTAACTGGCTTGGAATTATCACAGACCTCAAAGATAAAAAACTTCTAGAAAAATAATAGCAAATATATTTGATTAGATTGTTTTGGAGCGCTACGGTCTACTTCTTGCAACACGGGGGCTAATGAGACCAGGATCTACTGCTTAAAGCCGATTCCGAACGGCTACGAAAATCCATGCCACAGAGAGACTCGAACCCACGAACTCTGGATCCGAAGGCCCGCACCCTAACCAATCGGCCATTGTTCGGCGCCAAAAACATTTAAAAAAAAGTTTTGAATGGTAAAATGATCTTGAAGATTGGATGAAGTAAATTTAATTAAAAACCTTTTTATTTGAAAAAAAGTGATTATAATGTAACTCTTCTTTTGTAAGTTCATTATAATCAAAAATTTAATAATATGTTAAATAATGATATGGTGTTAAGTAATAATGGGGTAAGTTCTCATTCTTTCTGTTTG
The DNA here is from genome assembly GCA_032207245.1 of Pardosa pseudoannulata. Taxonomy (NCBI): domain Eukaryota; kingdom Metazoa; phylum Arthropoda; class Arachnida; order Araneae; family Lycosidae; genus Pardosa; species Pardosa pseudoannulata. Next base: position 90,957,370 of record CM063503.1, on the reverse strand, counting down.
AGCAAAGCATTTCAAAAAGTTTATTATTGTTAATTTCTCAAATGTAATTAGGATATTCCTCAATATAATCGGAATGGATGACTCAAATTTAATTAAATAAACCATTTCATTTGAAAGTAGGAAAGTAGTCCCCTAAGTCCCCTTGTTGTTTCACTTATAATATTAATCTGCCAAGTTTCTTGGTAAATTTTAACAGCTTAAAGCTTAAATGAGATATTTACTTCCATTTTTTAATAGTCCATCTGATCAAATCTTATTTCATTTTTATCAGTTAATGCACTTAGCTGTTTTGTTAAAAAGACTTCAAATTTTCAAACTTAATATCGTTTCAAAGTATTTATTTTAGCTGCCTCAGCGCTCTTTATCTCTTATTATTATCTTTAAATATTTTACACATTTGTCTCTGTAGCAGATAACTTTCTGAATGATGCATATCTTTTAGGTAATTCAAAAATTGCATAGAATAAGTGAAATATATCACAAACTACATTTACATTTAGATAAAATATTCTTGAAATCAAAAAGTTGGGAGAAAAATACGCTTCTTTTCCAGTTTCTTATTTCGCATTACAAATGCGAAACAAAAATTCTTGTTTCAAACATATGATTCCACAAATATTTATTTTTTACGAAAACGAAAAAAAAGGCATACAGCTCAAAGAAATATCAGAGAAGATTCTTTCTATATTTCAACTTTTTTTTCACAGCTGATATTTCTAATCTTATTAGATTATTTCTTTTTAAGCTTTTAAGGTTATCAGTCTGCAAGAAAAAAAATATATAACACAAAGGAATAATTTTAAGTAAGAAAAGCATTTAAGTTGTATACTGTTCAATAATTCTTGCAAGATCGACCTAATAAATGCTCATTTCATTTGTTTGAAATCTTATAAAATTTGCAAAGCACACAATTATTATACAATCAATTTTAGCAAGAATTATTGGTAAATTAAAACATTAAAATCATATTTGTAATTTGAAACACTGTTGCACTGTTTTAAAAATCGAAAACTAAAGCTGGAGAGATTTATCTGTATTTTTCGGCATGAGTGGTATCTTTTAATGAAGTTAAAATGCGGATGATTAATGATAAACATTCCTTATTAATTTCATAATTAGTATACATTATTTGAAATAAACTTTTAAAGAAGAACTTAACAGTTTAAAATCAATTTATTGTCATCCCAACCATAAAACTTTGAAGTCACGCATGCCTGCGGAAATACAAATATTATTAATATGCAATGATAAACAATAGTACATTTTAAAGACATGGAAACTTGGGTATTTAAGTTCTTGAATTATAATGAAATTTTGCTTTCTTTACAGGTAAGAGAAGCGTTTATAATGTTACTTTTATAATTTAGATTAAGTAAATAATTTAATAAGAATTTCAGTTATATCTGTCAAAATTACTATTAATTAGTTGTGCTGTTTATGAAATGTAAAAGTTTCATAGACAATTTATCACAAACTATCGTATTTGAGAACAATAATGTGAATGCTTCATCTTTATATTAAACTTTTGGAAAATATCAATTTTTGTTTTAGGATTGCTATATGACCGAGAAAATTTTTCTGTAAACCAACAAGGACAAATTCAAAAAATTTTAATAAAGTATCATAAAACCATCTAGCGGGAAATTTTTGTAAAATAAGAAAAAATCTTTGCTACACATCTTCAGTGTAGACGCTTGACTAAAATACCATTTTTGAAAACTGGAATTGCATTTCAATACATCTATCTATTTATCTATCTATCTATCTGCTATCTACCTATCTATCTATCTATCTATCTATCTATCTATCTATCTATCTCTCTCTCTCTCTCTCTCTCTCTATATATATATATATATATATATATATATATATATATATATATATATATATATATATATATATATATTCCATAAGTGTTAAAATATGCCTAAAGTTTGTAGTTTTAACGTTGAGCATGTTACATAATTAAATCAGACATCGATATATATATATATATATATATATATATATATATATATATATATATATATATAAATTAAAAGGAAATAAATATAAAAAGATAGAGAATTGGAATGAACTGGAATATTAACTGGTATACTTGAAGCGATGGGGGGGGAATTGCGTCCCCTACACTCTGGTTAAATGGGCATTTTATTCAGCTGAAACGCTTCCGGTCACCATAAATACACCAATAAAAAAAGACTAATAGTATAAAAACAATCCATACAAAAATAAGACTATAAATTAAAGTAAAATTAAAATCAATAACAACTAACCTAGGTATACATTAAAAACTATCAGGACATCCAATATCATTATAAAAACCTCTAAAAAACTTGTACTATGTATACATATACTTATGCTCAACCCACAAGACGTAGAACCTCTTCTTTACTCGTTTTAACATACGACTGCAAAACGCGAAGGATGAAATACCTTGGGTAACCTGCAATTAAAATATGGTTAACATATTCCTTAATTAGATTATCCCTAAGCGAAGTAGATTTATTGAGTCTAGTACAACGTATCAAGAAATTAAAAAAATATTGAGTTTTAAGATAATATTTTTGCAACTATTCCAGTTATACGATTAATCATAAAGTCATAAAATTCTCGTTTATCACATAATTGATAATCGATACTATTATTATCTACTCTTACAGCCAAATCCAAAAAAAATTAAAAAACCATCGGATCTAATTAAGGTTTTTTTCAGGACTATATTTTTAGGATAATAATTTAAAACAATATCACGATTATCTTTAAAACCTATAATAATGTCATAAACGTATCTATAAAAACAAACATTAAGAAGAACAGAAGATTTAGCTTTTAAAAAAATGTAAATACAAATCCGCTATTTATGAAGAGCAACCACCTCCCATAGGTACACCAAAAATTTGCTCATAAAACTGTACACCATCGTATTGCTGGAAAACCCCTTTCATATTTTAGGGTTTTCTTCGCAAATAAATGTTTATCTATCTGTCTCTCTCTCTCTCTCTCTCTCTGTATATATATATAGTAAATATAATTATATATATATATAATCTATATATTTTTTTGATGTCTTAATATATATATAGGGTTGAATATATATTAAAGTCAATTAAATTAAAAATATATTATTAAGAATTAAATGAGTAAAAATAATATTTAAAGTAAAGGGGATCGGCTCAGTAACGCCTAAGCAACGGCGTAGCAGTATAGATAATTTTCAAAAACTAGGAATTTAAATAAATGTTTATCTATCTGTCTATCTCTCTCTCTCTCTCTCTCTGAATATATATATATATATATATATATATATATAAAATACATAAATAATATATATACATAATATATATATATATATATATATATATATATATATATATATATAAAATACATATAAAATATATATACATAATATATATATATATATATATATATATATATATATATATATATATATACATAAAAAGGATTCAACTAGCATTGTTTCTAATCATTCAAATAATGTAACTAAAGAGAAATGTAAGAATGTTGAATAACCCCAAATTAACTATAATTCCTAAATAGTTATTTTAATCCGGATCATTGATAAATGTTATTCAATGCCGTTCACCCTCTAACGTCGTGAATATTCTTCCTTCGCGTCCTTTCAAATTTCCGTTACCCTGTTATTAACGTCCCAAGTCTAAAAGAAGCGGCACTTGTGGCCCATCATCAAAGGAAGAAAAAAATTCTCCTCCGGAATTTTCCATGACTCTTGAGCATGATAAATGATCTTACGCATTTGTTTTTGAAGCAGGTTGTATCATGCTGGTATGTTTTGACTTCAGTAAGTATTCTCGTGACCAGCAATCGACGACTTTTGGCTTAATGAGCAATCGCATCTACAAATGGGATCCATTAGTCTCAGAATAATTCATATGGCATCAACTGGCCATACGTCGTGGAAGGCAACAACGTTGCGTTAGCTGGTATAGCGCGGGGTACGTAATTATCTTGTCATAATTGTCAAGAGATTTGAGAAAATTTAGAAAGTAATCGTTAGATGTAACTAGTGGTCACATGCGTTGGACTACAACAAAATGATATTTGAAATAAAGTTTTTTTAATGCCATAATAACACTGACAAATGTTTTTTGATTCGATTTGGTACAAGCAGGATTTTATAAAGGATCTAGACATCTTGTTCCATGTCACGGTCAGTAGGAAAAATGAACCGTAGCAAAAGCATCCACTCTGTTTAGCCTTCTTAGGAGGTATAAAGCGTACTCAAGATATATATTTTAAAACAGTCTATCTAAGTCATATCTTTGTAGATGACTGAAAACATTTTTCCTATTATACGAAGTTAATTTCAGAAAACGACAGTATTTGTGACTGAATGTTTTGTAATATGTTTTCCAATAGATCGACATTTAAAAAATATTGTTTTCCAGCTTTAATTTTCATCTATATGAAAATCTTGATTAACTTTATTAATTAGGCACAAAATGTAATACTCATGAGGGGAAGGTTTTTTTTCTTTTGTTGGTGATATTGTATTTAACATCAGTATTGATATCTGTTAATTTTAAACTCAGAATATTTGATAACTGAAAGTTATTCTAAAATTTTATTTTAAATTATCCTTCTTCCTTCTGTCTTATTTACACATGTTTGGCAGTAAGTGAAGTAGCATTTTTAAATTTCTGATAGAGTTTAATATGCGTTTGTAAACCAATTAAAATATCTGCATACAGTTTTCAGGACTGAAATTAATACTTGTAGAAGTGTTTGAGACAAATTATTATTCAGCTGTAAATTTTCGATTGATAATATTTACCGAGTGAATTTCATAAGCTGCTAATAATTTTATATCTAACACGACTACCTAAGTGTACTTCTGTAACCCTTGTCTTAATACATTAGCTTCTTCTGGCGTGTACTTTATGCGTAATTATCCCCACAAAGAGAATTGAGTATATGCTTGGGAACTAATTAAAATAACTGCACGTAATCTTCACTTTAAATATTAGTTTTGCTGAAGTGTTTGCTACAGACAATTGTTCATTCGTAGATTCTCAAAGAATAAAACTTGCACAGGGAATATCATAAACTTAAATGTAGTTTTACATTTTGATGACTGCAAAGTTGCACTTCTGTAACTAATGAATAAGTAATATATTAGTTATTTCTAACGTAATTTATTTGTATGTTTATCCCCATATAAAAGTTACCAAAACAGGCTTGTGATTTCAACTAAAGATTGTTGAGTATCGTAGAATTTCACACTTTGCACTATAATCATGATGGTTTGGGCATCACACTTCCTACGAAATCAACTCGTTTAATCAATCTTAAACCTTTTAGAAATGAACTAAGCCTAAAATTACATGCAGCTTGTCGTTAATGTTGCTTAGCCTGACTTGCTCGCCGTTGAGATTATTTTTTATGATGTTTGACTTATTTCCTGCTTGAAAATAAGACTTTTCATCTTCTTTTTATATGATAATATCTATAAGAGGCTCAGTTCCCATTAATGCATTTTGAAATAAAAAATCATGGTAGTTTCATTATTTGATATATATTATATAAAAAACAGATGCAGAGTGTTTTCTTATTTACTAACGAAAAATTTCTCCTGTGTCAAAATTTATCTCTGTCTCTTAATGTTTTAAGTATTAAATGCATTGCTTTCCAATACTGAAGTAAGACACTAACCAAAGGATCTTGGACGCTTAAGTGAAAATTTCAAAATGAAAAGTCTGATCACAGGGATAATATGCAACAAATAAAAATGTAGATATTAATAAATAATTAATATATGTTTCATGTTAATTTCTGTATCTATTGAACCCGTTCACACAATTTGAATTAAACAATTAATCTCCTATTTAATCTATACAACAGTTAAATAAATTAGACAGTTTCCCATTCCTTGAAATTTCATAGAAACAAATGAGAAACACCAGGTTCAGTTTACAAGCAAAATCCGCTGAAATATTTTGCAATGTCAGTATGGATGAAATGTGAGTGCGGTAATTGAGGTTTAGTATAAATAAATTTAAGCTCTAGGGCATTTTTTTTTTATTGAAACTATAAGCTGATAATATCACTAACTGTTTAGCGTAATAGCATCTTTTGCTTGAAATCTTCTTCTCTATATCGGACGTCTGGTTTCGTTGTTATATTTTCTCCCTAACTGTCGCAAATATTGAATGTGCCTCAGCGTGTGATCTCAAGACTGTCGTAGAGGTTTCAATGTACGGGAGATGTTACATGGCGACAAATACTAAGAACGACTAAGAACTAAGTAGACTGAGAATAACTGTCTTCCAGCAAGACCAATATTTGTCAATAACAGAGCAGCAGTTTTATGTCCCTCACACCAATATTTTTTCATGCACCAATCTAAGACACAACATAACTTTAAAGCCTTTCAGATTGGTTTCCGGTGGTCCTGGGAGGAAGGGGGGAAGCGCTTTTACAAAGGCTGATCCATGCAGCAGACACCCTTCGAAACACTCTGAAGAGTGAACACCATGCGCAGGTGGTGTTTGCATGCCGGTGTTGGCATGGCGGTGTTTACAGACACAGTTCCAATCACTCTGACGAGTGAACACTATGCGTAGGCGATTGCAGATGAGTAGCGTCAGGAATATGGAGTATCATTTTCCTGACGCTTCAGGATATGGAAAGTTTGAAATACAGACGTTCAGTTCGTATTTCAAACTTCTTGCAGACCTCGTGCGCTCCTAACGGCGATGAATAGCGCGAACCTTGAGTGCCAAACAAGAGCTTACAATAATAAGCAAGAACAAATTTTGACCACAGCATCATTAGACTTTTGTCCAGCGTGACCTAATGGATTAAGTGGAAATCACTCTAATTTGTAAGGTGACAAGCGTAATATTGGTCCATGGTCTTGTCGCTCAAAGTCAAAGTCAATGCAAGCTGTGGCTCATTTGTGACTCTGCGTGCTGTAAAAAGAGCACCATAGGACACTACTCTGAAAATCCTTGGAACCAAAATATATAACACTTAAATAAAAAGCCTTCTTAACCTAACGCAACTGTGTAGCTATAGGAGAGAGAGAGATAAATAAAAAATGGAAACTGGGGGCGTGTATGACAGAAAAAATTGAGATGAACAGTGACTCTTGACAGCTAGAATCAGCCATGGAAGGACTGCTGTCACCAGGCCAAAATCCTTGGGAACAGGGTCAAGACTTCTGACTTACGCATTTCGACTCATTTCCAAGTTATTCGTAATTTAAGACTAACTCTAACGTGCTTTTTACAGGTGGTAATAGGTAGTGGCCCTTGGGGCCCGAGATAACCCAGTGGACAGTGTGCGGGAATCCCGGGGTGCCGAGTTCGAATTTGACAGGTGTACTAAACTTTTTCCTGTATACTCAGAAACTGTTAAGGTTAAATTTGGGCGTCTAAATGTCCTCTCACAGGGAAGTTGGCAGATGAGAGAGAAGCACGGAATGAGCAAAAATCTACTCTTCTGAAGATGATCAAAATTAAGGGTTTTCTCCAACGTGTCATCACGAATCCCTTATTCTCATCAGGGTAGGTGACCAGTTGCGAGATATCAGGTGGTAGCCTTAGGGGTCACCTAATTTTTTCTCCTTAAATCGTAATTGTAATTCTTAATTTATTTACAAATTTTTAATTAATTAGTAATTACATTATAATTTCCTAGTTATAATACAATATCTCCTTAATTCTCCTCACACTTGCGTATAAACAGAATCATTTAAACCAGAGTTTGAAACATTTTGAATCAAGTCTGGAATAGACTCGATTATAGTAGACCAATGTGTTGTTCAGTGACGAGACCTGCTTTAGCACTGTTTATTGTTTGATAACGATATGTAGAGAACTTGGAACTCGTTAGCATCCAGGATACGTCACGGAGAGGCATGATTTTCCTTCAATGGGTTTAATGGTAGGGACAGGCGTTCGATTCTATTCAAGTGAGCATGAGTGGGATATACTAAGGAGACATTCTGCAACCCTTCTGCACGTACCAAGTTCAGCTCCAAAAGAGAAAAAATCTCTTCGCAGGGCTTGGATTTCTTCCCTACCACAAGTCATCCACAATCTGTTAACAAATATGGGAAGCGACAGTAAATCATGCGTGGCTGCCAGAGGTGACCATACACCTTATTAAACTGCGAAATAATCTTTTTATTTACATCTTTTCACTAAAGTGTAAACTGTTGCTAGTACAATTGATATCACGACTGTTGCATGCCATTATCGCTTAGAAATACGTATGACATGGACTACCACAGGTTATCCTGTGGTAGTCCATGTCTGTATATATTTTAATCTTTATGTTAAAAAAATTTTTTTTTTGTCAGTTAAAAGGAATAGTTATTTCTAGTTCAAATACTTCCATCCAGCCTTTTTATTTCTACTCTGCAGGAATTTAATATTTAGTGGGATATCTTGAAGCCTCGAGGCATTATTAAAATAGCCACATTCGAAAATCCAACCGTTGCTTTCATGAGATACGAATCAGCTTTCAAGAATCAACTCTTATATCGTGTTGAAATCTGGGTAGTATGTTAATTTTATTACTGAAATAAGTTTAGAAACTTTGATAGCCGTTCATTCAGCATACACACTTACTATACTGAAAAGGAGGGAATTGAATTTTATGTGGTTGTTCTTAAGAGAGGAAGTCTGTTTTTCACCTAAAATGGAACCCTATCTTGGTATGAGAGGATTCTATATTCATTAACTGAATTACTACTTGTGAAATTGAAAAGACTATTAACATTACTTCTGCATGTCTTATGTATAACACGCTCATATCCTGAATATATATCATGAGTGTTCTCTATAACGTATTTGAGCTTCTGACGAAGGGGAGAGGCACTATTTGCGATAGATATCTTTCGCAACTTATACTTATGTTGTTGTTGTATTATGCCACTTAGTCAAACCAAGCCCGATTGAGGCATACGCTACTTATATTAAGGCAAGAAGGTGAGCCTTTCATTTTAACGAGCACCTCAAGTGTGAAAGTACGACCTCTTGCTCAAGCGAATCCTCGTAATTTAGAAGCAGGGGTCAAGCAGAAGACTCATAAGCTTGGAATGGTACCCCCAGAGGTATTAATTGAGAACTTGGAGGATTCTGTGACCACGAGCATGTTTTACGTGCCCCACTCACCTTTAACGAACACGGTGGATCTTAGGCTGTCTCGGGTTCCGAACCCACTACCCTCCAGTTACGAGAGCGTTGCCTTTGCCAACTTAGCTACTTTGGCTTACTTATACTTATTATTGCAAGTATCCAATAACTTTTTAAGTTATCTTGCTAGGCTTTCGGACTCCAAATGCACTATTTTACCAGAACTTCAGTGCTTAAAAAATGAAACTTGTTTGAAGTTTGGTGAAAAAATAATCTTACGTCTCATTGAAATAAAACAATACACTTAAAAGTTGTTCGTAGCCTTTTTAACAATCAAAAATATTGCTTACAAAACTCTTAAATATATAGAAATCCCAGAGTTTACATTAGTTATCAATGAAAATGGAACACATAAGTAAATCTCTAAGCAATACCATTTTCAGTGCTGTGGTTTCTTAACCCTCCGTTAACTTATGCCTCCCATCTCAACTTATGAGTTTTTGTTTCCCAACTGTGGTACGGATGGTATTTTAGAATCTTACAATTGAATTCTTAGGTTTAACATTATTTAATATTGCCTATGAATGACTAGTGGGAAAAAGTTATTCGAAATGGTTCTATAGTACCCTACTGATGAGACTTTAGAACCTTTCGATGAAATTCTTAGGTTTAATAGTCTAGGTTTAATATTGCCTAAGAAGAAATATACAATTCTAGTAGGCGACACTTGTCTAAACACATGTGACCAAATGATTTAAAAAATTCGTGCGGATACTTTATGTTTAATGTATCCAAAAGATCACAGGACTACTAAATTTTCCAATCTTTTTTTATTTTTTAAACTTTTTTTATATTGTAAGTTGCAGATTTTGATACATTTACTTTTGTCATTTCACAAATGGAACAAGAGTTAGGGTGAATTAAATTATTTGAACTTCTGTTCATTTTTCGAACCTTCAATAGTACTGAGACCCTTTAAAGCCTTTTTAACGATCTTTTATTTATAGTGCATAAAATGCATTAGTCATGAAATCGAAAATAATACCTTTTACGATTCCCGGAGATCCTGTTGATGCACTTGGCGCAAACAATGTAACTGATTTCGGAGATTACGGAATAAATCTCTTGGTGTAGACAGACAGATTTCCTTTCGGAGTCAAATCAATCTTGAAAATCTAGCATTCGACAAGTGAATGATATACCTATTGCTACATGTAAGCAGAAAAAGGTAAAATGATATTTTTTAATATCATTTTACCTTTCTAGAAGCAGATTTAATGCATCATATATTCTATAGCATTCCTTATCATTTGGACACACTAAATACAGTTAATAATAATAATAATAATAATAATAATAATAATAATAATTATTATTATTATTATTTAAAACTGATAAAAAGGTAGTCTTCTAAAAAGGTAGAAGCAGATTTAATGCATCACATATTCTATAGCATTCCTTATCATTTGGACACACTAAATTCAGTTTTAAATAATAATAATAATAATAATAATAATAATTATTATTATTATTATTATTATTATTATCATCATTATTATTATTATTATTTAAAACTGATAAAAAGGTGGTCTTCTAAAAAGGTAGAAGCAGATTTAATGCATCATATATTCTATAGCATTACTTATCATTTGAACAGACTAAATTCAGTTTTAAATAATAATAATAATAATAATAATAACAATAATAATAATAATAATTATTATTATTATCATCATTATTATTATTATTATTATTACTATTACTATTATGCCTTTGGTAGGAAAATTTATACAATATGATTTTTGTTTCATTGTCATTTGTATCTGATTCTTTTTTCTTCCGAAATTAATCTAAACCGTTTAAGAAAATGTGGTGATACGCAATTTTGTTCAAATTTTGCATTAATTTATTATAAAATCAATAAATGTATTTTCACTTACATTTCTTTTGTTTTTGTGTGAATTCTAATTCAATTAATAATTTTAAACTATAAATAATGAAGAAAATGGTACTAAAATAGCATTCAAAATCTGTTTTCTAATTTAGTATTATGATTTTTACTT
>CM063503.1:90921182-90941182 GCA_032207245.1 Pardosa pseudoannulata | reverse complement strand
GACAATCGAAAACTGAACTGTGAATAATGGTGCGTGAAGTTAGGCGTTGCCTTGGAATAGATTTTAAGCGTTTTGGACCCGCTTACACTAGAAACGGGACAGTTTTCGCACGAATCGTCATGGGTGGTCTATCAAAGGTGTTTACTTGAATTATGAAACAAGTGCCAAACCATGAGCTTTCAGGAGCTTTCTAGATAGCAAGTGACGGAATATGAAGAATATCAATGAACAATTTAGTTCAGAAATGAAATAGCGCAACAGATTCCTGTTGTTAAAATTTTAATCGAAGTTCTGTTACTATAGTCTCATGTCATGATCACCAATCGTTCCATTATTAACAAACAGTAACACTATACTTTTATAAACTTCCCCCGTCTTTTCAGACATCATAAAATATTTAGACTAATATATTATTAGCTTTGAAATTAGTCAAAACTTTGTATATTTATGCATAAAGAAACAAAAAATCATATTTTTATCTCATTTATGAAACCAACGAAGTTGATGTTATGGCTAACCTCCATAATGGATATGGAGGTTAATATACCTCCGTCAAAGACAGGAAACATTTTAACTCTTTAAGAATTCTAAATTACTCTTGTTTTTACAGTTTGTAACATGATACCAATATATTTAAAATAAAATATATGTAAAATAATGTATATTTTTTTCTATTTCTACGTTTGTAATATATATTCGTTAAAGATTTTATCCCTATCTTTTATACTTTGTACATAATAATTATATTTGTACATCTGTAAAGCTCATTATGTTCATTCAAAACACTGGGAAGGGGGTCATATTCGTGTATGATTTATTTTTCTCTATAAGGTAAAAGTATTATCTCAATTTTCTAAACTTGAGAGATTTAGAGAACTGATAAAGGTAATTTAAACCAAAAAAGTTCCTGAAAGAATTAAAAAAAAAAACACTTGGACATTAAATTTCTTATTTCTACCATTTTCAACCGAACGATGGCTGAATGGTAGAACGCTGCTCTTCAGAACAGGATCCCGCTGCTGGCATGGATGTTTGTAGCTATTCGGAATCGGCTTTAAACTGTAGGTCTCGGTCTCATTAGCCCTCGTGTGCAAAGCAGTATACCGTAGCTCTCCAAACCAAAACCAAACCTACCATTTCCATATGTTAAGAGACACTGTATCTTCCCCATTACTCCATAGATTTTATAAACATTTTTACTGAAAACGTCTCAACTGTCAAAATAAATAAATAAATAAATTTTTAAAAATGTAAAAATTGTCTTTTATTCTTTTCCGTAAATTTTGAAATTTGTTACCCTTACTGCTGTTGTTTAGATGTATTAAGATATAGTATATGAAATGTAAGAAAGTGTGGAATTTTTTTTCTATTCCTGTAATAATCTTTTAAACCTAAATCATCGGGATAAGCAGTGGAATTAATTATATTTACTGAAAATATTTCAATAATGTTAAAGATTGTTTTCACTCATATCTAAGTTAACTCTTGATGTGAAGTTAGAAAAAGTTTTAAAAGCTTCATCAATGAAATTCGTGTAAAAACATCAGCAATTTTTTCTGAGTACATTATCACCACAAACAGTGTTAGGTCATTTACTTTTGCCGTATTAATTTTTAAAAAAAAGTAGAAATGACATCAGAGAATAAATTCAAGTAAAAAGAGCAATGATGGGAAATCAAACCTGCAGAGGGTTCTCGAACCCGATAATGCTGATCTAAATAAGCCTTCCCTCTGCTCATTTCAACAAATAAACTAATTATAGAAATCAAACTTATTAATTCAAAGTACTTCTTTAAAAATTACAACTTTACTAGGAATTAAAGGGAAATGCCATAGAAAGAAACAGTAGAAATGTGTTCAGTTGTGTATCCCACATCATCTGTATATTTATTTAAAATATTATTAAATATGAACTAAAATCCTAATTTAAAATATTTTTTTACAAGATCATTTAACCATTACAGTGTTTAATATAAGTTAGTAAGGAAAAAAATTAGGTGCTTCAATGATAAATTTTATTTTGCAAACTAACTTTCCAAATAAACCTCACATTATGCTTATATTATATATTATTATAGCTATTATATACTTTTCTTTAAATTTCCGTGCAAAAAGATTTCGCATGCTTTTCCCAACTTCAAGGGAACACTATTTTTGTTTTAATAGATTAGAAAGCCATTAAAATCTTCTTTTCCCTACCGCATAATTTTCTCCTTTGGATGATTTGATAATACTTCAATAAATTACGGTTGGTATACTTAATAATCAACCAACAAAATTAATTCCATTCACTTTATACCTGTGAAATTGTTAATGATATTTTCTTATTTTATCTCCTAACTTTATCGCTTTACGGTTGATAATTATTTTGAATTGCAAATCGAAAGAATGAATAATCTACCATGAATTTTCAGTGGGAGAAATAATCAAAAGATAGATCGTGTGTTATCAGATGTCTACAACTCTAATCCGTTCTAAACAATCCATCACCAATAATCTGCTTTTACAAATTACTCATGCACACACATGCAACTATCCTTAATTTTTTTAAAACTTTTATCACCCGAATATCAGAGATTTATCTGTTATATAACTAAGCAAACTAGATAGAATGTTCTATTCCTAAAATAATATTTTCCTCAAGCTAACCCCTATTATTTTATTTTCATTTTGGCACTTATCGGATTAAAGTATTATTTTTCTCCCACAGTTACGCATCGTTCTAGATGAAAACAATACTGATGTATTCCTTGGTGTTTTGTTTTTCTCAGGTGAAGACATCCCGATAATTCGGCTTTGTGTATATCATAGAGATTTTGAGATGTGCCTCTAGTAGTAATGTAGCATAAAAGCAGGGACTCTGTCAAAACAACAAAGTACATGTTTTGAAAGGAAAAGAAAGTATTAATAAAAATATTTTCCTTCTCTCCTAATTGCTATGCATTTCAAAAAATACTTTCTCTTGATAAAGATTGCATATATTTCAAAAGATAAATAGTAATATATAATTAAAAACTATCGTAATCCATTAATACCAAAGTCATTTCTGGTTGGTTGATGTCGTGTCCATCATTAGATTCTTATATAAAGACTAGACGACTCGACAGACGTTGTCCTGCTTTAAAGCTGTAAATTCAAAAATTGTAAAATTATTTTAAACAATTTATAAATTGGACGGTTTTGATAGAAAAGTGAGGATTTTTGGTTGGTTGATGTCGTGTCCATCATTAGATTCTTATATAAAGACTAGACGACCCGACAGACGTAGTGTTGTTTTAACGCTGTAAATTCAAAAATTGTAAAATTATTTTAAACAATTTATAAATTGGACGGTTTTGATAGAAAAGTGAGGATTTTTGGTTGGTTGATGTCGTGTCCATCATTAGATTCTTATATAAAGACTAGACGGCACGACATACGTTGTCCTGCTTTAACGCTGTAAATTAAAAAATTGTAAAATTATTTTAAACAATTTATAAATTGGACGGTTTTGATGGAAAAGTAAGGATTTCTTGTTGGTTGATGTCGTGTCCATCATTAGATTCTTATATAAAGACTAGACGACTCGACAGACGTTGTCCTGCTTTAACGCTGTAAATTAAAAAATTGTAAAATTATTTTAAACAATTTATAAATTGGACGGTTTTGATGGAAAAGTAAGGATTTCTTGTTGGTGATGTCGTGTCCATCATTAGATTCTTATAAAAAGGCTAGACGACTCGACAGACGTTGTCCTGTTTTAACGCTGTAAATTCAAAAATTGTAAAATGATTTTAAATAATTTATAAATTGGACGGTTTTGATGGAAAAGCACATTTTATTTCGTATATAAAAACTTCTGTATTGCAATCCTTCTGTCCATGGCTATGACATTTAAATATCCTTTGTTCAGATTTTGCACCGACAAGCGTGGAGGATATTACCAACCCAATTTCTCGCCTAGAAGTGTATTTTTTTTATTAATTTTTTAAATTTTTTTTATTGCTACCAAAAGCAAATTCTTATTGTCTACTTCCGCGTTAGCTTCTTTACTCTGTATAGTTCCGCTCGAGTGTGTGTCTTTCTCCTATTACCTTATCGTTAATGAGCTTCAACTATTTTTAATTATAACTCGCTTAATTCTTAACCCCCCATTTTTAAACCTGACATATTCATATATATATAAAACTTTAAGATCATCCCAGATAGCAAATTTAGTTTGGAGCAAACTGGCAGCAGTCTTACTTTTCAAAACTTCTTGTCATGCTGAACTTACAGCAAGTTCAGCATGACAAGTCTGTAAGTTTGAAACAAGACTGCAGCAAGTCTAAAAATTTTCCTTTCTTCAAGGTTGTCATGACAAGGTTGCCACAGTTTTGCAGCAAAATAACGCTGCAAAGGAGTGGTCGCTTTATGTTATGACTTCCAGAAGTTTTGCTGCGAGTTTGTCGTTTCAAATGTGTTATGAAAAGATATTATCCAGAAAAAATCAAACTTATTTCAAGTGTGCATGCTATCTGGTATACTTGTGTTTGATTGTAGCCACTTGTAATACCGTATTTACATGTGGTATTGCATGCAAAATAGGAGTGCAAAGGGAAGCTTTACAACAGAAAAAGTAATATGTAAGGATTTCAGTCAGTGTACCTGCTGAAAAAGTAAATTTATTTGCGAGGTTAAAAAAAATCCTAGAACGTCGATCTCAATGAAAAAACAATAAATAATAACACATACTCGAAAATTTCGCGGATTGTTTGTAGAATTTCCATCTATCTGCGCTGGAAAAGAAAACTCGTTCCGTGAAAGCATAAAAATTATGCAAGCTATTTTTAGTTGTCCCTAAAAATGAAATGTTAGCATTATTGAGGCTAAATTGGAGTATATATCTAAACACATCAAACCTAAATCCTTATCTATTGTCATCTGAAAAAACTACACAGAATACTTAAATCTCTCAATCACTTATATGATTATCTAAAAAAGAAAAAAAATTTTGTAAATTTTTTATAATTTAAATCGCATTCTAGATTATGCAGGAAGAAATTATTTGTTCAACATGATCCTAGTAAAATTCAAGTAGCCTCGTAAGAGACTTGAATGGCTGAAGTCTAATTAAACAAAACAGACTTATATTTGTACTATAAATTTTATTTTTTAAATATTATTAGTAGAGAGGGCAAATTCAAGCAAAGAAAATTTTTCTTTCTGTATTCACTACTTCAACAAATTAGAGATATCAACTTTTCAATGTACTACGAACTGTTGCCGAGAGCTAAATCAAATTTGAAGCCCCATGAACCCTTTATGCAAAAGAACTATATTACTGAAAAAAAGAGTCTGTCGAAAAATTATTTAAACTACTTCTTATTACTTAAATTAGAAACCTTGTTTGAGATTCAGGTGGACAAAAGGGGTAATAAACAAAATTAGCATTAAAAACCAATATTGTAGCAAAGTGTAACAGAATTTTTTTTAACAAAATATCATTCAAACAAGAGAGAAAAATAAAAACATTTCTCTTTAGATATGGTTCAATCAAGAGCAATAGCTGACGGGGAAAAATTAATGATTTACTGAAATGAAGATAGAAATATAATAAATGTGAACAAAATTGAATAATATTTATCATTTTATTATATTATTTGATGTTTTAACTCTTTCAAATTAAAATTTTTTGAGTGAGAAATACAAAACAAACCAAAGTAAGTACTACGAACTGTTGACGAGAGCTAAATCAAATTTGAAGCTCTATGAACCCTATATGCATTAGAGCTATGTTACTGGAAATAAAAGTCTGTAGAAAAATTATTTAAATTACTTCTTATTACTTAAAGTAGAAACCTCGTGTGAGGTTTAGGTGAGCAAGAGGGGTAAGAAGCAAAATTGACATTAAAAACCAATATTGTAACAAAGTGTAATAGAATTTTTTTAACAAAATATCATTCAAACAAGAGTGAGAAATAAAAACATTTCTCTTTAAATTTGGTTCAATCAAGAGCAATAGCTAATGGGGGGAAAATAAATGAGCTACTGAAATGAATATAGAAATATAATGAATATGAACAAAATTGAATAGCATTTATCATTTTATTATATTTGATGTTTTTGCTCTTTCAGGGTAAATTTTTTTGAGTGAGAAATACAAAACAAAACAAAATAAGTACGTTATTAGAAGTACTTCATCTAGAATACCAAATATTGCTATAGAAAAAAAATTAAATCATAAGGTGGCAGAGGGATTAGCAGGATGCCTCATTAGTGTTTTTAGAGGAGTAAACATAACCTTTGCATTGACATAACTAAATAATATTTATAGCTAGAATCTTAATAAAGAATTTGTAAAAATTTTCATCTAAAACGAAATTTTTACATTACTATCAACCGAATACAGGTTGTTATAATAAAAAAATTTCGGCTTCATATGTTCTATGTCTCTTTAAAGCTATCTGTATTAATAAAAGGATCTTGTAAAAGTCTTGTATTACTATAGTGAGAAAGGAAATGAAGCGTAGTTCGCAGTGTCATCTGTACATCTAACTTTTTTAATGCCCGTTATTTTATTTCCGTGATTCTTTTGACATTTTAAGCCTTTTCTCAGCACTGATTTTCATTTCCTCTAACCATCTGTGAAAGCTGTTATACTAGACATAATTTTTTTTAAAACCTGATCTAAAATTCCGATAACTCTAAATTGCGTGCAAACTTTATTAAATTAGGAAAGAAGTTAGGGAATCCCACTAGATATGCGTGCAGTTGTGATGAAACTATTTACTGAGATGTATTAAAAAACATAGTTTTAAATTTTTTTTTCTTCTGGTGAAGTTTTAGCTAACCATATGGCCTGATATAACACTCCACAGAAATTTTTTTTTTTTCAGTGCGAGTGTAAAAAATAGTGCAGAGGGGGGATAACTTGAATCTCATGCTGCATAAGGCTTCACAAAGAGCAAGGCCTCCTAGATAGAAATCATGAGCTTCTTAGTAATCAGGCCG
Organism: Pardosa pseudoannulata; assembly: GCA_032207245.1. NCBI lineage: Eukaryota > Metazoa > Arthropoda > Arachnida > Araneae > Lycosidae > Pardosa > Pardosa pseudoannulata. Next base: position 90,934,210 of record CM063503.1, on the reverse strand, counting down.
AACCGATATTCCAAAGGGAGACCATTAGTTGGTGATTCCCTGGGTGAGAAAATTTTAAACCTTGACGACTGAGAATCCTATTATGTTTTGCCTCTGAAAGCACTAAATCGATGGATTGTTGATGATGGAAGAGAAAAAAAAGTTGCTTCTTTTCAGAAAAAAAGGGAAAAGAAAAAGAAAAGCGCTAGTATGAGTGGCAAAAAGAATGGGAATGTTTACCACTTTGACAGAAGTTTCGAATCCTTGATAAAGGAATTGTTTAATGGACCTGAAACGCAGAAAATTTCATAAGCAGTTAGGAAAACATGAATTCTTACTCTCAAATCTATTTCTTTCACTCTTCATGTATTTAGATTTATACGGCATGCTGTATTATTTTATTAAAATTTTAGTAAAATTTGTCGACAACATATATTAAATTATAGGCAAAACGTAAACTAATTTACACGAAACATAAACCCATCACTTGCAAGTCTATAAGATTACATTAATAATGCGTCTAATCTAATTTATTATCTTAAAAATTTTGCTTTTAAATAATTTCATACTTAAATATATTTCTTTATTACAGCTAAAGACAATATTTTTAAAGAAAAATTTAAGCATAAAATTAAGAACAAATATTATATATAACTGACAAAAATATCAGTTAAAAAGAAGTTAAAGATTTTTGAACTAAAAAAACGCTTTTTTTTACTTTTTTGATTTTTTAATAGTTATTAATTATATTATACATATACATACATATGTATATATATATACACACACATATATATATATACACACATATATATATATATGTATACACACACACACATATATATATATACATATATACGCGTGTGTATGTATGTATGCCTGTCTGTGTCTGTTATGCGGAATGCCAAATATCGGAAGTCAATGATAAGCTAACGAGAAGACGGTCATTTATTGACACTAATTTAATAATTGAATGTACGACATAATTAAACTTTTTTGTTTGTAATCAATATCGTTTAAATTAATTGTAACTTCGGCTTTTAATGGTCAAAATGGATTTTTCATGTTTTGGTGCTATATATATATATATATATATATATATATATATATATATATATATATATATATATATATATATAAAGTTAGAGTGTTACTAAAGAAAATCTCATTCTAAAAGATGTAACACATTTTATTTTATGAGGTAAGAAAAAAGACTGTCACAAGGAAGATTTTAAATCTCGAAAGGTAGTCTGTCCCCTTAAGAAAAAGTTCTGCAACTTTTTTAAGATTCTGTACTTTTCTTTACTTCTATGTAGCATAATTGTGATTTAAATAATAAAGAAGATCATTAATAATAGATACCACATAAACGCCAGCGGGATAGATGAGTATGCTGTATATGCTTCAATACAATAATTAGCGTTCATCACTAGGTTCTTTGATAAGACTAAAAGCATTCTGCAAGATTTTTGATTAATGATCCAATGTGACGCCGCAAGGAAGTGGAAAGAGACATGTCTGGATAGAGAAGTTCCTTTTATCTTTTCTTTGCAGAATACCGTTGGGCGATTATACCCCCCCCCCCTTAAATTGAACAAGAATAACATACTCTTAAATGAAAAGATTTCGCAACAAGATTTCAAATAAAAGTTTTTCTTAACCGTTTTCAAAATTATACTGATGCTTTATTTAAAAGCCTATTAATCAATAAAGGGAGGGGTATTATTTTTAAAAAGCAATTTGAACACATATGAGAGTTAAAAACTAGAAAACCTATTTATTTTTAAGTACGAAGCAGGTGGCATTTTGGGATTTATAATTAAAAAATTATATACTTTCATATGTTGGTATATAAAACTTATGTATAATGTATGCATTAGCAATAAATAAAATCTAGTTAGTCAAGAGTAGCACATGATATTTTTAAGTTTTTAATTAATATCTATTTATCTAAGTGTAATCTCAGTATCTAAATGATCAAAATGAATTCAGAAAAAAAGAAAGTCCCCCCCCCCTCCAAAAAAAAAGAAAAGTAGTCAATCAACCAATAAACCCTTTGGGACATCCAAGGTATACTATTTTCGAGAGGCGTTGCTTATGGCCCTAGTTCACATGACGATGGATGCTTTTACGCTGAGAGTTATTTGAACACATTACCGACAGAACTTGGACAGAGGAAGTGCTTTTGATACTGTAACGTCTTAGGCTTTCTCTGTTTTCGGTAGAGCATAGGTATCACGGGAACTTAAAGATAATGGACTCAGCTTTGGCAACAAAAAGAATTATTTAATTTTAGAACAATTTCTGAAGAGAGAAGGAAATTCCAGATGGGTGAAAATTAAGGTAGAGTATGATAAAATTCCAGCCGAGTCAATAAAAAGGACTCCTGTCGAGTCCAAATTTATCAGATGGGAGATCAGGTCCCCAAAAAATAAGTTGTACTTGATGTACACTCACAGCTAAGGGTGAACAAGGAGATGAGATCTCCAAAGGTAAAACAACTCTCACATTCCCGCTCCAAGGTTCTTCCATTTCTGACCAAAGTTCCTCTTTTTTTCCCTCTCTGGATTTTTGCTCTACCTAACATTAGTCTGTCACCTCCCCTGGTTGGTCAGTCTATTGCGGAAGGGACGCCCTCTCTGGTTTGGGATTTCTCATCAACCGACGCTGAACTGTTTGATCCAGTAGTGTCACTTACCCAAACACTCTGAGGCCAACGTTATCCTATCAGGTTGAGTGTCTATGAATGGCTTTTGATACTCGCATCTGACAATCTGCCCAAACAAGTGGAAGGCGTTTGGGATGCTACGCTGAAGAATCCTCTCAATTTTAATCATCCTCAGGAGGAATTTTGCTCCTTATCTGCCAATCTTCCAGGGAAAGAACATTCAGAATCAGTGATTTATCCTGGGTGTGTAGACAGACGTTTAGCGCTCTTGCCAATTTCAAACCCGTCACCCCTGGATTCTAGACCAGCACATTGACCCTTAGACCATATGAAAAGGGTTGGGAGATCAACATTTAAGAACTCCAAAGTTCAGAAAACAGTCTTGATGTGGCTCCACGATGCTTCTCAACTGCTGTTCTGGTGTTCCGCGAATTCCTAGAAGTCCCGAAAAATTATCCGATGAGTAAATCTTTAGCTTTTTTTATGTTATTATCACTTAAAAAATGGATAACTTCAACAATATACATGTGTATCGCATTAATGTGTTCTGCTGTTTTCTTACGAATGCTAAAGTGTTCCGCCGCTACAAAATGGCTGAGAACAACTGATCTAGACTCTGATTTCTTCTATGGTGAATTCGATAGGTTGATGTATTGAGGAAACAACATTTTAGACAACACCAATGAATATGGAGAGGAGTAAATATGTACCACTGCCTTACTCATATTGTGTATCGCTTTGAATCTGTAAATAAACATTTTTCTCAACGGACTTATTATCTTACTTTTGGAACTATCCTTGCAAATAAAATGGTAAACTAAAAGCAAAAGTAAAACGTAAAACGTAAAATTTAACAGATTCATGGATAATTCTTCAAGAATAACGCATAATTTATTTCAATAGTTTTTTCAATTTCTCAAGTGTATTTCCAATACAGGTCAAACAATTTCAAATCTGTAAAAGGAAAAAAAAATATTTAGTTCAATTAAATATTTCAAATAATAAATAAATATACAGCATAACAAAATATCATTAGTGCTTAAACACATAAAAATTTTATATAATTCTGTATTTTTAAAAACAATATCACAGGCTACTGATTTTAAAACACAACAAATGTCGCATCTTTAAGAAAAACAAAAATTTCATTTTCATGGTAATTGATCAAAAGGGCGGATTTCATATTTTACTGATGTTTACTAATTAATAAAGATTAAGAAGTCTCATATTGAATCAAGCAATATGTTAAAAAATTATTGGAAGCAAAAATGGCAAGTTTCAGAGCTTGGGCTATGAACTGGAAAAACAGCTTAAGATTTTATTATATAACAGCACAACTACATCAACAATATCAATTTAAGCGTGACTGAGGATTTAATTTTTTTTAATTAAAATTGAAATTTTTCTTCCTTGAAGATTAAAACTTTCGTTCTCGATAATCAACTAAACTAGATGAATATCTTATTTTCTAATGCAGCATATGTAAATTAAAGAAATACTAGCGTACCCTTACAAGAACTATCGCATGCGAAGCACCCCATTTTTCCTTGTTCCATATGATGGTTAAAAGACGTTTGAATGCGTTTTTATCTATATAAAAAATGTTATACAAACCTAACTTCATTAATATTCAGAAAAAAAATTACTTTTCACCAAAAACTATAAACATCGGAAAATTTTCTTTCTTTTAAGCCTAATGTGTTAAATTTGTTTAACACTAAACATACCATATAACGGGTCAAATGACCCATAAGGTTTATGTAAAAAATGCGATGGGAAATAAATTAAAAATTCTTATTCTTTGTGTTTGCAATACATAAAAATTGACAATATACAATTTTGTTTCATTATAATAAAGTTTATTCGTATATTTTATTCCAATTTTCATATTTCATACATTTATAATCAGAAAAAATAAAGTCCGGTCATTTGACCGGCTATGGTAGAAATAGGTATGTATTAAGTGTTGGTATGTTTAGTGTTAATGTAGAAAATCTGCTTCAATTTATGCTTATTACTTCTACCATTGCATATGAAAGGGTTCAAAAGGATCGTGTAAGGATCATTGCACATATGAGAATTTAAAACGAAAGATGGAATTTGTTTGGTTTGGATTGCAATGGTATATATTTCTGCTACAAGAAGGTAATCTGTAAATTTCACGCTGGATGAAGGCTAATGACGGGAAAATATTGCCTCATTTATTAACCATATTTATCATCAGTTATATTTTTATTAATATTTTTCATTAATTTTTATTATCTTTCTTCAAATAACATTTCCTTAAGTTTATACAAAGGAAGATCAATTGAACTCTCTTGAGACAACTGCTGGAAAACAAAATTTGAGTCCTTAAATTTAATAGAGTTTGGGATTCCAATACAAAATTAATATCAACTTTAAGTACAAAAGGACTCACACTCCCTTTTATCATATTTTTGCAAAGCTCTATTTTTAGCTGTAGCTGTAATAATGTCTAAATATTGTTCTAAAACCAATATGGAGAAATAAACGAGAGTAGCTGCATTAAGCCTTGGCTATATCAAGATGGGGATAAGCAAGCCCAGACCATAATAACTTTCCAACTTGCCACTAAAGGGATTTTTTAATTTGTACGTTTTCTTGTCGATGAAATCTTACTTTTCGATAAAAATGTTGCTTCCATTTCTGTAACTTAGTAAAATTATTGTAATCGGGGAGCCATGATAAAGTAACAATTATAACCGTCTACTGTAAAAGTATGGGAGCTCCTGTCCTATTGTCCTTATTGTACATTTTACACTAGTCCTCTGCCTTATACTGATATTAAAAAAGCAATCTCCCGAATCACAAATGTCAGCTAGAATGCCGAATGGAACACAGAAGCTCAAAAAAAAACTTTTCTCCGTTAGGTCATCTATTTCGTTTTGGCCACCTCTCAGAAATCGAAAAATGGACGTCATTTTAACACGTATTCGTATTGGCCATAGCCGACTCACCCATAAACATTTACTACTGGCTGAGCCTATTCCTCAATGTTCTATTTGCCATACAGATCTCACTGTTCATCATATTTTAACATCATGTACTGCTTTAAAACCTTTTTTATTATATATATTTTGAAACTTTTCATCCTAGCTTGAACGAACTTTTGGGCGAAACTCCTTATCCCAAACTATTTGAATTTCTCTTTCGCACTAATGTTTTGAACCTCATTTAAATTTTGTTTATGTTTTAATGTTTTAATGGTCAATCTTTTCTTAAATCTTTACTATTAATTTCTCCTATTTTTAAATTATATAATTTTGTTTTAATATGTGCTCATTTGTTTGGCGCAGCATATCCTAACTTGGATCTTGCGCCAATAAACCCAAACCATCCAACTAACCAACCAACCAACCTGTCCTATTGTAGAATAATTTTAGATTTTCTATCATTTTATTCAAAGTTTCCACCGAAATTTGAATAAATTTGATGATTTGAAAAGAAAGTCCTGGCTAATCGAGAGTCTACTGTATTACTTACTACATAGGATAAATATCAAACATTTCAATCCTAACTCGGATCTTGCGCCAATAAACCCAAAGAATTCATCTAACCAACCAACCTGTTCTACTGTGGAATAATTTTACATTTTCTATCATTTTATTCAAAGTTTTCACCAAAATTTGAATAAATTTGATGATTTGAAAAGAAAGTCCTGGCTAATCGACAGTCTACTGTATTACTTACTACATAGGCTAAATATCAAACATTTCAATCCTAACTTGGATCTAGCGGCAATAAACCCAAACCATCCAACCAACCAACCTGTCCTATTGTAGAATAATTTTAGATTTTCTATCATTTTATTCAAAGTTTTCGCAAAAATTCGATTAAATTTGGTGATTTGGGAAGAAAGTCCTGTCTAATCGAGAGTCTACTGTATTACTTACTACATAGGCTAAATATCCAACATTTCTATTTTTAAAAATTTGGCTGCGGCTTGTCAGAATTGCACTATTTTGAGAGCACGGATATTCATTTAAATTCTTCATTTAATATCTCGTCTTTTCATGACCTACCGAGATTCCCGCCCAGCCTATTTGCATTTCTTTACTCCGTGGCAATACATATCCCAGCGTGACACGCTCAATGAACTCACCCAGTCGGGGGTGGATGTCTTAAAAAGGCGCTTCACCACATAATAACATCACAGCTTGAAATAAGACAGAATATGAATTTCTGCCTTCATTTTCATAAAATTTCAATTTTTCCTTATCCTTCTTATCTTTTGATTGCTGTTCAGAGGAGATTTAATTTTCATACTTCCTTGATGGCGTACACACTGCTTTTCTGTAAAGTTTTTAGCATTCGAAAAGCAGGTGAAAAATTAATGGACCTCCGGTATTATAGTTCAAACCCCGGCATCCAGTGATAATAGCAATCAACAATTTTATACGCTTAGGGAAGACACGAATCGGTAAAATTTTCAAAACCTGTGGCGCCTTTCAAGACGCACGTGCTGGATGGAAAGATAAATGTCTTCCACGAGAAACTGTTTAATTTCTCATAAGATAGCGAATATTTGGGATGTCGTATAATAAGTAGGTATTTTATAATTATGTAAACACCTACACTCGTTAAGTTAAATAAGAGATTGAAAGTAAGGGACTAACGTATAAAATGCGCAAATGCTAAATTTCTTGGCTTTTCCAATTCATCATTTTGGACTATTAAATCCTTTATGTATTCACAGTATTTCAGCATTTTGGACTATTAAATCCTTTATGTATTCACAGTATTTCAGCATTTTGGACTATTAAATCCTTTATGTATTCACAGTATTTCAGCATTTTGGACTATTAAATTCTTTATGCATTCACATTATTTATCTACTGGTATTATAGTTTATGCTTCTGCATTCGGAGATGATAACAATTTTTATTTTTATACGCGTAGACAAGACACGATCTGGCAAAATTTTTGGTGTCTTTTAATATACAGATGCTAATGAAGGATAAATGTCTTATTTTTAAACTTTTCAGAATGATGAGTTTTGTCTTTCTTTATGTTTTTGTTGCTTAAGATAGTTTACTTATATGCACACATTATTCATTTTATATTCATACATGCGTTCGAGTAACAGGTAAAACTTCCTCTTTACAGATCACACCATAAATAGCCCATTACAAGGCTTGTTTGGCATTGTTGCTCAGATGAACGCTCTTATTCAGAAGACCAGATGGATACTAAATAATTCCATTATTTTCATCGTAAATTCGGAATAACGTCGGACGCGTTTTAAGTAGTCAAGAGTCAACCTTGTACCTGTAAATTTGTGAAAACGTATTGCCTGAGGAAGGCTAATCACGTGCTTAATCTCTCATGAGAAAGAGCTTGGTACAGCGGTTCTGCTGTGGCCTGCAAAAACCAGTCATGGCGACAAAAGTATACACATAGACTTATAGATATTCAAGATAGACAATTTTTCCTGAGAGAATCAGCAGCAAATGTAAGATAGGGCCGCACGTTGCAGTTATTAACTCAGACTTTAGTTTTGAGGAGTGTGGAAGGAATGCAATCCCAATGATTCATGCCCTTGATTGTATTTGTGTGGCTAAGAAAGTTAAGATTACAAATACTTATAGATATTTTGAATCTTTGAGAATAACATCTACACCATGCATTTATTTGTAAGCTAGTTTTGAGTGATAACAAAAATAGATTTTAGTGAAAATAAACTTTTTCCGTATTAGTTGCCAAATCAAAAGCTAAATTAAAAACAGAACTAACGAAAAGCTAAAAACTATAAGTTCTTACTACGACTTCAACAAGTGATTCAGGGAAGTCTTCTACTTTATATAACCCTTTATAACCTACTTTATACAACCCTTACTTTATACCCTTCTTTATAGAACCATTACTTTATACCCTACTTTATACAACCATTACTTTATACCCTACTATATACAACCCTTTCTTTATACCCTACTATATACAACCATTACTTTATACCCTACTTTATACAACCCTTACTTTAAACCCTACTTTATACAACCCTTTCTTTTCCTTGGTAAACATGTATAAACACAGGGCATACTTTAGCATTTCTTATGTTGTTTATCCCTAATATAACTTTCCTTTTATAAAAATTTTCCTTGTATAATGCATTCAATACATTTAACTTATTATTATAGAATATATTATTTAACAGAACACGAATATAACTCATATATCTTAATATTACCAGGTTCCTTTCCTGTTTCTCTAAAAGATAAATGAGTTTTTTTTATGAATTAATGAATACAGATGTAAACATTTATCACTCAAAATTTGTTTCTTTGGTTTTGGTAATTATATCTGTTTTCAGTAAAGTAACGTTTCAGGATATGCAGGAAAGAAAATATTGTAGGTTATATAAAGTAGAAAAGATTTTCCCGAATAACTTGTTGAAATTTAACTAATAATTTGAAACACTCAACTTTTCTTTTAGCATGTTTTAAATTCAGTTTTTAATCTGGCAGCCAACATGTTTATTGTAAGCAAAGATATGCATACTCCTATTTTAGTACTTATCACACATAGACAGGACTTGGTCATGATTATTTTGTTCTCTAGCGAAACAAAAATTTTGGAACCCTGCTGTAATGAACTGTGAAATTCTATAAAACCACAAGAAATACCCGTTGGGAAGTATAAACAAAAATCAAAATATGCAAATTATACATTTATCGGAAATAAATTAAGATCTTCAAAAATTATTTTAGACTTGTATACAAACTCGCTTTAGATTCTGTCTTACTTACGTAATGTTCACTTAATCAGTGATTGCATTACTATGTGTGATCTAACAATGCAATGCATTGTTGGGTTAAATATTATACTAAACTGTATTACATTATAATGCGATATTCTTATGGGGAATTTTTTTATATTTTAAAGATAATGCTGTTCTTAATTAAAAAATAGAATTGAAGGTCTCTCATTTTTTGGTTTAACCTTCCCTTTCATTCTGTATAAAAGAAACAAATCTGAACGATGTTATTTTAAAAAAGTGTAAATATCCAAATGCTTTCTTTACACTTTTTAACAATGTAATGCGAAGTTCTTATCATGAGACTTTTACATATTTTTTAAATAGCACTATTCATAATTAAAAGTTAGAATTTAAGGTTACCGACTTTTTTTGTTTAACTTTCCCTTTTATTTCAAATAAAAACAACATATCTGAACGATGTTACTTTATAAAAGTGTAAATACCAAAAAGCTTTTGCATTGCTATAGATTGATCTGAGGTTTTTAATCTAGGTCCTGTTGAATCCTAACATTCTAGAAACTTTGACAGAGACTCCGAATTTGATCACTATTTTCTTAGTAATAATCGCCATTTTCTTAATAAGCAAGTTAGTTTACTACTGTGTCTTGTGAATTTACTGCATGTTTAATTGGATCTACATCATGGGTACATAAATATCCGAAATATATCTCCAGTATTTTCTACTATTTAGTTTCAACAGCATCTATGTTCATTTTTGCAACATGGTACATATATATATATATATATATATATATATATATATATATATATATATATATATATATATATATATATATATATATATATATATGCAAGGAAAATTCTCAGGGGTTTTCAAAACTTAAATCAAGGGTAAAAATTCCCGCGTCATTTCCATTCCCCTTTTTAACCTTAACCTAAATTGACCACTGGGGCTACAGGTTACGCCCTCAGAGAAGGGGTCTGGCTAATTATAAACCTACATGGCCCTAGCGGACAATTTAGGAAATTTCCAAATAAAAAAGAGATACACGCTAGCGGAGACAGATTTTTCTAGAGATATTTTCCCACAGATGTTGACCCAGGTGTTACTTGTCTTGTACATAGAACTTTATGCTAGCTGACCCTTCAGTTTGTCCCTATGATGAAGTGGGAACCCGTCCTTCAAAGTTATCTTAATAAAGGTTTTTAGCTGAAACGGTATCCTTTTTATGGCCATGACTGCAACCCCCCATCGAGAAGTCAGTCTCATTACACACACACACACACACACACACACACACACACACACACACACACACATATATATATATATATATATATATATATATATATATATATATATATATATATATATATATATATATATATATACATATGTGATTAGAAAAAAATGGTATTTTGAATTTGATACAACTATACACAAATATCACAGGATCACACAGGATGTAGTTTTCACAGAACTGACTGGACCAAGCCCTCTAGTTCTGCAATACATGGGTGTTTGACAAAACAACACTAATGAAACTAATGAATATATTTGGCCCTAACATGGCAATTATACAAACATGAACTTATAAATCAGTATGTATACAGGGGCACACATACAGCTGCATACAATGTATTCCCATGTGTGTGTATGCGTTCAGACATGTATGTCCGGTTCTAACATTTTATCCGCATGTGGATCAGATATTTGGCCTCTCCTAATCGTTATAGATTATTAGTAAATTCCTAGCTTAGATCCTTGTTATTATGATTATATGAATACTCTGTATAATTAATTACACATAAAAAGTGAAAATATTTACACCATATATCTAATTATTTTAACTAAGATGCGTATGTATATTCTATCAGAAGTGACAAAATACATCGACAAAGTTGGAATTGCACTCCTCTTAGCAAGGCCGTAGCCAGAAATTATTTTTTAATTGGGGTGGGGGGGACCAAGGGAGAAAGACATCTTTATTTGTGAATGATACTTCAATTGAAGAAAGGGAAAGCACTGTATTTACGGCCAGCGGCCCAGCAAGACTTTTATGGTCTGAGCGGTTTTTTTTCTAAGAGAATAACTTTTCACGTTCATGAACAGCTAGGCAGATAGCACACACACAAACATGGGTTATTGTCTATCTACAAAATAGTCTTTCAAAATTTCGGGGGGGGGACCAGTCCCCCAAATAAGTCCACCTGCCTACGGCCTTGCCTCTCAGATTCTTATTTGTCAATTCATAAGTAAATCTCATGATTTTTATCTCTCTCGTAATTCAACTTTTGTTTGCCAATACTCCTAGATTATTAAACCTTTCTTGTTTGATGGACATTATCAAATTTCTTTTTTATCAATTCCTTATTATACAATGATGAATAAAGGTTTGAAAAAAAACCTTTATTCATCATTCTTTAATTTTTTTTATTCCATCGGTTGGCAGCATGCATGCAGGCACTCACTGCACACCAACCACCAGCGATGCTGTATACATATATAGATAGATGTATTTATGCATATGGTTCATGAACATGTATATATTCATTTAATAAACATCAAGAAAAACCAAAACAAAATAAGAAAAAAATGTTAACATGATGAATTCCTTAAGTGGGTGTTGTGGGCAGCTTTGATACGGAAATCTCTGCAAGTGTGGCTTTGCGTGCTCGAGAGGAGGAATAAAATGGAAAATAATTAACTCCATTCACTTTCCAAGCACATATTTCTTAGAATGGCCGAAAGGATGACAACGGAGTCCACAGAAAAAAAATGATAATGACGCCTTTCACAATTCCCTGAAAAGAATAAAAAATAGACTTAAAAACTACACATTTCAAATTGCAGAGTCGAGTTCTAAAAGTTTTTCAAACATTGTATAAGTACTTGAAAACATTTCAACTATGATATTAATTCATTCATACTTGAACATTCATAATTATATATACATAAGTGATTATAAACATGCATATATATATATATATATATATATATATATATATATATATATATATATATATATATATATATATATATACATATATATATATATATATATATATATATATATATATATATATATATATATATATATATATATATATATATATGAAACATAGCTTGACCTGCTATGCTTTGAGGATGCAATAGAGTCGAAGGGATTTAGTCGTCACCGAAAAAGAATACGATTTTTCAGAAGTTTTGTAGCATCTTTATTAGGCAACGTACAGAGCAAAAATCCAACAAAGGATGGTCGCACAGCCTTATATAACCTTGAGGATGCTACCCGTGTGAGAACGGAATTTGTTAACTCTGCAAATTAGAAGTGCTCTTAAGTGAAGATAGGTTGGCGAGTTCAGCTCGTCAACAGGAAGGAGACAAAAGAGTTTAACGCCAAATGGCCACTAAAAATAGGATGAAATTGCGGATTTGGTGGTTTTTTAATAGAGGTGTTAGTAATTTTAGTTTAAGATTAAAGTATTAATTTTTTACATTACACACACACACACACACACACACACACACACACACACACACACACATATATATATATATATATATATATATATATATATATATATATATATATATATATATATATATATATATATATATATATATATATATATATATAT
>CM063503.1:90906182-90916182 GCA_032207245.1 Pardosa pseudoannulata | reverse complement strand
GTGTAAACACACAGTTTTTCTGAGCATATAAATGCATACAAATATAAATATATATATATATATATAAATGAATAAATATATATATATATATATATATATATATATGTGTGTGTGTGTGTGTGTGTGTGTGTGTGTGTGTGTGTAAGCGTTTGTGTATAAACCCACAGTTTCTGTGAGTATATTGATGTATATATATATACATATACATATATATATATATATATATATATATATATATATATATATATATATATATTATATATATATATATATATATATATATATATATATATATATATATATATATATATATATATATATCACAAGCACACATAAAAGGCTGAAATATGAAGGATTTGTAGTTTCAGCTAAGGTAGTTAACCAAAAGAAAAAAAAATGAACGGCATTTTAATTTTCTTGTATTGGGCCTATGAAGCAAAGAAAGAAAAAGTTATTTATGAAGTGTAGGGAAATAGAGGCGAAAGCTTTAAGAATGGTGAAGGTTAAGGAGAAAATAAAATATTGCAGATAACACTCTGCATTGATGAGTGTGATGGAGAATAATCATTTAGGACTGCAGTGTATTCATTTCCCTTTAATTTTACTTTTCTTATCACTAATTTTATGTTATAGATATTTAAAAATGTTTGTAAACAATGAATTAATGTTGGATTTTCTTTATTTCAAAATTATTCCTTTTCATAATAATTTCTTACTTAAATGGATTTTTATTAAAAGTATTCTTTGATCATTTAATGAGAATCGCAAATTACTACTCATATATTAAAAAAAAACCTTACGGATATCCAATAAAAATTCTCAGGTTAATAAACACGCTAAAAAAATAATCTCAAGAACGTCGTTTGAAGGTCATAATTAGTAAAATATTTTTCAGAAATTGCCACTTATATAACAAGTTGTATAATTTTTAAAAATGTGTGTAAAAAAATCAAATGAATTTCTATGAAATTCATTTGAATATTGTAGTTAGAAAAAATGTTTTATAAAATGATATTGCAAATTGCCTTTCATATCACAAATAGTCTAATCATAAAAAAATGCACGAATAAATCTATTAAAAGTATTTAATGAAAACACTCAGATTAATCCCTTAACGTGCACGCTCGAATTAACTCGAGAGTGCTAAACTGGCCAAACTGTGCACACTGGAGATAATTCGAGCGGCGTTGTACTTTATGTTGCTATAATTTTTCACACTCAAATGCAATCGAGAATTGAAAATGACAATGTGAAAGAAAAAAAAACAATCACTTTATTGATATTTATCATTTACATGGTATTGTAAGCTATATTCGACTAATTGCTGCAATGTTATCAAAATCCAAAACTGAAATAAAAATTTTGATTACTTTTGTATTTTTGTATTTTTCTTGGCAAGACAACGTTCTAAATTGTGTTTTTACATAAAATAAATTGCTTTTTTTGCCGGCTTTAAAAAGAACTCTGCATTAAGGAGTTAATAAACAACAAAAAATACAATTCTATGAAATTTACTTGAATATTATCGTTAGATAAAAAGTTTTGTGAAATTGATATGTAAATGGTCATTCATATCACAAATAGCCTAATTTAAAAAAAAATCATTTACAAATATCAAATACAACACTTAGATTAACAGGCAAATAAAAATATAATTCTAAAAAATTTATTTTAATATTATAGTTAGAAATGAGGTTTTATCAAAAGAAATTGCAAATTGCCATTTATATCACAAATAGTCTAATTTTAAGAACTACAGAAAAATTTTGTTACAAATAGGCATTAAAAACACTCTGATTATTTTATGAAATTCATTTGATTATTATAGTTAGGTAAAAGGATTTATGAAATGGTATTACAAATTGCCATTCATATCACAAGTAATTTAATTTTAAAAAACTATACATATAAATCTGTAAAACAAATATCCAATAAACACACTCAGACTAATAAAAAACTAAAAGGATTATTTTATGAAATTCATTTGAATATTATAGTTAGATAAAAGGATTTATCAAATGGTATTACAAATTGCCCTTCATATCATAAGTAGTTTAATTTAAAAAAAACTATACATATAAATCTGTAAAACAAATATCCATTTAACACACTCAGACTAATAGGAAACTAAAAGGAATATTTTATGAAATTCATTTGAATATTATAGTTAGATAAAAGGATTTATCAAATGGTATTACAAATTGCCCTTCATATCATAAGTAGTTTAATTTTAAAAAACTATACATATAAATCTGTAAAACAAATATCCAATAAACACACTCAGACTAATAAAGAACTAAAAGGATTATTTTATGAAATTCATTTAAACATTATAGTTAGATAAAAGGATTTATCAAATGATATTACAAATTACCATTCATATCACATATAGTTAAATTTTAAAAACTATACTTATAAATCTGTAAAACAAATATCCAATAAACACACTCAGACTAATAAAGAACTAAAAGGATTATTTTATGAAATTCATTTAAACATTAAAGTTAGATAAAAGGATTTATCAAATGATATTACAAATTATCATTCATATCACAAGTAGTTTAATTTTAAAAAACTATACATATAAATCTGTAAAACAAATATCCATTTAACACACTCAGCCTAATAGGAAACTAAAAGGATTATTTTATGAAATTCATTTGAATATTATAGTTAGATAAAAGGATTTATCAAATGGTATTACATATTGCCCTTCATATCATAAGTAGTTTAATTTTAAAAAACTATACATATAAATCTGTAAAACAAACATCCAATAAACACACTCAGACTAATAAAGAACTAAAAGGATTATTTTATGAAATTCATTTAAAGATTATAGTTAGATAAAAGGATTTATCAAATGGTATTACAAATTAGAATTCATATCACATATAGTTTAATTTTAAAAACTATACTTATAAATCTGTAAAACAAATATACAATAAACACACTAATATTAATAAACAACTAAAATTATATTTTTTATAAAATTCATTTGAATATTATAGTTTGGTAAAAAGTTTTATCAAATGGAATTGCAAATTGCCATTCATATTACAAGTAATCTAATTAAAGAAACTGCATGAATAAATCAGTCACAAATATTCAATAAAAACACCCAGATTAATAATCATCGTAAAGATAAATCAGTGAAATTCATTTGATAAAAGATAAAAGTTAGATAAAAGATTTTATGAAATTGAAATGAAAATTACCATTCACATCACAAGTAGTCTACATTTTAAGAGTTAAACGAATAAATCTGTTAAATTACCCACAAAAATACTCAGATGAGTAAACACACTAAAAAGATAATCTCATGCGATTCGTTTGAATATTATAATTAACGAAAAGAAAATTTGTTTACAGCAGTAACTTCCTTTCAGTGTCTTCTTTTCCCAAACGGATGTTATTGAGTCAAAACATTACGTCTGGTAGTTTGCATTGTGAAAGGGGTTTATAAATTGTTATTCATATCACAAGAATTCTAAGTTTGTAAAATTAGATGAATAAATCTGTTAGAAATATCCAATAACAAAACTCAAATTAATATATATATATATATATATATATATATATATATATATATATATATATATATATATATAATTATAGAACTATAACTATATAAACTTAGAATTAATAATATAACTATAATAAAAAATATAACAATATAATATAATAAAAATATATAATATTAAGAATAATATAAATATATAAACTTAGAATTCATATCACAAGAATTCTAAGTTTGTAAAATTAGACGAATAAATCTGTTAGAAATATCCAATAACAACACTCAAATTAATATATATATATATATATACATATATATATATATATATATATATATATATGTATATATATATATATATATATATATATATATATATATATATAATTATAGAACTATAACTATATAAACTTAGAATTAATAATATAACTATAATAAAAAATATAACAATATAATATAATAAAAATATATAATATTAAGAATAATATAAATATATAAACTTAGAATTCATATCACAAGAATTCTAAGTTTGTAAAATTAGACGAATAAATCTGTTAGAAATATCCAATAACAACACTCAAATTAATATATATATATATATATACATATATATATATATATATATATATATATATGTATATATATATATATATACATATATGTATATATATATATATATACATATATATATATATATATATATATATATATGTATATATATATATATATACATATATGTATATAATAATAATATAATATTCGAATGAATATTACAAAAAAATAGTTATAAAAAGTTGCTCTTTTTTAATGTGTTAACTATCAAGAGAAATTTAAACTAATATTCTAAGAAATTCTCATAAACATACAGAAATTACAATGTTTAGAAAACCAACAGAAAATTAGTTATGTTTTTTAGTTTTGCAATGTTTTTTATACTAATATTCTAAGAAATTCTCATACACATACAGAAATTACAATGTTTCAAAAACCAACCGAAAATTAGTTATGTTTTTTAGTTTTAGTCTGTTGAATATCAACCAAATATACATCTTATATTTTCTGAAATTTTGATAGCCTTCAGGAACAATTGCAGTATTTAATCTTTAAAGAACAGTATAATAATTTATAATTTCTTTGTTTACAGATTTTTCAAGTTTTTGTTTTTTGTTAAAACTCATTCATTATTGTAAATATTATATCATTATATTTCTCATAAGACAGTATACTTTGATCGAAGTATTAATTGGTATGAGTGTAATAAATCACAGTTTGTTTTTTTTAATCTGCTAAATATCAACCAAAATTAAAAGTCATATTCTCAAAATTTATTCAAAATATTCAGAAAAAAATTATAATGTTTAAATCTTTGAAGAAAATTGAAAACTATATACTTGATCTATATGTAGAGATTTTTAAATCCTTCATATTTCGAAATGATTGACTGATTATTATTGTAAAAGATAAAATACGTTTATCATCATATATATTAACCAGATTCCTAAATTTAGGAAATGAATACTTTATAAAATTTGAATGAATATCATAAATCACAGGTCTTAATTTTTTTTTTGTTAAATACAAACCGATATTGAAGTTATATTTTCAAACATTTTGATCAATAAACATTCAGGAAAAATTGCTATATTTAAATACTTGAAAAAAAAAAGTAAAACAATTTGCCAAATCTTTCTGTTTTCAACCATTTATGCATATTTGAATAATTCCTTGACTATTATAATAAAAATTAAACGTTCTTGTATTTATCATAAGATGATATACATTAACTATAATTCTAAACTTAAAAAGAATGCTTCATAAAATTCGAATAAATTTCGTAAATCCCACTTATATTCTTTTTTCAATCAGCAAAATATCAATACGAAATTAGAATTTACATTCTAACAAATTCTTAAAAACATTCGTAAAAACTATAATGTTTAAAGTTTTGAAGAAAATTAAAACAATTTGCTTATTCTAAGTGTAGAAATCTTTCATTTTTTTTAATATATTTTAATGATTCATTAATTGTTATCATACAAACAGAAATCTTCACAAATTTATCTTAGGATAATGAGTAATAACCACATTTTTTATTAAAAAAATCCTTCATGAAATTTAAATAAAAACTAAAACATTTTATACATTTTTATATTGGGAACACTCAGAATTTTAAGTTTGGAAGGATTCATTGGTTACTACCAGAATTAAATAAATATTTTCACAATTTTACATCAGGTAATGGCTATCTAACTCTCTATCTATCTATCTATCTATCTATCTATCTATCTATCTATCTATCTATATATATATATATATATATATATATATATATATATATATATATATGTGTGTGTGTGTGTGTGTGTGTGTGTATACATAGATATAAATATGTAAACCATATTTTTTACGTTAAATAAGAATGTTTTATAGAAATTCAATGGATATCTCATAATTAGGCATAATATTCTCCCAATGACATGAAACAAAAAACAAAACAAAACAAAAACTACAGTGTTTAAAGCTTATTTTATGTTTAAAGTTTGGAAGGATTCATTAATTATTACCAGAATAAAATAAATATTACAACAATTTTACATCAGGTATTGTCTTTCTAACTCTCCCCCCCTTCTCTCTCTCTCTCTCTCTCTCTCTCTCTCTCTCTCTCTCTCTCTATATATATATATATATATATATATATATATATATATATATATATATATATATATGCATATGTGTGTTTATACATAGGTACAAATATATAAACCACATTACTTACGTTAAAAAAAACTTCATAAAAATCATCACATAATTAGGCATAATATTCTCCACAAGACATAAAAATTTAAAAAAACTACAATGTGTAAAGCATTTGAAAGAGATTAAAACAGTTCTATTAAATATGTAGGAAACTTTCAATCCTTTATTATTTTTAAATGATTCACTGTGTATTATCATAAAATCTGAAATATTAGCATAATTATTATAAACTAACCATCAATAGCTGCCTTCTTGTCATCATAAATTATCAAAATTGTCACAAAGGTGAAATATTGACATACGTATCATAAGACAATCAATAATAACTGCCATACATATATGTGTGTGTATACATAGATATAAATATGTAAACCACATTAAGTTAAAAAAGAATACTATATAAAACTCCTGTGAATATCAGATAATTAGGCATAATATTCTACACAAAACATAAAACATTGAAAAAAAAACTACAATGTGTAAAGCTTTTGAAAGAAAGTAAAACAGTTTTATTATTTATGTAGGAATCTATCAATCTTTTATAATTTTTAAATGATTCAATGAATATTATCATAATCTGAAATTATAACATATTTACTATAACATAACCATCAATAACTGCCTTTTTCATCATAAATTAATCAAAATTATCAAAAAACTGAAATTTTGATACTCTTATTATAAGATAACCAATAATAACTCCATTGACATTATTAAAACTGAATCCTTTATAAAACTTGCATTAAAAATATATGAATTTTCTTATTCTTTTAAAAAAAAAAAATTTTAGTCAGTTATATTTTGGAATGGTTTATTGATTATTATCATATAAATTAAATATTCTTACACTTAACATAATATATTACATTTTAACCTCATTAGGAATTTTTTAAAGAGTCATTTATACAATTCTTATAAATATCATAAGTCACAAATGTTATTAATTTTGTATTCTGTAAAATAGAAACTGAAATTAGGCATAATATTCTCAACAACTCTTAAAAACATTCAGTAAAAAATTACAATGATTAAAACTTTAAAGAAAACTGAAATGATTTATTAATTCTATTTATACAAAATTTTCTATCATTTATATTTTTAAAGGAATTCACGGAAAATTATCATAAATCTGAATTAGTAACATATTATCATATGATAATCAATAATAACTGCATTGTTTTCATTATTAAATAATCCTTTATAATATTTTCAAGAAAAACAATCTATTTACCCATTATCTGTATAAAAATCTTTTAACCATTATATTTTTGAATGGCTTCTTTATTATTATCATAAATAATAAATATTCTTAAATTTACCATAATATAATATATTTTAACCACATTACTAAATAAAAAAAAAGAGTCATTTATAAAATTCATATAAATATTTAAGTCACATTTGTTAGTTTTTTGTAGTTTGTTAAATAGCAGTTGAAACTAGGCATATTCTCCATAGCTCTAAAAACATTAACAAAAATACAATGATTAAAACTTTAAAGAATATTAGATCAGTTTACTAACTTTATTATGTAATGTATAGAGAATTTTCAATCATTTATATTTTTAAAGGGATTCAAGGAAAATTATCATAAAACTGAAATAGAGACATATTATCATTTGATAATCAATAATAACTGCACTGTTTTCATTAAAAAATAATCCTTTATAACATTTTCAAGAAAAACAATCTATTTACTCATTGTTTGTATAAAGATCTTTTAACCTTTATATTTTTGAATGGCTCATTGTATATTAATATATATATTAAATATTCTTACATTTACCATAATATATTTTAACAACATTACTAAATAAAAAAAAACATTTATAAAATTCGTATAAATATTTAAGTCACATTTGTTAGTTTTTTTGTAGTCTGTTAAATGGCAATTGAAACTAGGCATAATATTCTCCACTGAAATAGTGATATATTATCAATTGATAACCAATAATAACTGCACTATTTTCATTAAAAAATAATCCTTTATAACATTTTCAAAAAAAAAAAAAATCTATTTACTCATTGTCTGTATAAAGGTCTTTTAACCTTTATATTTTTTAATGGCTCATTGAATATTATCACATATATTAAATGTTCTTACATTTACCATTATACAATATATTTTAACCACATTACTAAATTTAAAAAATAGAGTCATTTATAAAATTCGTATAAATATATGTCACATTTGTCAGTTTTTTGTAGTCTGTTAAATATCAACTGAAATTCGGCATAATATTCTCAACAGCTCTAAAAACATTAAAAAAAATTAGAATGATTAAAACTTTGAAGAAAATTAAAAGTTTACTTATTTAATCCTTTATATTTTTAAAAGTGAGCATTGAAAATTATCATAAAAAAGTAACATATTATCATATGATAATCAATAAGAACTGCATTATTGTCTTTAAAAAAGAGCCCTTTATAGCATTTCCAATAAAAATAAACCTATTTACCTATTGCATGCATACAGATCTTTTAACCCATTATATTTTTAAACAGTTCATGGATTATTATCATAAAATTAATTATTCTTAGATTTGCATTAAGATAATATTTATTAATCACATTGTTAAATTAAAAAAAAATTCTTTACACAATTCGTATGGATATCATACGTCACAAATGTTAATTTTTTTCATGCTGTTAAGTATCAGCCAAAATTAGAAGGCAATTCAGAAAACATTTAGTAAAATTGCAATGTTTAAATCTTTGAAAAAAAAAGAAAAAAAAACATTATCTTTATTCTATATGTAAAGATCTTTAAGGCCATTGTATTTTGATATGGGTCACTGATTATCATCATAAAAAATTAATCATTCTCAGATTTAACATAAAATAATAATATTTACTGCACTACAAAATTCAAAAAAGAATTCTAGTATGTAAAATTCATATGAATAACACAAGTTAATGCTGATGATTCTTGCATTCTTTTAAATATAAACCAAAATCAGACACAATATCTTCAACAATAATTAAAAACATTAAAAAAAACTATAATATTTATAATTTGGAAGGATATTTAGACGATTTACTTATTGTATATGTAGAGATCCTTTGGTCCTCTATAATTTTTAAATGATTCTCTTTGAATTATTAAAAAACAGAAATATTAATACATTTATGGTAAGATAATAGAAACTGCATTGTTGTTACCAAAAAAGAATACTTTATAAAAATTTGCATGAAAAAAAAAATCAATTTACCAATTCTTTAAGTAGAGATCTTTCAGTCTATTATATTTTAGAACATTTCATTGATTATTATCATAAAAAATGAAATATACTTGGATTAATCATAAAATAATATATTAACCAAATCAATAAACACTAGATTCTTAAATATCAACAGAAATTAGATGGCCTATTCTCAACAGTTCGAAAAACATTTAGAAAACTGCAATGTTTAAAACTGAAGAAAAAACCATTTTCCTTATTATGTATGTAAAGATATTTCAAGCCATTATATTTTGGTATGGGTCATTGATTAACATCATGAAAAATAAAACATTTTTAAATTTACTATAAAATAATACATATATACCACATTACTGAATTAAAAAAAAAGAATTCTTTATAAAATTCACATGAATAACATAAGTCACAACTGTTGCTTCTTTTAAATATAAACCAAAATTAGACAAAATATTATCAATAATTGAAAACATTCAGAAAAACTACAATGTTTAAAACTTTGAAGGAAATTTAAGCGATTTACTTA
>CM063503.1:90886182-90901182 GCA_032207245.1 Pardosa pseudoannulata | reverse complement strand
AAAACTCATTTTATATTTACTAGTTCGGTTTAGAAAGCTACTTCCTTATGTTCTGCAACACGAGTGCTAATGAGACCGGGACCTACTGCTTAAAGTCAATTCCGAATGGCTACGAACATCTATTTGTATTTACTAGAAAAGTATGTTTAGAGGCGATAAAAAGATCTAACATTCGGATAAAACAGTTCATACATCTGCCGAGGTTTCTTTTGCTTTCTTAGCTCACAGTTAAGATTTAAATATGGCATGACTGCCCAGAAGTTTCTTAAGTTTAGCCACCATTGATCTAGATTTTTCTAGATCTAGATCGAAAAATACCATGTTTCCTTAAAACACTAACTTAAAAATCTTACAGTTGACAAAATATAAATAGTACAAATTGAGAATAAAGTAATAAAATAAGAAGAAAATAACGGTTTCATATCTTTAGTAGAATAGCTCTGAGATAACTTTTTCAAAATAAGAGTCTTAGCATCATAACACAGTAATAAAATATAGATACCACAGTTTTGTAGAAGAAATGAATACAGAAATATTTCTTTAACAAAGCATTGTGTTTTTGCTTAATTATTTATTGTTTTTTTTAGTAATAATTTTTAAATACCCTTTTTAACAATACTAAATAAGCAAAATCAGTTTTAGTACGTCAAATTAATATGTTAATATCAATTTAAAATTTGCCATCTAAATGCAATGTCTGTTTTGATTATTTATTTTTAATATATTTCAGTCATAGCCCCTTCTTCACCCAGAAATTCAAGCCTGATATGAGATTCACTGAAATTTTGCTAAAAATTTTTGATTATTGATTTATTTTTATACGAAATAATATACAAATGCATAGCCAAATTTCATTTTTTATTGCAAACATTAGGTTAATGAATGTTAGTGACATATTTGAACTTGAAAGAATTAAAATTTATTATATTTTTTCCGCACTATATCTAGTTGCATGATATATATAAGAAACACACCTTTACCCATACTTTAAACCTTTCTCTCCTCTAATGAGGTACCTAATTTAAATAACTAAAAAGTCTGAAATATTTTTCTACAAATTTCAATCTTGATATATTTATCACTTATATGAGGTTTCACATTTGACTGAGTTTTCTTTAACAGTTGGGAATCGGCTTTAAGCAGTAGGTCCCTCTCTCTTTAGCCCTTGTGTATGAAAACAGTAGATCTCATCGCTCCAAACACACCAACTTTTAAACACTTGGTAGCACAAGTTTGAAAAGTGGATGTCTTAGATTTGTTCTAGAAGGGAATATAGAAAAAGAACGTTATTGTTATGTCTAGTTTTTGGTCTCTTTAGTAAAAGCATTTTTTAAATATCGTTCATTACAATATAAAATTCTAATAAGCGTAAAATTTATCATCTAAATACTAAGTCTGTTTTGTTTAATTTGCATTTCCCTTTTACCATCAGCCATTGAAACGTTTTATGAGACTCCTTGGTTTGGTTTGGAGTGCTACGGTTTACTTTTTGCAACACGAGGGCTAATGAGACAGGGACCTACAACTTAAAGCGGATTCCGAAAGGCTACGAACATCCATGCCACTGTGGAATTCGAACCCACGAACTCCGGTACCGATGGAGACTCCTTGGATTCTAGTTATTAAGGAAAATTATGAACAAATTTTTCTGCAATTAGAATATGCATTTTAAGAAAAACAAAACACATTTTTTTTCATATAAAAAGATGGCGAGATGATTATTCATGATGTGCAGTTGATCAGCAATATTTCGATGCTAAAATGACAGTAAAAGAGTTATAATCAACATCTTAAACCTTTATTTATTTATTTATTTATTTATTTATTTATTTACTTTGGTTTGAAGCACCACGGTCTACTTTTCTGTTCGAGAGGGCTATTTAAACCTTTATATTGAAAAATGTTTGCAGATCAGGTAGCATTATATACACAATTTTCTAAAGCATACTCTTTATTAAAGTTTTCTTCTCTGCAAGACTGAAGTGGAAATATATATATATATATATATATATATATATATATATATATATATATATATATATATATATATATATATATATATAAACTAAACCAAGGTCAAGCCTTGCAGACAATAAGCTAATAAAGATTAGTTAATTGTTCAATATGAAAGAATTAAATTTTAAGCATATTTTTAAAAATATGTTGATCATAATTACAAATATCTCTTTTATCCCTTATCTTGTTTCTAAATTTCAAACTGCATTTTAGCTGTTGAAAATATCTAATTTTGTTTTTAATTTTTTTTATTTAAATTATTTTGTAAAACGAATGGTTTTACAAGCCATATTTATTTTGAAACACAATTAAAGTTTATCTGTCAGCCATATAAAGAAACTTTATAAGGGAATGGAACAGGTCTTTACTTTCTTCAGTTAAAAATAATGAATAATATTACTTACTGAAGTGTAAAACAATTGTAAGTTAAAAGAATGATTTATAACAGGCCATATTTATTTTGAAACACAATTAAAGTTTAACCATATAAAGAAACTTATAAAGAAACTTTATATGGGACTGGAACAGGTCTTTACATTATTCAGTTAAAAACGAATGATTTTATAAGCCATATTTATATTGAAACACAATTAAAGTTTATCTGTCAACCATATATGGGAATGGAACAGGTCTTTACTTTCTTCAGTTAAAAATAATAAATAATATTACTTACTGAAGTGTATAAAAAAATTGCAAGTTAAACGAATGATTTATAACAAGCCATATTTATTTTGAAACACAATTAAAGTTTAAAACTGTCAACTATTTAAAAAAAACTTTGTATGGGAAGGGAATGGGTCTTCATATTCTTCAGCTAGAAATAATAAATAATATTACTTGCTGTGAAGTGTGTAAAAAATTGTCAGTTTACTGTGACTTAAAAAAAGAGGGACTAATTCAAGTCTTTAAAATGGGAAATATAAAGACAATTATGTATAATATATCAAGAAGGACTGTGAATTATGCCTGTTTCCAGATTGCTGTGTAATAAAGTCAGATAAACAAAATCCAATCGTTAAAACACATGAAATAAACTTTTCATAACAAGCTTCATTGATAATATTACCTATATACATTTTTAAAAGAATAGTTTTGGTGATGCATAATAACTCATTATTATAACTGTCATAATATTCACAACACTTAAATCTATTTAATGAACTATAACCATAATATTTTCCTATCTTGTACTAAACATATAATGATGCATAATTTATTAAAATACATAGGAAAAAACTTTTTTTTCATTAAACATTTCATAAATTATTAAAAAAATAAGAATTTTTCTACGAATTATAGATACATATTCTCATTTATTTAGCATTATATATATAATGCTAAATTCTTATATATATATATATATATATATATATATATATATATATATATATATATATATATATATATATATATATATATATATATATATATATATATATATATATATATATATATATATATATACATATATATATATATATATATATATATATATATATATATATATATATATATATATATATATATACATATATATATATATATATATATATATATATATATATATATATATATATGAATGAGTGTGTGTGTATATATATATTTATATAAGAATCTATTTTATTATTATCTTATTTTATGTATATACATATACATATACATATATATATATATATATATATATATATATATATATATATATATATATATATATATATATATATATATATATATATATATATATATATATATATATATATATATATATATATATATATATATATATACATTTTTTTCAGACATGAAAGAAAACAGAATTATAATATCTATATATATTATTCAATTAATAATTGATTAAAAATGTATATTAACAATCACATAGTTCAGTATTTTACTTCTGAAATGGAGAAAAATTACATTTTACAAGAGTTAAATACATCTAGGAACATCGATATTCGTTTAAAATTTTGAGTTTTCTTTGCTCATAAGTAAATAAATGGAGTTTTAAATATGTAACTTTTATTTGGATTCGTAAGAATGAATTAAAACCGAAATAGAACAGGATGAGTGAATATGTCCGGATCATGCAATATTTGTATACTCTAGTTTAAATATCGCTCAAGAGATGGCTCTGTATATTCTGCTATTATCTTGACATCTTTACAGTTTAGAGAGCTGTCGTATATCACTCTATAAATTGCTACAAATTGCAGAACAAATGAAGTGCTAAATAAAATATAAAAGGGGATATATTACGCTCTTTAAGTGTCTCTGATTTATTGGCTACCCTAGCTTAGCTTACTTTTATTGGTGTTTCCCAGCTGTTATGTTTAAGTTGGAAGGATAAAAATAGCACATATTTAATACATGTGAAAATATTTCTCTTCTGGCAAAACAATTTATGATTACTTGGAATATAAACATTCTAAAATTCATTAGAATCATAGAAATTTCAAATTATTTTTTTTAGCGTTATTATTAAAGAGCAAATAATGATTATGGATATTTGAGTTTTATTTATAAGGTTATAAATTATATCTTCCAACAAAAATACCGTAAAATGTATTTATATTTTGTAACAATGTGATTATTAAAAATATTCCCCTAAAAAGTTAAAGCAGTTAATATAAAACGCAATTTCTCTCTCTGTATTATTTTTATTCATTAAGTTATTTAAATCTGTAGTGTATATGTCAAAATGACATCGATTTGATGAAATATTTATAATAATCTGACTATATTTCTAAAAATTTCTATAATAGGTACTTAAATTTTGAAATAGTATGATTTTTAAAAACATTCCGCTAAAAAATTTAGAGTAGAAAGGAATTAATGTAAAGTAGAATTTATCTCACTCTTTAAGCAATCCAAGTAAAAATAATTGTTTATATATTAAATTATTTTTTATATAAATTCATCTAGTATTGTTTGGTAAGATTAATCTGAATAATACTGATAAATTTCGATTAGTTTTCCTCATTTCCACCAAAACATTAGAATTTTATTGAATAATATTCATTACATTTAAACCAATGATATGCATATTTAAACCATCTTTTACGATCATTTCAATATACTTCACTCATTAGCTCAAACTTTTACATTTTCAATGAATTTATTGCAGCAAAAAGTAAGATAATATTCACACATGAGAGTACGAAATTTTCATAGCAAGAAAATTCTTTAGAATACCTTCCAGTTCATATCATGAGTCGAAAATATAAGTCATAATGACATCAAATTGATGAAGCCTTTTCGTTTGCCGTAGGACTAATGAGTCCCGGAGTCAGAGTTTAGGGCAAATTGTAAAATTCATTTACAAGTAGATTGAGAATATGCATATCAGAGAAGCAGAGCAAAAATTGTAATATCCATAATATTAGAATTCTAATCGGAATTACCTGAATAAATTTTCGCTGTAAATTAATAGGATAGTTAAATTACCTAGACATATCATTTTAATTTGTGCTCATAGACAGATATTTGTGATATCACTAATTATTATCATTTGAAGAAAGGCAAGTAAATTCTCCAAATGTTTAATGGATTCTGAAAGAAAACAAAAACAAAACTATCCATGTTAAAAGTTCAATAACAATGAAAACATCAGTTATTATTACTATATTTTACAGGAAACTGTTTTCGTTACAAAATGAAAACTGCAAAGTTTAACCCTTAATTTGACAAGATGTTCTTTCAAATATTTTTTAATTTCTGTTATTTTTCCATGTCTGTATAGACATTAGGATCTCTGTAAAATAAACAAAAAAAAAATATATCATTTTATATTTTTGAGATAATTAATGTCCACTGTAGCGAACACTGAATATTATGTTATATAGTAGTTATAAATATACATGTCCGGTATAGCGGCCAGACTTAGCCAAATTAAGGGTTAAAAGCAAATTATCATTTTCTAGAAAAAAAAAGGCCTAAAATATGAAGAATAATTTAGAGGTAGGAATGTATATTAATGTTATATCTTGTCCTGGAAATACTGTTGTAAACACAGTGGTATTTAATAACAATGAAAACAGCAGTTGTAATTATTATATTTTATAGTGCACAGTTTTCATTACAAAATGGAAATGAATTTTAAAGCAAATTATCATTTTCTACAAAAAGCTTCAAAATAGGAAGAATAGTGTAGAAGTAGGAATGAATATTAATATTATATCTTGTCCTGGAAATGCTGTAGCAAATACGGTAGTTATGCAATATTGAATGCTTAAATAATGTCCTCTTTGATACAACTCTACATACTTAAGTGTTCCAGGCAAATTGAAAAATAAATAAACTTTAGCATTGAATTAACAGGCTAGAAAAATCACTTAAGCATATCCTCTTAAGCTGTGCTTGAGGACATATATATTTTTTTCTCCCTACTTATTATTTGAGGAAGGGAAAATTACTTTTAAAACATTTATTGGATCCTGCATAGAAATCAAAAACAAAACTGTTCATATTAAAAGTCAATATCACTGAAAACAGCAGTTATAATTACGATAATTTTATAGAAAACAGTTTTTATTACAAAATAAAAACAGCAAAGACCAGATTTGGAAAAAAATCACGATTAAAAAAAAAAAAAAAAAAATCAGATTTATTTGATTTAAATCAGATTTCTTTGATTTTTTTTTTGTAAATACTAATTTTAATTGTTGTTTTTATGTTTTTTGAAATACACCTAGAATAGTTTGTTATAAGAAGTAACATATTATCTATCTAGTATATTCTACATATTGATTACCTAAAATTAAATATATAAATTTTAATCTAAATACATTCCATTATTTTGTAATTGGATATTTCAAACTAAATAAAGATGTAAATTTAAAGAAGAAATTAAATATTCTTTTAATGCAAGCTATTTTTTGAAAAAACAAATCATAATTATTTCAATATTTTTAAACACCGAATTATGGATTTAACTGTTTCAATAAAAACACTAGCTTTGATGCTTTTTCCACTCCTAATTGGTTATGGAGGCTAGAATGAACAACACCAAAAGAAGAAAACTGTCTTTCCATTCCAGCAAATGAAGCCACGGCTGTTGTTATTTGGTAGACAAACTGGATTTCAAGTTCTGTAATACTCTCGTTACCTCCCATTACATAAAATAAATTCCACCAGTTATAATCAATTATTGTACTACCCCTACTGCATACTTTCTGGTAACAACCCCTAAATTCCTGGGAAGCACATGCTATCTATTTACACTTATTTACTTATTGATATTACTGTGCTGACTGATTCTCAATTCTCTTGTCTTTGGAATATAAGTTTTAAAAGAAGTGAAAAAAAATGATTTAAATCAATGACTTTTTCAAAAAAAAAAATCAACTGATTTAAATCAAGATTTAAATCATGCCAACCCTGCCTACTACATACTTTCTGATAACAACCCCTAAATTCTTGGGAACCACATGCTATCTATTTATACTTATTTACTTATTGGTATTACTGTGCTGACTGATTCCCAATTCTCTTGTCTTTGGAATATAGGTTTTAAAAGAAGTGAAAAAAAATGATTTAAATCAATGACTTTTTCAAAAAAAATCAACTGATTTAAATCAAGATTTAAATCATGAATTAAATCAACTGATTTAAATCATGCCAACCCTGCCTACTCCTATTACATACTTTCTGATAACAACCCCTAAATTCTTGGAAAACACAGGCTATCTATTTACACTTATTTACTTATTGGTATTACTGTGCTGACTGATTCCCAATTCTCTTGTCTTTGGAATATAGGTTTTAAAAGAAGTGAAAAAAAATGATTTAAATCAATGATTTTAAAAAAAAATCAACTGATTTAAATCATGCCAACCCTGCCTACTACATACTTTCTGATAACAACCCCTAAATTCTTGAAAAGCACATGCTGTGTATTTACACTTATTTACTTATTGGTATTACTGTGCTGACTGATTCCCAATTGTCTTATCTTTGGAATATAGGTTTTAAAAGAAGTGAAAAAAAATGATTTAAATCAATGACTTTTTCAAAAAAATCAACTGATTTAAATCGTGATTTAAATCATGCCAACCCTGGCAAAGACCCAAACCAACTTATCATTTTCTAAAAAACCTTATATGTGATTAGTAATATAAAAACTTTAGAAAGTATATCAGTGTTATATATTTTGTCTGGGAATGCTACTTCAAATACAGTAGTTACGTAATACGGAATGCCTAAATAATGCCCTCCTTGGTACACCTCTGCATACTTAAGTGTTCGAAGCAAATTTTAAAAAATGTAACCGAGGTTTAAAGTTCAAGATCATGAAATTATTTTAAAACCTAGACATTTTAACTTTCACTCTTTAGTTCCATTGGTCTAATCTGATAGCAAATACTTTTGCTCCGTCAGGCAAAATCAATTAATTTTTCTTAAGGCAATGATGAACATTGTTGCAAAAAATGACTCGAGGTGAAGATAAGAGATTTTTGTAAGA
Organism: Pardosa pseudoannulata; assembly: GCA_032207245.1. Taxonomy (NCBI): domain Eukaryota; kingdom Metazoa; phylum Arthropoda; class Arachnida; order Araneae; family Lycosidae; genus Pardosa; species Pardosa pseudoannulata. Next base: position 90,892,706 of record CM063503.1, on the reverse strand, counting down.
GATTATGTAAGATTGATTGTTCGCTTGTTGATTAAGGGAGCGAACATTCCGTCGGACATTGGTTAAAGTTTCCAAAACTCATTTATCATGGGTTATCAGCTATCTCCCTGAATTAAATTAAAAATTGTCGCTTAAGTACATACGACGAAAAACGTGTTATTTAAAATGCATTGTATGTGTTAACTTTTTCATGTAATTAAAGCACAAGAGGATGAGTGAAAACTTAGTCAGAAAGTGGAAAGATTAAAAGCGTGAGATAAATTTATGCTGTATAATATTTGGAGGATAACGAAATTACTTCATAAATTAAAGATTTAAAGTAACTTTGTAATGTAAACACAGAAACTTAACATTAAAAAGATATAGCTACATCCTATTTTGGAGCAAAACAAGGACTGGAAATAAGGAACACACAGTATTCGATGTTTAAGAAAATACTCAAGAAATATCTTGTTGATACATTTATCTGTGCATAAAAGAGTATTTTTTCTCTGTTTAAAATGGATTGATAATAAGAGGAGGATGAAATTATTTCACTTTCTTTGGAGGTAAAACAAAGATTGGAAATAAAGAACACACAATATTTGGAGAAAATACTCAAGAAATATCTTGTTAATACATTTATCTGTGAATAAAAAAAGTTTTTTCTCAGTTTAAAATGGATTGATATTTAGAGGATGATGAAATTACTTCACTTTCTTTGGGGGTAAAACAAAGATTGGAAATAAAGAACACACAATATTTGGAGAAAATACTCAAGAAATATCTTGTTAATACATTTATCTGTGAATAAAAAAAGTTTTTTCTCAGTTTAAAATGGATTGATATTTAGAGGATGATGAAATTACTTCACTTTCTTTGGGGGTAAAACAAAGATTGGAAATAAAGAACACACAATATTTGGAGAAAATACTCAAGCAATATCTTGTTAATACATTTATCTGGGAATAAAAAAAGTTTTTTCTCAGTTTAAAATGGATTGATATTTAGAGGATGATGATATTACTTCACTTTCTTTGGGGCAAAACAAAGATTGGAAATAAAGAACACATAATATTTGGAGAAAATTATGTTTTAGAAAATACTAATGAAATATCTTTTTCACATGTGTTTCTCTAAGCAGAAAACGGTATCTTTTTTCAGATTGAAGGAAAATTAATTTTTAGAGGGTAACGAAAATAATTCACAAATTAAACATTTTATAAAAAAACTACATAACTTAAAAACAAAATGTTTATTTATAGAAATTTTTAGAAATTATTTTAATTATATGGTTTAAATTATTACTTATAAAAAAGCACATGTAGTCAAAGTATATAAATTTTTTTAAAAATAAAGTAAAAACAGGGGAGTTGTTGAAATTGTATGGTGCACTATGAAAATTATTTAGAATTTGATATTAAGTTAACATCAAATGTTCAATGTTAACTTAATATTAAATGTTTTAACTTAAAACATTTACATGAAATGTTTATAAATTATTCTAAATATATGGAATGAATTATTATTTACAAAAAAAGCAAATCTGATCTAAGCATCATTGAAAGAATGTCTTGAAATTTGAACTTTTGGTTCTAGAAGGAAATAAATGTTATATATCTCTGTATTCCAAAAATCTTGCTATCTATTGAACTGGTTCACCAAATTGCTTATAGCATAAGGTGGTAGTTTAGTGGCACATCAAACATCCCGTTACCAAACGTACACGCCCTAATTGGTTGACTTAGTGGTAGTAATTCATTATTACGTTTTATGAAAGGAAGTAATTATAACTAAATGATTTGTGGCATCTGCTGCACAAATTCACTCCCTAGTAACCGCTGCTTTATTTGCACCACACTGCAAAATCATCTAACCCCTCTCAGGAAGATTGTTATATATAAAGTATAATTATTTCTGAATGTAAGATCATAGGATGGGAGTTAAAAGTTTGGATCCTTCTAAATGCTTAAGTACTTTTTAATTCATTTTATCAGCTTTCCTATCTGAATCTACGTGGGGGGTAAATCGAACTTAAATAATGAAGTAACGTTATTACAAGCAATTACGGCTTTGTTCATTGTCAGTGACACAAAAGGTGTTAATGATGCTTGTTTAAGATAAAATATGCTATTGTGTAACGCGTGATGGCAATGAATAAACAGCTTGAGATAGAACTTTTAACAGATTTGACATGATACCGCAGCTGCTATATTAAAGGCTTGGAATTTGACATTATTCTATCTCCAGCTCTAAAGCTCATTGTAAAAATTTTTTCCCTTGTGCAATGTAGTCAGCGCGTTGAAAGAAAAATTCTTTATCATATTTTGTAATCTATCACGGCTTTGTGTAGAGTGTTTTTTGCTTTTGTATGTTGTTGTAACTGTGTTGGGATCAAATTGTTTGTACTTCAAACCATGAAAAGTTGCAAGTTGTAAGATGGAGGAAAAGGCAAAGAATGATCATTTAACATGTATAATATGTCTTCAAAATTCAGCAATCTTAACATATATATATATATAATTTTTGAAGAAAAGTTCTTTTTTTATGATACCAGTAGCTGTAATAAAGGTAAGTCCTTCATTAAATAGATAAAACTAAAATTAATAAGAAGCTTTACTCTAAAAGAATTACACTTATCTTGATTTTTTCAAAACATTGAGTTAGCAATTTATCTTTTTTTCTTTTGTAATTTACAATATATATATATATATATATATATATATATATATATATATATATATATATTATATATATATATATATATATATATATATATATATATATATATATATATATATATATATATATATATATATATATATATATATATATATATATATATATATATATACATACGTATATATATATATATACATATATATATATACATACATACATATATATATACATACATATATATATACATATATATATATATATATACATATATATATATATATATATATATATATAATATATATATATATATATATATACATACATATATATACATACATATATATACATACATATATATATACATACATATATATATACATACATATATATACATATATATATATATGTATATATATACGAAAACTTTAGCATATTTAACATAATACCACATCTAGCTCTGTACATTAGTAGTCAGTGAAGCAAAGGGAAGATTATTTATTCCACATTGTAATCAATTATGGCATTGTGTATAGTCATTTATCTTTAAATATTGTTATAATTTTATTAGGATGAAATAATTTTTGCTTCTAGAAACGAAAAATTGCAAGCTGCATAGAAAGAAAAGTTTTAACAGAGAATAGCCAGCTAATATGTATAACATGTCTTCAAAATTCAACAATACCAATAAGTATATGTTTTACAGAAAGTTTTTTGTAAATTTATGATATCTTTAGCTGTAATAGAGCTGAGACCCTGATTAAATATTTAAAACTAATATTCTCAAGTATTTCATTTAAAAAGGATTAATTATTTCCAGATATTGTTTTTATTTGTCTGTATAGAATTAGTTTAAAAAATATCAATTCTTCAACCTATTCTGGTAGCAATTGACATACATATGAGAACTGTCAACAGAATTAAAAGATAACAAGGCTAAATTATTTATAAATATAGATTCAAAGTCTAATAAATTTAACAGGATTAGAAAATAAATAAATTGTACCAAATTTCATATAGAAATTTTTTTTAATATTATATTTATCAATCATTTAAAAAAATATTTAGCGATAAGATATATTTTAGATATGTCATAGGTAGTGGCGTAGACACAGGCAGAGCTAAAGGACTTAAGCCCATGCCAAGAGTTAATATTTTTCTTTAGTTTTAAAACTTATTAAAAGTATAGATTCCACCAATTTAAATTATTTTTTAAACGTGAGAATAGCTAATTGATTTTTTTTTTATTTTGTGGAATAAAAAAGCATCCTAGAATGAAGATTTTAAGTCCTGAAAGCTACTAAGTCCTCTTAAAATGTAAGGTATGCATTCACTGGTATTTTATACCCTTTATAATAAAATGATATGAAATTTAAAAAAGGAAAAAAGAATGTATATATATATATATATATATATATATATATATATGTGTGTGTGTGTGTTTAAAATATATCTCTCTCTCTCTCTCTCTCTCTCTCTCTCTCTCTCTCTCTCTCTATATATATATATATATATATATATATATATATATATATATATATATATATATATATATATATATATATATATATATATATGTATGTATATATATACATATATATACATACATTTACATATATATATATATATATATGCATACATATACATACATATACATACGTATATATATATATATATATATATATACATATACATATATATATATATATATATATATATATATACATATACATACATATACATATATATATATATATATATATATATATATATATATATATATATATATATATATATATATATATATATATATATATATATATATATATATATATATATATATATATATATGTATGTATGTATGTATGTATGCGTGCATGTATGCATATATATCAGTACAGAAAAATTTAAGTACGTAATATAATAAAATTTGCACAATACGACCTTGGTAAAAACAATTTCTAATCGTTTGCTTTTCAGGCACCAGAAATGAATTAAGGGAATGAATATTTAAGCACAGAAATCCTAGCCTTCAAATAATGCACTGTTATTATGTGGGATCATTCTTATTTCCTAAATAACTACTTTATAACCATTACTGAAAATAAGAACAGGCTAAATGGATTAAAAGAACTTTAACTAGAGCCTCTTAATTGAACTATATCGTGAGCTACACTCAATAGTTCTTTTGTAAGGTTTCTTTATTGATTTTCAGGTAAGTTACATGGAAACGAATTTTTCAAATTCTTTGGATTCTTAATGTCTTTTGTCATAATGCGAAATTAATGTCTGGCTATTTTGCAAAAGCTTGCACAAAATGAAAGGTTGATAAATGAAATGCACATTTTTTTTTTTTTTTTGACACTGACATATTTCAAGATAATTTCCCCATTTTAATGTAAATTTCTGTTTATTTTAATCTGAAAACAGAATGTTGCAAAATAAATATATAAATAAGATAACCTGAAACTGAATTATTGTCATATTTCCCCTATACAAAACTTTAAAGGTGCATTTATAATTTCTGAATTTGCATTCTACTTGAAGTTTAATTGCCATTTCTCTTAGACTGTTTAATAAAATGAAAATTTTTGGATTTTTTTTCTTCAATACTTTGATCAAAAGCATTTGAAATCAATTTTCGTGTATTAATGTTTTATTGAAATTTATGTTTATCTACTACAAGTTCTTTAATAATTCCACGGTTTGAACCTCTATCATACTTTGCATGGGAACAAAGTATGATCAATATAAATTCTTATTTATTCTTATTTAATCTATTAATTTTTACTTTTATATTACATTATATATATACACACACACATGTTTATATATATATATATATATATATATATATATATATATATATATATATATATATATATATATGCATATATATATATAATGTATATATACATATATATATATATATATATATATATATATATATATATATATATAATATATATATATATATATATATATATATATATATATATATATATATATATATATATATATATATATATATATATATATATGTATGTATTTCAGATACTTTTTCGTATATTTTAAATATACAACTATTTTTTTTTTCGTACATTGTAAAACACCTAGAAATTCGACTGTTTTACGTCATTAATTTATTTATTATATGTATAATATATAGTGTGCGTGCAGAGAAAAGAGAACTAGATTTATTAGAAGTCCTAGACAAAGAATTTCTCATAAACAATTTTAGCAGAAAAAACTGACTAAATCAAAATTAAGTTCATCAAATTAAAATAAATTAAGTTAAAATTAAACAATAATTAGTTAATATTTATGAAAATTAAAATATTAATTGAATAAAATTAATTCAAAATAAGTTAAAATTTAGTTCGAATTTGCATTCTACTTGAAGTTTAATCGCCCTTTCTATTAGACTATTCAATAAAATGAAAATATTTGGATTTTTTTTTCAATACTTTGTTCAAAAACATTTGAAACTACTTTTCGTGTATTAATGATTGGTGAAATTTATGTTTATGTACTCCAAGTTCTTTCTTAATAATTCCTTAGTACGAACCTCCATCATACTTTGTGTGGGAACAAAGTATGATCAATATAAATTCTTATTTATTCTTATTTAATCTTTTAATTTTTATTTTATATATGTATATATATATATGTATGTATATATATATATATATATATATATATATATATATATATATATATATATATATATATATATATATATATATATACCTATGTTTCAAATCCTTTCTCGTATATTTTAAATTTACAACCTTTTTTTAGTACTTTGTAAAACACCTAGAAATTCGACTGTTTTACGTCATACATTTATTCATTATATGTATAAT